>JAMXDE010000015.1:1200000-1859159 GCA_026770025.1 Craspedostauros australis | reverse complement strand
GGAATGTGACGTGAACACTGTCGTCGGTGACAGCTCTTTGCCATGGAGCTGTTTCCAGAAAGTCTTGAAGTCTGGATCATGATCGCTGTTGGTATTGGTGTTGGCGACATCATCCATGTTGCGGTTCATCCTTTTCTTGTTCGCTGTCGTTGCTGTCGTCGCTGTTGTCCGTGCTGCTGGTGATTGTTGATATTGGCGGTACACTCGTACGAGTAGTGCTGGTAGAGTATGTGGTCCCAAATCAGTTGCGCTTGGATGGCGATTGTGAGGTCATCTGATCAAGTTTGCTGTCCTCCATTTCATGATCCTGTGCATTCATCACGAAGCAACGTGTCGTCCAGTCAACATGCCTGCATGGACTTGCGCAGTTCCACCATGGTGTATGGTATGGTATGGTATGGTGTGGTGTGATACGACCGTGGACAGCCACATCATGATCCGAAGCTGGCTAGCTCGCTCGCCTCGCTCGCACGATACGACCTTCGATGGTGCCCCAACTTGTCCACGCTGTGCAGTTGTGCCTCTTCATGTGATACCATAGATTCGTGCAACATGAGTATAGTACATCTCTCTGTGATGGTCTTGGGGGAGTCAACCGCGATACTACTCCGATCGATACAGTTATTCGGCGCTTCGAGTGATGTGATGTGTACGTGGAGGCTGGAACTTTGCCGATTGGAGTAACACAACATGCACAGAAACACGGCACGTTTCCGGCGTTTTGGATGTCACCGAAAAATCAATCAACGAATCCATCAGAGAGAGAGACACGGCGTTTGATTCAATGGACTAAAAGTGTCCAAACCATCGCAAAAGGCGTACGTGGATCCAAGTGACTGATTTTTGGCGTTGGTATCTTCCTTGTTGTGGTCAACACGCACACCAACACGGTGGCCAACACGCCCATGAACAACAGGCCAATGATTTCAAAAAGACAAACCTGGATCACAAGCGGTTGATATCGATCGTGGACCCCACGCTTTCTGCACGTCGCAAGTTCGTGCGCATCTTGCTCAAAGTCAACTGCCATGGCTTTGGGATGTGAGGAATACCGTTAGAAGGAGCATTGAACTGCGGCGTCAAAGCACGGAGTGCACAACATGCACACTCACGTCGAGCTCCTCTCCGACTTTGCGCCAAAGACAACGCGATACAACGCGGCACGGTGCAAGTTCTTTCCTTGTTCTCCTCGTCCTCCATTTGCCTCTTCATAAATGGAGCAACTTCGCAACAAATCTTCAACACACACCTCTTCCACACCAACCGAACGATTGATCTGAAGGAGCAATACCCATCAGCACAGGCACCACACCTGAACAACAACGTCAACCATGGTGACTTTCACAGACGAAGAAAAAAGACGCATTCAGGCACTTTGGGATCTCGCTTGTAAGCTGCGAGGCAGTTGGGTGGAGCCTTGACCTACTGAAGGACTTCCTTGCCCAGGTAATCCAAACCCTTGAAACGCTCTTCACGCAAGAGGAGAAGAAGAGATTGTTGACATGTTTCAAGAAGTCAGCAAAGAAGGTCAAGAGAAACCCCCGTAACTGGGGAAAGAGAGGTCATCATCGTGCGACGAGACTTTTCTGTGCTCATGATATTGGTCAAACATCACAACAATCCCTTCCGCGCCCTGCGCAACGCCCTGCGCAACGCCCTTTCTCAAGATCAACAGCAGGTGCTTCGTCAAGTCCGGCAGTGGCCTCAACAATGTACAGGAACGCCAGTGGTAACGAGCAGGGTGAAGTGGAGCGCTCTGAAGTGAGCTTGTAGCCTTCGAATGGGGCCCACTTGTGTCGAACAGATTTGGAATGGGACGAGAAATGTTCGTCGACGTACCGCCGACCGAAATCGAGGAACGTGTCGAAGACTTCTTTGCCTCCGAGGACCCCTTCATTGATTCCGCGTGCGGCAGCCACGAAGATGGCTAAGCCATGCACGCCGACAACAAGGACGCCCACGACAAGGACGCCCACGACAGCGGCAAGTGCTGCTGGCCCAGAAGCAACAAACCGTCGCCGCTAAGCCGACTAGTGCCAAATCAGGGACACAAACAACAAAGCCATGAGGCCAACGGAAAACGATAGTAAATAGTAATAGTGCAATGATTGAATAACACTGACTTCGTACTTAGTATGTGCTACAACTGTTCTACATTATTTCTATGTTATTGTGTCCACGAAAATGAAGCAAGCGCGTTTGTGCAAGAATGATGTTGAGAGCCTCAGCAGCCTGCGGCAAATGCTGTTGGATCCAGGATGCATTCCGTTGCGTGACCTGACGCAGGAGGGAGGCGAAGGCAGTCCAGATGGGTCCGTATGGATGGATGTCGGGTGACGTTCCGATCGGCGATTCAAACTTGGCATATCCAAAGATCAGCGTGGCGTCGTGCACATTGTCGAAGAAGTACTGGCAGATGGCAGTCTTGCCGACGCCTGCAACACCAATGACAATCTCACAGCGGTTCTTGGATCACAGGTAGGCCTGCTTCAGTCTGCAGAGCTTTTTGACTCGGCCATGAAACTGGATCGGCGGGGCGCGTGGTTGAGGCTGCTGTCTGGCTGGTCCCTCCAGTGGCGATGACAGAAAGGACCACTCATCATCAGGTTCAATTGCCTCAGGGTTGCGCTTGAGTATTCCGTTTGACTTCTTGAATGACGAGCTCAGATTGTTCGTCACCTGTTTCGTATACCATTTGCAGTAGCTGCGTGCGACTGTTGTTGTGATCCGACTCATCATCAAAGTGTGACGATGAGGCATCCGTGTAGTAGCTGCGCCGAAAAGGATGTGAGACTCCTTGATTCGTATGTGGAGAGCGTCGTTGCGTTTTTGGACACGTGGATGCACCTGATTCACCATTTGTGGAGAAGGGCAACTTCCAGATGATGACGTTCGGCAGCAGGCTGCTAAGGATGTAGGGATCTGTGCTGTTGTTGGGAGCACAGTCTCTGCAGATTTCGACCGTAGTGTTGGCTGTTGCTGTTGCTGTTGCTGTTGCTGCCGTTGCGGGTTGCTGTTGTTTTGGGACTTTGGGACAAGCCGACTTTCATCAATCCGATTCGGACAACATCATTCGTGTGAGCCAATGCTCATCAGATTGTGTGTCCTTGTCGTCATGGTCATCCCGCACAGCATTTCCCATCGCACTCACCATCAATTGCACTTGCTGGGTGAAAAGTTGGGCTGGGCAAGATCATTGGACATGATTGGCATCGTGCTCAATGACGGAAGCAGCAGCAGTTTGTCGCATGGGTTGGATCCTCCTCCTCTTCATCCTCCTCGTCACGATCATCATCATCATCATCATCATCATCATCATCGCTTGTGCTGCGAAGCCGACGGTTTGGCTTCTGAAAAGCGGAGGTGGGCATGTGGGGGAGGTCGTGCGTCGGTAATTTCGACGGGATCTACTCCTAATCCTCACGATCGATGAGCGGTTCCTGTGTGGTTGGAAGTTGATGGTGGTGGCGGAGGTTGATGACTCCTGCAGTTGTTCTTGTCGTAGCCGCTGGTGTGAAGGCTTGCGTGGTTGGCAGCAGGAGGTGTTGCCAACGAGCCTGCATCCTCCATCGAAGCCGTAGGCGGAGTCCGCAGGTGATGCCTTTCCCGGAGTAGACGTCGGGTGTCATGTGTGTGTTGCGATCCATGATGCTTCGGCTGCTGCTGGTGCGGCTGCTGCTGATCGTCTTGGAGGTGTTCGTCGCCCTCGTTGGTTGGATGGGCCATGACGGTGTGAGCATAGTGCAATGGGCGCGAGACGAAGTGTTTGATGGAGGAGGTGCCTCCACGGAGATCGACCATGGCCTCATCATCGGGTGCATCGATGTTCACGATGCTACTCGCACGTTGGTTGTGTTGGATGTGTTGGATGTGTTGGTTGTGCGAGGAAATGGTTTCCTCACTCGTGGTAATTTGTGTGTTGTCGGTCGGCATCCGCCAAATTCCAACCAAGTGTTACCAACTCAACAAGATCCACAACCAGAACAAACCGCTGAATTTGGTGGGCCTCGCCTTTGAACGAATCAATCGCCAAAGAAATCACTTTTTCTGTGATGCGGCAACACAGACACGTTCGTCGGAACAGTTGGTGTGTTGGATCGAACAAAAGAACAGTGGCACTTTGGAGGCACTTGCGAGAACGTTTGACACCAAGAAAGCATCATCGTTCTGTTGGAGAGTTCTCTCCGGACTGACTTTTGAGAACTCCAAGACACAACAAGCGCATCAAACTCACGTTCTGAAATGGCGAACCTTCAGATTTATTGGCCTCGGCTTCATCGACCAAGATGTGATTCACCCTTGTGAAGAGCAACGGAATGAATCACTCAACAACACAAACAAGGCATGGACGATACAAGTATCATTGGAACAGAACACGACCTCTCCAAACCACCGCTTTTCCACGCTCTCTCTCGATCTTCGGCCTCCCGTCTTTTCGACGACCACACGAACAAGAACGATGAACATGATAGCAGTAGTCGTAACAGCAGCAGCAGCAGCAGTCGTAACAGCAGCAGCAGCAGTAGCACCAGTCCCAATGCTGGAGGCATGGACCAAGACGACAGCCAGATGTTCCCCGTGGTGGACTAGTCGCGCTTCTCTCATTCCTTCTCGACGGTTCTGCACGAACGACTGCAGCAGGTGTCAGACCAGGAGCGGCAGAACCGGAAGTACGCCAGCTGCCAGGTGCGTGGATTCTCGTTGGATCCGCAAGTCGCAAGTGACGACAGCCAGAAGATCTTCGTCTCCGCTCTCAGCCAACCAGGCATGAATGAAACTGTCCTCATCGTCGATCGCACCGACGGATCCATCTGCATCATCCGGATGGGCACGGAGCCCTTTGCCAACTTCGCCTCAGCAGCTCAAGCTCAAGACCATTGCCATCGACGGATATGGCGATGGCCAGAATACTGCCAATGGCGACGAGCCAACGCATGATATTGACGCCACAGACAAGACCGGCGTGGCAGCCGTCTTCGAGCTCGACTGTCAGGCCAGTGGTCTGGAATGCATGGAGAGTGGAGATGGAACATTCGTGCGTCCAGGAGAAGAATCCAAGGCCAATACCGACAGCAACAGTGAGAGCGCCCAGCCATCTCACCACTGGTCATGTGCGATTATGCCTTTGAGGACTGTATGCAATAATAGACCATCAGACAATCGGACTACGGTACCATACTCTACCATCATGGTATTCCATTTCTTCAGAACTGCTGCCACTTCTCCCCTTCCTGGTGTTCGGCCACCCGTCTGCAGAGACATTGTCCAACACTCCAACGCCAAGGCCAACAGCCGCAACCGCAACAATGACAATGGCGCAACCAACACCCCTCTCCCAGCAACATGTGGATCCCGCGATCATCGGTGGTGGCACAACCAGGACGCTTGCTGCCATTGCAGCGTTTGCGCAACACATCAACCTCCACAGGCACACGGATCGCTTTGTTGGAGTCAACTGAAGCGATCCTTCGCAATCTGAGATCCAACCAAGATTAAGGCATGATGTCTTGAGACCCCTCTGAGGAAGGTTTCGGAAGTAGTCAAGGAAGGATTCCGACGTGGTCGACAGGAGCTTGTGGGGTTGTTGGCGAAGACATGGAAGCCACGACAGCAGCAGCAATGGTTGGCGGGACATGTGCCTGATGTGGTGTTGGAGACACCAACGCAAGATGGCGTGACCATCGTCCTTGTCATGACAACATGCGGGGCTGATCCAGATTCCTCCTTTGGCGCATCGACGCAACCTCTGGGTGACGCGTTGACCGAAAGACTGAACACCAGTGCCGACAATACCGATGGCAGCACCGAGGATGTGGAGGATAGTGACACATCCACTACATTCCAGGTACTCACAAATTGGATAGTGACCGCAATGGATCCACTCGATGATGGCGATTTCATCCTTCACGCTGGAGACGATCCGCACGATTCGATCCGAGCAAATGCAGTGGTGCTTGCCACCAGCAGCTCTCACAACGGCTTGCAGTTGGCTTGCAGTCTGGGACACAGCATCGTGGAACCCATCGCTTGTGGCTGTCCGTTGGTGCTGAATGCAGAGAATGAGATGACTGCCATATTGGATATCATCGACTCGTTGTAATCCAATGAATGCACCATGCCATTTGTGCGGCTGACGTTGAAGGTCAGATCGCAGGACAGAAACGACCGAGACCATTCAAGCAAAACGAATCGTTGGCCTTTGTCGTTGGACCACATTAGTACGAGAGAGACGGCGACATTGATGACGACAATGACAATAGCACTGCAGACAACATTGCACACATCATTGTGTGCACATCATTGATGTGAAATGCTTCGATGCCAGATCAGAATTGGACGTCATCGCAGGTGCGGGCGCTCAGCTTAACGGCGGCATGGCAGTGCTGAAGCAGATCTATCCGTCACTGTAGCGTGCAGCAAAGAGCGCGCGGTGGCCGATGTCGCGCTGCTGTTGACGACTGTGCGATCCAAGACCACCAGCTGGATCTCATCCAAGGGGAAGCTCCAGCTGCTGCACTTCAATCTCAGACAGATGATCATGGATGCGGAGTGACGCCACGACGAAGGCGCTGATCCAGGATGATGGCGAAGTCATGGCGTACCAACCTCCATCCTGCGGGGAGCCTTACAGGAGGCGCTGCAGGAGGAGCTGCAGGAAACGCCATTGGAGGAGCTGGAGGTGGCGCCCGTGCATCTCAGCAAGCAGGTGGTGGATGTGGCATGTCAAAAGACGGAGGAGCGAGATTCCATCCATCTCGCGTTTTGAAGATGGAACGAGGGAAGGGCCCGTACTGGTACGATATGGTCGAGGGCTGGAATGGTGTCGATAGTGCCGTCAAGTAGTACATCAACGGCGCTGGTGGTGGCAACGGTAGCGGTGATGGTGATGACAATGGTGATGGAAATGTGCTGTCTTCAGCAGGCAACAACGCAGGTTCGGCGACTGTGCACTCTGGCATCCGCATCCGGTACGCCATCCAGGATGTCGCCAAAGAGGACAGCGAGCATAACAGCGGGATTAGCAGTAGTAGTAGTAGCAGCAGCAGCGGCGACCGAATGAACACAATGGAACAAGATTCCATCCTGCAGCAACACTTTGGCAACGGCGCCTACTGCCTCACCAGCAACTGCGACAATGGCAACTATGACAACGGCAACTACAACAGCGGCATCAAGCGTGACACTACCAGAGGCCGCTTCATCATCTTCCGCAGCACCTTCCCCTTCTCCCAGCCCACCGCCAGCAAGGATGACGAGAGCGTCCCTTGGAAGGCATGATCCGAGGGCGAGCGCATCCAGCAACAGATGTGACAGCAGATCGATGATGCCAAGATCCCCACGCACACCACAAGGCCTATCACCGATCGACTCATCGACAATGCCGATCGTTTCTTCGAGTTGGGGATCTACTTCCACAATCCCTTTGCGCGATGGACCAAGGTGATGATGGGCACCACTGGCAACCGCAACGGCGACTGCAACTGCAGCTGCAACGGCAACTGCAATGGAAGCACTTGCAAAGGCGTAGATGCGGATAGGGCCGCCATCCTGACTGTCTGTGGTGATGCGGCACACGCCATGCCTCTGTTCCTTGGACAGGGCACCAATCGGGCCATCCAAGACGCCTACTGTCTGGCCAACGCCATTCAGCAGCCTACCATGCAGCACGATGAACAAGCCAATGGTGGGGACAGACTCGAAGACATCCTGAAGACAGAATACAAGGGCAAGCGATGGCCTACCACCACAGGCATCATGGACATCATGGACATCACGGGCATCATGGCCAAGGTTGGTCTGCTGGGGTACCTGGAGGCCTCGTGAGGACCGTTGGTCACGTTCCGGGATGTGTCCTTCTTCATCATGGACAAGACGGGCGTTGCGAAGAAGACCGTTCTGGATACTGCTGTTCCGAGGATATGAGAATGTATGGAGCGGTGTGAAATCGCGATGTGATGCAGATAGGTTCTGTGGACAGCTTTCGCTTGCTGTTGATGGACCAGCCATACTCATACAATCTAGACATTCCATACTTCTCATCAACCGCAGCACGCAATCACAATCACCCAACCATCTCCCTTGTTCCATCCTACTCGTACAACAACACACTCACACGCACCACAGTATCAATGCTGTCTTCATGCGCTGTTCTAATTACTCGACGACCAGAGTACTCCAAGGCAATGCAGGATCGCGCCAATCATCGATGTGCCTTTCGTTTTCACACAACAAGCAGAAGCATCATCAACTCGGACGAGCCGATCCGCTCTCTTGTCATCCCATGCCTGTTTCAACGTCTCACTGCCCTGTAACAGAACGTTGAAAGTCTCGCTCATGGGATCCATTGCGCCCATTAGAGCCATTGTAACCATTGCATCCATTGTATCCCCACATTTGCTTGTTCTCATCAACATCTCTCCAAACAGGGCCAGTGGCCGCGACCATGTCGGAAGGGAACACAGCACTGCTCTCACCTTGTTGCGATGATTTCGCCGCAAGCTATGTTCAACAAGCGCATTGTATGAATGGGCATGTTTGCCAGACGGGCGTGGAGAAATGTAGAGATAGGTGAGTTGGGTAGTCTGCTCCAAGGCTTGCTGAAGTGCTTCCATCTGTGCCGAGAGGGTCTCGGGTGGAGCTTCAGACATGCCAGGATTCCAAAAGCGACTGTATTGGAGAGAAGACAAGCTCTTGTTTCCCAGGAGCGATATCAATGCGTCGAACCATGTCATCTGCTCTGGCTCCGATGACCCAATACAAACACCAGAAACACCAAGCTCCTTCAGGTGTGATGCATCTGAAAGGAGGTGGATGATCCGGTCGATTTCTTGTGAGTGGATGTGTTGGGTGCTGTTGTCCCGACAAATACTGATTTGGAGCTTGTTGATGCGCTTGTTTGACTGGAATAGCTTTGCCAAGGTATCACAAGTGACGCGGGTGCATACGAAGGATACTTCAGTGATACTGCAATTGTTTGGAGACAGCCATCTGCACAAATCAGCGCCCCCATTGGCGAGCTTACAGTTACTAAACATAACATATTTGGAGTTTTGGGAGATGTTGAACATGAGCTTGTCGCAATCAACAAGATCACATGAGCACAAATGCACACAATGTGACACAAGAGGGATCTCGTGGAGCTGCTTCATCTCCACGAAGGACTTGTCCAATTCGATGCATTCGTCGAATGAAGATTTGAGTGGGTGTTCGGCAGCCAATCGAAGCACGAAGCGAATCGCTTGCTTGTCTTCTTCTCCCAATTGGCCATCCCTGCCGAAGTTCAGATACAGGGATCGAATGCGCATCCGCCTGCAGCCCCAGTACCACCAATTGCTCAGTAGAACATGAGGTGATAAAGCAATGTGCTTGTGCCGCCGCTTCATCGATTTCAAGTCAGAAAAGGTGAATCCTGCTTCGATGGCCATGTCCCAGTATTCCGTCCGCTTGGGTGTGACACTGTAGCAGTCAATCTGCTGTCTTGGATGACTCTGCACATTGAACACGGTCTTCGGTGGTAGCTTGTTTCGATGGAGTTGTTTCCAGAAAGTCTTGAAGTCTGGATCATGGTTGATGTTGGTATTGGTGTTGGCGACAGCATCCATGTTGCGGTTCATCCTCTTCTTGTCGTTTCTGTCGTTGTTGTCGTTGCTGATCGTTGCTGATTGCTACTGATGATGATTGTTGCTGTTGGTGGTCGTTGCTGTTGGTGGTACAATCGTACGAGTAGAGCTGATAGAGCAGGCAGAGTATGTGGTCCCAAATCAGTTGCGCTTGGATGGCGATTGTGAGTTCATCTGCTCAAGATTGCTGTCCTCCATTCCATGATCCTGTACATTGATCACGAAGCAACGTGTCGTCAGTCAACACGCCTGCGTGGACTTGCGCAGTTCCTCACGGTGTATGACATGCTATGCGATGGTATGGCATGGTATGGTATGGTATGATACGACCGTGGACAGCTACATCATGATCCGAAGCTGACTAGCTCGCTCGCTCGCACGATACGACCTTCGATGGTGCCCAACTTGTCCACGCTGTGCAGTTGCGCCTCTTCATGTGATACCATTGTTTGTGTAAAATGAATAGACACATCCCTCTGTGATGGTCTTGGGGGAGTCAACCACGATACTATTGTATTATACTCCAATCGATACAGTTCTTCGGGAGTTGGATGTTATCGAACGACTCCGATGGGCTGATCCACGATGTGAAGAATCCACGATGACTTCTTCGGTGGACGTCAGAGGCGTTTTCTCGTGTTTTGTGGCGATGACGATGACGACGATGGTGACACCACTCATGTTTCAATTCACAACAAACGTATCCAGGACTCATCTCGCCTCACTCAATCATTGCGAACTCTGTGGCGATGACGATGGCCATGGTGGTGCTGCTGCTACAGACATCGCTGCAGAATACTGATACAGATCGTCACAACCACAACGGTCACATAATGATCACCGTTGCCATCAAGTATATATTCACAGAGCATGCCAATACTCTCGCTCTCTCTCTCTCTCTCTGTTTCTGGGGAGAGACTTCGAACGATGCCAGCTGGTTGACTTGGTTCCTCACTGATTGATCGCCCAACCACAGAGACAGCCACAACCAGAAGAATCACAGCAACGGCAGCATTGGCAGCAACAACGTGGTTGATGCATCAAAAGATGATGATTGGTGCCATCTGCATTGCGTGCATGGTGGTGGCAACGAACTCACTGTCATCACCATCCCCGACACTTTTCTTCCGTTGTGGATTGAGAACCACCGATGGCCATTTCCTCTGACAGGCGCAACAATCGCAACGGCGACACCATCATCAACATCAACCACAGTGTTGTATCGCATCGCATCAGCCCGTTGCCTCAAGAATCACTGGAGAGAGGGAAAGAGAGAGAGAGAGAGAGAGAGTAGATCCACCACTGGACGTTGGACATTGGACATTGGATACTGGATACTGCGCCATCAGCAATCACGTTAGTCGCAACAGGCCATCCATTCAATATTGAGCATCGATCATTGTGCGATTGAACGATTGAACGATTGAACGAACGATTGGAGGATTGAACGAAGCAACAGAGCGGATCATTCCCAAAACAACCCAACCCAACCCAACCCAATACAACACAAGACAACAGAAGACAACACAAATCGATGGAAGACAACAGACTCCCGTTCACCAGCAAGGCTTCACGGTCGTCCTTCTCCACGTCCGGCATTGAACGAAAGATCGGTCACCAGTACGGCCGCAACTCTGCACCATCACCAAGCCCCATGTCGTCATCGGCAGCATCATCGCCCACCGGCTACGCCTCCGCCTACACCTCCAAGTACATGGACGACCTGGGCGGCAAGCAGCAGACCGTGTACGGCGATGACAATGAGGCAGAGTTCTCCATGCACTCGCAGCAGGACTTCGACGCCGACATGGTGGACTCCATCAGTGCGAGGAGGGTGGTGGACAGCGACGAGGAGCCCTTCGACGAAGGCCTGGATGAAGGCCTGGATGACGACATTGACAGCGACAACAGCGACGACGATGAAGGTGCCGACGCCAACAGTCGCAGTCGCAGCCACAGCCACAGCCAGAGTCACAACGTCAGCGCGGGTGCCGCCGCCAACACGCAGCAGATAGATGACAACATCCACATCATCGAAGATGACGATGACAACATCGAGAGCCAGTGTTCCGATGAGGAGGCGGGCGACAAGATGACCGATGGAGGCTTCGATGAGTTCACAGACGAGGACGACTCCATGCGAGATGACTCCTTTCGTGACGAATTCCGTTCCACATCCGACCAGCGCCCACGCGCGATCGGAACATCTCCCAACACCAGCACCGCGCCGTCCAGGACGCCCCAGCTGGCCAGAGGCAGCCCCAACGCCTCCTCCAACGGGGGCTCGTCCTTCGGCTTCTCCGCCGCCAAGAGGATGTCCTCCATCCGCCAGGAAGGTGGACTGGAGCCAGTCGTCGAAGGCGAGGAGGGCGACGAGACGGAGCGACCGTCCACCAGAACTGTCAACAAACGCAAGCCAGGCGAATTCGGTGCCCATTCCAATGGGGACTCCGGGATCTTCTCCTCCATGGTCTCCGCCAAAAACGACGGCACCCAGCGCACGGCCACCACCTCCAATTCATCCAACAGCAACCATGGCAACCAGGACTCCACCAACCCCCTTTCCAAGGAATCCAACCACAGCAATGTGGACATGGACACGGACATGGATGGTGAGGATCCAGCTTCCACCAAAGACCCAACGTCTACCTACATCTCCACATCCGCCAACCGCCTCATGAGCGGCAGTTCCGCTTCAGCCGGGTGGTTTTGGACAAAAGCCAATCCACTCATTCCGCCATCCTCCTCAACGAGACCAACGACACCAATGAGGACATGCCCACCCAGCTCGTCTCGCGCACCAACTCCATCGAAATATCCATCACTCCCATGATGCCCACAACTGCTCCGGCGCAAACCATCAATCAAGATCCACCAGTCACGCAGCTCACGCGAAAAGAATCCATCGGACCCTCCAAGGGATCCAGCCAGCATCTCGATCCGAAGAACGTGGCCGAGCAGGACACCGGCAACATCACAAGCATGCATTCTGTCGACATTGAGGCGCAGACGGCCACCACCACCACAAAGCCGACGTTGCAGGAACCAGCACCGAACAAAAGCACCAACATGGTCCCCGTCGTCATCGTGGCTGTCCTCATCATCGTTGGTGGCATCGCAGCAGGCGTCGTGCTGGCGGGCTGAAACATCGGTTTTGTTTTGCGACTCTCGCTGCCGACGCCTCTGACTTTCGTTGACCGCAAGTCAAGCATGCCGATCGTCGGAGATAGAGTATCCCAAATAGTAGAATCATATTATAGTATCATCGTGACTCTCTTTGCTTTGTTTGGTGTTGACGCTGTGTGGTTTCTCGTCGTTGCGGATGCATCACTATTGTGGTCTTGGCAGCAACGCGCACGGGCATGGGCATGAGTGCTACATACTCACACTCGATTCGCTTGCAGTCAGTGGATTTGGATGAGAGCAGTTGTCTTACAGTTGTTTAAGGTGATACAGCATCGCATCAATCATCGACACACCTTTCTTTGCTTTGTAAACACCAATCAGAAGCTCCGTCGCTTTCACGAGTGTGGCCAGTTGGCTGCCGATTTCATTGAAGGCCCATGACCTTATCGCTGCGGCGCTATTTCTTCTGTCGTTGCTCATCGGCATGACGATCGTCCCATGTCTGTTTCAACATGTCACTGCACTGTAGCAGAATGTGAAAAGTCTCGTTCGTGGAACCCATTGGACCCCAACGTTTGTTTGTTCTCATCAGCATCTCCCCAAACAGGGCCTGTGGCCGCGACCATGTCGGAAGGGAACGCAACATTGATCTCATCTTGTTGCGATAATTTCACCGGAAGATACGTGGAACAAGTGCATCGTACACACGGGCATGTTTGCCGGGCGGGCCTGGTCGAATGTCGAGATAGGTGAGTTGGGTAGTCTGCTCCAAGGCTTGCTGAAGTGCTTCCATTTGTGCCGAGAGTGTCTCGGGCGGAACCTCAAACACGCAGGGATTCAGGAAGTCCCGGTATCTGAGATATGACAAGCTCTTGTTTCCCAGAAGCAATATCGGAGTGTCGAACATCCTAATCTGCTCTTGTCGCGATGACCCGTTCCAAAGATTGAAAACCTTTAGCTTCTTCAGGTGTGATGCATCGGAAAGGAGTTTGATGATCTGGTCGATTTCTTGTTGTGAGTAGATTCGTCGGGGGATGCGGACCAGACCGAAATCGATGTTGAGCTTGTTGATGCGCTTGTTTGACTGGAATAGCTTGGCCATGCCATCGCAAGTGATAGTGGTTTTTGAGAAGGATACTTCGGTGATGCTGCAATTGTTTGGAGACAGCCATCTGCACAAATCGGCACCCCCATTGGCGAGCTTACAGAAACTAAACTCAACGTGTTTGGAGTTTTGGGAGATGTTGAACATGAGCTTGTCACAATCAACAAGATCACATGAGCACAAATCCACACGATGTGTCACAAGAGGGATATCGTGGAGCTGCTTCATCTCCACGAAGCATCGATGCAAGCGGATGCGTTGGTCGAATGGAGATTCGGGTGGATGGTGAGCAGCCAATCGAATTACGAAGCGAATCGCTTGCTTGTCTTCTTCTCTGAATTGGTCAATGGTGCCGAATTCCAGAAACGGGTATAGAATGCGCATCCGCCCGCAGCACTGGTGAGACAAACAAGTCAGTAGAACATGAGGTGATAAAGCAATGTGCTTGTGCCGCCGCATCGATTCCAAGTCATCATAAGTGTATCCTGCTTCGACGGCCATGTCCCAGTATTCCATCCGCTTGGGTGTGACACTGTAGCAGTCGGTCTGCTCTGCTGGTGTGCACTGTGGAGTGAACACGGTCTTCGGTGGCAGCTCTTTTTGATGGAGTTGCTTCCAGAAAGTCTTGAAGTCCGGATCATGGTTGGTGTTGGTATTGGTGTTGGCGATGGCATCCGTGTTGCAGCTCATCCTGCTGTATGTTGTCGATGCTGTTTATGGTGGGGGCTGTCGATAGTGTTGGTTGCACAACAGCAGAGCAGACAGAGTATGTTGTCCCAAATCAGTTGCGCTTGGATGGCGATTGTGAGCTCATTTGCTCAAGTTTGCTGTCCTCCATTTCATGATCCTGTGCATTCATCACGAAGCCAAGTGTCGTCAGTCAACATGCCTGCATGGACTTGCGCAGTTCCACCACTGTGTCTGGTATGGTGTGGTGTGGTGTGATACGACCGTGGACAGCCACATCACAACCCGAAGCTAGCTAGCTCGCTCGCACGATACGATCTTCGATCCTGCCCAACTTGGCCACGCTGTACAGTTTCGCCTCTTCATGTGATACCATAGGTCGTGCAACATGAGTATAGCACATCCCTCCGTGATGGTCTTGGGGGAGTCAACCATTGTGCCATACGAATGCATACTAATAGTAGTATGTGCTTCGGCAGTTGGATGTTATCGAACGACCGCAATGGGTAGATCCACGATGTGACGAATCCACCACGACTTCTTTGGCGGACATCAGAGGCGTTTCTCGTGTTTCGTTGAGAGGGTGACGATGGCGATGATGAGGATGACACCATTCGTGTTTCAATCGACAACAAACGTATCCAGGACTCATCTCGCCTCACTCAATCATTGCGAACTCTGTGGCGATGACGATGGCCATGGTGGTGCTCCTGTTGCAGACATCGCTGCAGAATACTGACACAGATCGTCACAACCACAACGGTCACATGATGATCACCGTTGCCATCAAGTGTCTATCCACAGAGTACGATACCTACCAACGCTCTCTCTCTGTTTCTGGGGAGAGACTTCGAACGATGCCGGCTGGTTGACTTGGTTCCTCACTCATTGATCGCCCAACCACAGAGACAGCCACAACCAGAAGAATCACAGCAACGGCAGCATTGGCAGCAATGACACCAACGACGTGGTTGATGCATCAATAGAGGATGATTGGTGCCATCTACATTGCGTGCATGTTGGTGGCAACGGACTCACTGCTTCACCATCCCCGTCATCCTCACTCCAACGCAGAAGCGAAGCAGTAGCAGAAGCAGCAATGGGAGTGGGAGTGGGAACCACCAACCAATATGGAAGATTGCCGTGATCGACGGTGGCATCGCCGGTCTCTTCTTGGCGCATGGTTTCGAGAACAACAGCAATACCGACACCAACGACAACAACGTCGCTTGGGAGGCATCATCCGAGGCCGAGCGCATCCAGCAACAGATGTGACAGCAGATCGATGGTGCCAAGATCCGCACGCACATCACAAGGCCCATCATCGATCGACTCATCGACAATGCCGATCGATTCTTCGAGTTGGGGATCTACTTCCACAATCCCTTTGCGCGATGTACGAAGGCGATGATGGCCACCACCGGAAATCGCAACCGTGGCTGCAATGGAAGCACCAGCGCAGACAAGGTCGCCATCCTTACTGTCTGCGGTGATGCGGCGCACGCCATGTCACCGTTCCTGGGACAGGGCGCCAATGAGACCATCCAAGACGCCTACTACCTGGTCAACGCCATTCGTCAATACAATATGCAGTACGATGGACCAGCCAATGGTTGGAACAGCCTCGAAGAGATCCTGCAGACAGATTACAAAGACAAGCGATGGTCCACCACCACAGGCATCATGGGCATCACGCTCAAGGCTGGTCTGCTGGAGTACCTGGAGGCCTCGTTGGGGCCATTGGCCAAGTTCCGGGATGTGTTGTTCTTCACCATGGACAAGATGGGCGTTGTGAAGAAGATCTTTCTGGATGCTGCCATTCCGAGGGTACGAGAATGTATGGAGCGGCGTGAAATCATGATGTGGTGCAGATAGGTTCCGCGGACGCTTTCACATTCTGTTATTAGACATTCCATACTTCTCACCAATTACCGCACGCAATCGCAATCACTCAACCAACCATCTCCCTTGTTCCATCCTGCTCGGACGACAACACACATACACATTCACCAGAGTATCAATACTGTCTTCATGCGCTGTTCTAATTACTTGACGACCAGAGTACTCCAAGGCCATCCAGGATCGCATCAAACATCTATGTGCCTTTCTTTTCCGCACTTCAAGCAGAAGCATCATCAACTCGGACGAACCAATCCGCTCTCTTGTCATCCCGCGCCTGTTTCAACATCTCACTGCCCTGCAACAGAAGATGGAAAGTCTCGTTCGTGGAACCCATTGGACCCCAACGTCGGATTCTTGTCATCAGCATCTTCCCAAACAGGGCCAGCGGCCGCGACCATGTTGGAAGGGAACACAGCACTGCTCTCACCTTGTTGCGATGATTTCGCCGCAAGCTATGTTCAACAAGCGCATTGTATGAATGGGCATGTTCGTCAGGCGGGCGTGGTCGAATGTCGAGGTAGGTGAGTTGGGTAGTCTCCCCCAAGGCATGCTGAAGTGCTTCCATTTGTGCCGAGAGGGTCTCTGGGGGAACCTCAGACATGTCGGGATTCCAGAACTCCAAGTATGTGAGAGATGACAAGCTCTTGTTTCCCAGGAGTGATATCAAAGTGTCGAACCATGTCTCTTGTTCTTGTCGCGATAACCCGTTCCAAATACCAGAAATCGTGAGCTTCTTCAGGTGTGATGCATTTGAAAGGAAATTGATGATCTGGTCGATTTCTTGTCGTGAGCACATTTGTTGGGCGCTGTAGTCCCCACAGAAATTGATGCCGAGCTTGTTGATGCGCTTGTTTGACTGGAATAGCTTTGCCAAGCTATCGCAAGTGATACGGGTGGATAAAAATGTTGCTGTGGTGACTCTGCAATTGTTTGGAGACAGCCACCTGCACAAATCAGTGCCCCCATCGGCGAGCTTGCAGTCACTGAATACAACGTGTTTAGAGTTTTGGGAGATGTTGAGCATGAGCTTGTCGCAATCAACAAGATCACATGAATCCAAACACACACAATGTGGCACAAGAGGAATATCGTGGAGCTGCTTCATCTCCACGAAGGACTTATTCAATTGGATTCCTCTGTCGAATGGAACTTTGAGTGGATGTTCGGCAACCAATCGAAGTACGAATCGAATCGCTTGCTTGTCTTCTCCGAATTGGTCAATGGTGCCGAATTCCAGTTTCAGGGATCCAATGCGCATCCGCCCGCAGCTCTGGAGCCACGAATCGCTCAGTAGAACATCAGGTGATAAAATAACGATCTTGTGCCGCTCCACCATCGATTTCAAGTCAGCGAAGGTGAATCCTGCTTCGATGGCCATGTCCCAGTGTTCCATCCGTTTGGGTGTGATGTCGCAGCAGTTGACTTGCATGTCGTAGTTGCCATCCGTAACGACGATGGTCGTCTGTGGCAATTGTTGTCCATAAAGCTGTTTCCAGAATGCCTCGAAGTGAGGGTCATGGTTGGTGTTGGCGACATCATCCATGGTGCAGTTCATCCGTTTCTTGTTGTCACTGTCGTCGCAGTTGTTACGGCTGATGCCGATTGGTGCTGATTATTGTTGATTGTGGCACAATCGTATGAGTAGAGCTGACAGAGCAGGCAGAGTATGTAGAGTAGGTATGTGGTCCCAAATCAGTTGCGCTTGGATGGCGATTGTGAGCTCATCTGCTCAAGATTGCTGTCCTCCATTCCATGATCCTGTGCATTCATCACGAAGCAACGTGTCGTCAGCCAACACGCCTGCATGGACTTGCGCAGTTCCACCACTGCGTATGGTGTGGTATGATACGACTGTGGACAGCCACATCATGATCCGAAGCAGGCTAGCTCGCTCGCTTGCACGATACGACCTTCGATGGTGCCCAACTTGTCCACGCTGTGCAGTTGTGCCTCTTCATGTGATACCATTGTTTGTGTAATATGAGTAGGCACATCCCTCTGTGATGGTCTTGGGCGAGTCAACCACGATGCTACACATACTCCGATCGATACGGTTCTTCGGCAGTTGGATGTCATCGAAAGACTGCGGTGAGCGGATCCACGATGTGAGGAATCCACGATGCGAAGAATCCTCCACGATGATTTCTTCCGTGGAAATCAGAGGGGTTTCTCGTGTTTCGTCGAGAGGGTGATGACGATGAGGATGACACCACTCGTGTTTCAATCGACAACAAACGTATCCAGGACTCGTCTCGCTTCACCCAATCATTGCGAACTCTCTGTGGCGAATGAATCAACCATCGGTCTTCCGATCAACACAGAGCGTGTGCGAGAGGATTCATTCTGTGGCGATGACGATGACGATGACGATGACGATGGCCACGGTGGTGCTTCTGCAGACATCGCTGCAGAAGACTGAGACAGATCGTCACAACCGCAACACTCGCTGATGATCACCGTTGCCATCAAGTATCTATTCACAGAGCATGCCAATACTCTCTCTCTCTCTCTCTGTTTCTGGAGAGAGACTTCGAACGATGCCGGCTGGTTGACTTGGTTCCTCACTCATTGATCGCCCAACCACAGAGACAGCCGCAACCAGAAGAATCACAGCAATGGCAGCATTGGCAGCAACAACGTGGTTGATGCATCAAAAGAGGATGATTGGTGCCATCTGCATCGTGTGCATGGTGGTGGCAACGACCTCACTGTCATCATCATCCCCGTCATCCTCACTCCAACGCAGAAGCGAAGCAGCAGAAGCGAAGCAGCAGAAGCAACGGAAATGGGAATCACCAACCAATACGGAAGGTCGCAGTCATCGGTGGTGGCATCGCCGGTCACTCTTTGTCACATGCCTTCCAGAACAACAACGGCAACGATGCACACAACATTGATGTGACATGCTTCAATGTGACATGCTTCGATGCGAGACCAGAATTGGACGTCGTCGCAGGTGCGGGTGTGCAGCTCAACAGCGGCATGGCAGTGCTGAAGCAGATCTATCCGTCCCTGCAGCATGCGGTGGCCGATGCCGCGCTGCCATTGATGACCGTGCGATCCAAGACCACCAACTGGATCTCATTCAACGAGGAGTTCCAACTGCTGCACTTCAATATCAGACAGATGATCATGGATGCGGGCGGCGACACGACGAAAGCGCTGATCCAGGAGGAAGGCGCGGTCATGGCGTACCGTCCTCCGTCATGCGAGGAGCGTTGCAGGAGGCGCTGCTTGAGGAGGTGGAGGTGACGCCCGTGCATCTTGGCAAAGCAAGTGATGAATGTGGAATATGAAAAGATGGAGAAGCGAGATGCCATCCATCTTGCGCTTGAAGATGGAACGAGGGAAGGGCCGTACTGGTACGATATAGTGGTGGGCTGTGATGGTGCCAACAGCGTCGTCAAGCAGTACATCAACGGCGATACGCGGTCGCCATCAGACAATCAACGCAATTCGCCAGCTGTGTACTCTGGCATCCGCATCCGGTACGCCATCCAGGATGTCGCCAAAGAGGACAGCGACAGCAACAGTGGCAGCGACAACGGAATGAACACAACTACACATGATCCCGTCCCGCAGCAACACTTTGGCAACGGCGCCTACTGCCTCACCAGCAACTGCGACAACGGCAACTATGACAACGTCAACTACGGCAACGGTACCAAGCGCGGCACCACCGGAGGCTGCTTCATCATCTTCCGCAACACTTCCCCTTCTCCAAGCCCACCGCCAGAAAGGATGACAAGAATGTCTCTTGGAAGGCATGACCCGAGGGCGAGCACATCCAGCAACAGATGTGACAGCAGATCGATGATGCCAAGATCTTCATGCACACCATCAGGCCCATCATCGATCGACTCATGGACAAGGCCAATCGTTTCTTCGAGTTGGGGATCTACCTCCACAATCCCTTTGCGCGATGGACCAAGGTGATGATGGGCACCACCGGCAACCGCAACGGCGACTGCAACTGCAGCTGCAACTGCAACCGTAATGGAAGCACTTGCAAAGACGTAGATGCGGTTTGTCTTCACCATGGACAAGACGGGCGTTGCGAAGAAGACCGTTCTGGATACTGCTGTTCCGAGGATATGAGAATGTATGGAGCAGTGTGAAATCGCGATGTGATGCAGATAGGTTCTGTGGACAGCTTTCGCTTGCTGTTGATGGACCAGCCATACTCATATAATCTAGACATTCCATTCTACTCGCCAATTACCGCACGCAATCACAATCACCCAACCATCTCCCTTGTTCCATCTCACTCGTACAACAACACACATACACGCACCAGAGTATCAATGCTGTCTTCATGCGCTGTTCTAATTACTCGACGACCAGCGTACTCCAAGGCAATGCAGGATCGCATGAACCATCTATGTGCCTTTCTTTTCCACACAACAAGCAGAAGCATCATCAACTCGGACGAGCTGATCCGCTCTCTTGTCATCCCACGCCTGTTTCAACGTGTCACTGCCCTGCAACAGAAGATGGAAAGTCTCGCTCCTGCGATTCATTCTACCCTTTGCATTCATTCTACCCCGACGTTTTCTTGTTCTCGTCAGCATCTCCCCAAACAGGGCCAGTGGTCGCGACCATGTCGGAAGGGAACCCAGCACTGCTCTCACCTTGTTGCGATGATTTCGCCGGAAGATACGTTTAACAAGTGCATTGTACCAATGGACATGTTTGTCAGGCAGGATTGGAGAAATGTCGAGATAGGTGAGTTGGGTAGTCTGCTCCAAGGCTTGCTGAAGTGCTTCCATTTGTGCCGAGAGGATCTTGGGCGGAATCTCGAACATGCTGGGCTTCCCACCGATCTCGTATGTGAGAGATGACAAGTTCTTGTTCCCCAGAAGCGATATCAAAGGGTCGAATATCATCATCTGCTCTTGTCGCGATGACCCTTCCCAAATACCGAAAACCCAAAGCTCCTTCAGGTGCGATGTATTTGAAAGGAGTTGGATGATCTGATCGATTTCTTGTTGTGAGGAGAATTGTTGGTCGTTGTGGACCCGACAGAAACTGATGTTGAGCTTGTTGATGCGCTTGTTTGACTGGAGTAGCTTTGCCAAGCTATCACAAGTGATACGGGTGCTGTAAAAGGATACTTTGGTGATGCCGCAGTTGTTTGGAGACAACCATCTGCACAAATCAGCGCCCCCATTGGCGAGCTTACAGCATTCAAACTCAACGTATTTCGAGTTATGGGAGATGTTGAACATGAGCTTGTCGCAATCAACAAGATCACATGAATCCAACTCCACACAATGTGTCACAAGAGGAATATCATGGAGCTGCTTCATCTCCACGAAGTATTGAGTCAAGTCGATGTCTCCGCCGAATGAATATTTGAATGACTGTTGGGTAGCCAATCGAATTACGAAGCGAATCACTTGCTTGTCTTCTTCTCCGAATTGGTCAATGGTGCCGAATTCCAGAGCCACGGATCCAATGTACATCTGCTCGCGGCCCTGGTGCAACAAAGCGTTCAGTAGAACATGAGGTGATGCGGCAACGTTCTTGTGCCGCGTCACCGTCGATTCCAAGTCATCATAAGTGTATCCTGCTTCGATGGCCATGTCCCAGTGTTCCATTCGCTTGGGTGTGACGCTGTAGCAGTCGATCTGCTCTGCTGGTGAGCACTGCCGGGTGAATACGGTCTTCGGTGACAGCTCTTTTCCATGGAGTCGTTTCCAGAAAGTCTTGAAGTCTGGATCATGGTTGGTGCTGGCATTGGTGTTGGCGACATCATCCATGTTGCGCTTCATCGTTTTCTTGTCGTCACTGTTGATACGGCTGATGCCGATTGTTGCTGTTGGTGGCACAATCGAACGAGAAGAGTAGATGCAGCAGGAAGAGTATGTGGTCCCAAATCAGTTGCGCTTGGATGGCGATTGTGAGCTCATCTGCTCGAGTTTGCTGTCTTCCATTTCATGATCCTGTGCATTCATCACGAAGGGATCTACCATCAATCAACACGCCTGCATGGACTTGCGCAGTTCCACCACGGTGTATGGCGTTGCGTGACGTGGTATGGTATGGCAGGGTACGACCGTGGACAGCCACATCATGATCCGAAGCTGGCTCGCTCGCTCACACGATACGACTTTCGATGGTGCCCAACTTGGCCACGCTGTGCAGTTGTGCTTCTTCATGTGATACCATAGTTTTTGGAATATGAGTACATCCCTCTGTGATGGTCTTGGGGGAGTCAATCACGATACTACTCCGATCGATACAGTTCTTCAGCAGTTGGATGTCATCGAACGACGACAATGGGCAGATGCGCAATGTGACGAGTCCACGATGCGAGGAATCCACCATGACGACTTCTTCGGTGGACATCGGAGGCGATTCTCACGTTTCGCCAAGAGGATGATGACGATGACGATGACGATGGCGATGGTGACACCACTCGTGTTTCAATCGACAACAAACGTATCCAGGACTCGTCTCGTCTCACTCAATCATTGCGAACCCTGCGGCGATGACGATGGTCATGGTGGATGGTGCTGCCGACATCGCTACAGAATCCCGATGCGGATCGTCACAACCGCAACGCTCACATGATGATCACTGTTGCCATCAAGTGTCTATCCACAAAGTACGATACTCTCTCTCTCTCTCTCTCTCTGCTTCGAGAGAGAGACTTCGAACGATGCCGGCTGGTTGATTTGGTTCCTCACTCATTGATCGCCCAACCACAGAGACAGCCACAACCAGAAGAATCACAGCAACGGCAGCAATGGCATCGTTGATGCATCAAAAGAGGATGATTGCTGCCATCTACATTGCGTGCATGTTGGTGGCAACGACCTCACTGTCATCCCCGTCGTCCCCGTCATCCTCACTCCAACGCAGAAGCGAAACAGCAGAAGCAATGAGAATGGGAATGGGAATGAGAATCGCCAACCAATACGGAAGATCGCAATCATCGGTGGTGACATCGCCGATCTCTCCTTGGCGCATGCCTTCGAAAACAACAACGGCAACGATGCACACAACATTGATGTGACATGCTTCGATGCAAGACCAGAATTGGACGTCGTCGCAGGTGCGGGCGTGCAGCTTAACAGTGGCATGGCGGTGCTCAAGCAGATCTATCCGTCCCTGCAGTGTGCGATGGCCGATGCCGCGCTGCTGTTGATGACTGTGCGATCCAAGACCACGAACTGGATCTCATCCAACGAGGAGTTCCAACTGCTGCACTTCAATCTCAGACAGATGATTATGGATGCGGGCGGCGACACGACGAAAGCGCTGATCCAGGAGGGCGGTGAAGTCATGGCGCACCATGCTCCGTCATGCGAGGAGCCTTGCAGGAGGTGCTGCTGGAGGAGCTGAAGACGACGCCCGTGCATCTTGGCAAGGTGATGAATGTGGAATGTCAAAAAGCCGAAGGCGCGAGATGCCATCCATCTCACATTACAGGACGGGATGAGGGAAGGGCCGTACGATATGGTGGAGGGCTGTGATGATGTCAACAGCGTCGTCAAGCAGTACATCAACGGCGATGCGCGGTCGTCATCAGACAACCAACGCAATTCGCCAGCTGTGAACTCTGGCATCCGCATCCGGTACGTCATCCAGGATGTCGCCAAAGAGGACAGCAACAGTGGCAGCAGTAGCGACAACGGAATGAACAAAATGGCACATGATTCCATCCTGCAGCAACACTTTGGCAACAGCGCCTACTGCCTCACTGGCAACTACCTCAGCGGTATCAAGCGCGGCACCACCCAATGCTGCTTCATCATCTTTCGCAACGCCTTGCCCTTCTCCAAGCCCGCCGTCAGAAAGGATGATGAGAACGTCGCTTGGAAGGCATCATCCGAGGCCAAACACATCCAGCAACAGATGCGACAGCAGATCGACGATGCCAAGACCCCCACGCACACCACAAGGCCCATCATCAATCGACTCATCGACAATGCCGATCGATTCTTCGAGTTCGGGATCTACTTCCACAATCCCTTTGCGCGATGGACCAAGGCGATGGTGGCCACCAACGGCAACCGCAACGGGAACCGCAATCGCGACTGCAACTGCAACCGTAACGGAAGCACTTGCAAAGACGTAGATGCGGTTTGTCTTCACCATGGACAAGACAGGGGTTACGAAGAAGATCTTTCTAGATGCCGCAGTGCCGAGGATGTGAGGAATGTGTGGGGCGGTGTGAAATCGCGATGTGAAATCGTGATGTGGTGCAGATAGGTTCTGTGAACGTCTTTCGCTTGTTGTTAATATACATTCCCTTACTTCTCACCAACCACAGCACGCAATCACAGTCACTCAACCAACCATCTCCCTTGTTCCATCCTACTCGTACAACAACACACTCACATGCACCAGAGTACCAATACTGTCGTCATGCGCTGTTCTAATTACTCGACGACCAGCGTACTCCAAGGCAATGCAGGATCGCATCAATCATCAATGTGCCTTTCTTTTCCACGTAGCGGGCAGAAGCACCGTCACCTTGGACGAGCTGATCCGCTCTCTTGTCATCCCACGCCTGTTTCAACGTGTCACTGCCCTGCAGCAGAAGATGGAAAGTCTCGCTCATGGGATCCATTGTACTCATTGTGCCCCGACGTTTGCTTGTTCTCATCAGCATCTTCCCAAACAGGGCAAGCGGCCGCGACCATGTCGGAAGGGAACCCAGCACCGCTCTCACCGTGTTGCAATGATTTCGCCGGAAGATACGTTGAACAAGTGCATTGTGCCATTGGGCATGTTCGTCAGGCAGGCGTGGATAAATGTCGAGATAAGTGAGTTGGGTGGTCTCCTCCAAGGCTTGCTGAAGTGCTTCCATTTGTGCCGAGATCTCAGGCGGAACCTCAAACATGTCGGGATTCAAGAAGTCCCAGTATGTGAGAGATGACAAGCCCTTGTTTCCCAGAAGCGATACCAAAGTGTCGAACCTTGCCATCTGCTCTTGTCGCGATGACCCGATCCAAACATTGGAAACCTTTAGCTTCTTCAGATGTGATGCATCTGAAAGGAGTTTGATCATCTGGTCGATGTATTGTCCGTCGTAGTCCCGACAGAACATCATGTCGAGCTTGTTGATGCGCTTGTTTGATTGGAATAGCTTTGCCAAGCCATCGCAAGTGACTCGGGTGCATACAAAGGATACTTCGGTGACGCTGCAATTGCTTGGAGACAGCCATCTGCACAAATCGGCGCCCCCATTGGCGAGCTTGCAGAAACTAAACTCAACGTATTTGGAGTGTTGGGAGATGTTGAACATGAGCTTGTCGCAATCAACAAGATCACATGAATCCAACTCCACACGGTGTGTCACAAGAGGGATATCATGGAGCTGCTTCATCTCCACGAAGCATTGAGGCAAGTGGATGTATTGCAAGGATGAAGATTTGAGTGGATGTTCGGCAGCCAATCGAAGTACGAAGCGAATCGCTTGCTTGTCTTCTTCTCTGAATTGGCCAATGGTGCCGAATTTCAGATTCAGGGATCCAATGCGCATCTGCCCGCATCCATTGCGAAACGAACCGCTTAGTAGAACATGAGGTGATAAAGCAACGTTCTTGTGCCGCTTCACCATCGATTTCAAGTCAGCAAAGGCGAATCCCGCTTCGATGGTCATGTCCCAGTATTCCATCCGCTTGGGTGTGACATTGTAGCACTCGATCTGCTCTGCTGGTGGGCACTGTGGAGTGAATACGGTCTTCGCAACCCACCATTTCTGATGAAGCTGTTTCCAGAAAGTCTTGAAGTCTGGATCATGATCGCTGTTGGTATTGGTGTTGGCGATGGCATCCGTGTTGCGGCTCATCCTGTTGTATGTTGTTGAGAATGGCTGTGGTATGGAAGCCGCCAATGGTGTTGGGAGTACTGCGGCAGAGCAGGTAGAGTAGGCTTCAAGGCTCTTGCGATTGGACGTTGTAGAAGTATCGATTCTGAGATTGTGTGTTTGTGTGATCACGCGAGCTTGTGCGTGGAATCCTCCGTTTCACCATCCTGTGTGTCGATCATGGAGCCGTATTGTGTTGATGAGCACACTCACAGCCTTGATCGTTTGCGCACCCTGTGGGATCTCCGCCAATTGCGCTCACGGCCAAGGCGATATATCGTGGATAACCACATCACAACTCCCATTGCGCTGTCCACGATACTTGGAGCACCGAAGACTGCAATACGAGGAGGAGGTAAACGCAAAAGTGCATCGTGTGCAATCGTACGTGGTTGCAGGCCATACGATTCTTTCCCACTCGTTGCGCAGACGGTCGGATCGTGTCACGTTGCTTCCACCACATTGCGCGCAGCAGTCCACTCTCCACGAACAAGCGAACGACTCCGTCTTCGGAGATGTTGCGCCGTGGGAAATCACACCGTGACAACATCAAAGTCTCATTCGCTCTTCCACGCAAGTGCTGTGTCCATCGTGTTTCCACGATGTGACCATCAAGCGTGTCCATTGGAAACGATCGTGCTTGCGATTGCTCTTATACGTACGTTGGCCATGTGGATCATATACTATTCTAGGTCGTATCAAGTCGATGAGCCAACTCCACCTGCCCTCACTCAATCAATTATCTACACTCGATGTCATAGCCATGCGTGGTTGGCATCAGTTTTGTCGGCATCAAATTTTGGATTGCGTTGCAAAACAAGAATCCACACAAACAACACACACTCTCCCTTCCTCGTCTTCCTCACAAAATCACAACAAGATCAACCAAAACACGAATCCAACAGCAACAAAAGCAACAGCAACCAACACACCCACACCACACTGCTCTGCATCAAATCTCCTCTGCAGTTATCCAAGCAACCATGACATCCACCAACCACCACTTCAACAGTCTTTTCGCTGACATTCAAAACGCCAAGCTCGCCGCCAACGCCATCCAAGCGCGCGCCCATTCCATGAACACGACGAACGATGATCTTCGCAACAAGATCACATCATTGAAGAGCCAATACAACAGCCTCAACGCTGAAATCGAGGCTCTGGAGATAGAGAAGGAAGCGAAGATGATGACTCAGCAGCTGCAACGCAAGCAGCATCAACAAATCACAGCGCCAATTGCTGTCGCGCACATCAATAGCAGACTCCAAACGTCCTGCGTTGACGATTGTGCGCAGCCAATCAGCGATGATGAATCCATCATCACACATTCAAGTACCGCTTCATCCCACTCAAATCAACTTCCCCGTGCTGCAAAAGGAACGCCACGCAAACAGAAGAAGGAGAAGAAGTCAGGAAAACAATCCTTCTCCAAGCGCAGACACTCATCATCACCTCCCAAGAAGTGGCGACGCATGATCCGATCCAAGCGATTGCAATCCATTCTGCTGGCGTAATTACAGCAATCGCTTCAACATTTAGCCGCAGATAAATGAGTAGCAACGATGGTGCGCAGCACTCTGGGAACCATGAAAGCTTCTAATATATTCTATAATACTTCCACTCGACAGATAACATGAAATAAATTGACGAAATTGTGATAGTCACATCCATTCCGTCTTCGTACAAGTCCTCTCTCCCCGGAAAGAGAGAGAGAGAGAGAGGGAATGGTCCACCATGCTCTTGAGACTCACAAGCTACGCGACTGGCTGTCTGTATCGTTGTTGTGAAATCGTCATGGCTGAAAGAGCAGCTGGAAACGCTGGAACGATGCGCAGCACCGTACCAGTACCACTGCAAAGGTCACGGAGAATCCGCAACGAAGCAATGGGGGTTGGTTAGCTGTGTGGTGTCACGTCGTGGCGTACTCGTATCAGTAACGTTTGACGCAACTCGCGCCAGTAAGGATGAACAACCTGGAGCGTTGTAATTGTATTCTCATCGTATCCTTGAAAGTGTTTCCCAACGCCGACACACGCCTCATCGATGCTTTCTCGCCGAATGATCTTTTTCGGAGACGGTTGCGATTCATAGTCGTAGAGTACGCGCATCAATGCGAGGGAGAAACGAGGGTTGCTGGCATGGGACAAGCCAGCGCCAACACAGCGTTGCAAGGAGGGAGAGAAGTCGACGTTGACACACATACACTCCTCACCCTTTCCTCACCCTTTCCTCACTTTGAAGTGCTCTCCTCCTTCTGCGTACCATACGTCCCCCTGCACCAACCGATCTGCTCTCGCCAAGGCCGAAAAGCGGCCACCGAAATCATCATCAGCACCTTTGGAGCCAGCAAAACAACCAGATACCGATGACCAGCGCTACACTCCATCAACAGGGGAGCAGTGATTGGAGCACCCGGACCTCTTGGAGAAGCAGGTCCATGGACCGTCGCGGCGCCACATCCCTTCGCGCCTGCTATGCTGGAGCCTCACAAAGACCATTTGGCGCAGGCCCGACGGCAACCACTGCCGACCTTCGAACCATACACGCTTACAGAAATGGACCACAAGGCTCAAGCGCAGAGAGATGTTTTACAGGAATCATGTCCAATTCAATCAGCCACGGCATCTCGTGGCGGATCTTCGGCGACAACCGACGCACTCGAAACAATTGCAAATGATTCCACGGCAGACCAACCCCGCATGCCAGGCCATTAATCCATAAGCTGCGGCAATCACCGCGCAGCTCGTCCATGTGCCATTTAGGAAGGCATGCACATTTGCAGCAGTGATAGCGAAAGTGACACCATCGTGCATGACAGCATCGTGATTGCCACCGCTGCGACCAATCCGGCACCTGTGCTCACAATCCCAGCTGCATCCAAGGATCCCCTCGTGTGCCGATTTCTTGAAGTCTGGGTCGGGTCCCGTGCTTTGCGGCTGACGGTGGTGACAACGAAGAAGTTGCATCACCAGTAGCGCGCTCCTGTTGCTTCAGTTGCTGCACCATTGCAGAGGATCGCACGGCGTCTGCTTTTTCTTCAGATACGATCCGTGCGATTTCGGAGAATGCGTCTGGCGCGCCGACTTGAGATACGCACCTTCGTGCGACAAGTGCCAGGAGACGGTTGATTGGGATGGTCTCGTAGATGTGACTCTGACCCGAAGCTCTTCCGGACAGCTTGCGCATTGGATGGCGAGACGTATTGCAGATGTGCGAATCCCGCGTGGTTTCTAAACTCATCAGCGGCCACATGCGTGTGCATGCATGCGTGGATATATAGGTGTATCTATGCTTGCGCGATGACAGCACGAGAAGAGCGGGCAAACGACATAATGCTCCAACGAGCTATGAGAATCAAATAGCATGGTGTGGCATGATGCTCTACGAATGGATTGCTTTCTTTGGGGATGGTTAGTGCAAGCAGTTTCTGTATTTGAGACGGCGCGGCAGATCTATGAGTATGCATGTGCAAGGTATCTCACAATCTCTCACAGCAGACGTCTCGCTTCGACGACCACGCTCATGCTCATTCTTTCGCTCTGATGTTCAGTGTGTTGGTCGGCAGCTCTGCCCTTTCTACCAGGACCACGATGCTCACGACGCACCCGAGTGCAGCACAACGCAGCGCAATGACAACCAATTGCGTTCTCAAATCAAACGGATGGAGAGAAGGAGAGAGAGAGAGAGAGAGATGTCCATATCTGTCTGCCCCAGTATAATAGCAGAGCGGCCATCAATCATCGGACATCAAAATCACTTGTCAACAACGTTGTACTTCGCGAAGAGGTTCTCGAGCTTCGTCATGGCCTTGAACTCCAGGTTGTTTCCAGATGGATCCTTGAAGAACATCGTCCACTGCTCACCCGGCATCCCTTGGAAGCGCAGGTGCGGCTCGATGATGAATTCGATGCCGGCCTGCTTCAGTCGATCCGCCAGATCGTGGAACTGTTCCACGGTCAGCGCCAATCCGGTATGAGGCACGGGGACCTCGTCACCATCGACCGGGTTGTAGTAGTCCTTGCACCTGTAGTCGCTGCCGACCCAGTGCGCCACAATTTGATGCCCGTGCAGGCTGTAGTCCTGCCACTTCTCCGAGCTGCGGCCCTCGACGCATCCCAGAACGTTACCGTAGAAGTCCTTGGCGAGGTTCAGATCGTGGACGGGAAATGCGTAGTGGAATGGCGATCCGGGGGCAGGCGACGCCAAGGTTTCGTACTGCTGCTGTCCTTCTGCCGTTGCGGGTTCATCGCTTCCACCTCGTGTGGAAAGGAGGGCCTTCTGAAGTGACCGCTCTGAGGATGACAACGTCGACCTTGTAGCTGTCGCTGTTTGTTTCGTCAGCAGAAGCGGAGCGTGGGTGGAAAGACCGCGTGTGAAGGATGCGGCCGCTGCTGCGGATGCCAATGATGACGACTGCGTTGAGTCATTGATGGCAGCAGCAAGTCCAGAAATCGAACCGGCAGTGGATCCAACCGTCGCGGACACGACGGTGAGTGGAGCCAGAGTGGCAAACACTGGTGCGATGCGCATCATGTTGTTGGTCGATGACAAGAGAGAGGGAGAGAGAGAGAGAGAGAGAGGAATCAGGATAAATCGAGATGAATCTGCGTGATACAGTTGATGAACCAGAGGTGATCCACACAAGAGCGAGGTTGCATGGTGCTGTTGGATGGATGATACCCAGTGATGGTACCAGTGATGGCCCCAAAGTGGCTGATCGCCTTGTCGGCGTTCGCGTTGTACAGAATGACGTCATCTTGAACATGGTGATTGGCATTGGATGGTGGACAACCTTTTCTGGTCATTGCCGATCTCCTCGACTCCACGAGACTCATCTTTTCGCAGAGCATTCACTTCAGATCAATCCATTTGTTGTCGTTGTTGTTGTCGGCCAACAGAAGACAACACACGAGGATGAGCGAAGGAGAGAACTCACAAGCATCTCGTACTTGTGCTCGTGTCATACGCACAGTCTTGCGTATGGAGAAATCCACAGCTCTTCATTGCGACGCTCTGCCATTACTTGGACTCTCCACCGTCTGAAGCATACGTACAATTACCATACCACAATGCAAGCTACCCGCAGTACGAATCACGATCGAACAACAGCCACCGGAGTCACCGGAGTCGCCTTCCAGGATCGGCACAGGCGATGAGCGCCAAGATGCCACCAGTACTACGAGACTGATGACGGTGCCAGTGGCGACTCTGATCGGAATCGGAGTTGCTGCGGACACAGTCTCGCAGTCCCCGGTGCCTGGCGGCGACGGCGATGGTGCTGGGCCATCCATCGTCGCGTCATTTGCTGCCACCGCATCACTCCACCGACCATCAACCAGATGCTTCTGATGTGAACCGCCAGCAAAGTTGGCGTATCATGAATCCATCGAAACCCATCAGCCCAAGGAAAGAGCAATGCTGGATGAAGACATTCTCTGGACCATGGCTCCGGAAGACTCTTCGCAGGCCACCCACGAACTGGAAGATGGAGATGGCGAGATTCCTCTTGCAGACCAAAGGGCAGAGTCTTCGCTCAGGTCGGTGGATAGACCCACTCCGGACAAGCCTCCCACGCACCACCCGAGGATGAGGTCCATCGTGCCTCCCAGAAATCCAGGTTGCCGTGCGCGGAGTATTAATACGCACCGACTGCCGAGACCAGTCCATCCCACGACAGACACCAAACGGGGTCATCTCCAACTTCCAGCCCTCGAATCTTCTTGGCCCGAGGATGCATTTCATGACGCCAAACACACCATAGTACTGATGGATGCGCTGACGTACGGGAGCCAATGCAGTGGGATGGGATGATTCATGTGCAGTCCTCTTAGAGTAGTCCGGAACATGTGGAGGTAGATAATCCATGAGTGGAACACATTGCTAGGAAGCATCGTGACACTCCATGGATGCCTGACTGATTGACTCCACACGCACTACGCGCAGTCCGCGGAAGATGTTGACAAAAAGACGCACGCGCCAGTCATGGCCAGATATCATTTTTCGTGACGAACAACGTCATCCATTGACATTTCCTCTTCGTTGACTGGAGAGATGTTCGCGTTCTTTCGATGTCTTGCTTGTTCTTTGTGCTCGCCTCCGCTCCGAATGCCACGCGGAAGACTATGATTCGTCAACGAAAGCGGCTATGCCAGCGCGGTGGTTTTGGAGTTCCTTGGCAGAGTTTTTAGCCTCTTTCAGTCACAAAAGACACCGGCGCGCCAACAAAATAGGTCCAAACCACCCTTGCTCGTAATCATCAGCCACGTCCGCCACATCCCTCCCGCAGACCTGCGCTGGGACGCACGAGCACCCTCGTCGCCATCAGCCAGCGGCTTTGTGGAGAGAACGGAGCAAGGGGATCACGCAGAAGCAACGAAGGCGACAAAGCGACCACACACGTGCCACAAAAGAGACGAAGGAAGAGCCAGACAAGGATCACCCCGCCTCTTTTTCCCCAAGTTCCAACCAGGTGGACACACATCTTCCTCTCTCTGCCATTGCAACCACGCGCATCATGGACGACGAGCAGCCACCGTCACCAGCACCCTCGCCTTCCGAGCCAGCGCAAGAGCCGAACCACGATGATGACCGCCAGGGTACTCGTGCTGCCGACACGACGACGCCATTGCAAGCGTCAGTGAGAGTGACAGTGGGAACTCCGGTCGGGACAGGCATCGAGATGGATAAAGACGATCATTCATCTGCGAGCGATACAGCAGGTGAGTTGCACCCTGCGGCGTCATTCGTTGCGTCTCATTCGTGAAGGTTCTATTTGATGGCATGCCCATTCCTGGCGTATGGTTTCTCGCCAACGACAAATATGGGTACCCATAAGTTTCATGTGCAGAGTCCCTTGTGCAACAGGCCCGCAAAATTGACCGATCACCCAGCCATGAGCAATGAAGTGGCACGAAGAGATGCGCACCATTCTGTGGAAAGAGCGGGCCAGATGGAAGTGGTGCTTAGAATCATCCAAGCAGATGAATCTTCGCAGCCTGCTCACGGCCAGATTGATGAACGGAGAGCTGCCTGCTCCTCTCAAATCGCACAGAACCCCTTCCTCACCAACCTCCTCATGCAGACAAATCTACGGGTATTTCTGGCAAGCCTCCGAAGGATCATCCAAAGAAGCAGCCGCAGCTCCGATCGAACGTCACCTCCCAACAATCCAAGTTGTCCAGTGTGGATCACACCGTCCCTACCGAAACGAGTCCCTCCCAGAAGGCACAACAATCAAAAGCGTCTCCAACACGCCTACCTCGACTTTATGCCGAGGGTGGCACTCTCCAGAGGACGAGCAGCGGGTCAACGATTGATGGGTCCGTCATGCCAGCACCTCCACCGTTGAACCGCCATAGCCAACGGATCACCCTTCCAGGTGCCTTTGAGAGCGGCAGTGGACTGCACGGAGGTGACCGCGGAGCTGGAGACATCATGCGTGATGACGTAACAGCAGTCGACAATCCTGACAACCTTGCCAGCGTGCCGACCGTCCCAATCGCGGCGACGTTGGCGGCAACCGATGATGAAATCGCCGACCGCGTCAGAGAGGAGATGCAACAACAGTTCGATGAGCGTATGGAACTAGAAATCCAGGAACGGGTGCAGGAACGGGTCTCCGGCGCTGTGTCAGCCGTCGCCGTCGCGGAAGTGCCGACTGAATCTTCTGCGGACATGCTTGACGCGACGATGAAAACAGCATCATCGCTAACGGCGAAAGGGGCTGAAGGAGGACCATCGACACAACAATCCAAGCGGATGCTGTACAGCGGACTTGGTGCAGTATGCCTCGTGGCCATCGTCGTTGTGATTGTGGCCATCGTGTTGGTCCGTTCACAGGATGACTCGTCCAATGGAAGTCCGACGACTGGCTCCCCAACAGCGCCGATTGTGGATCTGTATGTCGACAGACTCCTCCCCATCTTGGACCGCGCACCGACTTTCACAAAGCGTGAAGCATTCGAGGATACTGGCACTCCACAGTACAAGGCCATGGAGTGGCTCTCCACTTCCTACGATATCGATGAGGTGCAGTACAACATTCCCACCGGATTGGTTGCTGGTGACAACTCGACAGAGCTGAGCGTTGGTGATATACTAAACGCGAACGACGTCAGTCTCCGACACTTGATCGAACGGTATGCGGCAGTGGTGTTCTACTTTGCCACCGAGGGCCCAAACTGGCCATCGACTCAGCTCAATTTCTTGACACAAAACACATCCATTTGTGACTGGAATGACGCAGACGAGGCAGGAATCTTCTGCAACGAGACAGATGGGACCGTTCAGAGGCTCTTGTTGAACCACTTTGCCCTCGTTGGGACGTACCCAATGGAAACGTATTGTTTCTACAACATGCAAATTATCTGGGTCGAAGTCAATCCGTTCTTGGAGGGCACAATCTCCACCTTTATCGGGAGCCTGCCAGAATTGCTCGAGTTTGATGTCGGAGATACCAAGTTCTCCGGAACTATCCCCTCCGAAATCGGCTACGCTCCGAAGCTTGAGCTCCTCTATGTGTATGGCACGGACATCGGCGGTTCCATCCCGACGGAAATTGGGCAAGTGTCGACGTTGGGACGCATATCGCTGATTGATTCCCAGGTGGGTGGAACACTACCCGTGGAGATGGCCCAACTGCTGAACATGCGGTATCTGCATCTTAGCGAGTCGTTGCTGCAGGGTGCGGTGCCGACGCAGTTTGCCAACATGAAGAAACTTGAAGAGGTGTGGCTCGAGGGTTCCGACTTGATTGGAAACCTGGATCCCATCTTTTGCCGAAGCGACCAACCTCTGATAGACGAGCTTGACGCTGATTGCAGAGATGATGGAGAAGATGCCGCACGAGTGGCATGTTCCTGCTGCACCAACTGCTGCTTTCAAGGAGGAGGGGATTGCATCTCATCTTGGGAGTCCAGGCCTGATCCATGTCACTATGGAGAATGCGTTTGGTGTGGCGATTCGAGATTTGCATCATCGTGCGACAAGTGTCTGGAGACGGGCAGCCCTGGCGAGGTGGCAAATGCAACGATGGGCGCGGAGCTGTGTGGGGCATCCTGCGCGTGGGACGCGGAGATGGAGACGTGCGGACCAAGGACGGACTTTGAATGATCATCGGCTGCACCAAGGAGAAAGGCATTCTAGTTCGTAGAATACTTTTGCATGAGATGAGTATCGTCCGAGAGCATCCTTCGATTAGTTGTTTTCCATCATTGCCGCCTGCCGTCAACCACGTGCCCAAAGCCATGCAGTCCAGCAAGTACAAGGTCAAAGCGCGATCCAGATCCAGGAGGTCCGTCCTGTCATTCCTCCAGACTAGCTCGTACTGTTGGATAGATCCCCAAAGAACATCGTCTGTTGCGCCGCCCACGGCACGACGATGACTCCGAGACTCCTCTCCGTCTCATACACAGAACTGCTCTGTGGTTGATACCGCTGCAGTGCGAGGCATCGGAAGTTCATCATCGGAAACGACCAGGCTGTGGTCCTTGACGCATCCCATCCCATTACGTTGGAGTAGAACTCCGCCGCAAGCTCCAGATCGCGGACTCGGGGCCGAGACCTGCTTCTATGGAGAATGCGTGTGGTGTGGCGATTCCAGATTCGCGCCATCATACGACAAGTGCTTGGAAACAGGCAGCTCGAGCTCTACGGAAGATGCGACGGTGAACGAGACGCTGTGCCGGGCATCTTGTACATGGGATGCGGACACCGAGACTTGCGGGCCGAGAACGGAGTTTGAATGATCGACAACCTGACCATAAACCAACTTTCAAGTATATACACCGTACCTACTCATGCCACACACGCTCGTGGTCCATTGGAGACAGAGCTCCTCATCCCCACCACCCAAAGAACTTGCACCATGAACGCAAACGCCCCAGAATCGCCCACATCACCGTTCGGGGCAGCAAGGAGGCCGAGCGTCGATGTGACCGCAAGGATGGCAGGCCAGTGCGTGACGATGGGTTTGGAGCTACCTAGTCTTATGCGTGTAGCGTCAAAATTGCTTGAAATCACGTATGGTCAGTTGACTGGTACGACTAAAATATATCGACAAAGAACTTGAACGACTCGGCGGACCAAATCCATCCACAATGGCATCAAGTTTTCTTCCTACCGATCCAAACTTGTCACCGACCAAACACAACCATGAAAACAACAACGAGAGCGAAAACTCGTGAACCTGTTGGCGTGTTTTTGGCTCCTCTTCGTGTTGAGCTCACAAAATCAAACAACGATCAACGAAACCACAAACAAACCAACATCTCATACACTCACGAGTCCTCCCCACGTACCTACCTTTACATCAACAATACTATCACCATGGATATTACAACTCACACCTCTCTTCACCTCGCCAACCTCACCACGTTGGCCAAATCCATGCAATCCAACATGAACTGGATGGAACGGGAAACTCGTTCTCTTGAACGGCAGCATCGTTGCTGGACTGTCTTGGTGTCTCAAGCCAAGATGCAAAAGCAAAAGCTCATCAAGGAAATCGAGGATCTCCGCAACGGATCGGCGGCAAAAGCACAAGTTGGACCTCAAGCTTCGGCACGCTCCATGCCAACGCCACGCAAGCTGGAGTTCGACTTTGGCGGAATGGATGTTGAAACCCACAAGGAGCATGGTGCAAATATGGATGTGATCACTGCATCAACAGACGCATCGACAGACACATCACCAGAAACGAATAACAACATCTGCAACAACGATGACGCCACCGACGCATCCGTCAGCACCGTGGAGACAGCCTCCACATCTTCCGCAACAAGCGCAATTGGCGCAACAACGCCCAAGTCAACACCGCGCATGAAGAGCGTGTCGAAGAAGTCGAGGCGCACTTCCAAGTGGTACCATCACTCCAACTCGCCAAAGAAGTGGAGGCGCATGACCCGATCCAAGCGTTTGCAATCCATTCTGCTGGCGTAGGCACAGCGTCTGCGTTGCAATACGAGTACAATTCAACCAGCTGAACATGAACCACAGCACTATTCAATAATAGGATAAGCGCAAATGCTTCCAAAGAAACAACTTGACCGCGTAACAACATAACATGTAGCAACAGCAAACATGCATCATATTCGTACAGGTACTCGTGTGTACATGTGTTCCGCGACGAAACAACAACAAAAATTGACAGCTTACGGATTAAATGTTTCCTCCGTCTTCCACACTTTGCGGCAACGTTCTCGCAGCAGCTCTTCCTTGCGAGCTGCGCCCCATTCGCCGTACAGCCGCAACGCTTCCAGGAAATGGTACTTGGCATTGTCCGAATCCCCATGATACAGCCACGCTTCCGCCAGACGCTCATGGGCGATGGCTTGGTCCTGCGGGATGCCACGCCGACCTGCCAATCGGATGGCGCTTTCGAAGAACTTGCTGGCGGTATCCAGCATACCGCGTGATGCTTCTTGTTCTCCATCCAGCATTGCCACGTAGTGGACGCAATTCGGGTTCCCCTTGTCCGCCCACGCCTTCAACCTGTCGCGGCACTTGCGCCCGTGGCGCTTGTATTTCTTGTCCTTGCTTTTGAATTTGGACGCCGCGAACGCCGCCAGACCGCTGATGTACGTGACGAAGATGCACCCGCTCTGACCAGGCAGCTTTTTGCAGTAATCATCCATGATGCTGGAGCCTATGCTGAAAGCGACATCCCACTCCCCAAAGTATAGCGCCGCGTACAGCTTGTATCGATACAGAATCATCTGGAGAAGGGAGATGCTGCCAGAGGCAGAACCCACAACATTCCCCGAATTGCCGCCGCCACCATTCACGGAGCGTTGTTGCAGCTGACGCAGGATCACGCGCTCGTCGAACGCGTCTCCCGTGAGCACGGTGCGACGGTTGGAGGATGACATGCCGCTCAGGTTCAGCACCACCTGCCAGTTCATGGCCAGGCACATGTACTGCAGCGACTGGTTCGTATCTTGGCACACCTTCGTGTAGGTCGAGAAGTCCCTATCCAGTGCAATCAACGAGGACCCCGTGTTCCAACTCGAATCCAGGTAGTAGTACATGCACCACATCGCCGATTCGACGTCGCCGCTCGCCATGCCGACGTGGTACGCATCAAGCAATGGCTCGCGGCAGGTCTCCCACGGCCGTGTCCAATTCAGAACCATGCCGTAGCATATGTACATCGTGCGGCATTCCGTCGTGAAATGGAAGTACGCGTCCTCGTCGTTGCTCTTCCGGTTGTACTCGAGCGGTGGCTCCGACCGTCGCTGTTGCAGAGACGCTGCGGCACCATCCTTGGTTGACGAAACGGTGAACGAGGATCGTCGTCGCGCAACGGCTGGACCGCCAACGACGTCGCTGCTGTCACCGCCGACCCCTTTCCCACGCTGGATCATCCCCACGGCGTTCTCCGCGTACATTGTTCCCATCGAGAAATCCCCCGTGAAGTAGGTCAGCAGCAACCCCAGCAAGGCGAACGCTGGCGGCGAGTCGTTCGTGATACCGGACTGCAACGTCCGACGCACGCTGCGGGTGATGACATTCGGCATGAATTCTGGTTTCATGTAGTACGATGCCAGTATGACCTTGTCGAGGGTTTTCATGACGGCCTGCTGCACCGGATCCTCGTCGGCCCGAACGTACTGCAGCGTTTCCATGAGTTCCGGCGAAATGCGCTCGACGGAGATTTTGGTGTTGAGGATTCCGCGCACTGTGCGATTGAGGTTGCCTTTTTGGAAGGAAACCCCCAGCTGCGACAAAATCTCGATGCCCATGTCAATGACGTTGTACACTTCGCCGTTGGCGCTGGTGGTGGTCGCGTTCAACGGATTCATGGTGGTGGATACGGACGTGTTGGTGTGCGTGTTGATGACGGATTTGGATGCGGGTGCGCTGGTCATGTTGATGTTGTGCACCCCATTGACCGTCATCGTCTTGGTATTCGCGGCATTCTCCGCCATGAAGCTGGGATCGATGTTGGATAGCTGCTGCAATATCGAATCCATGAAGGTATGATACACGCGGATGTGGTCCAGCAGCAATGTTGTGCGCTTGCTGCTGGGTGTATTGGTGATCATGCCCATCACGGTCCCGCAGTACAACCGCATCTGTTCGTAATTCTGGTTGCACTGTGCGCATTCGGCCGCGTTGGAGTAGTACTGGCAACTGACCTGCTTGATGTCAACGTTCGCCAGTGGGTCATCTGTCGCGGACGATGGTGCATAAGCCGAGGCGTCCATCTCGTTGGGCAGCAACCGAATCGCGATCTTGTAATGCTCCGCCGCGGCGAGGAAGGAGCAGCAGGACGTGATGGCGCGCTGACCTACCACGTGATTGAGCTGAGATACGGCGTAGCGCTTGGCCGTGTCGTTGCGAGGCAGCATGTCCAAGCGAATGTTCATGAGGTTGGTGATGAGGAAGACGAGGTTCGGGTTGGTGGATCCGTATTCCTGGAACATGATATCGCCCATGCGGAATTGCAGCTCGGACAACTTGCTTTCGGAGATCAATTTGGCTGCCGCCTCCTGGATCGTTTCGTGCGTGAATTGGTAGTACCGGTCGACGTGGTGCGCGTTGGATGTTGCCGTGGAGACGACGTTGTAGAGGTTGTTGCCCTGCGCGCTGGATAGCTCCGTCATCCATCCCTCCTCCTGGCATATCTTCATGATGGCGTTGAGCTTCGTGGAATCGGCCAGCAACGATGGTGAGATTTCAAAGTACTGCTGAAAGAAGGCCTCATGTTCATTCTGCGCCGCGGCGGTCCTGTGTCCGCAGAAACCGTTGAGGATGAGCTGGATCATGGAATGGGAGATGGTGAATGTCCCGAGGCATGCGATGAGGGACAGGACGTGCTTGGCCATGCTCTTGATGGAATTGGTGGTCGAGGAACGCAATGACAGCAGCGTCGCGGCTGTGGGGCTCGTGAAGATGGTGCCGGAGAGCTGGTACTTGCAAAAATCTAGAATGGACGGTGCCTGCTGCGCGTGCTTCATGCGTTTGCGCAACAATCTGCGAATGGAGGGGACGTTGTCCTGCAGCATGTAATCCTTGGTGTCCGTCTGGTAGTGCATCATTTCCATTTGTAGCAGGGCGCGCAGGTACTGTTCGAGGAAGTAGAAATTGCCGTTGGTCATTTCGTGTAGGTATTCCGCCAGCTCTGAGATCTGCGTGGAGGACGTCGTGCCCATGAAGGTGTCGAGCCATTCGTGGGTCTGATCCTGCGAGATGTTGTCCATCTCGACGAAGACGAGGCGGATGGATCGCGTGCGTTTGGACTGATCCAGCTTCTGGTACATGTTGCGCAGGATGGGCGATTGGGTGACGCTGGTGCAATGGCACGTGATGATTCCCAGATGTGGCAACGTGGTGTTCTGGATCATGGTCATCATGAGGTCGATGCTGGGCGCATCGGAGTACTGCAGGTTCTCGCTGATCCAAATGACTGGACAGTACGTGGAGACGACGAAGAGGAATTGGATGAGCGCATTCTGGAACTGGTACCTCCATTCGGCGAGCGAGGACGAGCCTTCCGGCATGGTGTTTCGCATGCCGTTTGCATTGCCTGCGCCGTTGTTCTTCTTCTTGTTGTTGTTGCTGGCGGTGGTGGCGTTGTTGCTGTATGCATTGCCACGTGGATTGGTGGACGAGGCCGAATTCTTGCCGTTGGCATTGGCGCGGGCGAAGATGGCATCGTACATATGCTTGGGCAGGATCTTGGACAGGACGGTGCGCTCCATGATGCCCAAACTCGACTGCAGATCATGCTGCAGATCCTGAAAGCGTCTGGGATCCGTCTGATCCTGCTGCGGTCGCAGCTTGCTGGTCTTGGGCAGGTTTAGTATCTGCTGGCACAGTTCCAAGACGAATAGATGGATCGTGGCAAGCGGCTGGTCCTTGTGATGCAGGGATAAGGATATGTGCACGAAGAATCCATGCAGCTGCTGCTGATGCTTCTGGTACTTGACGACGTGCGAGAGGAGGGTTGATTTGCCGCAGCCCGTCGGTCCCGACATGACGACCCAGCTGCGCGGTTGCGGACGCGCGGCATTCTGCATGACGGTGGAGGTGACGGGCGCCGCCCCGCCCGTGTCCATCATGGCGCGCAGGATGTCCTCGTCGTTGGACTTGGTGCGTCCCACGAAGGGTCTTTGTTGCTGCTTCATGCTGTGGCGCCTTCGGAATGGTTCTACCGGCGCCGTCGGCATGGGAGTCCTGGTGGTTGGTTCGGTGGGAACGGCCGAGGACTTGGCATGCGCCTTGAATATCTGCGTCATGGCGTTGCCGATGATGCGGAACTGCTTCTCCCTCGCGACGAAGTTGTTGGACATGGTGGTGCTGCCGGCCTTCATGGTGCGCAGGCGGTGATCGAACTTCTGGAGGCCGGCCTTGGGCGCGGCGCTTGTTCCCGGCGCACGCTTGACGGTCGGTGGTGCGGAGTGGATGGAGTTGGTTTCGTTGTGTCGGGCGTGCATGGGTTTGGCGTCGCAGGTGACGGACGAGGCGCTGGCGGCATTGTGGCGAGATGCTGCATGCTTAGCGGAGTTGGTCGGGACCTCCTCGATCACAGTGGTGGTGGCCGGGTTGCCCGGTATCATGAGGAATGCTTGCGGTGGGTGGTAGTCGGGCGTGCCGTTGGATCGGATGGAGGTGTCCAACGAATCGAGGCTGAGCGTGCTGATGGTCGATGCGCTGCTGGCTCCGCCGCCGCTGGCGTAGCGTCTGTTGTTGGCGTTGGCATTTGGGCCGGGCGGGTGGGGCTGGTTGAAGTGGAAGGAATCGTTGTATTCGGCCTGGTGCACAACCTGGTCTGCGGCGTACGGTGAGACAGGCGCGGGTGTTGTGAGTGGTGCTGCTGCCAGTCCTGGCGACAAGGTGGCAGTCATCATGGGTGCCAAAGGTGTCGTGGTGGGCGATAGAGTCGGTGGTGCATGCAGCGCTGCGCTGAGTGACGGTGGCCTCGACTGCACATGAGACTGCAGACCCATGTTGGACCTGCCCACGGTGGAAGACTCCTGTGTGTGGGTGCGAGGCGAACGAGACAGGTCCTGCTGATCCTGCTGCTCGAACTGCTGCAAGATCAAGCCAGCGGAGGACATGAAGCGACCCTTGGTGGATGCAGGGCTCATCATCGCCGACGCATTGACCCTCCTTGAGGCAGCCGGCTTGGGCGAGTACGATACGTTGTGCATTCTGGAGTTCATTCTGGAGCTGGCGGTGTCTCTTGCCATGTTCCTGCCATCCCTGCCATTCCTGCCATCCCTGTAGTTCATGTTGCCGGTGCTGTTGCTGTTCCTGCCGCTCATGGCGAAGCTCTGGCTTGCGGGGGCCGTTTCTGGTGGCTGGTTGCCTGCGGAGAACTTGGAGGGTGTCAGAGGTCTCGCCGGGCTTCCGTAGTTGCGTCTTTCCTGTTCATGGCCATGGTTGTGGTGCTGGCCATGGTTGTGGCTGTACTGCTGAGCGCTCATGTTGGGTCGCTTGCGCTCTCTCGGCGTGGTTCGCGGTTGTTCAACTGGGTTGCGACCTACTATTCTGTTGCCAAATTGGGAGCGCCCTCAGGTATGACTATCTGCACGAGCTGCGGGTATGGCGAACCAGGACGAGGCGGATGAGTTGCTTCCTTCCCTCCTCTTTCCTTTCTTGCTTGCTTCCTTTCTTGCTTGCCTTTCTTGCTTGCTTGCCTCCTTTCTTGTTTGATGGCTTGATCGACCGAATGAATAAACAATTTAATAAACAAATGGACTATAAACAAATAAATGAATGAATGATTGAGGAAGCAGAGTGGATCAAGCGGCCCTTGTCTCCTTGTCCTGCCTCTTCCCCTCTCTTGTGCTCGCCTCGTACGACTATTGATGCGGTGGTCCCTCTTGGTCTTGCTTTGTCTGCAGGTGCATCTTTGCCTTTGTCTTCCCTGTCCGACCAATCACTCACAGATCCAAAAAAACTGCTTCCGATCTCTGCCTCGCACCTGCCGCGACACACAACATCGACAAGAACAAGACGGGCAGCGCCATCCCACTCACAACCATGGCACCAACAAAATCCGTGTTGTGTCGTGTTGCGCTGAACTGAAATGACTTCAGACACACCCAATCGCGCTTCGCCGCAGTTTCGCAATGACCGCGAGTGTCACTTGGAACAATCCGACTGCAGCAGTTTGTGAATCATGGTCATTCAAGACTCGATTGCGCCTCAGACGGCTTTGCCGGGATTCGAAATGAAGTAGAACAAAACATGGCGCAACCCAACGCAACACACCAACAAACGAATGACACCCTCGCTGCCATGCTTGTCGTTGGACCCGCAATCCGCAACAACGTTCTTGCTCCTCGACTCTTCGCTCTCCGTTTGTCCACCACTGGTCTCCCATCATTCTCCTCTTGTCTACTCTACTCTACTCGGATGCATATCCATACTGGCACATGCAGACCATACGTGTACATTCCCAACCTATCCGACTACTCGTGAGATGTCCTCCGACAAACCAACGATGACAGCTCCGTCCGCAGCGACTGCAGCAACGAAAACATCATCCACCGGATCAGGCACGAAAATCGGCCTCGGAATCATGATGGCGCTTGCAGTGTTGACGATGCTGGCGGACAACTCCATCATTCAAAGGATCCCGGAATCTCTCATGACAACCACATCGTCATCATCGTCATCATCCAACAGCGCCGCAAGCCGAGAAGCGATCGAGGCCGCCAACCAGCAGAAGCACATCAACAGAACAGCGTACCAATGGTTCGGCAAGCACTGGATCCCACCCGAGGGCATACCAACCTACAGCCTGCAGCAGATACAACAAACATTCTCGAAGCACCACACCTTGATCATCGGCGACTCCACCGCGCGCCGCCTCTACGGCACTCTGTTCCACCTCCTCGACGCGCCGCACACGGCCGGGGATATCCACCACTATGAACTGGACGCCGCGCATCGCATCAACATCAACAAGCATCGCGGACCCTACGAATTGTGCAAGTACCGCGATTTCGTCTTTCCCGACGAGGATCCCAACGCCACGTCGATCCTGCATCAGTTTTGGAAGCATCCCGAAGAAGAGCGTGCCTTTCATTGTCGCCACATTCGGGCATCGCCGGCGGAGGAGGACAGCGCCATGATGCGCTACGACTTTGGGGAATCCAACTGTCTCAACGATCTGCCCAGGCTCGTCAATGTCGACTTCGGCAACGACCGGGCCATATCCAACAACTACACGCTGATCATCATCGGCGTGGGCATTTGGGAAGCCGTCCGGACCGGGGATTGCATGCGGAATCGCAAAGATGGCAACGTCACGAAACGTTTGCAGAATGCGATGGATTGGGTGCAGGCGCTGCCGGATCGCAATCGCACCGTGGTATGGAGATCCAGCGGATACGACGAGCGCGACGTGTACAAGGACTTGACGTACGATCTCAACGCGGACGCGCGGCGCATGGTGGAGACGCTGAAGCAGAACCGCACATTGAACATGACGTTCCTGGATTGGGGCACGGCGATCTATCCACGCAGCTTTGAAGGCAGCCGTATCACAGGTGATCTGAAACCGCATTACGGACTCGAGGCTCGTTTGCTTTGCATCCAGATGCTGGTGCATGAGCTGCGGCAGCGCGAAGCGGGTATTCTGACGTAGGGCATGTGGAGGGCGGCCAGCGTGTGTACTAACATGCAGTAAGTACAGCACGAGTTGTTGCGCGATGTAAATTCGCATATCATATCATCGAGTGCAGAGGAGAAGAGAGGACATAGAAGAATACGATGCGCTACACTAAATGGACGAAGCGCTGGATGAGTATTAATACATATAATAGCTCCAAGAATAGCTCGTGATCCGAAACGCTGGGACATGATTCTATTTTTGGGAAACTACTTAGTCGAAGTGGTCGATTTCCGTTCTTCGTCTGTCCTTTGTCGCAGTTCCCGTTTGATCGATTGGTTTGCGACACCAAACACACGATGTCGACGATGTCGACGATGTTGACAATGGTGGCGAGATGAGGCGTCTTTGCGGCGCCTTTGCGATGATGGATGTGGATGTTGGCGCAGTCCTGTGCTCTCCACGTACACTGCCTCAGTGACGATACTCGCAGAACTGTTTTTACGACGCTCTCCAACAGTGAAGGATCTTATCAACGCTGACGGATCCATCGTTGCCTGAAATCGGAGTGATTGATTGCCGAAGTGATCATCGAGGAGACCAATCACGGGTACACGCACACATACATACTCACACACGCAGAGCGCCGCAATCGAGAAAAACACCAGAGCAACATCCCGCCATGTTGTCGAGAACGACTCTCCTCACATCAGCGCTGTCCCAGCTCAGCGTCGGATCCAGACCGCTGGCTGCTGTCGCATCAACTACTGCAAGGTCGGCGGGCCAAGGCACATTGCGAACCTTCCATGCTGTCTCCAAGGCAAGCCAGCCTTTCACAATGGCAAGATATGCTGCTGCTGCAGATACCAACCAGTGCACACTCCAGACTCAGACGATATCAGCACCGACTGCCGTTTGCAGCCTGCATACCGATCTCGCCACGGCGCTTCTGCAACCGCAGATGCAAGGTCGCAGGTCATTCGCGTCGAAAAGCAAGAAGAAGGCAAACAAATCAAAAGTACGTGGCAAGTGATGTAATGTGGTGTGTGATGTGTTGTACAACATGATATGGTACGATACGATACGGTATGATATCCTTCATCCTCATCATCTATCTGCAATTATTGTGCCGACAGCCTAGGCATCCAGCCATCGTAGCAATAGATTTGAGGAACATGCGTGCGGGATTGGTTGGCACAGGTCGGTGCTGTGCGTTCCTTGAATGCGGTTGCTTCAGTGCCATGCGCTACTTTCTCACGTTCAAAATGCACTCATGAAATTGGATTGGATGTTCACCATTTCCTGACCATTGCGGATCCAATATCGCTTCTCCTTCACGCCGATCAACGCAACACGTGCTTGACGCAAATCTAACAGACCGGCTCTAAAGCCACGCCAGACGGGGGCTCAACCGCCAAGGACGAGCAGCCATTCCTCCAGCACCAGCAATGGGTCAAATTTCAGCAATCCATCTCCGTTGAGGGATTCCAAACGGGTCAGATCACCACCGCGAAGGTCGTTGGCGCAAAGAAGCGTGGCGGCAAGCAATCCAGAAAGCGTCTGCTGAAGGAGCAGGCCGCCACGAAGATGGCCAGCGCCGATGTCGGAACCACCAAGTTCCCCGCCATTCGGTTTTCCGAGGAGGAGACAGAGAGGCTGCTCGCGGAGGCCTTCGCCACGCTGCCGGAACGCGCTGGCAAACGCGGCACGCGCAACCTCAAACGCCAGGGCAGACGCTGGTTCTTGGTGCGGAAGATCCATGCCCGCCAGAAGCGATTCCTCGTGGCGGCGCACCATCGCAAGATGGCCAAGCGCCACACCAAGCGTCAGGCCGTCATCGAGATGAAGCATGTCATCTCGCCAAAGCAAAGGCTCGCGGATGCCGAATACCAACGATCCATCCTCCATCACTGGGCAGCCAACGTCATCCAGAGCGAGGCACCGGACGAGGAAACTGTTGAGGTCTCCAACTGAAGCATGGAGAAAACATGACTTCGAACTTGGACATGTTCCGCGTTGAATAAGGAGGGACATCCACGGAGTAACACAGCTCTGTTTGAAGCAATTCAATGAAAAAGAGCACATAAAGCAGACAAAATGGACACCGATTAGTAGCCCGCACTCCGAAATGAACGTATGCAGAAAAGGGAATGAGCAGAGTCATAGCGGATGATTTTGCGCTGAATTCACAGGACTGCGCATCGCTCGAGGATTGTGCAACGCTGCCAATACATGCGCTGGAGAGCTCACAATCAAAGTGCCCTCTGGAGAGAGTTACAGCTAGGTGATTGCCACCCTCTGAGCTACGAGAATCCACACTTGGATGCAAGCATGATCTGCCACCATGCGACTCCGCGTCCTCGTTGCTTGTATGGATAGATATGAGGGCATCATATTTTACGTCTGTCTGTTTGCCGATGAGAGCGAACACTTCGATTAGCGGGTATGATTCGCCAAACGGCAGAGTAATACGACCAATTTGTGCTTCATGCGGCACCACGACTGCAACCAAACCGCGGCGAACAGAGTCTTGTTTCGCCGTTGCCGCCTTCATTGATGAAGCTGTTCGACAACAAGCGAACATCGGCTGCGAAGACACGAACACGCAGTCCTCCTTATTGTGTGATAGTTGAAGCCAAGACACCACAAAAGGGTGAGCACTTGAGAATATCAATATGAGGAGATTTGGTGCATGTGGTCGTGCTTCTCCATGGTATTCACAACATGATCGTTCGCACCGATCTATTGGGAACATCTGGTGCTTTTGGCGTTGCCGGTGTCACAGATGCTGTTGCTGTTGCTGTTGCTGTTCGAAGAGTGTGAAGGGCAAGGAGTTTGTTCGTGATACCTCCAATGATGCGTTTGTACGATAGGTGCACACACACTCTCTCTCCACACTAGCAGAAAGATGCTCGGCGCTTGTGCACGGAACTTGGTCCGAGTTTGCGAAACACAGACCAGTTAGTGTTAGTGTGTCCTTGCTCATGTGTTCCACTTCGTGGCTCAACCGCTGCACCCTTGGCGCCACCAGAAGAGAAGTTTGATAAACGTGGAACCGCTCATTCGGTTCGACAAAACGAAGGCGTGTCTGTTGTTGTCTGTCCAAAGCCCAGACTATCCTTCACAATAAACGTCAAGACATTTTGTGTCCCGATCAACCAGTAGAAGTTGGAAAGAGCGAAAAAAAACAAGATGATGGTTGTTCCGTTTTCGCTTCTCCGGGCAGAGCCCTTCTTGTGTCACATCTGTGACAAAATGGCCCATTCGCACGATGCAGATGTTGGCGTTGTGGAGAAGCCCAAATTGCGTACGTGGGAGGGTGGGAGGCTGCGTCGTCAGGTTGCGAGTCAACAGAAACGTGGAATGAGTGATTCTTCACTCGCCAGTATGGAACAATGACCACACGCGACAGTTTTGCCAGAGCACAACGCATGCTTTTTTCTGCCAGCGCAAAATCTCGATCCGATGTTTGCGACCCGCATCGAACGGAGCAGGCCAAAGGAGGGATAGAGAGGCTCTGCCGACAATACAGACTGGACTTGTCTGGTTGGATCCAATCCGACTTGTTTGTGTTGTTGAGGTCGACGGAGAGGTTTTCCTCCTCTTGCGGTAGTTGGGGATGAATGCGATCAGAAACCGCGGTGCTCCAAATCCACGAAAAGGGGAGTGAGACAGAGAGGGCGTCCGTTCCCATGTGCTCTACGTACTCTACTCGTACCTACATGGGAACGCTGATGCCTTGGCGTGCCTCCAATTTCCCACCTCGTGCTCTCCTCGGCATTTCACTGGCGCAGCCAACTCACCACTCGTATGTGCATACCCTAGTTTATTGCATCGGATGATATTGCATTGTATTCTATAATAGTATATATTATAGAATAGTATTCTATAATATTGTATTCTACCCTCCCAAACAACCAAACACCAACATGTGCCTAGAGCATTGGCAGAGCTGACCGTATTCTCGCTCCCCATCGTACGAGTATTGTGCTCTACCAAGAGTATTTATGGATGGAAGACTCGAAACGCGCTCTGTGGCGCAGAAACAAGTATTCGCAAGCCTCATCGGCACATCTCATGCCTGGTGCAGAGCGCATGATGATGTGATCTTGTTTCATCATCAACGAAGTCTCATCATGGTTAGCCTTCGTCTCCGGCCTTTGATCCAGGGGTGCATTTGCGTTCTTTGGTCGGGGGAAGAGAGGACTCCCACGTGTCGAGAGTGTACGAGCACGAGCTTTGGGTATCAGTTGTTGCAGGAAGTGACAAATTGTACCAGTGACGGCCGAAAAACCTGTCTCCTTCGCGCTGTCTCCATGAGGAGAGAAACAGTGTTTTGCCGTCCTCGTCTTGTTTCTCAATGCTTCAAATAAACGTACGCCAGCACCTTATTCTAGGGAGCAACGATACGAGTGCGGTAATACACTCACTACTTTACGATCGTAATCCCAGAGAACTTGTGTGATACGCTGTGTAGGCCCATGCTTTTGTCACCGTTTGGTCAACCAAGATTCGAGCTATTCCTTCCTTGCTTGTCTCTCCCGTCACCGCCACCGCCACCGCCACCGCCACCACCGCCGCCACCACCACCGCTACCACCCCCATGGCCATAACCGTCCTGGTGGCCCTGTCGCCTGCTCTCAGCCTCCTGCTTCAAACCGGCCCATCTGGCAAGTAAATCGGTCCCGTGCACTCCAGCGCTTCTGCCAATACTCGCCGCATTGATCATGTCAGCAGGTAGCGGGGTGGATACTGGAGATGCTGCAGTCATCGTGCCTTGTCTGGCACCCGTGTTGCCCGCTCTGTTCATGATGTCCAGTGTGTTCGACAACAGAAGTTGTTGCCGGAGGTTCGAATCCCGCTGGGCATCCAAGGAAGAAGCAGCTGCGATTTCAGGTGCGTCATTGGCAAAGAGGTTGCTCAACAACGGCTGCAGCCCAAGGCTTGCCGTGTTGAGCGTTTGGGATCTTTGCCTCCTTTCAGCAAGAAGGGACGACAAGCTTGCCAAACTTGCCTGATCCCTGTGACGACCAAGCTGTTGCTGCTGCTGATTGATCGACTGGAAGGGCAGTTGTTGCTGTTGCTGTTGCTGTTGCTGATGTTGCTGCTGTAGCAGGGCTGATTCCACCAGCTGGTCACGCAGCAAGTGCCGCTCGGCCTGTGCCAAGGCGAGTGCTCTCTGCAACCTCTGCTCACGCATGATGGTTTGGATCTCTGCCGATGATGGCAGGTTGGACAGCGACGATGATAGTTCCTCCAGTTGCTGCAGCCGAGCCATCACGCTGAGTTGGCCAGAGCCCATCTGAGGCGCTGATGGATGCTGGGGTTGGTGCACCGGCAGCTGCGTTGGCGTAGCTCGACTCGTATGGGACTGTACATGGCTCCTTGGTTGATAATCGGTGTGTTGTGAGCCAGCCCCTGCGTACAAGAGGGAACGCTGCAAAGATGCCTGCAGATTTAAGCTGTCATTGGCAGCAGCACTGGCAGCAGCACTGGCATTGGCGTCGGCGGCTATGCTAGTGCTGAGAATGCCATTGATGGCGGCGCTGGCGCTGTCATTGTGGCTGTTGGTGCCTCTGCCGACGGTCTTGAATGCTCGCGTGTACGGTGATGACGTCGTCGATATGGCTGCAGTTGGCGCTGAGGCCGAGGCTGGGGCTGTTTGTGCTTGGATTGGGTCCATCCGAACGGAGGCAATGGATAAAGCTGCTGGCATATGAGCTGGCACAATGGAACAGCAGGCTCGATCTCCTGGCGAGGTGGAGGCTGGGAGCGAAGCCGACAAGGGCGACGATGTCGGGTGTTGGTCGAAGAATGGCCCTGCGTCTTGCTGGTGAGTCATTTCGATGAAGCTGGTCGAGACGCGCTCATTTCCCTTGCGCGCTCTGTTCCGAAAGGCATGGGCCACCTTGTCCTTCGCGATCGCATCAGAAACGACGATCCACTCTTCCGAGGTGCCCTCAGCCCTGCGCAAGAAGCGTGCGTTGCCAGGTCCCCGCACAGCCTTCACGACAGCGCTAGCGATGATCGACTTTTGGCTCCGTGATGCCGTATCGTACTGCCCCCTGTACTCGTCGACGATGGCATGGAATCGAAGGTTGCCAGGATGGCATTGGTACGGCCTGCCCCTCCCCAGCAGCACGTCCATTGCGGCAGCCTTCGGGATGCGTTGGACAATTTCCTCCGCCTTGAAGTGCCTCTCCTTCCTTCTCACCTTCGCCTTGCTTTGCGATGGCGCGCCACTACCAGGATGCTTCCTGGCCTTCTTGTTCCTTTCCTGAACCTTGCTGCCATCTCCATCGCCGTCGCCGTCGCCATTGATATTCATATTGCTGTTGGCCTTGGCCTTGGCCTTGGTCTGGGCTTTTGCTTTCACTTTGGCCAGAGCTTTGGTCATCTTGGCTCCTCCTTTGGCTCCTCCTTTGACTACTCCTTTGGCTCCTCCTTTGACTACTCCTTTGGCATCATTGTTTGCATCGCCGTCTGCGTTGCTCTGTTTTCGAGCTTGCCTCGAGACCCCTGGCAGTTTGCGATGATCCTTGGAGAGCTTGCTCTTGCGCTTGGACTCATCCTCGCTCATGTCAAACCTTGTGGGATGATCTCTGATCGATTGGAAGTGGACAGGAAGGTCGGGCTGGTGTGTGTTTCTGTAGTCAGATCGTCCTTCGTCCTTCGCCACTCTCACGCCCTGTACCGCCTTCGTAGCGTTTCTGTTTGTCCTTGAATGCTCCTCCTGGATGTTGCTGTCGTTGTTGTCGTCAGGGCTGTTACTGTTGCTGTTACTGTTACTGGTATTGTTTTGGTTGTTGTGCTTTGTTGTGCTTTGTTTTGGTGGTTTCGAATGTTTCCGATGTTCGCGTGGTGGCGTTGTCGGTGTTCGAGCAATTGTTCGAATAATGGCGCGATGGTCACTGCGCGCAGCTGCTTCGTGTTTGTGTCATTTGGCTGTGTCCTTTGGTGAACAATCGCAATGACACGCATTGAAGTCAGCGCGTTGCACCGTGATTACCGGGAACGACCGCGACAGAAAGAGACATCGGAGTACAGAAAGACGTGGGGGCAAACAGGAACAAAACCTGTCTTGGTTGTTTCGGTACAATTCAACGCAAACATCGATAAGGGCAGGGGCGAACTGCTACGGGCGACAAATTCCGCAACCTCGAATCAGAAACAACGCATCACGTCGAAGACATTTTGCCAAAGGGGGGCATGTGTGCTAGTTTCATGGAAACACGAACCGACAAAGTCTTAAGCTTCGGAAGAGAATAATACCGGGCTACTCATCGTGTGGTGCCCTGGATAGTCGTGAGGTGGTTGCATGTGACGCCATTCCAGCCGCCATGCTCTCTCTGGTACTATACTTTACTCGTAACATGCACACTCGATGGCGGGGCCCTTCATCAATACTGATACCCTTGCTGAACCATCCAATTCCCTCGGCTCTGCTTGTAGGCACATTCTCGTGTCCGTGCGCGTCGTGGAAGCGCTACTTTTGGCCCAAGATACGATAAGAGTAAGCCCAGCACCATGCACTGTCGTATAATAGCTCTCACGATTACTCGTACCCTGGCAAAAGTAATCCTGAATCTACCTCCCTTATCCAATACGAAGCGAGGGGAAGGGACAAACTTCGGAGTGCATTGGTACGATTTCGGCACCGATACTCCTGCAAGTGCTCTGTGCGATGCATGGATTACGAGTATTCCACACTCCAGCGCCTTCTCACAAACGTCGACTGTCTCAGGCGCAGTGAAGGATGATAAAACAGCAAAGTAATGGATTACTCTGTTGCGGTTTGTCGGGGTGACACTGGCAGACCCGCGGCAGCGCTCCGCTGTCCTCGTATTCTACCAGGCCACACCATAAAAGTGTTCCACTATTGAGGAGAAGAGTACTCTAGCCAATCATGCTTTGCAGTACTCTGGACAAAGCCGTCTTCACTCCGTGGACCTCACAATCGTCTTGCTTTGCCATGCGCACAAAATACATGCCCTTGCCCGCTTGTTCGCATCGTTTGCTTCTGGGTCTGCGTGAAATGTTGGCCAGACGGGGAACCGGATGGATGACTGGATTGAATTGGTAATCGATGACGCCAACACAAGCGCATTGGAAGAACCTCCGTAGCACATCCTTGCGGCAGCAAGCTCGGGGGGAGGTGCCGCGACCCCCGATACTGGCATGTCCCTATCTTTTCATTCAGGTTTGCACCATGGCGATGATCATGATGATGGCGATGATTGTCATTTGTTGGTGGTGGACACCAATGGCGATCTCGACTTCTCAACTTCGATTGGCGAGGCCCACCACATGCCAAAGGCAGCTCCAGACACGCCAGGTCACCAGGCTCCTCTCCCTGTTCGTACGCCGCGAGCACAACGACGAGATGGCGTCGGTTATTTGCGGACCACAGCTGTTCCCTCGTCACACGGCGCAGACTGAATATCACTGTGAACCCGAGTATTATCATGTGGTAGCACATTCCAGACTTGGCCGAGAGTCCTCGCAGAGAGGATCACAGGAGGGCAGAGTCTCTATGAGTACTCCATACTTGCGAGTGTTTGCAAGAGCATGGATATTCGTATGCAGGTTGCTCGTGCAAGTACAAGCTACGTACGGCACTCTAGCTTTTAGCTTGTGCGAGTGCTAGATCACCATGGCCAAGAACGAGCTAACGACCGGGAAGTCCTGAGCCCACGTCTCTTCACCTTTGCCAACGCGAATCGTTGGGGTCTCGGCTTGATGTTGGAGGAAGATGAGAATGTTGATTCTAGCTGGTACTCTGCACGCGACCTTGTCAGTGTTCCTGCCAGCTCGGGAAGCTCCACGACGCGCCACTTGACCATCTGTTGTCCATCCACGTGACGCTGAAGCTCTTTCGTCGCGTCGTGTTGTGTCAGCGTCGACACTTTCAACAAAACAAACATTACTACAGAGCACCCTATTGTATCAACGAGGATAGCGTGGAGGGCTCGCACAAGACTGGCAGCCTCGCTTCGATCAGTGTCGCGCTCTCGACTTCCTTGGGCCTTGGTGCTGGCGTCACGCGCCCATGATTTTGAGCCATTCGAAGCGACCCAAGCGAAAATACGAAAACGAACAAATGCGAGAGCGCGTGTGAGGAGAACAGAACGAGACAGCGGAGTGGTGGTCTTGATGAGCCATTGTAACGATGGCAAATTATCGTATTTGTCTGTTCGCCTCTGCATGGAACCGCTTGAGACCAACGAGAAGTTGAGTGCCACTACGATACGCTTTGCTGCGATGTATAGCCACTGCACAGAGTAGTGGGGCTTACTTATGAACAGGCGCTTCCGTTAACACATGAAACCGTTTGGTGGGCACGTCAGAAACAAAGACAAGATGTGCAGCGAAGGAATCGTGATGGGTTGTCGGCGTTGAATGCGGAGCGTCATTCCAGCTCCCCATACTCGTCGTACTGTTTCTGATCTCCCCTCGGTTTGCAAAAGAGTCAGTTTCTCCGAGAATGAGATGACATGAGAAAGGAGCGCTTGTGATCATGAGCACGTGGAACGTTGGAACTCTCCAGAGAGAGAGAGTCCGTGTGTAGCATTACAGGAATGCCCATCAGCGATGAACGACAAACAATCGCCAACCAACAAGGAATGTACAATAGGCATCATGCACCATCAACTACCGACCACGATGCGGGCTTGATGAATGTGCTCGACTGAACTCTACTCTGCTCTAATATCCGATTTAATGGGAGTGTTCCCCCTTTGCACTTGCATCTTGGTGATGATCACATCCTACCACGACACCAAGTATGTATTATGGCGCGTGTGTTTGCATGGTGCGCACCAGTGATGCGAAGGAAAACCAGAGAACAGCCGACGTGGTGCTCATACACTCAGTCGTAAATATCACCATGCTCAGTAGCGGAGACAGAGGGAGAGTCCCAAGCCAACTGTGCCTCCCTTCATGGTTCGTTATTGACGCCTGGCGCCGAACAGCTGCGTCCACCTCCCAAACAACGAACAAAAGACTTGTGCGCATCCTCGGGCTATTGCGGGCAGGGGGTATTCGGCATGAAGACGGAACATGCAGTTGTGTGTGGTTGTGGTGGCGTCGTTCGCCAGTGCACAAATAGCGTTCCGTCTTGGCGATCCCCAAGGATAGCCTCTTGACCCTTTCGCAATCTGCCCAGGCACGATTGCAGAATCGCCCACGAATGCCGTGTGCAAGGTTCTTCCTGGTAGCGGCAACGACTTGATTGTGGCGGTTATTGACGCGCTGTTCCTTGTACCAATAGATCAAAGGTGGCACCACAAGAATAACGAAGGATGGCGAAGTCATGCCACGAAATTGCGCGTTTTGTCCTCTGTTTCTCTCGCGCGATACGACCCCACGATCTGGAGTACTCGTCACCAGAGAGCGCAGAACAATACGTCACCGGTGCAGTTCGGAATCGAAGCACACCGAACTGGCCAAGATGCACGTACTTAGTTTGCACATTGCGCAACTGATTCCAGTTGTGTTTGTCCTGGCGCGACCAAATCTCGCGCCCGCCGTCGCTGCTCAGACTCCAGCGCCGCACCACTTTCCCTCGTCGCATCTCTCCGCACGAAGCTCCAGAACTTGGCCCCATCCGGCGCATTTGGGCGAGTGAGAGTAGTGAAGCCCCACACTAAGAGCATTCGTTTGTCATACGACCTACAATTATGTATGTTGTGATTTTATGCTATTCTAAATGGAATAATGCGAGGGACTATCGCCCGCCACGAAGTGCCTGGCAGATAGGAGTCCCTCGAACCTTGCACGTACGCAGGTGTGGTGCGCACTCGACTGTGCTCCCCTCCAACGCCGCAGCGGGAGAAGAGTCCATCATCTCACGACCATGCACGACAAACCCGACCCGGAGCGCTGTGAGCAAGAGAAACACAGTTTCCACATTTCCGGCGCCACCACGACGTTGGTTTGGGAACGTTTTCGATCCCTTGGGCATAAACCTTAGCACCACGTGTGCGAAGCAGACGCTTGGTCGTTGGTGGATGTGGGCTGATTAGGGAGGAATCACGACCACCTCTCGATTACAGGAGGGAAGGACGTTTGTATTTGATGGATGTCAGTTTGCTGACCCGTTTCGTTGTGCGTCTGTCTGTATTCCCCCTAGCATGCATGTATGTACGTCTGAGTGTATGTTGTTGCGTATGTTTGGATGGGCACATGTATGTCATCCAAAGTCCTTGTCTGTCTCTGTATTCGTTTCCAAGCTCTATTTGTTCGTTGATGTTCGTTTGTTTCAGTTCTGTTCGTGGTCGTGAAACGAACATACCAGGAACCGGAATAGAGATCGCAATCGAGCTAGAAATGGGGAAGAGCTAGAGGTGCGAGGAAATGATCGCAACAGTTGAGAGATTGATTGTCTGTCTCGCTCTCTCGACTCTCTTTTTCGTTCGTAAAATATCTATTTCTCGTGTCGTGATCCGTTTGGATCACTGTGGTCTCCAACAACATCCTCAACTTGCTGGCAGATTGACTCGCAGAGTACTGCACTCTCCTGCACTCGACTCGTATTCCCAACCGCAAGGCAAGATTCTGTGAGTTAGGGATCGTCCCGAGAGGCAACTGCAACGGTCGCACCATGCACGAGCGCCACAATCTTCGAGGGGATAGGGGTTGGAGACAGAGCATACACAAATTGAGTAGAGTCGAGTCGAGTACAGCACACGGCAGAGTCTGCACTTCTCACTTGATACGAATCGATAAATCCTCTCGCTGACACCAGTGCTCCCACCGCTTCCTTCAACCTCTGTCGTCACAAGTCTACGTTCCCTCTTTTCCTTCTTTTCGTGGGGTATGTTGTCACGTGCTCTCTGCCATGTCTCCATTCTGGGCTCTGCCTCCACGCGCCCCACTCAATCTTGGGTTGCCCACTCAAGACAGGACAATGGCTGTGCTCACACGGCCCGACTCCGCTCTGAGTTATCCTGTGCTATTCTGCGGCACTCTGTGCTGTGTGACATGTCGAATAGAATACACAACAATCAGTATCCGTGCGCGGCCTTTGTTGGTGAATACGCCGCCGCGAGAAGTCGCACAAATGCCAATAGGAATCAAATGGCTGAGTTTGTGCGATGAGCAGTATAATGCAATACCATACATGTATCATACCTACAGTAGGGATGGGATAGAATACTCCCAATCGTACCAATCAGCACAAATGATTTGCCCCTGGGAACGATGCGAAATGGCATCACCAATAGTAGTCCTCTCCTGTACCTACACACACACCATGTCGCCTCCACCATGACATTCTCATCGTCAATACTCTCGTAGATCTGCTCATGCGGGAACAGTGATGTGCTCCACCAGTATACGTGCTCAACTTACTCTGCTCTACTCTCCCTCTCTCTCTCTCCCTCTCTGTGCGTGTCTGTCTCTACAGAGAGACACTACGCTATTGTACTCTGTTCGAGGACTTGTATGTCCATGGAGGTCGCAATGAAATCAACATCGGTCGATGGTGGATTGATAGCGCCTCGCGAGGAGCGCTTGCATTTTTCGATGTTTGCGAAACCAAACCAAGCTGAGCCAAGTTCTCTGTGATCCCAATCACGGCAACTGTGGGAGGCGATGGGTGGTTGCGTAAAGCCTCTTGGATCTTTTCGCGACGAAGGAAGTTCAAATGCAGACACACCTCTTTGTCGGTCGTCGACTGACTCCTCACAAGGAGACGAGAGCACTGATAGCACGGATACGCGCAGAGGAGGAGGAGAGAAAACAGAAACAGAGGCTGGCGCTGTCCTCTCCACGAGTTAGAGGACTCTACTCTGATCTAATCTGCTCTGCTTCCTCTGTACTTCATGTTTTCACTCCTACTATGGTAAACGCACATGCAGATGGACGGACGAGAGGAATCACATATAAGAGCTCGTATGAGCTGGAGTTCATGCGAGTAGATTGCGAGAAGTGTATTGACGTTGAACCCGTGATTCCATGAGGGTATTACGCGCCAGAATACTCTCAGCGTGAGTGCACTCTGCGCATGCAGCATACTTGTATGCTGAGCACGACGAGCCGATGAATTCCAATCGACCAACAGGGGTGAAGGGAGGAGAAGGGTGCGCTTGGTGTCCGAGTGGATGGGGTCGTGATACTTCCTCGACACTCGTTTTGTACTTTCAAGATGCACGTTGAGGCGTCGTGATACGAGGACGATGCGCACAAGTGAAAACCCCCCGTTTGAGCAGGTATGCACGGGCATTGGTGTCCATCGGAGTGGAGTATCATGGTGTGCTGCTGAGAGGCAGAGAGGCAGAAGGAGAGAGAGAGAGAGAGAGCACATGGATTTCTCACGGTACCGGCGGTCATACCCGGACGATCCCAGTACTATCACTGCCCTCTGTGATAGAAGACAATAACACGGATGAAATTACGACGAGGGCATGGTTGAAGTTTGTGCCATCCTCTCGGCACGCGTGCGCAAGACATCTGTGTAAGATTTGTGCTCGCTGCGAGAATGACACTGACAAGAGCATCGGCCTCAGCCTCAAGCCAGCGTCGACATGGGGGACAGAATCAGAGGTGCAGATCATCACACTCTCGTTCTGCACGAATGCATTTTCGTGGCGCCGTTTGTGATGTTTAGTTTAGTCATCACTTGATGTTGTTGGCGTAGACAAAAGGGCTCCGCAACCATCGAAATCCAGAGCACCCGAAGGACAATCTCTTGTTGCTGGAAGCGGTTCCAGATTCTTCAAACAACAAGACGAAAAAAGGGAGCGAGATGCAGGAAGAGCAGAATGAAGAGGAGGATAGAGCATGCCTTTGCATGTGTTACAGGTATGTCCTCCATCACGAGCTACGCTCACTTTTCTAACTCTACTCACTGATCTATTTTATAATGTAATACTACGCGTGCTCTGCTCCACTATCATGTATTACCTCCCATCCGCAAGTACAATTCCTCTGCTCACACGGAGTGGTGTTCCCTCAGCGTTTGCCATCCGCTTTTCTGTTGCTGTCAACTTGGTTGAGCAACATCCTCCCCCAAGTGATGCACGATGTCCATGATGTTCCGGTAACCAGAAATCTGGTGGCGCAGGATGGATTTGTCCGCCCGTATTGCTCGCGAGAGACTTCGTGTTGCGCTTAACAAACAGAAAAGGCGAATGGCGCGAGGTGCAATGCACGATCTGGTTTATTCATTTGTGATCAAGTTCGCGAATCAAGATTTAACCAGGCGATTCATTGATGGGATTGTTCATTGCGTACGACATACTAGTGTCCTTTTGCAAACGTCTTGACATGCCCCGCGGGTCCGGCAACAGCGCGTGAGGAGCGCCTTCGTTCTGCAAACGTTTCCAAGTGCAGAAATCGCCGATGACCAGAACAAGGAGGGAGGAACCGTTGCACCAAGGAGCGTGTGTGGTACGTGTGTGTGCGCGCACGTGCTGTCGTTCTCTGTTCGTGGAGTAGTTCGCAATTCCAGTCGAGCAACATAGAACAGAGCGGACAGTAGAACAGCGCAGAGCGCACACAAGGCACCCCGCATGCCTCAATCAGCGAGGCAATCGAACGGTACTGGTGCAAGGGAGCGGATGTGAGCACGAGCACGAGTACGACTACGAACACTGTTCGCCTCCCGTGATATTTCCTCGTTGGTTCCCCATCAATCAGCGACCACAGGAAACTCACCAGCAAAATTGCGGGAAGGCAAGTTGTGCCAACGCTGCCATTGTGCTTGTTTCGCGCTTCGTACTTGCGGCTCGTACTTCGTCCACGCGGTCATGGACACACCCGTTGATGTGCGCGTTGACACGGTCGTCCTCGTACTGGTTGCCTCGTAGCCTGACACACCAAGACAACACAGCACAAAAACTCAAACTCAGGTGTGGGTCATATTTGCACACATCCTCGTGCCACACTCGTTGCACCGTGCAGGAGCCAACCAATGCTGAACATAGTGGCCGTCCGAAACCATCACAACCCATCAACAACGCAGACTGCAACCCACATCACACAATCGCAAAGCACGACACTCACACACGATCGGAACTCGTTCAGAAAGACTCACGCGCGCATCGAGACGAAGGGTCTAACTTTTGCTAACCATGATGGACTCTCGAATCGCACAAGGCGAGCATGATAGCGATGATGACGACGGCAGCGACAGTGGCAATGGTGGCAATATGGAGCACCAGGAAACCTCACCCATGGTGGACAAGAAGCCAAGCGCGAAGGCTGGGGCCAAGTCCAGGACGAAAGCCAAAACGAAGACGAAACCAAAGGCAAAGACCAAGATCAGCACCAAATCCAAGACCAAGGCGAGGATGATATCCAAGGAAACGCAATGTCGCCGTCAACAGCTGGAGGATGACAGTGGCGAGGTAAAATCCACCAGCGCGACTAATGTGGGTGGCAGCGTCATTTCTAAGCGACCTCGGGGCACTGCGAAAGGACTCGACGAATCTCAGCAGCCCAGCCAAAAGCGAAAGAAAAACGAGGAAGACCAAGAGGCGGAGGCGGAGATGCAGGAGGAAACACAAACTAGCCTTCACATTGCCCAGCCCGGTGTTTTCGACGTCCTCCTGGGGCGTGGTAAGGTAAGCATCAGAGTGGAGGCTTGAATCCGTGGAGGTGCACTCGCCGATCTACGGGACGCTACCACGGACGGTTGTCTGATGGCTGCGGCAAGCAAGCAAATAAGCAAGGGTGGAGCTTTCTCAGGATGAACAGAACGGAACTGAACGAAAATGAATGGGGTTTGATGGGAATGGACCGCGCAAATTACCATCGACAGTTGCCATCGACAGTTGCCATCGACAGTTGCCATCGCCACTTCCTTGCTACTCATCCATATCATGCACTAACAAGAATGCAAATGCACATGCAACAATCTGCTGATGCTCGTATTTCCTCTCCTCCAAACAACGCCCTCGCTCTCCTTCAGCCGTACCAGAGCCATCCAGGCAACATCAACATGCACAACTTGGTGAATCAATACCGACACCAGTACAAGGAGGCCCCGCGCAATGACAAACCGGTGATTGCATCAGCTGTCGTCAATCTCATTCGCACCAAGTACAATGCCCGGTTCTTGAAGAGAGTTGCGGAGGGGATGGATTTGTGGGAGGAAGTGGACAGTGACACAGCGCGCGAAAAGGTCGCTCATGCTTTTCGCAACAAAGCGCAGAGACTATCTGCGATGGAGTCCTCGCTTGTGTCGACTCCTGCCAACGCCATCCTGCCTCCACAGCTCGACCTCCCCGCATCGCTCCTGCCAACTCGACCCGGAAGCCCGAACCCAAAGCACTCGAATGCATACAGCACAATGAAGACAGCTGGTGCCCGCGCTGATCACCGCATGTATGATGACAGAAAGCAATCGCCGCAACACACTGCTCTTGGCACCAGCAATGCACGGAGAGGTACACGGAGCGATCACAGCACCAACCTTGCTGATGCGAATGCTTACGAAGCGAGCACTAGTGCAGACCTAGGAGTGGTTGGGTCGATGGCTAGGTCGATGTTGCGATCATTGTCGACGGATGGTGCGCAGACAGCGCAGGGACATGCCACAACCAGTCCGATGATCCGAGCGCTCCTGGGCGTTGGAAACGCAACAGATCCGGCGCATTTGCCCACGTCGTCGGGGTTGCCTTCTCAGCTGAACCCATTTTTGCCGACCAGTAATGCATTCCCGCCCAATTTGGCTCATGGGTTGTCTGACGAAGAAAGGCTCTTGCTCATGACTGCCAGCGGACGGTACTCGGAAAGCAATAGCTCGGCGGTAGCTGCTGCATTGCAACGATCCGAGATGGAGCGAAAACAGCAACGTCAGCAGCAACAGCAACACGCACAAACACATCCAAGGGCCACGCACCCCATTCAATTGGCGAGCATTTCATCGCAAGACAGTGTGTCGGCGACTCAGTCCGCGGCGCAACCTCCATCATACTCCAACACGACGATTTCATCCGACCGATCCACAGGCGCTTCGATTGATGCAGCCACAATGGCAACGTTGCTGTCGTCGTCTGACCCATCGATTGTGATGCAGGCCTTCCAGATCCAGCAACAACAGCGACGGCGCCAGCAGCAACAGCAGCAACATCAAATACTCCTTGACAGGGAACGAATTATTCATCGTCGTCATCAGCAGCAACAGCAGCAACAACAACAACAGCAACAACAACACGCAAATCTCATGCAAGCATCTCTACTACAGGCAGTTCAGGAGCATCAGTTACTCGAACAGCAAAGGCAGCAGCAGCAGCAGCAGCAACGGCAACGGCAACGTGAGGAAGATCAGCTTCAGCAACAGTTGCAGCACCATATTCAACAGCAACAGCAACAACAACAACGGCGGCGCCTCCAGCAACACCTGGGAATTTTGCAAGGAAGAGAGAGTGCCATCCAAGCTTTGAGACTGCAGCTCGGATTGCCTTTGCACGCGTCCGCAGCCTCAGGTATTCCATCTCCAAATACAGAGCCCAGGCAACAGACAAGGGACGGTCCCAATGGGCGAGTTGATGGCGAACAGTGACACAATACAGGAGTGCTCGTCTTGCATTCCATTCCGTGTGCACGGCAACTCTTATGATCTCATTGCTGAGAATACTGGAGTATTGAAGTATGGCATTATAAACTGTGTCAAAGTAAAGTAAAATGAATGACTGCAAGTGTTACACCAGCTTCAAATCATGGGCGCCGTCGTTGTTGCCATCATCATCATAGTCAAAGTGACAATCATCATGAACGACAACATCGGCAACACAGGTCCTGCTGTTCAACTCAAATCCTACACTCAAATCAGGCGTCGACGCAGAACAGTCAACTGTGCCAAGAGTGGAGCACAAGAGCATTGGTTGCTCTCGTCTTGTTGAGCCTTGTAGGGCTGTACTGTCTTGCCCGGTTCTGTCCTGTCTTGCTGGAATAGGAACAAGCCCCATCGCATTGCATGACGCGATCGATTTTGCATGGATAGCATCATGCATGTGTAGCTCCTACTCTCAGAGCAAAGGAGGAAGAACGGGCGAAATAGGGGATGCGCGCATCCTCATTCCGCGCTCCAGCGCATGCATTCCGCTGCAACTATCATTATCTACGACCTATAGTATGGTACGAGTATCTAGGAATTCCTCGCACTGTTGCCGTGCGGGTACATGTGTATCTATGCTTTGGGCTATTTGCGGAGCACGATTGATGTTAATAGGTACTTGTATCATGCTGAAGGTCGTATGTGCCTGAGATTTCGTCGACCCTACCGATCACCTTGCATGTCTGGGTATCGGTATGCGAGAAGCGTGCAGGGCAACACATCATGCAAGTGCATCTGCATGCGAACTGATCGATTGCTTGGAGCGCTGTGGCCTCAATCCCGGTCGTTCGTCCGCTTGGGAGGTGTACTCTTGTTTGCGCGAATTGACGAGATGCAGGGGACGCAGCATGTTTGCAGATAAACGGAGATGCAAGCGACGCGAACAATACAAGAGCAAGAATACTCCGACCGAAGTCGTCTTGAATTGTCAAGAATGGTTCAGCCCGCATGCCAACGCCTTTGCAGGAGACCAATTGTGTCACACAGCCACAAACAATGTGTCAACCTTTGGGCGTACTGGAACTCGTGGTACCAGTGTGGTTCACAAAAGGCATTATGGTGGCGTCGCCTGCCTTCGGGCTGCTGCACGCACGAGCGTAGAGCTCACGAAAGCTTCACATCAGGCGTTGGTTGGGGCGCTGATCACAACATGGAGGTTGAAATACTGTCGAGCGGAGCAGAGGATGAGTACTGTTGCGGATACGAGTATGAGTACTCTCTACCCCCGAGAGGAACATTGAACTCCTTTGTCAGGGAGGAGCCTTCGATCGTGCTTCTCTTTCGCGTGCCAAGAGATGTGCGCATCCTCTGCTCTTGTGTCTGGTGAGCTCGCGCCACCCATGGAAACATTCTTCATTGTTCGCAGAGCAGTGCGAAATCGAGGTTGGATCGAGCGCTGTTGGGGAGCAGTCTCGGCTGTGTGAGAGAAGCCACGATCATGATGACATTTGTTGTTTGTGAAGGGATGGTTCGCAGTTACGTGAGACCAACAGCGCGAATGTCCGGAAGCAATCCTCGATTTCGTGTCAGGGGATGTCGATAGATGTTGCTGGGACTATGATGGCCGAGAGGGTCGCTCTTAGCGCCTTCACACTCTGGTGCTGCACGGATGCGAAGCTAAGGTGAAGGTGGTCATGGCAGCGGTTTTGGTTGCGGATGCTGCTGTTGGTTCTGCAGCTGTCGCGACTGTTGGTGGTGTTGGTGTTGGTGTTGGTGTTGGTGTTGGTGGTGATGGTGATGGTGGGTGTTGTCGACGATATCGACGTTCATGGCATTGGCATTGGCATCATCTCCGAACATGAGTATCTTGGCACCGCATCATGTCGAAGATGTCTTGCTCAGTTTTGGTTGGTGCGTTGACGCAACCAAAAATCCCCACAGTTTTTAAACAACAAGCGGCGCCAGAATTCCGAGTAATTTTCACGCGCAACCAAACAGAGAATTTCACTCACCAATCAGAACAGTACAGGTTCTCCCACACAACCAAAACGGCCGCTGATGAAACGCTGTTTTTGTCCCAGGCGCACGCACCACCATGAGAAGGTTGCAATGTTTGTCATGAGTTGTTCGATCCCGGTACCTCGCTCCACAACACCGAAACGTTCCGTCGTTTCATTTCATTCCGCCTCGTTCCACACCTCTGTGACAAGAGAAGTGATCGTCGTTGCATTTTCATGTTTACCAGACACGGGCTCGAGGTAACGCCCAGGAGTAGCTCTGTGAATTTGGCATGCGCCCTCAGCAAGACAGGCTGCGCGAATCGGGACGACATTTTGAACACAAATAATCCAATTCCGACACTTTGTCCCCAACCTGGGACGTTCATATGCGGCTGCAAACAAACAGGTCCAGATCTATTCGTTGTTGTTGCCAGCGGCAGCGTCGCCGCGGTGATGACGACGACAACGATGACGGCCGATAGTTTTGGGTACCTACAACGCAACACTAACGCACGTCATTGCATTGCCAGAGTGCAGTGAAGTTGAGTTCTCCAGTGCAGGCGATGACGTGCGTGAGTAATTATGGATGGTGCTCCATTGTCACAGGTAACTTGCACGCATGTGTTGGGTATAGTATGATCGTATTTATGGCGTTGCTGGAAAAGATCAAACTGTTGGAATGCCGGTGCTGATACATATTATACATGCCAGACACACACACACACTCTCTCTCCTCTCTTTCTTTCTTTCTTTGCTGGAGCGGTTCCTGCCATACTCCACGAGCAGGTGCCTCCGTTTGTGGTAATGATCGTAATACCTGCCATGCTGTTGCACACATGCGAGTATGAAGGGAATAGACTCTACGAATACGGAGGACATTGCGGAGCTCAGACTCTTTTCGTCCGCTGCTGCCTATCCTCTCTCCGTCTCCTCCCTATGTGCCGATTGATGTTGAAGCGATGCGTGCAATTGGTGCCTCTCGCCAGGCTCGTCCACCCTTGTCGATGATGCGCCTTCGCTCTCTCGCTCCCGTTGATCGCGAAACATGTCTCCCACACACGAACTTCTCGTGAGGCAGTTGTCGATTGTGTGAGCATTGGCGTGGCGTGGCGTGGCGAGACTTCGGAGGGCGAACTGTTGCCTTCGCGAGGTTGCGCGGTTTCGTTCTGGAAGCGGATGAGGTCCCGCAGCGCATTTCAAGGAGTGATGTTCGCATGACTTCACAAAATGGTGATTCGGTAATTGCACCTTTTCCGACAAAACAACAGCAGATTCGCGCACATCCGGGTTTCGTTTTGACAATTGGCCGACTGATAGACAGACAGACAGTAACTCTGTCGTTTTATAAAAGAAGGACCAGTGAAGTCGTTGCCGCATGCACAGATTCCAAATTCCAGATTCTAGGCCCAACCAGAATTGGAGGGTGCGCACAATGGAGCTGATGCGAATGGGGGAGTCACCAAGACTCTCTTTTTGGTCACTCATTTCATTGGGCCAATTTACATAACGTGGCAAACTGTTTCTCCTCTTTGTTCTCAGCCATGCTGGCCGCGTTTGTTCGTGTAACGTGCGTTCTGTGCGGAGTGGCATTCTGTCGGACAACTATCTCTCCGAAGGAGCTTCCACGAGAGAGTATTGGACTGTGCTGTGTGCAGATACCAACAGATGTCGCATTCGGACGAGGAAGAGTGCGCAAGCAAAGAACGCGGGCCTGCCTCACCTCCAACTCGAGTTCGGATGTTGGTTGCGGTGTTGGTGTTGGAGGACATGGATGATGGCGGGAATGACAAAAACTGGCACACCAAGGATACCAAGGCCTCTGTGAACGTGAAGGATCGCCCTGATCCAAGAGATGGCGTGTGTGTGTGTGTGTGCGTGAGAGAGAGATTGTGGCACCGGTGCAGCTGAGCTGTTCATTCCTTCTGATTGTGTTCTGGCGCTGTCGTTGCTGACCAACCGTGGCGGAAACCCAACACCGGTGACTTTGTTGGTGTGTTGTCTCCTCTGACCTGTTTGACACCTACGGCGCTGACAGCCATTGGTGTCGTTGTTCAGGGTTCGAACATGAGTACGAGGCATTATTTGTGCGTACGTCTTTGGTACGATCTACTATTTTAGTGGAGCATGACAGAGGATGGTGCTTGTGGACGAGACAGCAACTCGAAACAGCACGCGCATGAGGAGGAGCAGGAGGAGGAGACGGGCTAGGAGTGAGTACAGAACAGCCCAACTTGCTCTGGTGGTCGTATTGTACTCGTGCAGACTGCTCATGGTTGACCTCGCGGTTGCACCATCCTTGCGCGAGGGGGAGAAGGATTGGATGTCAGAGACAAAAAGGGGAACGTGATTCCGGTTTCTGGTTTCTCCACTCAAAAAGACAGAGGCTTTGGAGTCGTTTGCGTTTGCGTGTCAAAGCACATCGCTCACCACCTCACTGGGCCAGCACTCGTATCGGTGTGCGTGAGGTAGATCGTGGATGGTCCCTCCTTGGATTCTTCTGGTGTCAGAACACTCGTGTCCGTCGACGAAGACAGGACAGAAAACCCTCCTCGTTTTTGTCATTGTGGGATCAGACCGTTGCACTTGCGGCCTGGCCAGACCGGCAGATGAAGACGAGCGACGCGAAAAGAGGAATGCCGACATGGAGCAAGCGTGTGTTTCTCTGTGTTTGGGTGAGCGTGTGAGCGTGCCGGCCTCATGGCCAAGTGGAAATCACGCATCTCCGCGTCCCTGCCATCAGCTGTGCCAGACGGAGGTCATACCACACGAGGCTGTGACTACTGTGTGCAAGCGGCTCTCCTCCTCGGCCCATGACATCGGCTGCACAGCGGAAGTCTAACAATCTTTCGTTTCGCGTTCCTGTTCGTGTTCGTGTTCGTGTTCTTGGCAGTTCTGGGCATTGCCAGGGAATGACATAAACTGGTGTAGGTGGTAACCAAGCGATTGGATGTTGAGTATAGTACGAGCTTGTACCATGCTTGCGCAAATGGCATGCGAGCATTGGCAGGTGGTACATAGCTCGTACTCGAGCAAGGTTACGTACCAGTATTAGTAGAACAATCATGTGCCTTCACGAACGCAGAAGAGGAGAATGACTCCATCGGAGCCACGCATCCGTTCAGCAAAGGCACCAAAGGGCGCAGGAAGGTGCGAGCAGGCAACCAAGTTGGCCCAAGGCCGCACAAATCCGAACTGGCCCTCCGGTAGATGCTGCTGGTACGGCCTATCCGCACAGAGCGCAATTCGTCCACAGCGATCGCCTGCGTTGCTCAGAACAAGAGCCTGTACAAAGCAGAACACTTGGTGGCATCCACGGCAGACAAAGATCGCAGCCGCAAGAAGTGCAAAGAACAATCTCGTTGCTACCTCCTGCATGCTCTGCACGCACGAGTAGTGTACGAATACAAGGTATCGAAGGACGTATGAGTGGGCACACAACGACGACGACGACGACGATCACACTGCTCGCGCGCAACTCATTCAGAAGGGGTCCGTCGTCAAGGGAGACATCCGTATCTTGATCATTCGATCCTCGTTCGTGACGAATCTTCATCAGGATCAACAGAGACAATAGAGAGAGGCGGACGCTTCGGCACCACTCAAGTGCTGATTCGACCCTCCCGCGAGCGAGAGAGAGAGAACTCGCGCGCTTTTACACCTCCAGGTAGCCATACTCATAAATCGTAACACAAATTACATTCGAATACGATTACTCCTCCCCTCCGACCACGACAAGCTCACACAAGAAGAGGGGACGGAGCAGAACAGAACAGAAGTGCTGTGCAGAAGGCACAAAGCACGATCCACACGAGAAGAACAGGAGGACGAAGGAGCCACCGCCCCCAACATACTCGCACTCTTCCCCACAGTCCACGTAGAACGGAGTAGAATAGAGTACTCGACACAGACGAACCACACACAAAACACATGCAAACCACACACAGAAAGACAAAAGCCAAGGGCAGACGCAAAGGTGGATCATTCCTCCGACCATTTGAGTGACTGACAGACACAAAGGCAGAAGTGCGGAGAAAAGATCAGAAGGGTAAGAAAGTCATTCTGTGATCGCTCGAAAACGGACTTTTGAGCCAAAGATGACCCTCGGTGCGCTGTCCCGCGTTGTCTTCGTACTTTTTGGATTGTTCGGTGCGCGTGAAAGGCCCACCCGAAAAGGCTGAAAACAGCGACACTGCGCATCAACTGCCAGCAGCACCAAAAACACGAATTGGCAACAGTCGTAGTACGCGGTAGTGGAAGTATGTGCAGTATGTACGCGAGTGACAACTGCGCTGTGTGTCTTTTGGGATGACACTGCGCGCGTATTTCGTCTTCGCCGTGGGTCGCTGTGTTTTGTGCGTTGAGTTGGGTTGAGCTGTGTCGTGTTGTGTCGCGTTGTGTTGCCGGGGCCTTTCGCTTCACCGTTGTGCACAAAGCAAGGCAAAATCACGCCAAAGTCCAAGGAGCACAAGGAGCCTGTCAAAAAAAAACAGCAGAGTACAAAAAGCACAAAACACGGCGGCATTGCGGTCACAAACACAAGGCAGCGCAAGAGCAGAGGCGCAAACACAAATCGGATGACGAGAGCTTCTTGCATCACTCCCCTCCACGCTCCCATTCCAGTCAAACCCTGATCCCACCTTTCACAACCTTGCGACCCACCTCGATCCAATCCAATCCAATCACATTCCCACCTTCATACTCTCCACTACATCCAACATCTTCAGCATCGTCTTCAGCAAGACAGCAAAGCACATACTAGCACAAACGAGCACCAGCAAGAGCAAGAGCACAAGCACAAGCACGATTGCGAGTGTAATAGCAAGCAACAACACAAGTGGCACTGCGAAAGCACAATGCATCACAAGCTCCTGCGTCAAAGACTGCCAGCAGTCCGAGGATCCGCCGTGAGAGACTACTTCCGAGTGGTGAGCCGTTCGAGCAGCGTCGACACCACAGAGAGCCAGATGACGAACGTCGCTCTCGATGACTACATCGTGGTCCACGCCAGATCCGGCGAACGGCTCCGGCAGCCGGACAGTCCGCTGGGTCGCGACGAAGATGACGCCGAGAAGAAGGGCATTCGCCATCTGCAGAAGGCGGCGGCCGGCATCGGTGCTGGCGAGCCTGGCCATGGTGTTGGTGTCGACAGCAAACCGGCCGCCAAGGCAGCGCCATCTGGCAAGAGCAGCAGCAAGAGTGGCAACAAGAGCGGCAGCACCGCCAAGGGCAAACAACAGAATACTTCTCCTTCTACCTCAGCCCCCACAGCTGCCTCCACATCTGCCTCGCGCCCAAAAAAGACATCTGCGCGCAAAGGCGAACTCAAGAAGACCAAGAGCAACAAACCAACACCGAAGAAGAAGCGCCAGCAGCATCTCCTCAAGAAGAGGGCGGCATCGGAGGCCATCCGATCCACCGCTGGCGCCACCCAGGACGACGAGAACACGGCCACCAACGAATCCGAGAAGGGCTCCGTGACCTCGCAGTCCGTCGCCGCGCAGCACCAGGAGGTGGCGACCGCCGGTTCCTCCGCTGCATCCGAGTCCATCTCATCGGAGCTCGCCGCGGTCAACGCCGGTCTCAGCAATCCCCTCACCGCCCATGCCCACAATGCAGCATTTGCGGCTGCGCCTGGCGATTCAAGACTCGCTGGTTTGCAGATGTTGGCGGGATTGGGACAGACCGACCATGCCCTGGCCGAGGCCATGATCCTGCGAAGGGCGTTGCTGGCCCAGCAGTTGGCGCACCCCGCGACTCCCTCCGCTGCGGTTGCAGCCTACGGCCTCACGGGTGGCGCAGCAGCCGCCGCCGCTGCTCGGGAGACCGTGGCGTTGGAGCAGTACCACGCGGCCATCGCGGCTGCCGCCTCTCCCCACGCATCGCTCGCATTCGGTGGCGCTGCAGGTTCTCACGGTGCCAGCCACCTGGCTGCGTTGGCAACGGGTGGACCGATGTCAGCCACGACCGAACAGCTGCTGCAGCTTCACAAGCGCCGGCTCATGGAGGAGTACATGGCGGAGATGACCTTGCGTCAAGAGCTGCAGCAACAGCAGCACCATCAGGCTTTGTTGGAGCATCGCCTCGGTGCATTGGGCGCGGCATCCTTCTCTGGAGGATCTCCTCTGGTTGCTGGTCTCGCCGCATCGCAGCAGAGAGAGAATCCATCCGCGGCATCTTCACCCAGCCTCGTGCCATCCTCGCATGCGCTGGGCGGTCTGGCCTCCAGCGACCGATCCGTCGGAGGCACGTCCGTGTCGGACTCCATGCTGGCCGCGGCCCTGCAACAGCGCATGGGCACGCACAGGCGACTCTCCACGGTCCAGGACGCGGCGGCAGCCAATGAGCGAATCGTTGCTGCCGCCACCGCCGCTGCAGCAGCCGCCGTCCCGTCCAGTGCGAAGCGCAAGTCGCCGACCTCCACCGCGGACATGGCCAAACGCATGCGAACGACGGTCAAGGTCGAACAACGTGTGGCACCCTCACCACCGAATGCGTCCGTGCGTCGCAATTCCGCGCAAGGTCAAACCAGCCTTGCGGGACAGCGCAACTCCTCGCCGAGTTCGGAGGATGATGCCGCCGACGATTCGGCAAGATCCAAGCGCTTCCGTCCCTACCAATCGGAGCAATGGACCGAGAAGTTCGCCGAGCTCATGGAGTTCAACAAGGAGCATGGCCATTGGTAAGTGTCGGCCGCTGTGGTCATGATGATGGTGTTGTTGTTGCTACATGAACGTATGTGTGCGTCTCCATGCTTCTGATCCGTCGTGTACGTGTATACTCTACATCGACGTCATTCTCACCATTTCAATTTGCTCTATCCCTTGGCGCATTGTTTATGTCACTCCGCATGATTCTCTGCTCACATGCTGGAATCTCAGCCAAGTGCCACACAGCTACAAGAAGAACCCGCCTCTCGCTCGCTGGGTGAAGCGACAGCGATACCAGTACAGGTTGAAGCGGGAGGGACGTCTCTCCACCATGACCGACGAGCGCGTGAAGATGCTCGAGAATCTAGGTACGTACGAATATGATATGAAGGTCGCGAGCGATTTGCTGTTGCTTCTCGCATCGCATCGGATCTAGCTGCGGTTTCACAGTCAAAGCGACAACCTGCGAAGCTTCCAACTTCTCACACTTTCGACCATTGCCTCCTCTTATCGCCTACTTGCACTCGCCATTTCGTCACATGCAGGTTTCATTTGGGACAGCCATGCCGCAGCGTGGGCTGAGAAGCTAAACGAGCTCAAGGAATACATGGAGCGTTATGGGCACTGGTAAGTTCTTCAACATTCCTGCTCGTCACTTCGTTCGTTCGAGCACTGCCCAACTGTCTAAACGAAATGGTGCGCAAACGATCGATCTCTCACCTTGTGCCATGACATCTCTCGTTCCTACAATTCACACGTCCACAACAACACCTTGATGTGACCAAACGCTCGCGCGCTCCGCTCTATCTCTCAACTACAGCAACGTCCCCGTTGGATGCAGCGAGAATCCACAGCTTGCAACATGGGTCAAATGCCAACGCCGTCAGTACAAGCTCTTTTGGGATGGCAAAACATCCAACATGACACCTCACCGCATCGAGCAGCTCAACGCCATCGGCTTTTGCTGGAGCGTCCGAAACGTGTCGTCATCTGGTTCGCGCAAATCGTCCATCTCATGAATGCGCATGCTGTCTATTGCGGAGAGGAATTATCGAGGATGCCGTCCAATTTACGGCGACCAAGCACACATACCCCTGTTGCGCCACGGTATGCGCTATGACATTGCATGTCATACAAAGCCATACTGAGAAGCAATAACCAACATCTGGCGGATGGTGACACCATCCCCAAAGACACAGCAGACACTCTTTGTGACCAAGGAAGGGGGCAAAAGCGAAACGCTGCCCTGGGTTGTGCAAACACCCTCTTCCACCTGTGGCTGTTCGGAAATGTCGAATAACTGAAAATGTACAACAGCAATATAACTCTAAGAAGGAACATGTGTTTAATCTGTGAAGACATGCCGAGTGGTACATCAGTTGAGCTTGTCGCCTTGGCCTGCTTGCTCGCTGCACGTTGTCTTTCCATGTGTTCGGCGTTCGCTCCTACTATCCCGATCTCAACTTGCGCTGCCCTACTTGTCATTGCGGTGAACAACCCAGACAGCAGGAACATTCCACCTTTGGAGAAGCGCCGGAACAATCGGCCTCGATCGTGTTGATGCCGTTGTGGTTCACGCAGAATATGTCCGTGAGGTTGCCTGTCAGGTTGTTCCTGTCTAAGTTGCCATTGCGTAAATCAAGTGCATACAGTCACAGCATGTGGATGGTATGTATTGCGGAGGCAGAGCACGAGGATAGAAGACATGTGGGATTCAAGGAGGAGCATTACAAGATGGTCAGAATGAATTGCGTCAATGCGAAACGAGAGCCAATGGAAGGCCAAACTCCGAATAAAGGCGCGTTTGTGTGTCTCCGCAAGCACTCACCGAGCGTGACAGACTGTAACTTCTCCAAATTGTCCAGCTCGGACGGTATCACGCCAGACAACTGATTGTAGTCTGTGGATGTGCGGCCGTGCGTACGAACATGATTGAATTCCCGGTCGTATGATGCAAGAGAGGGGCGCATGCGACAAATACAAATTTGTGAGAGGATGAAATGGAATACCACGGCGCAGCATGGCCAACGAAACATGACGCAAAGCCTCCAGGTTTCTGTCGCAACGAAGAACGAAGGAAGAACGTGAAGAAAACGAAGGAGGGGAGATCATGGAAGCTGCCATTGTCTCGCTCGCATCAAACGTACCTAAATGCAAGATTCTGAGCACCGAGAGATTGCCAATCTCGCTGGGGATGGGACCGGCGATGTTGTTTTGGTCTATCGTTGCATGAATGAGACAGAGAATGACGATGATGAAAAAGAAGCATGCGAGTATGTGTGGTATGGAGAGTTTGTGAGTTCCAATCGCCTGCAATGCAACGCTGTGAACGAATGGAATTCGACGCATTCAAATACTCAAGTGCGGTGTCCACTCCCATCCATTTTGCAACACAAAACACGACACAAACAGACTTTGTCGGTTGGTAACAGTATCGCCCACTCACCCAGATATATCTTTTGCACCGACCCGAGAGCACCAATCTCCGTGGGCATTCGATCGCCCGTGATCTCATGCCCCGCGAGGTCGATGACGGAGACCATGCCATCGTGGTCGCAATCGATCATGCCGAACTGGGCATTGCCCGACGTCCAGTCGCAGACGGAGGTGTTCGTGAGGAACTTGACCTGCGGGCGTTTTCCGTTCGTATCCCACTGCGGGCCATTGAGACCGAAGTAAAAGACGATGAGGATGTACCTTTCGATGAGGAACTCGCGATCGCGACCGGATACGTCCTGCAGGGCCTGGTGCAGCGTGAGACCGGGATCGGCGCCGAGGCCCAGCAAGTCACTAAGATACGCATCGTCCATCGTCGACATGTACTCCAGCGCCTTGTACTGTGGCGTCGATGATTGCAGGGGCACGTCTCGCAACCCCGAGGTGTTCAAGAGAGGTTCGTACTGCAGCACGTTGTCGATCCAGCTGTTCATGAGTATCCGGACAGGATCCGCGGTCGGCGATGATGATGGTGCATCGTCGCTGGAGCTGTCAAGACTTCCGTTCTGATTCGGGGAGGAGGACCGGCCATCGTCGCTATCGCTATCGCCCCCGCCCACGGCCCGAGACAGCAGAATCGAGAGCACGATGATGAGGACCACAGCCAGACAGATCCAGTTGAAGATCTGGGATCGTCGATGCCTTTGCATCTTGCGCGTTCGGTCCAGGTAGAAGTCGTAGAGATCGTCATTGTCATCCTCATCTTCCATGCTTTCGCTGTCAACTTCCAGGGGTGACGGTGGCATGGGCGTCTTGATCAGCCCGTCGCTGCCAATGCGCGTGCCGCTGGCGTTGCCGCTGTTCATGGATGCATCGTTCGTGCCGTCCTCGTGCAGAGCCAAGTCGTGAGGGATGTGGTTCGTCAGACCATCAGGATGATCAATGCCATTGCCATTGCCAATGTCGCTGGCAGGATTGTGGTATTGGGGAGGTGAGGCCATGATTGTTCTTTGTTCTGTGCTCTTGGTTGATAGATGGGAGATGATGTCCACTTGCTTGGTTTCTGCTCTCGCGTCAATCGCAAATGTTGCCGCCGCTCTGTTGCTGTTGTTGCTGCTGTGAATACGATTGTCGCGGAGGTCGATGCTGCCTTCTCGCTTGGATCGTGCGAAATGAAGGAGATCGAAGTCGAGGATTGTTCGTGTTGGCAACTGGCGTGGCGCACAGATGGTACTACTACAGAAGTGGTTGTGGGGGCAATGCCAAGGATACAGACAGCGATGCGAATACACAATGCGAAACACGAATGACAACATCACGTCGTGAATCTCCGCTTTCTGCGTGGAGGCGTCACGCTGTTGTGACCGTTACGAACAGTGACAAGATCCAACACAGAACAACACCAAAAACTTTGGCGAAAGGGACTGCAAAATGCGCGAATTGATTCGATGGACTACTTCCGCTTCCCTCCGATTCTTGTGGCATCGATCTGCTTCCACAAGAGATCAGATGCTCGCATTCTACTCTGCTGTTATGGTGTACCTTCGTGGCGCAACACTTCACATATCATTCACAGCATCACCCCCGTAATGCACAGCTACTCCAGTTGCCTCAACTTGTGGACCAGCATCTGGATGCACAGCAAGCGCGCTTCTAATCCGTAATGCGCGTCGATATCCCCTTGGATGCGCTGCGGTGGGAAGCTCCTTGGCAACATGGCCTTGCCCCAATCCACGACATCCACATTGCGACGACCCTCTTCCTGCTGCAGTTTCTTCGCCAGCCCCCGCGAACGCTCGTTGAGATCGTCCAGCAACTGCGTGTCCGAGTTCGTTGCGTCGTATCCCGACGTGCGCCACATCACAGCAGTGGCCCAATCCCGCATGCGATCGAAGGAATCTTGCAGACGTTGCGTCACATTGCGTTGCATCTTGCAGGCCCTGGGGTTGACCACCTCCCAAATGCCGATGCCGAACACAATCAGCGTGTAATTCTTCGAGATGGCCCGGTCGTTGGCAGCGTCGACATCGGCGAAATGCAGCAGATCCTTGTAACAGTTCGATTGTCCAAAATCGAACCGCATCATGGGCATGTCCTTGCGTAACGCGTGGTGAGGCGACGCCGCGATGTCGCGGCAATGAAATGCGCGCTTGTCGGCAGGATGGTCCCACACTTGCTGCAAGATGGATGTTGAAATCTCGCTGGTGGCATTGCTGGTGGCATTGCTGGTGACATTCATCTGATTCTTCTTGGGAAAGACGAAATCGCGCTGCTTGCACCATTGCGGCAAACCGCGATGTTTGTTGATGTCGATGACGTAAGGAGTGTCCAATTCGCGCACGGTCACGTCGGCACTGCTGTTCTGCTTCTTGAGGAGCTGTGACAAGGTGCCGTACATGCGCCGCGCCGTGGAATCGCCAACGATCAAGGTGTGGTGCTTGGAGAACGTCTCCTGGATCTGCTGCAGGTTGTAGGTCGGGATGCCCGGTGGTGGGATCCAGTGGTTGCCCAGCCATTGGTAGTCGTTTTCACCGGCGTCCGCATCGTTGGCGTCCACATCGTTGGTAGTTCTCGTTGAGTCAGTCGAGTTGGCGCAGTCGCAGGAACGCGATGATTGCAGACAAGTGGCAGCGGCCGGTATCGTGCCGATGATGGATCTGTTCGCAGTCAGCGTGCACAGACTCAACACCGACAGCAACAGCAGCAGAGCAAATCCTGTCTTGGTGGCCCATCGGCGGTGCGATGATTTCCTGGTTGCATTCGTAGCTGCTGTGGCAGTTGATGTGGTTGATGTGGTTGATGCGATAGATGTGATGGATGTGATGGGGGCTTGTCGTGACTTCAAATCCACCATGGTTGGCGCTCTTCACTCTGAGCCCTCGCCCGATGTAATAGTGTCGGATCAGAGCATGGCTATCACGGGATAAGATTCATGGTACCTTTGGCAACATGTGGAATGGATGTATGTTTTTGCTTGTTTGTGTTCCTTTCCCACAATCGGAATCTTGTTTGGATCGTCACGAGAGTCTATGGAATCTAATCTAGATAAATGAGAAGAAGCACGGAACCGTTCATGGACAGACGAACAGGGAAACAACATAAGAAAATACAGAACATATATTGAAATACCGCAGCTCCCGGGGTGGTCCGGTTCCCAACAGCCATGAAAGAAATCCCGATGGGATAAGTGAACGGCGAAGTTCACTATGGCGCATGTGCGAAGCGCAACACAACAGCCCCTTCCGCTCTTCCGTGGGTTATTCATTCGTTGACTGGTACCAGCCACAACACATTCTTGCTTTGGTCCGACACTTGCGTTGATCGTGTCAAGCTTTGGTCTCGGGTTTGGCACAGACACCCGAAAGAAATAGTAGGCGGAAACGGAGATGATCACGCATAATTAAGCTGTACGGGAACAAAAGAGTGTCATGAAATGGCGTCGCGAAGGCCAAAAGCCATCCTTGTTCTTCTTTCTGGTTGCCGAAGGAACGCAACACCAAAGCCTCCGCCAGTCATTGCGACACCACTTCGCTGCAGAAACGGAATTATTAGTTGTCACGGCTGACCGCGCACAACCGCGTGTGATGGAAGCCAGCACGCGCGAAATCTTCCTCGTTTTTATCAATCAGCCGAACGTGATGGCCGAGCTGGCTCCGCGCGACCTGTCGCTCTCGTGTGGGCATCACCACCGATTTGGCAAGTACTGGTGAAACGGACCACTCGCACAACTGAACCAAACGCAGAGAAACGACCTGCGCCATCATGAGCAATGCCAACAACCAACAACCAACAAACAACAACGCCAAAAAGCTCATTAACCCTGATTCCGAATTGGACACAACCAATCCTTGCGCTCGAGCATAGAATAATACATTGAATACAATCGCAGAGAACGACGTAAAATAACAGAAATAATACTCGCAAAGCACGACCGTGATGGACGACCGAAAGCTCCCACCAAAGAGGGATGGCGATGCCAAAAGGGATGCCAAGAGGGATGCCAAGAAGGATGCCAAGAGGAGTCCCAAGAGGAGTCCCAAGAAGGATGCCAAGAAGGAAGACAATGACGATGGCCAGAAGAAGCAACCGCCAGCGAACGCCGTTCCAGGAGCGTACCTGAACACCTCCGAAAAGTCCTTGAAGGAGACCGACAACGACGACGACCAGGGCAGCAGGCCCAAGCTACCATCGCGCCGTCGGGAGGTCCGCATCGGTCGAGACAGAGACAGGAAACGCAGCAGCGGAGCATCAACCAAGACCAACTCTACCGCGGACGCTGATGCCAAAGCAAAGGCCCGAGCCGGAGCTCTGCGCGCTGCTGGCCTGGCCCGCCCCAGCGAAATGTCAGAAGGTGGAAGCGGCTCCTTCTCCGCCATTGGATCGGAGCAACGCAATTCAGTGCAGTCGCGAGCGCCAGCGTCAGCATCAGTCGTTCCGCCTCCGCCGCCGCTGCGACCAGGAGCAGTGTCAGTTCCAGGCGTTGATGCATCGAGAGAAGATATTGAAGCTTCCAATGCGTCCAATGCAGCGTACACGATGTCGCAGAAGGTCGGGGCTGTCCCTGCATCCGCCAAGACCTTCGACAGGTCGGACGCCGGTAGCGAACATGACGGCAAGAAACCCAGCTTCCCTCGGGGCACGCGGCCGCCGCAACGGGATTCCAAGCCCAGCAGGATCACCAAGCCCAGCCACAGTTCAACTGAGACGAAGCAGGATGAAGACGAGCTGCTGCAGGTAGGGGATGACATGCCACAGACGGTGCCGAGCCAACCAGGCGCCACTTCAAATGCCGACAACTTGCGCCCGTCCACAGCATCTACCTTCTCCACGGATCTGTCCCACGCTCCACCGGTCGCGGAGGTGCATCAGAATGCGCCTTCCGACGTCTCCGTCTTTACCATGGACCAAACCGAAGACCTGTCCACAATCGCCACACCCATCACAGCCCAGCTGGCTCCAACCGAAGAGGACGTGGCGGATCGTGTCAAGGAGCGTCTCGAGAAGGAGTTCGCGGAGCGCATGGAAGCACAGGTACAGGAGCGCATGCGCTTGGAGAAAGCGCGCAATGGCGGCAGCACGGTCGCGAGTGGCGCAGTTGTCACCGCCGAAGCGGTGGAGGTCACGAAGGACGACGAAAACGGCAAGTCCGGCAGTCAAAGCAGGCGCAGGACGTGCATTGGCATCATCGTCGCTTTGGTGCTGGCAGGGATCGGCGCTGGAGTCGGCGTGGCACTATCAGGCGGCAACTCCAACAGCCCCTCCAACGCCGACAACAGATCTCTCGTAACGTCGGCACCAACCGCAGCTCCCATCGCATCACCGAGCCCGACCTTCACACCGCAGACAGCAGAATTCGACACGCTCGTCGATCGTCTGGCACAGATCCTGGAAGGTGAACCGGCAAACACTGGACGCGATGTACTGGAGGATCGATCCACTACACAGTACAGAGCATTGGACTGGCTCGCAAATCAAGACGTCACAAAGATCGACCTGGCCTTCGCGCCCACATCCGAGCTCCTCGAACGCTACGCACTCGCCGTTCTGTACTACACGACCGGAGGCGAGGACAAGTGGGGGAACAAATTCAATTTTCTTACCAACAGCAGCGTCTGCGAATGGGGTGATATCATTGATGACTTCGGCGGCATTGTTTCGTGTGACGAAGCCGGCAGGGTGACTGAAGCAAGGTTTGAGTCCAACTTCATGACTGGCACCATTCCGAAAGAGCTCTTCCTCCTTGAACAGCTCACCAGCTTGTACATCATCAACAACGTCATTACTGGAACGCTGCCAACCGAAGTTGGTCTATTATCAAACTTGATGGAACTCGCGATAGTCTTCCTCCCAATGTCCGGCCCGATGCCCACGGAGATCGGCCGTCTGGCCAACTTGATGAACGCTCAATTAGATCAGATTGGCTTCACCGGTACGCTTCCGTCCGAGATTGGCAACCTGCAATTACTTCAGCGGCTGGACATCTCCGAAAACTCCCTGACAGGCGCGTTGCCGACCGACGTCGGTAAGATGCAAGCCCTGATCAACCTGCAGATCTTTCAGAACAAATTCAACGGGACAGTCCCAGTCGAGTGGGGCCAGCTTACCAACCTGCAGAGTCTCGGTGTGGAGCGAAACAAATTGCAGGGCAACTTGGATCCAATCTTTTGCTCAGGCTTGCATCTCGACCTTTATGACTTCTACTCAGATTGCGTTGCCACTGACGATGGTGGGATTCCAGCAGAAACGACATGTTCCTGCTGCTCGAACTGCTGCGACGCCATGGACAACTGCTGCAGCACTGAGACAGGGTGTCCCATCTTGGATGTCGAGAAGATGAACAACATACTCACCATCTTGGAACCACATCTGCAGGGCGATCCAATCTTTACGGACCTGTTGGTGTTCGATGATATCGAAAGCCCGCAATACCGCGCGCTGGACTGGTTGGCAAATGACGATCTCTTCGATCTCGACCTCGCCAACACGGCAGATGAGGTGGTCGTGGAGCGATATGCCTTGGCTGTGTTCTACTATGCCACTACCAACGATGGGCCTTGGGGCACGACTGCTCCTGTTTTGTCGCCTTCATCTGTTTGCGAATGGTGGGATTGGGAAGAAGAAGAAGGTATCCAATGCGACGCCGAGGGCAGCGTCGCCTCAATCATCCTCTCAGACTCAAACGTGGACAGTGACCAGCTTCCTTCCGAGATTGCTCTTTTCGAATACTTGACCATCTTCGATTGCTCCGACAATTACATCTCGGGGTTCCTCCCGACTGAAATTGGAAAGCTGGCTTGGCTTGAGGAACTCAGCCTCTCGTCCAACCTCATATCTGGCACGATCCCGACCGAATATGGAGACCTTTGGAGTCTCAGACTTCTCGATCTCAGTTTCGGCTTCTTCGAGGAGGAAATCCCATCAGAGCTCGGGAGGTTGTTGGCACTGGAGGAACTCTACCTCGACGATAATGAGCTCACAGGCGCGTTGCCATTCGAAATTGGTGATCTGTCCCAGCTTGTTGCCGTCGCCGTTTCAGGAAACTTCATCAACGGGGAGGTCCCGCCCCAATGGGAGAATCTGACGAACTTGTACAGCCTTGAATTGCGGGGGAACTCGATCACAGGCAACCTCACCGATGTGTTCTGCGATGGATCATTCCAATTCGATTGGTTTAGTTCAGACTGCAAGGAACCGGACGACGGCATCCTGCCTCCAGAGACCGAGTGCGCATGCTGCACACAGTGTTGCGACCGAGATGATGTCTGCGTCCCCTGAAGAGTGATGAGCGGCAGAGCGTACAAGTGGGGGCAAGTCGGAGGAGGAGACAGGGAAGACCGCTCAACAAGCTTCCTCTCATGATCGACTCGCAGCACTTTGCTCTGTGGCAGGTCATTACAAATAGAAGCACTTACGCGTGAGGCGATGAGGTGCACAAAGAAGTGCCATTCTTTTCAGCCCCCCCCCCCCCCCCCCCCCCCCCAAGTGAGTCGATCAATCGTTTGGAATGGACATCCTAACTTTTCATCTGCGATATCCACACCAAGCACATATTCGTAATCCTTATATTCTCCTTATAAATATCCAACCGTTACATTTTTTGTTAGATCCTATTTTAAGTTTTATGGAGTGATCTGCTACGACCCCTGAGTGAGTCGACCTGCACTTTGTTATGGGACTCAAGAACATTTTTCTTGTAGATCTAAACCAAGCATATTTTTACGTCTGTTGCAGATAAACCTCATATGCCCCATCGAGAGACCTTGTGAGGAGCTCGGGGGTTGTTGTCTCTAAACACAATATACCAAATAGACGTAGTCTTTACCTTCAAAAATCTATACCTGAAGACTTTGAGCTTCATAGAAGGCGTGGTTCAAGAGATATGATATTCTATAACTTATTTTGATGCCCCTCTAGATCATTACAACTACAATCAACATCAACTACTTCCTCATCAATTACAACTTTACCACTTCTTTGTATAGCTCGTCGTCTCACGCGTAAGTGCTTCTATTTGCAATGACATGCCACAGAGCAAAGTGCTGCGAGTCGATCATGAGAGGAAGCTTGCTGAGCTGTCTTCCCTATCTCCTCCTCCGACTTGCCCCCACTTGTACGCTCCGCCGCTCATCATTCCCTAGGGGATGCAGGTGCCATCTGGGTCACAACACTGTGTGCAGCATGCGCACTCAGTCTCTGGAGGCAGGATGCCGTCGTCCGGTTCCTTGCAGTCTGAACTAAACAAAGAGAATTGGAATGATCCATCGCAGAACACATCGGTGAGGTTGCCTGTGATCGAGTTCTTCTCCAATCGAAGGCTGTCCAAGTTCGTCAGATTCCCCCATTGGGGCGGGACCTCCCCGTTGATGGAGTTTCCCGAAATGGAGACGGCAACAAGCCGGGACAGATCACCAATTTCGAATGGCAACGCGCCCGAGAGCTTGTTGTCGTTGAGGTAGAGCTCCTCCAGTGCCAACAACCGCCCGAGCTCTGATGAGATTTCCTCCTTGAAGAAGTTCAAACTGAGATCGAGAAGTCTGAGACTCGAAAGGTCTCCATATTCCGTCGGGATCGTGCCAGACATGAAGTTAAATGAGAGGTTGAGCTCCTCAAGCCAAGACAGCCTTCTAATTTCTGTCGGGAGGAACCCCGAGATGTAATTGTCGGAGCAATCGAAGATGGTCAAGTATTCGAAAAGAGCAATCTCGGAAGGAAGCTGGTCACCGTCCACGTTTGAGTCTGAGAGGATGATTGAGGCGACGCTGCCCTCGGCGTCGCATTGGATACCTTCTTCTTCTTCCCAATCCCACCATTCGCAAACGGATGAAGGCGACAAAATAGGAGCAGTCGTGTCCCAAGGCCCATCGTTGGTAGTGGCATAGTAGAACACAGCCAAGGCGTATCGCTCCACGACCACCTCATCTGCAGTGTTGGCGAGGTCGAGATCGAAGAGATCGTCATTTGCCAACCAGTCCAGCGCGCGGTATTGCGGGCTTTCGATGTCATTGAACACCAACAGGTCCGTAAAGATTGGATCGCCCTGCAGATGTGGTTCCAAGATGGTGAGTATGTTGTTCATCTTCTCGACATCCAAGATGGGACACCCTGTCTCAGTGCTGCAGCAGTTGTCCATGGCGTCGCAGCAGTTCGAGCAGCAGGAACATGTCGTTTCTGCTGGAATCCCACCATCGTCAGTGGCAACGCAATCTGAGTAGAAGTAAAAAAGGTTGGGATGCGAGCCTGAGCAAAAGATTGGATCCAAGTTGCCCTGCAATTTGTTTCGCTCCACACCGAGACTCTGCAGGTTGGTAAGCTGGCCCCACTCGACTGGGACTGTCCCGTTGAATCTGTTCTGAAAGATCTGGAGGTTGGTCAGGGCTTGCATCTTACCAACCTCGGTGGGCAACGCGCCTGTCAGAGAGTTTCTGGAGATATCCAGCCGCTGAAGCAATTGCAGGTTGCCAATCTCGGACGGAAGCGTACCGGTGAAGCCAATGTTATCAAATCGAGCTTCCGTCAAGTTGGTCAGTCGGCCGATCTCTGTGGGCATCGGGCCGGACGTTGGGAGGAAGACGATGTGGAGCTCCATCAAGTTCGATAATAGACCAATCTCGGTTGGCAGCGTTCCGGTGATGACGTTGTTGTTGATGTGCAAGGTGGTGAGCTGTTCAAGGAGGAAGAGCTCTTTCGGGATGGTGCCAGTCATGAAGTTGGACTCAAACCTTGCTTCAGTCACCCTGCCGGCTTCGTCACACGCAACAATGCCGCCGAAGATGTCACCACTGACATCGCCCCATTCGCAGACGCTGCTGTTGGTAAGAAAGTTGTATTTGTTCCCCCACTTGTCCTCGCCTCCGGTCGTGTAGGAAAGAACGGCGAGTGCGTAGCGTTCGAGGAGTTCGGATGTGGGCGCGAAGGCCAGGTCGATCTTTGTGACGTCTTGATTTGCGAGCCAGTCCAATGCTCTGTACTGTGTAGTGGATCGGTCCTCCAGTACGTTGCGCCCAGTGTTTGCCGGTTCACCTTCCAGGATCTGTGCCAGACGATCGACGAGCGTGTCGAATTCCGCGGTCTGCGGTGTGAAGGTCGGGCTCGATGATGCGATGGGAGCTGCGGTTGGTGCCGACGTTACGAGAGATCTGTTGTCGGCATTGGAGGAGTTGTTGGAGTTGCCGCCTGATAGTGCCACGCCGACTCCAGCGCCGATCCCTGCCAGCACCAAAGCGACGATGATGCCAATGCACGTCCTGCGCCTGCTTTGACTGCCGGACTTGCCGTTTTCGTCGTCCTTCGTGACCTCCACCGCTTCGGCGGTGACAACTGCGCCACTCGCGACCGTGCTGCCGCCATTGTGCGTTTTCTCCATGCGCATGCGCTCCTGTACCTGCGTTTCCATGCGCTCCGCGAACTCCTTCTCGAGACGCTCCTTGACACGATCCGCCACGTCCTCTTCGGTTGAAGCCAGCTGGGCCGTGATGGGGGTGGCGATCGTGGACAGGTCTTTGGTCTGATCCATCGTGAAGACGGAGACGTTGGAAGGCTTTTTTTGGTGCACCTCCAAGACCGGTGACGCGTGAGATGGATCGGCGGAGAAGGTGGAGGCTGTGGACTGGCGCAAGTTGTCAACAATTGAAACGGCGCCTGGTTGGCTCGGGACGGTCTGAGGCGGATCATCCATTGGCTGCAATAGCTCCTCGTCATCCTCTTCCTCCTTCGTTTCAACTGAGTTGCGACTGGGCATAGCGGCCCTGCTGGGATTGGACCACCGTTGCGACGGCCGCGTGCCTCTGGGGTATCCAAGCTTGCTCCTATCGAGGATGCCTGTGCCACCGGCGGTCCGTGTGCCAATGGATGCCTCGGTGGTCCTGGAGGACATAGGGATAGCCCCGACCTTCTGCGACATCGTGTACGCTGCATTGGACGCATTGGAAGCTTCGATGTCTTCCGTTGATGCGTCGACGCCCGAAACTGACACGGCTCCTGGTCGCAGCGGTGGCGGCGGAACGACTGATGCTGATCCTGACACTCGCGACTGCATTGTATTGCGTTGCTCCGATCCAATGGGGGAGAAGAATCCGCTGGAGATGGAGGACATGTCACTGGGTGAGACCAGACCAGCAGGACGTTGCGCTCCAGGCCTGGCCTTCGCCTTCGCCTTGGCATCAGCGTCGGCGGTAGAGTTGGTCCTGGTCGATCCGCCGCTGCGACGTTGTCTATCTCGGTCTCGACCGATGCGGACCTCCTGGCGATGGGCTGCAGGCTTTCTGTCGTCAGCAGCACTGGCGGCGCCATCGTTGTCTTCCTTCTCCATCACGCCATTGCCTTCCTTGTCATCGCCAGGGCTCCTTGGTGGTGGCTTGCGGTCCTCCATCACGGTGGCGTCTAACAAGTGGAGTTCAGTGGAGCGAAGTGGAGTTCTGTCCTTCGTTGTTTATGCTGGAGGTCGTCACCGTCGTCGTCGTCGTTGTTGTTGTTGTTGTTGTTGTGGGATGAAGAATCCTCTCACCTCAGTTGTCCTGGAGCCACAACCAGATGCGTTCTCTGGGGAGTTCGAGTCACCTCGTACAAGCTTCGCCGGTTTGCCGAAGGATTTCGGAGAATTCTGCGTTGTTGTGTGTTGTTGTTTCGTCCTTCCGTGGTTAGACTGGCATCATCCATGTTGGCATCAATTGGCCTTCCCTCGAACATCGCTGGCACCCACAAGTCACTCGCACCGCGCGCAGGCTGCGCCATACTATACATCAAAGATGTTTGAGTCCGAACACGATCGGGGACGAAAAAACGCGTTTCGCGCATCCTCTCCCTCCTTGGACACACAAATCATCACACCACCGTATCAAGACTTGTTCCGCCCAAATGACAAACAAACAGACGCGGTTCCAATTGTAAATGCTCCGCGAGAGTTGAAGTTCACCTGGGAACACATGACTTTCAACTTGAGTGTGTCCCATGTCGTTCCTTGAAATTCATTTTGGCGCGAAATCTTCAACTCCGACATCAGCAAAATCCTCCTGTCTCTTTTCCTCCTTTTCTCATTCACGGATCATTGCTGACTCAAATAACACGATTGACTCGACTCAAGCTGTTCTGGGAACAATATGCTCCCCTGAATTTTTTATTGCACCTTGTCTCAATTCCCTTGTCAGCTATGACACCTACCACCACCACTCGACTACAACAAGGAGATCCAACCTGCTTCAACACAAGCAGAGAATCCAGCAGTAATTCCTATCACCTGCCCACTGTTTCTTCACTTGCAACCTCAACAAGATGTCAAGTTCTTGTACTTGAATGCAGGAAGACTACTGCAGATGGTAGAGAATAACAGAGAGCAAGGAGCCCTGTCCATTCTCAACAACGGACCCCTGAGGATCAGTGTAGAGCCGCACCAACTGTGTGAACATTGCTTCTTCATCCTACCTTTATCATCTGATCAACTCACAATGCAGAACTATCGATGAACAAACAGCACAACTCAAGATCAGTACAACAACACTTACATACTCATTGTCAACTTTAATACTTCCCAGACGGTCATCCCTTGCTAACTATATCAACATCTTCTTCGAGCTGGCAGCCAGCAAGGCCTTCCCTTCAGGATCATGTCACAACAGTACATGAAAACCCAACTAAGATGATGGAAAGCAATGACGTTGCTGATAGTGCTGCTTCTTGAAGGCCACAAATAAAATACTGGCCTAGACAGAAACACTCCAAAGAGGGTCAACCGGATCTGCAGCTTATGCGGATTCCATATCTGCAAAGAAAATTGGGGTATCTACTATGGAAGATGATGAAGTATGGTGAAACATAAATTCAGTGGTTTCCAATGATAGCACTAGTAAACGAAAATACCAATTTAGTTTTTGCATAGGCCGTGGTAGGACAAACGCGTTCAAAAATTAACACGGTGTCAAGATAAACGATATATTAGTGTAATTATCTCTGGGTCATAAAGGGATAATAGGACCTAACTCAACAATGTAATGGTTAATTAGTCGTATTAGATCTACAAGGATCACGAATAAGTGCTTGGTTTGGACAACGGAGACGACAGGTCAAGAGGTCCATTTCAACTGATTGGTCGACTCGCTCGGGGGGCTCTTAGGTTGCTGATCAGCTAACACCACGAGCATACGTTCCAGAGAGTACCAGCTGGTGTGGTATCCGTAGTTGCTGTGAGCACCAGATGAAAGCGAAAGTGGAAGTGGCTTGGTTTGTGTCTCAGCTTCGCCGGAAGGAGTTGTTTGGCATCGTCGCGTCGCCCAGTGCTTTGCGCCAACGTCAGCGATGTTGTGCACACTTCGCCAAACATTCCAGTGTCGCCGCGAGGAAGTGCCTCTCGTCAAACACAACCTGCCCTGTCATGATAAACTGCATGTAGTCATCAGCATCACGATGTAGAGTGATCAATCACTCCCTTCAGAAAGACTTAACCGTCAGAATAGCTCATAGTGGTACAATATTCTTACAACATGCGTATACATGGCTTCTGTGTGGGTTTATCGCTGCAGTCTTCGTGACAAACTTTTGTCAAAAGTCACATGACTGCGCTGTTCGACTTGATGGCGAAGCGGATCGGCTGCTGCGCAGGCTTTTTCCGCATTGTTTCGGCATCGTGCACAAAAGCAAACCACCACACAACACCAAACACCAACAATGGCAATTCCTCCCGCCATCTTTCGTCGAAGTTGCGAAGTTCTCCCGGAGAGCTTTGAGGTCTCAGAATGAGTTGTTGTGCACATCTGATTCCGAATCAGTCACAACTCGTCTCACATCACACCAGGGTCAAGAGACATCGAAGGCCGCCACCACAGCAACAACAAGGAGGAGATGCTATCAGCGATGGAAGTCAAACAAATAGCAACAAAGAGCCCCGACGATGACAAGAAGCGACAGGGCAGGCGCGAGAAGGCAGCCAATAACGATCACAGCCATGTGAAGACCCCTGACGATCGCCAGCTGCCAAGCGTGGACATCGTCCCAGGATCGCACAGATCGACGCCAGAAAGGATGAGAAACGAGACCGACAACGTCATCACCGCTGATGTCACGGATGATCAGAAGCCTCCGTCTCGGCGTCGGCAGGTGCTCATCAGCCGAGACAGGAACCGCCGCAACGGCACATCAGCCGAGTTCAGTTCCACTGCTGACGCTGATGCCAAGGCAAAGGCCAGAGCCGCAGCGCTACGTGCCGCTGCTGCGACCCGCCCGAGCGATCCTTCCTCGCCGGGCGTTGGTCATTTTTGTGCGATTGGATCGGAGCAACCAAACTCGTCATCATCGCTGCTGCGACCGGGCGCCGTGCCTTTCTCGGGCGATCAATCCGCAAGGCAAGGTGCCGGAGAGTCAGAAGCTACGGGTTCATCCAGCATGGCCTACAGACTGTCTCAGAAGGTCGGGGCTGTCCCAGCACCCCCTCACACCTCCACGACGGCTATCGACGGGCCGCCCGTCAATGGCAAGCGCGATGTGACCGAATTCGGCTTTCCTCAGGGCGTTCGATCACCGCGACACAGCCCCCACCCCAACAGTTCCACCACATCCAACCGCAGCGGAGAGGAAATCCACCAGGATGAAGAGGAGCTGTTGCAGCTTGTGGATGAAGCAAAGCAGACTGCGCCATATCAACCAGGATTCGTTCGGACCGGTGACAACTTTCGTGAATCAATTGGATCGACCTCTTCTTTCGGCCTTGCTCGCACACCACCAGCCTCAGCGATGCACCAGCATGCGCCATCTAACACCTCTACCACCTCCACGAGCCCAGCCGAAGACCACGCCCCGGTTGCCATTCCCATCACAGACCAACTGGAGGCAAACGAAGAGGACATGGAGGACCGCATCAAGGAACTTCTCGAACAAGAATTTTCCGAACACATGCGTTTGGAGCAAGCTCGCCATGACGGCGCCACGCTCACGACTGGCGCAGTTGTGGCCGCCGAAGCTGTCGAGGCGACGAAAGACGATCAAAATGGCAATTCCAGCAGTCGCAACAGGAACAGCAGGCGCAGGTCATGGCTGGGCGTCGTCGTCGCTTTGGTCTTGGCAGGCATCGGCGCTGGAATCGGCGTTGCTCTGTCAGGTCGCAAATCCAACAGATCTTCTGGCGCCGATGATAAATCCCTGGGGACATCGGTACCGACAGGAGCACCCATCGCGTCATCTAGTCCAACCTTCACGCCGCAGACCATGCAATTCGACACGCTGATCAATCGCTTGGCACAGACTCTGGAGGACGAACCGACGAACACCGGTAGAGAGGTTTTGGAAGATCGATCCACCGTCCAGTACAGAGCACTGGATTGGCTCGCCAACCAAGACGCCGCAGGTATTAACATGATGTCCGCTCCTCTACCCGAGCTCCTCGAACGCTACGCACTTGCCGTTCTGTACTACACGACTGGAGGCGAGGACAAGTGGGGGAACAAATACAACTTTCTTACCAACAGCAGCGTCTGCGAATGGCGTGATGCCAACGCGGACAAAGGCATTTCATGCGATGAAGCTGGCAGCGCGACTACGCTTCACTTTGACTCCAACTTCATGACCGGCGCCATTCCGAAAGAGCTCTTCCTCCTCGAACAGCTCACCAGCTTGCACATCACCGGCAACATCATCACTGGAACGTTGCCGACCGAAATTGGTCTGTTATCAAACTTGATCAACCTCAGGATGTCCTTCCTTCAGATGTCCGGCCCGATGCCCACACAGATCGGTCGTCTGGCCAACTTGACGGAAGTTCGAATGGACAAGATCGGTCTCACGGGCAGCCTTCCGTCCGAGATTGGCAATCTGCATTTGGTGGAGTCGCTGGATGTCTCCAGTAACTCCATGACGGGTGCATTGCCCACCGACATCGGCAGCCTGCAAGCCCTGACCAACCTGCAGATCTTTGAGAACAGATTCAATGGGACAGTCCCGGCCGAATGGGGCCAGCTTACCAACCTGCAGAGTCTTCATGTCGAGAAAACCGAGTTGCAGGGCAACCTGAATCCAATCTTTTGCACAGGATCGCATCCCTTCCTTTCTGACTTCTATTCGGGTTGTGTTGCCACTGATGATGGTGGTATTCCGGCACAAACATCGTGTGGCTGCTGCTCGAACTGCTGCAACGCCGAAAACAGCTGCTGCATCCTTGAGACAGAGTGTCCCATATTGAGTTTCGGAAAGATGGGCGATATACGTACCATCTTGGAACCATCCCTACAGGGCGAGCCGATAACTACAGATCCTTCCGTATTCCATGACTTCGAAAGCCCGCAATACCGTGCCCTGTACTGGTTGGGGAACGTCGACAGCTCAGATCTGGATCTCGCCAACACGGCGCATGAGGTGGTCGTGGAGCGATACGCTCTAGCTGTGCTCTACTATGCCACAGCTAGCAGCGATCTTTGGAATACGACTGCGCCGTTTCTATCAGCTTCGTTCGCTTGTGAATGGTGGGACAACGACAAGGGTGTGAGGTGCAACGACGAAGGGTTCGTCACTTCCGTCATGCTTTCGGCGGTTGGCGTGAATGCTGATCCGTTCCCCTCGGAGATCGCTCTTCTGGAACACCTGACCATTTTGGAAGTCTCTAACAATTACATCTTCGGGCATTTTCCCACCGAAATTGGAAAACTGTCTCTGCTTGAGGAGATCAACTTCTCCTCGAACGCAATCACCAGCACGATCCCGACAGAATACGGAGACCTTTCAAGTCTCGTGATTCTTGATCTCAGTTTCAACCACATCAAGGAGGGGATTCCGTCAGAGCTCGGGCGCTTGTCATTGTTGGTGGAGCTTTCTTTGCAGGGCAACAAGATCACAGGACTGTTGCCATCCGAGATTGGCGAGCTATCCCAGCTCACTTCCATCGATCTCCACGCCAACAAGCTTGTGGGAGAGGTCCCGTTCCAATGGCGGAACCTGACGAACTTGGTCGAACTGGAATTGAAGATGAACTCAATCACGGGCAATCTCAGCGAGGTATTCTGCGATGGATCGGCCGAATTCATTTCGTTTTCTTCGGATTGCATGGAACTTGCAGACATCAGTCACCCTCCAGAGACCGAGTGCGCATGCTGCACGCAGTGTTGTGATCGGATCGACGAGTGCTTGCCTGTGTGACCACAATTCGTCCCTTGGATCGCCAATGGTGCATCTGGCCATGGTGCGGCGGGCAGCACATGATCCATTCGTACCACTTTGCTCTGTGGCGTTGCATTGCAAATGGAAGGACTCGCGCGTTCAGAAGTGCCGTTGTTTCGACGTTTTCGATCCACCAACACCCTTCACACTACTGCGACCTAATCCACATTTAATTACTGACGAGTATCATGGACTAGTGCGCTTGTTGGAATGTGCTGCTGTGCGTTGCCAGTGCTCGCAAAGGATACGAGTACGGAGAGGACAGCGCTCCGCCAACTTTCATCGGTGCAAGTTGCCGTCAAGACGAGGTAAGGCGAGAACAACTCGAGTTCGTGAGGGCGGAATTGCTGCCTTGCTGATCGACCGTGCGCGGGTTGTTCATTTCCCCCTGATCTTGATTTGAATGGAGGTGGTTGTAAGGGTCATAATTTCATAACTGGTCAGCCTCGTTCACCCCGATTTCAAGTCACGACCATCAGTCCCGTAGACAAATCTGCCCCAAAAGACTAAATCAGTGTCCGCCAATCCATCGAGTCCTTCCCCGCACCACCATTTCTCTGCATGGCCACTTTCCTTGTATGACCCCGTTCGGGGTTGTCATGTTGTCATTTGCGGATTGTTGAGATACGCACTTAGTTCATCCTCTTATGTTGTGGAGAGTATAGTTTATTTTTCATACCATAGGATGAGTCACTGTGCTCCATTGTATTATATAATATTATGCTGCATAGTTAGTATTCGCAAGTGTTGCTGTTGCCGTGAACGTAGGCGTGGACGTGCAGGGATGCCACAAACAACACTGTGCTACTTGACACAACGCACACAAGGGAGGAAGCACACAACAGAGCCCAATCGTCCACAATGTGAGGAATCAATGCAACACCAAAGCTCTCACAACATCACGACCCACACTGTTGGATACCATCGCAGTCTGATATCGACCAACAGCGACGGCATCATTTCTGTCCACAGTGAGCACAAGCCATGCACTTGTGTTGTAAGAGCTATCTACATATATCTAACCCTAATGGACAACATGCCACATAGATTGCTAAAAATGTCATGTTGTCCGATTCAATATTGGCAGGATGATACTCAACCTCGCTGAATGGGGCTGTATGCTGACACATCCACAGCTCCAGTTTTGCACATCTCTTGCTGCTTCACACATTCACAAATATATGTGTCTTGCCCAAGTGCAGTGTTCAACTTCCGTATACCAGATGGATGCGTATGTTTGTACATATGTGTTGCTCCTCGCCATCCGCAGTTCATCTCCATACTACTCACTTTGAGTTGCCACTTTCCTGCTTCCCCCGTCTTCCTTTCTCCATTGACTGTGCTGCTGGTGTTCACTCCTTCATTCATTGAATGCTCAACGTACCTATCCCAACTATCGCAGCATTCAGTGCAATCGTCGGCTCAGCAATCGTCTCATTGTCAATGCTTTGATGATACAAATGGCCATTGTAGCTTCCCACTCGCACCTTCTTTGCTTCTGGGCATCATTGATGCATTCCACATCTTCCTTTGCTTTCTTCTCAAGAGCCATCACTTTGTACGTCAGGTTACAATTGTCATCCATAGTCCCTGTTTGACGAGAGTGCTCTTCCATTGCCTCGACTTCAGCCTCTGCCATGTCCATTGCTCTCCACATCCTCCAAGATCTCTTCCGACCTTCCAACGAAGGCAGATCCTACCAGAAATGGTTCTTCAATTCTGACTTGGAAGTCAGATACTTCATTGCAATGGCAGTGACATCGATGTAGTCGAACTTACAACAGCGAATATCAGATGGTCGTGGTGGCGCCGTGGCTAGCGGATCAATGGGCAACGCTTCGATGCCGGGCTCTAGCACTTCAGCCGATCGATCAAACGATGGCCTGGTGAGTCCGATGAAGTTGTAGAACTCCATGAAGTCGCCATGCTCTCAAATCAAAGACCAGAAAGATAGCGCTTGATATTGGAAGATGCCGGAGCTGAGGTACCAACCCCTTTGCACACTTGTAGGCATGGTGTCGAGGATGCAGTGTGCCACAGCACACATGAGGAGGTGCTGCTGTGCAGTAAGATGCTCAAGAACGACAAGGATGATGGCAATCAAGGCAGCCTGGCGCTGGCGATGATGGTGGGAAGATATGACCCGCTGGAGTTCATCAGATGATAAATACAGAGTTACACTAGGTGCATCTAAAGGAGGAGTTAAATTGCAACAGACAGGTGCGATGAAACGGGTGGGAACGAATAATCAATTTGCAGTAGAGCACATCGGATCAATCTGGTGTGAGCACAAAGTTTTGCTCCGATGTAGCCGTTGAGAACGAATTTTGGACTACCACGACTCCTCAGAGAGATTATGAAATTATGAACGGTCTCCGAGGAGCGTTCATATTCGCGGACAATGAGTTCATAATTATTTCGATTGACGTTATGTGGACGTTGACCCCCAATTCGATGAGGAGCCGAAAGGTATCTTGTGCCCTAAATGAAGCGATATGATTGGTCGAGAGGCGCAGATTATGAAATTATGACCCTTACAACCACCTCCAATGATATACTGCGTCTGCCACGTTCACGAACACTCATTGGCCGGGTATCTGAACGAGTCGAACAATGTCGGACTACAGCGATCGACGAGAATCGCAACAAGACCATCTCAAATTGTTGTTTCCGTGGTGAACAGTAGGTATCACGTCAATTGAATGTTTGCATCGAGCGGTATTCACTGGCTTTGTTGAGATACTAGGGGGATATCGCATTTCACATTGCGAGTCCCACGGTACAAAATAACCTGATAATGACATTTTTAGAGGGGCAACATGCGAACTTCCCCCTCGGAAAGTGAAACTCGATTGCGTTTTAGGAGCCAAAAACACAATTGAGTTTCACATTGCAGTCCCGGCAATCCAACCTTCCACGTGTTGGAACGAAACCAATGGCCAATCATTTCTCTTCATTTGCAGCAATGTTGAGTCGTCCTTGTCGTAAAAATGATATTTTGTTGAGATGCTAGTGATGATGAAACTAGCATTCCGAATGAGGGGTGCATGGAGCGATAGAGAGCGATTACGATGTCGAATATGCCTGTAAGCTTCACATATGATATCTGCGCGCAAGTATCAAAGGCCCCCTTCATGGTCCAGCTGAGGAATCTTTGCTCATATCCTATTTCACCCGATGCAACATCCGCGGCGTGTTCCTGATGCTCTGAGGATTAGTGTAGTCAGATACGACCAGGGACTTCGACCAACGGACATTTTGCATCCTTTGGAGATCCTGAATGCCATATCAGAAGTCGTTGGTGGTCTCCAATCACCCCAACATGCAATCGCAATAGTTCTGTGTAGACTGCGTGAAGAGCTTCTATTGGACAACAAACTGCTGATCTATCTCCATAATACGGTGATCAAGAGGTCTCTGCCATCGACATTGGCAACAGAGCCTTGAACAAGCCGTGAATTAGCAGGGACGAAGTGCTTGCGCATCTGTTGCCGGACCTCTGTTGGTGGCAAAGTTGAGACAGAAGAGATGGCAACGAACCTCTCACAACACGAAACTCCTAAGAGGAGAAAGAGGGATGTGTGTTGCGTACAACTCAGAGCACACCCATTAACGATCCTACCATCCTTTGGTCTCAACAAGTGATGCGATAACTGCAACGAAGCATTCAGATCATATCAGTCTAAACTCGAACTATATTCTACAGAAGAGAAGCCGATTCAGTCATGTTGGTCGTCTTTCTGAGTAGGTCACGAACGAGTCATGAGTACCAATGTGAAATCCGAACGTGAGTGCCACATGTGACATGAATGGAGGGGTGTGAATGTGAAATGCGATATCCCTCTACTGAAACCAAATCTCACTAAGAATCTTTATTTGGAATTGCCGTTGTTTGTTTATCATTTGGGCGAAACAAATCCCGATTCGTTGGTGTGTTGATTTGTGTGTCCAAGGAGGAAGGGGATGTGAAGGTAGCGAAACGCATTTTTCGTCCCTGATCGTGTTCGGACTCAAACATCTTTGGCGTATGGTGCAGCTGTTCGCAGTACGAGCGACTTGTGGGTGCCGGTGATGTCCGAGCCAAGACCGATCGAGACCGACACGGGACGATGCCAACACAAACACGGAAGGACGAAACAACAACGCACAAAAACACACAACAACACAGAATTCTCCAAAACCCTCCACGAACCAGCGAAGCCTGTTCAAAGTGCCTCGAAAACTCTGCAGATCGCACTTGGTTGACTCCAACATACCTGAGGCGAGAGGACTCTTCATCCCACAACAACAACAACGACAACGACGACGACGGTGACGACCTCCAGCATAAACGACGAAGGACAGAACTCCACTTCGCTCGACTCAACTCCACCGAACTCCCCTTGTTAGACGCCACCGTGATGGACGACCGCAAGCCACCACCAAGGAGCCCCGCCGATGACAAAGAACGCAATGGCGTGATGGAGAAGCAAGACAACGATGGCGCCGCCAGTGCTGCTGAAGACAGAAAGCCTGCAGCCCGCCGTCGGGAGGTCCGCATCGGTCGAGACCGAGATGGACAACGTCGCAGCGGTGCACCGGCCAGGACCAACGCCGACGCTGACGCCAAGGCAAAGGCCAGGGCTGGAGCGCAACGTGCTGCCGGTCTGCTCCCACCCAGCGGCATGTCCTCCATCGCCAGCGGATGCTTCTCCCCCATTGGATCGGAGCAACCGAAGTCAGGACCTCCACGAGCGTCAGGATCAGCATCAGTCGTTCCGCCTCCGCCACCGCTGCGACCAGGAGCCGTTTCTGTACCGGGCGTTGACGCATCGAGAGAGGACATCGCAGCTTTCAATGAGTCCAATGCGTCCAATGCGTACAAAATGTCGCAGAAGGTCGGGGCTATCCCTACGTCCCTCAGGACCACCGAGGCATCCATTGGCACACGGACCGCCGGTGGCACAGGCATCCTCGATAGGAGCAAGTTTGGATTCCCCAGAGGCTCGCGACTGTCGCAACGGGATTCCAATCCCAGCAGAGCCGCTATGCCCAGTCGCAACTCAGTTGAAACAAACGAGGAGGAGGATGACGAGGAACTATTGCAGCCAATGGATGACATGCTTCAGACCGTCCCGAGCCAACCAGGCGCCACTTCAATTGTCGACAACTTGCGCCAGTCCACAGCCTCCACCTTCTCCGCCGATCTGTCCCATACGCCACCGGTCTCGGAGGTGCATCAGAATGCGCCTTCCGACGTCTCCGTCTTCACCATGGACCAGACCGAAGGCCTGTCCACGATCGCCACACCCATCACAGCCCAGCTGGCTCCAACCGAAGAGGACGTGGCGGATCGTGTCAAGGAGCGTCTCGAGAAGGAGTTCGCGGAGCGCATGGAAACGCAGTTACAGGAGCGCATGGAAGCGCAGGTACAGGAGCGCATGCGCTTGGAGAAAGCGCACAATGGCGGCAGCACGGCCCCGAGTGTCGCAGTTGTCACCGCCGAAGCGGTGGAGGTCACGAAGGACGACGAAAACAGCAACTCCGGCAGTCAAAGCAGGCGCAGAACGTGCATTGGCATCATCGTCGCTTTGGTGCTGGCAGGGATCGGCGCTGGAGTCGGCGTGGCACTATCAGGCGGCAGCTCCAACAGCCCCTCCAACGCCGACAACAGATCTCTCGTGACATCGGCACCAACCGCAGCTCCCATCGCATCATCGAGCCCGACCTTCACACCGCAGACAGCAGAATTCGACACGCTTGTCAATCGTCTGGCGCAGATACTGGAAGGTGAACCGGCAAACACTGGGCGCGAAGTACTGGAGGACCGATCCACTACACAGTACAGAGCATTGGATTGGCTCGCAAATCAAGACGTCGCAAAGATTGACCTGGCCTCCGCGCCCATATCCGAACTCCTCGAACGCTACGCACTCGCCGTTCTGTACTACACGACCGGAGGCGAGGACAAGTGGGGGAACAAATTCAATTTTCTTACCAACAGCAGCGTCTGCGAATGGGGCGATGTCAGTGGTGACATCTTCGGCGGCATTGTTTCGTGTGACGAAGCCGGCAGGGTGACTGAGGCAAGGTTTGAGTCCAACTTCATGACTGGCACCATTCCGAAAGAGCTCTTCCTCCTCGAACAGCTCACCAGCTTGTACATCGTCAACAACGTCATCACTGGAACGCTGCCAACCGAAATTGGTCTATTAACAACCTTGATGGACCTCGCGATATTCTCCCTCCCGTTGTCCGGCCCGATGCCCACGGAGATCGGCCGTCTGGCCAACTTGACGGAAGCTCGATTGGATAAAATTGGTTTCACCGGCACGCTTCCGTCCGAGATTGGCAACCTGCAATTACTTCAGCGGCTGGATATCTCCGAAAACTCCCTGACAGGCGCGTTGCCGACCGACGTCGGTAAGATGCAAGCCCTGATCAGCCTGCAGATCTTTCAGAACAAATTCAACGGGACAGTCCCAGTCGAGTGGGGCCAGCTTACCAACCTGCAGAGTCTCGGTGTGGAGCGAAACAAATTGCAGGGCAACTTGGATCCAATCTTTTGCTCAGGCTTGCATCTCGACCTTTATGACTTCTACTCAGATTGCGTTGCCACTGACGATGGTGGGATTCCAGCAGAAACGACATGTTCCTGCTGCTCGAACTGCTGCGATGCCGCGGACAACTGCTGCAGCACTGAGACAGAGTGTCCCATCTTGAATGTCGAGAAGATGAACAGCATACTCGCCATATTGGAACCACATCTGCAGGGCGATCCAATCTTTACGGACCCGTTGGTGTTCAACGATATCGAAAGCCTGCAATACCGCGCGCTGGACTGGTTGGCAAATCACGATTTCTTCTATCTCGACCTCGCCAACACTGCAGATGAGGTGGTCGTGGAGAGATACGCCTTGGCTGTGTTCTACTATGCCACTACCAACGATGGGCCTTGGGAAACGACTGCTCCTGTTTTGTCGCCTTCATCCATTTGTGATTGGTGGAATGAGGAAGGTATCCAATGCGACGCCGATGGCTACGTCACCTCCATCATCCTCTCAGACTCAAATGTGGACAGTGACCAGCTTCCGTCCGAGATTGCTCTTTTCGAAAACTTGACCATCTTCGATTGCTCCGACAATTTCATCCACGGGTCCCTCCCGACAGAAATTGGAAAGCTGGCTTGGCTTGAGGAGCTCAAACTCTCATCTAACTTCATGTCTGGCACGATCCCGACGGAATATGGAGACCTTTCGAGTCTCAGACTTCTCGATCTCAGTTTGAACTTCTTCAAGGAGGAAATCCCATCAGAGCTCGGGCGGTTGTTGGCACTGGAGGAACTCCACCTCGACTACAATGGGCTCACAGGCGCGTTGCCATTTGAAATTGGTGATCTGTCTCAGCTTGTTTCCGTCTCCGTTTCAGGAAACTCCATCAACGGGGAGGTCCCGCCCCAATGGGGGAATCTGACGAACTTGCACAGCCTTCGATTGGAGGAGAACTCGATCACAGGCAACCTCACCGAAATGTTTTGCGATGGATCATTCCAATTCTCTTTGTTTAGTTCAGACTGCAAGGAACCGGACGACGGCATCTTGCCTCCAGAGACCGATTGCACATGCTGCACGCTGTGTTGCGACCGAACTGATTTCTGCATCCGCTAGAGAGTGATGAGCGGCAGAGCGTACAAGTGGGGGCAAGTCGGAGGAGGAGATAGGGAAGACCGCTCAACAAGCTTCCTTCCATGATCGACTCGCAGCACTTTGCTCTGTGGCATGTCATTACAAATGGAAGCACTCACTATACGCATGAGACGATGAGCTACACAAAGAAGAGCCATTCTTTTTACGGTACTGATCAGCTAACACTTCGAGCATGCGTTCCAGAGAGTACCAGCTGGTGCGGTATCCGTAGTTGTTGTGTGCTCCAAATGAAAGTGAAAGTGGCTTGGTTTGTGTCTCAGCTTCACCGGAAGGAACTGTTTGGCATCGTCGCGTCGCTCCCGTCTTCCGCGCCAACGCCAGCGACGTCGAGCGCCCTTCGACAAACAATTCAATTGTCGCCACGAAGAAGTGGCTCTCGTCAAACACAACCTACCCTGTCATGACAAAATGCATGTAGTCATCAGCATCACGATGCAGAGTGATCAATCACTCCCTTCAGAAAGACTTAACCGTCAGAATAGCTCATAGTGGTACAATATTCTTACAACATGCGTATACATGGCTTCTGTATGGGTTTATCGCTGCGGTCTTCGTGACAAACTTTTGTCAAAAGTCACATGACTGCGCTGTTCGACTTGATGGCGAAGCGGATCGACTGCTGCGCAGGCTTTTTCCGCATTGTTTCGGCATCGTGCACAAAAGCAAACCACCACCAACAATGGCAATTCCTCCCGCCATCTTTCGTCGAAGTTGCGAAGTTCTCGCGGAGAGCTTTGAGGTCTCAGAATGAGTTGTTGTGCACATCTGATTCCGAATCAGTCACAACTCGTCTCACATCACACCAGGGTCAAGAGACATCGAAGGCCGCCACCACAGCAACAACAAGGAGGAGATACTATCAGCGATGGAAGTCAAACAAATAGCAACAAAGAGCCCCGACGATGACAAGAAGCGACAGGGCAGGCGCAAGAAGGCAGCCAATAACGACCACAGCCATGTGAAGACCCCTGACGATCGCCAGCTGCCAAGCGTGGACATCGTCCCAGGATCGCACAGATCGACGCCAGAAAGGATGAGAAACGAGACCGACAACGTCATCACCGCTGATGTCACAGATGATCAGAAGCCTCCGTCCCGGCGTCGGCAGGTGCTCATCAGCCGAGACAGGAACCGCCGCAACGGCGCATCAGCCGAGTTCAGTTCCACTGCCGACGCTGATGCCAAGGCAAAGGCCAGAGCCGCAGCGCTACGTGCCGCTGCTGCAACCCGCCTGAGCGATCCTTCCTCGCCGGGCGTTGGTCATTTTTGTGCGATTGGATCGGAGCAACCAAACTCGTCATCATCGCTGCTGCGACCGGGCGCCGTGCCTTTCTCGGGCGATCAATCCGCAAGGCAAGGTGCCGGAGAGTCAGAAGCTACGGGTTCATCCAGCATGGCCTACAGACTGTCTCAGAAGGTCGGGACTGTCCCAGCACCCCCTCACACCTCCACGACGGCTATCGACGGCCCGCCCGTCAATGGCAAGCGCGATGTGACCGAATTCGGCTTTCCTCAGGGCGTTCGATCACCGCGACACAGCCCCCACCCCAACAGTTCCACCACATCCAACCGCAGTGGAGAGGAAATCCACCAGGATGAAGAGGAGCTGTTGCAGCTTGTGGATGAAGCAAAGCAGACTGCGCCATATCAACCAGGATTCGTTCGGACCGGTGACAACTTTCGTGAATCAATTGGATCGACCTCTTCTTTCGGCCTTGCTCGCACACCACCAGCCTCAGCGATGCACCAGCATGCGCCATCTAACACCCCTACCACCTCCACGAGCCCAGCCGAAGACCACGCCCCGGTTGCCATTCCCATCACAGACCAACTGGAGGCAAACGAAGAGGACATGGAGGACCGCATCAAGGAACGTAGTTAGGATTCGAGCGTAGTCGGCGCGAATCGGTGGTGAATGTCTCTTGGATCTGCCAGCTTTGGGATAGCCGTGTGATGCAGTTCAAGAGGGGTGTACTTATTGAAGAGTTGTTACTGTAACGATGAGTAGATGAGTGCTTTGTAGCTAATCCTTGTCTGTGTTTATTATGAGTTAGCTTGTGGTGTAAATAGGGTGAAGAAACGATGTCACACAACTTGGCAAGACCCTGCACTGATGTACTTGGTTCAGTGCTACAGGGTATACAGTCATTACAGCGCCTTGCTCTCCACACACGTAGATACACTGCAGTGTAGATCATGGCACATGGCAGTGACGACCATGAAGCAGTGGCTGTGGTTGGAGCTGGTTCTCGGATTCCATTGCTTGAGTTGAAGCAGGTTGGATACACGCGTTAAGACTACAGCAGTGGTGCAGTAGTCATCAGCATGAAGGGAATCAAGGTAAGTTGTAGTAAAAGGATCTGAGGAGCATATAGTTCCCAAGGTGGGGTGTGAGTCAGGTCGGTCATGTTTGAGTCATGATGGATTCGTGAATGGAGGAGAGAAAGGAGGAGAAAAAGATTTGGTGGTCGATCAAGTCGGAAGATTTCGCGCCAAAACAAGAATTTCTCCCATCAGGTTGATACCGTGTTCGGTAATAGTCTGTCCCTCATTGAATCTCAACTCTCCCTCTCAGTGTTGGGTCGTGATTGGAGTTGTGGTATCGATGAAAACTTCATCCTTCGTTGTTGTTTGTTGGTTCTTACCAGCCCATGATTTTGAACCGTAAGTATTCGAAGACCGCGATGGACAGTCCCTTCGTGAAGATGTCTGCAAGTTGTTCCGGCGTGGAGATATGTTGGATGCAAATGAAGCCTGCCTTAACCCAGTACCAAAAGAAGTACCACTTGGTTAAAAAGTGTTTGGTGCGCGCGGTCGGCTGATGATTGGTGGCGAGGGAAATGCAGGCTTGGTTGTCCTCGAAGACAGTGCACTGGAGGTTGGTGTGCAACGGCATGTCGGTGCCGGCGTTGTTAATCACTTGGCGAATGAGTTGTTGGATGGGAATCAATGTTCGCATTGCCAGGGAGAGAGCGGCGTATTCGGACTCCATCGTGGATAATGCGATCTCAGTTTGGAGTTTCGACTTCCAAATGAGAGGGCATCCACCCAATGTGATGAGATATCCCGTGCGTGATTTCACCGACACTGGATCTTTGCTGTCCTCACGTTGGTAGAGGCCTGCGAAGTCAGCGTCCACGTAGCACTTGAGATCGAGTTGCCCTGTAGGGCGAACGATGGTGCCCATGGTTTCAGTGTGCTTGAGATAGCGCATGATGCGCTTGACAGCTTTGGCGTGTGATCGGCGGGGATCGTGTCCGAAGCGAGCGACTTGGGAGACTGCGAAGGCGAGATCGGGACGAGTGTTCGTTGTGAGGTAGAGCAACATGCCGACGACAGAGCGGTAGTTCCATTTCTCGTTCATGGCTGGTTCATCCTTGCACTGTCCGAGTGCGAGTTGGGTAGTGGGTACCGGGCATGGATTGCAGTTCGACATCTTCGTTGTCTCAAGGACCTTTTTAATCAACCCTGGTTGTCGAAGATGGACAGTATCCGCCTTCGGGTCACGGTAGAGCTCAATTCCTAGGAATTCAGTGAAGCTGCCTTCCTGGGTGAGCTCAAACCCGAGTTCACGCATTGATGCAATGAAATCGTCTGCATCCTTCTTGGTCTTGGAGGCGATTCCTGCATCGTCAACGTAGAGAACGATCATGATGTTGTGCTTGATGAACAAGCATTGCTCTTGGCCGCAGGCTGTGAAGCCGACTGTGATTAGAGCTCGGATGAGGTGCTCGTACCACAGGCGCGGGGCGATCGTCAATCCGTAGAGACTTTTACGAAGTCGGAGACAGGTGTTGGGCCCCTTGCTTGACTTGAAGCCGTGAGGAAGGTGAAGATGCACAGGCTTGTGGATGGAGGCCTGTACGAAGGCGTTAGTGAAGTCAATTGACGTGGTTGTCCAACCCATCACGATGGAGGTGCTCAGGAAGATGCGAACCGATGACCAGGCCACGACTGGCGCGTAGGTGGATGCATCCTCATTCATGAGGTCTCCGCGGCAACACCAGCGACCCTTGTACTTCTTGATAGTACCATCTGGCAAGCGCTTGCGACGGAAGACCCAGGTCCCTGGGAAGATTCGATCGTTGACGACGTCGGCCTTTTTAATCTCTTCCCATGTTCCCTTTTCGGTAAGTGCCTTGATTTCCTTTTCGGCTGCTTGCATCCATTCATCCTTGTTGTCGTCGCGAATCGCTTCGTCGAAGGAAAGGGTGTCAGGGTCATTGCTGGATGCCTTGTACGTGGATGAGCGTTCGGCGATATCCAAATCGCCGCCTGTTGCGAAGTAGCTCATCATGTGTCCATCAACATAAGTTGGGAAGTTTGTCGAATCTCGTTGTGGCTCGATGATCGAGACTGCATAGGCATGTTGTTCGATGTTAGCCCACGCGTGCTCTGGAATGCATGTTGCTGTGTCCAGGATGGACGATGGGTCAACTTCAAGTGTCGATCCGATTTTGTCGGAGACGCGCGTTGCTGGAGCCACCTTGAGAGGTGCCGTGTTGGTCTCGATCATCCCTTGGACAAACTTCTCGACTTCGAATGCAATTGGCTGTGGCCATGGCCCTGGACGGATGGTCGTGACTTGGCGACGGAGCAGTTCGAATGCGAGACGATAGTGATGATTCTCAGAGATGGCGTTCCACACGGAGCGAGTCCTTTTGAAGAAAGTGTTTCCACTGATTCTGGATTCGGGAGGAAGAAAACCCTTCATCATCAAGTATTCCGGATCCTGGTACGACCATGGCTCTGGTTTGGCCGATGACATGTAGTCAAAGGCATCGAAGCTGGGGTTCATGGTGCCGGTTCGAATGAAAATGCTCAGTCTGTTGACGAATTGGCCGACAGCGTAGTCAGTCGCTTGTCTCCTGAGGTCGTCGCAACGAATCTCGCAGTGAAGGTCGACTTCGAAGTGTCCCTCCATGTCCGAGTAGAAGTCCTCGTAAACGTCTTGGAATGGCGTTGATCCCTCTTCGACCATGTCGTCTGGATCCGGCTGCCACCAATCGGCCATGTTGATGCTTGCTTCTTCTGCTTTAGCCGTTTTTGGAGCGAACGTTGGAAGGACGATGTTGGTTGGTTGTGGATTCAATGTATTGAATCAACCTCGAAGTCTGCGCAACAAGTAGTGAGCGTCCACCTTGAATTGGTGTAGGTCGATGGAGAGAGAGTCGCTGCCTTCGCGTTGGAGAGGTTCGATTGTATGTAGGCAATCGACGACAGCTTGTGAGAATGTTATGATCGATGACGAGTCGGGGTGCAATTCCCTGGGTGTTGTGACCTGTTCAATTTCTTCCAAAGTAGCTACTGCGGGGCAGAAGTAGTAATCGTCGGTGTCCTCGTCGTCCAACCAGGCTGCCTTGCCTCCCAAACGCGCGTACGTGAATCGCTTTGGTTGTTTGCGACTTCTCGTGCTTCGAGGTCTTGATGGCGTTGACTCGGGCTTCGGCGTGGTTGTTGTCGTGGACTTAGTCTCAATTGGCGTTGGAGTTAAAGGTGGTAATGGAGTTGCCTGTTCTGAAATTGGCGACTCTCGGAGAGGTGAACTCAATTGCGGTTGAAGTGTTCGCTGATCCGGTGACTCTATAGTAGGGTCAGGTACCGGGGACTCATCGGGAGCTCCCTCTGTCGAAGACATTTGCTTGTTGGCTCCCTCTGAAGCTGGCATCGGAGGGGCGAGAGTTTCACTTATGAGATACGGGATCTGTTGTGTCGTTGGTTGCGACTCTTTCGCCAATACCTGTGGCGCTCCTTCACGGATGGTTCGTTGGTTTCGCGTTTCAGTTATCGGTGGTGGAGTATTGTCGTCGTTGCGTTGTAACCGGTTGTGGTCTCGCGTGTCTGATGCGAAGATGTCGTCCTGCTCCATTGATTCCACATCGTCGTCATCGAATGGATATTGGAAGGTGGTGTCACCGAACATGCGAGTCCATTCTTCCGATTGATAGCTTGGAAGTTGCTTCAAGTCGGTAGCAATTGTTGCGAACCAGTCGTCGAACACAACATGGAACTGAGGTGTGATCGAACCTGTCCGTGGTGATAGGACCAGGGGTACGGTTGAAGCATGCTTTGTGGAGAGACCCATGTTCACATACCTCTCTCCTCTTGGTTCCCATCGGGGTATCTTGCGCCCGTCGGCCAATGCTTTGTTAAGGACATAGACTGGACTGCCCCATACGTGCAGGTTATGAAGTTGCTTGAGGGGAAGACGGATGCGTGACAGAACATCGTAGGGTGTGAGGCCAGTGGCAGGATTAGGCACGCGATTGTAGATGTACGCGGCGTGTACGACGGCCATTGGCCACAGTTGAGCGTCAAACATCGTTGGCCAGTGGATGCTTTGATGCATCATCATGGTTCGGGCCATTGAGACAATCGTTCGAATGCTTCGCTCGGCGATTCCATTGTGGTGATGTGCGCCGACACCTGCGAATCGATGGACTTGATGGAATATCTCAAGGTGTTTGGAGTATTCGGGCGAGGTGAAGGTGGTTGCGTTATCCGATAGATGGGATCGCACGGGGACTCCCACATCTCGACACATCAGTTCGAACCGTTCCTTGGCCTCGAGAGTAGCGTGCGTGGTTAGCGCTGCTACTGGTTCCACATGAATGTATCCAGAGGCGTGATCGACGAAGATAGCGCCACCTTTGTACATTTCGTTTGGATCACCTTTGCCTCGTCCTGAGAAGAGGCGTCCTGGTGTTCGACCGACGAAGTGGTCCACTGATACTTGTTGTCCTGGGAACAAGTGGTCGGTGCGCAAAACTCCTTGTTTGTCACGAATGACATGTTGGGTTATTCCTGGTGAAGGTCGACGGTGCAGCTTTCCGAATTGACATGCGGCGCAGAGCGGAAGGCTCGTGACCTTTGCCGCAGCTGTGTGCATCTTTCTAGACGATTCTGACCCAGTGAGTGCACCCGAACGCAGCAGGAACTTCACTCGACTGAAGGATAAGTGTCCGAGACGATAGTGCCACCGAAGAAGTTCCTTTTGCGGTTGGGTGAGATTCACGTTGTGGTCCGATACGGTAGAGACGATGGATGTTAGTGCAGCTGGTACATCATGGATGTTGTCGGCGCTGTAGCCGACGGATGTTGGCAGCCTTGTGGACTTCTTGTAGTTCGCTACGATTGCATTGCGATCGTCGTTTCCCAGGATTCCGCTGAGTTTGCAGGAGGACTTGTTGAATACGATTGTCTCGCCCTGATACTCTTCAAGGAGACTGGAAGTGCTGATTAGCTTGACCTTTGATTCGGGAACATGGAAAGCAGGCAGTCGCAACTTGCGAGGGCTTCCAGTTACATCAAGGACATACCATTCGACGGTTCCCAACGCATTCACTTGGATTTTCTTGAGGAATCCGTTGAGAAAGGTCGGTCTTGGTGGAGGACTTGGAGTAGAACAGAAGTCGTTGAGGTCATTTGTCACAGAGATTGACGCTCCGCTGTCCCATACAAGTTCGAATGGAGCATCGGGCGAGAGATAACTCTCAGCTTTAGCTGGAGATGCGAAAGCATTGCGATTGGAGAAGTAGGAGGCTAGACCTTGTAGAGTGAGTAGTGCGGGCATGTCATAGTCACATTGTTGCTTTTGGTTTCGATCATGCATCAAGTCGATTCCGCGAGTTGGGTACAGGCTCCAAAGGTTTCGTGAGATGGATGAGGTGCGACCTTCCTGGCGGGGCAATTTTGCAGTCGTGAATGGTTGGTTTTTACCATAAGTGGAAGTTTTCGACTGGTTCCAGTAACGACGTTTTGATCTGTGATTGCGAGTTTTGGTCCGAGCTTGGGGACGCCACACACGTTTTGTTCGTGGGGAGTTCACCTTCGACACGTTCACTGGTTTGGGTCCATCTGGGTCAAGGCTTTCCATCACGAGGTCGTAGAGACTGCGTTTCACAGCTCCATTGAAGTGTGTGGGACGTTTGTGCACTTGCTTGAACCGTTCCTTGATTCGTGCCTTGTTATAGGCTAAATCAGTAGAGTTGATTAATTCGGGTCTTCGTGGAACGTTCGTGTGAAGGAGGAGTAGAGTTACGGCGATTAGCATCCAGGCATTAGCTGCTGCGATGTACCACCCATACTCTACTCCGATGGTGATGACTTGGAGTGAAGCGAAGAGGAGAACCATTCCAACGATGCTACCGAAGTAGTTGAAGGAGGTGAAGAGGTTCCAGATGAGGGACCACCAGGTGTCTTCGTCTTGGCTGGAGGCGGCTGTGAAGCATGTCCAGGCAGCCATGTCGATGGAGAGGTTGTCCTGTTTGGGAACGTTCTTGCCCTTTGCCTTCGCCTTGAACTTGAAGTTGTCCTGGTGGCTCTCGGTGTTGTGCGAGAGACGCCAGCGGCGGCACTTGGCGCACCACATGAACGTCTTGTCGTTGACAAGCTTGCGCTGTGGTTCACCGGGCTTGGGAGCTTTGGACGACCAACCCTGGCCGGCGTTGCGTTTGGCGTCGCGTTCCTTGGGCTTCTTGGAGTTGTTTCTCTTCCCGTCGTTCTTGGAGAAACCCTTGTGTTGCTCGAGGACGTTGGCGCTTGGATTTTGAATGGCGTTGTTGGCGTACGAGTACCTGGGCACGTTGCTATCTTTGGTACGCCTGATGGCGTGCCAGCGATTTCCGCGCACTTCGTTCTCGTACGACGACTCGGCCTTGTTACAAATAGCCATCCATGTGAGGTCTTTTGCGGCAAGCTGGGGGCGAGCGTGCTCGTACGTGAAGACAGGGAGACGCATGAGGATTTCCTCAAGGTCATCCTTCATCACATAGAGAGGACGTCGGTACTGTTCACCAGACCGGATCTGTCCTCCCGCTTGGAGGAAGGCATCGAGGATCGTTCGGAGGAGACGGAGGTCGAAGCGACCAGCATCGTCGAGGCGCTTGCAGAGGGCACGGAGGTGGACCGCCATGAGACCGACGTTCTCGTTTGGAAAACGTCTACAGTTGACTTCGCGGATTTTGGCTGCGAGGGCGTCTTGCTCGTCCAAGGAGTTGGCGGAGTTGCTGTTCATGAACTCGACGAAGAGGGTGATGAAGTTATCGTGGAACTTTGGCTCGATTCGGTTCATGAGCTGATCTTCTAGACTTGGGTCAAGGCTGTCGCGGAAGAATGCTGCGGCCGTCCAGTTGTTCTGGACGTCGTAGTGATCCCACTTCAGATGGTACTCGTTGAAGTGCTTGGTGGCGTCTTCAAGAGTGAAAGCGGCTGGAGAGTCAAGAACACAAGTCATCCCTGACTCTGCGTTGCTGTCAGCGATGTACGCCATGGTGAGGAGTCCAGTTTTGGCCATGTGGTTACGCACCAAGCGGATGAACTGCTGGATGTTGCCACCCTTCTTGAACTTGTCGGAGAGTCCTTGCTCTCGCTTGGACTGGTTGGTGGAGTCAGCACCGTTGTGGAGAATTCTCTGTTGTTGAGAGTTGGTCCACCTGGTCTGTGACTCGTCTTGGAGGCCGGTCCACGACGCGTTTGGTGCGCCTGCGGTCCAGGGTACCCAGTTGCGTCCTTGCTTGAGGATACCTCCCATGATGGGAACGGTTGGTTTCCCAGAGAGGTCATCGTCGTCGTCTTCACTATCCTCGTCTGACTTTCTGCTCTTCTTGGGCATGGGTGTTTCCATGTCGAAGAGGCTGTCATCGAGGAAGGACTGGTCCGTCCGAGCTCGTGTGGCGCCGACTGATCGGCTACGCCCGAGACCGGGACGGCTTGGTGTCGTGGTGGCTGTTGCTGCTGCTTGGGCAGTGGCTACAGCCGCGTTCGCTGCTTCTGCAGCGGCTTCGGCCGCCAACGTCGCCTGTGTGAGGCGGGCGTTCTCGACCGTGATCGCTTCGAGCTGCGCTTGTGTTTGGCAAGTTCCGCTCACGGTAACCTACGATCGTGGAAGATGGTGGTGGTTGATAGTCGTCTGTTTGCTATTTCATTACTTGGCTACTCCGATCCTCTCGGTGTACGCCGTTCTCTTGCCCGATGCTCTCGGCGCTTCAATCTGTTTCGTAGATTCAGTCTCCGACTATGAGTCGGTACGCGAGATGCTCTCTCGCTCCTCTCTGTATTCTCTCTCTCTCTCTCTCTCACCATCGTGTGCTCGTGCTACACGATACTCCGTGTTTGATGCGTGCTCCGCATTCGACACTCCGTTCATTCAGTACTGGCTTCTACTCCATGAGTACTTACCATTTGAAGTTCACCTTCAGTATCCATGATCTTCATGGGTCATCGTATCTTCGCCTCCTGTTCTGATTTGGAGACAGCTGTCGACGTGGTGACATGTTGACATCCTGTCGACGTCAGTAGGTGTCCTTCTGCTCTCCAGATGTCACGTTCCATTGGTGATGCAGTAGTCTGTCAGATGATATCGTCATCTGAGGTTTAGTTGGGAAGTACCTCGAGATTCTCTTGGTACCATTGATGCATGGACGGACGATCTTCTGATTCTCTCAGAAATCGTTATTTGCAAATTTCCTCCAGAAATCTTGCCCCTTTTCGTGTGTTCCATTTCCCCTGTAATTCTGACGAATCACAGTATACTATCGACACGAATGTAGTTATACCGTCCAAGTGCATATGAGAGAATAGCGGGTGAACGATGCACATATACACGTACATCTTGACATATACTCACATGTACATCTCGACACCCTTCCTGTGTGCATTCGGTCATTCGAATGTTCTCGATGTGTCAAGGTACGACTTCTCATGTTCGCGTTGTAAGTCGGCCTTGATGTTCTTGGTGAATCCGTCACTTGTGTTCTGTTCGGATTTTACGAAAATGATTTCGATGGTTTTGTTGATTACCATGTTCCTCACGTAGTGATGGCGCACGTCGATGTGCCGCGATCGTTGGGATGTTGATGGGTTCTTGGCGATGAAGATCGCTCCGATGTTGTCCACACGGACCTTGATCGGTGTCTTCACTGGGACGCCCACACTTTCGAGTAGCTGTACAACGAAGAAGATTTCCTTTGCCGCTTCGGAAAGGGCAACGTATTCTGCTTCGGATGAGCTGAGTGTGACGGCTTTTTGTGCCTTGGATCGCCAAAGGATTGGTACCTTGCACAGATATAGGATGAATCCCCCTACGCTGATTCTTGTGTTCTTGTCTCCTGCATATTCGCTGTCGCAGAAGAGCTCCATGTCCCAGCCGTCGTCGTCTGGACGTGCTGGATGGATCTTCAATCCATAGTCCTTTGTATCGATCACATACTTGATGATCCGATACATCTCCTTCATTGCGGCCTTGGTGGGCCCAATCAATACCTTGGAGAGTTCCCTCACAGGGTTCGCGATATCTGGTCGCGAGTGCTTGATGAGGAAGAGTAGCATACCGACGCCTCGGCGGTATTCGGCATGTTCTTCCGGTCCGACCTTCTGTAGTCCATTATCTTCGGATGGTCGTACGATGATTTGGCCCGGGGTTCCCGGTGTCCCATAGCGTTGCATCTTCTCAACCTTGGTTCCGAACTCTTCGATGAGGTGTCGGATGAGATGTGGCTGACGCAATGTCGCTCTAGTCTTGTCATGGTTCAGTTCGATGTTACAGCTGAGGTAGTCTCCGAGTCCGCGCTCGATTGTCACCTTGAATTTGCTGCCTTGGATGTCCTTCAGGAATGTTTCCAGTGCCTTGGAGTCTCCACAACAGAAGCAATCGTCCACGTAGATGGCCACGATCATGCTTCCTTCGTTCGTCTTCCTGTAGAACAGGCACGGGTCTGCTGCGCTCTGTTCGAAGTTGATATTCTTGAGGGTCGATACCAACATCTTGAACCATTGCCTGGCGCTCTGTACAAGTCCGTAGATTGGCTTGTGTAGGGTCAGGGCTTCGTCTGGTTGATGATCCATCCCGTTGGGACAGTTCATGTAGATCTCCTCGTCAAGGTCTCCGTGTAGGAATGCCGTTACGACATCGACGAGTGCGCAGTCCATCTTCTTGATTAGCATGATCACCATCATGACCCGATAGGTCACGTCATGGATGACGGGTGAGTAATGCTCTTGGAAGTCTACTCCTGCGACTTGTGAATAGCCACATGCAACGAGCCGTGCTCGATGTGTGCCGTCACGCTTCAGCTTGAAGACCCATTTGCACTTGCAGCATCTACGGCCGCGTGGGATGGCGTTTCGTTTGATCTTGCTGTACACTTTGCGTGTATCCATGGAGTCGAACTCCTTCTTGATGGCTGCTCGATATCCCTTCCGATGGATAGGATCTAGGTGATTGAAGGCTCCGTTGAACGTTGTAGGTTCGATGTGCTTCTCTGGTTCCTTGTTCTCGTCCTGCATCGACAATCCGATGTCGATCGCTGGTCTCTCGGTGATGATTGCATTCATCCCGTATAATCCAGTTGTGCTATGGTGAGTGATCTCGACCTCTTCATCTTCGTTTTCGATTTCTTCGTCATCTGTAGTTTCGTTGTTGGAATCGTCGATCATCTCGTCGCTGAGTTCGTCACTCGCCTCATTGGATGATGGATTGCTCTCATAGCCTTCTTCCTTTCGACCTCGTTTGTTGAAGTCTGCGAGCTCGCGCAGAGCTCTGGAAATACTCTTCCCTGTAGTTGGCTTGGGATTAACTTCTCCCTTCCTGCCTCGTGCTTCGTGACGTCGGATCCTCTCCTTTCTAGCTATGTCACGCTTGCTTGGCTTGTTCGGTGGAGGTCTGGATGGTGTGCCATGTGTAGACCTCGCTGGTGTGTTCGGAGGAGTAACGCCTGTGTCATCGTCGGTTTCGTCGCCGGATGGTATGATCTCGTCATTCTCGTGATTGGATTCGCTCCGATCTTCCTCGTCGTTACGGACAGATGGAGTTGCTACTCCGTCGTCCTCATTATCCTCATCATCGCTGTCTGATAGGATATAGTACATGTTACTGTCAGCAAAGGATACTCTCCTTGCTTTCGATGCTTGACGCGTTGCCGTCCTTGGCGTTGCTCCCTTCCGTCCGAGGGTTGTGAAGCCGTCTGCGTCCGTTGTTCCTGTCTCGTTGGATATGTTCGGTGCTGGTGTCCAGCCACGGAACTGTCCGTATGATTGGTTGAGCCACTTGATGTCCCGTGAACAGATGAGTGACTTGGTCGATGGTCTGTACATGTTGTAGACCCCTGATGCATGTTGGTGTGCATATCCGATGAACACCATCTCTTCTCCTCTGTTCTTGAGCTTGGCAGTAATCCCGCCGTAGGTAGTCTTCACAACACCCACCTCTCCAAACGTGCGGAGTGCATCCGCATATGGTGGATCGTTGCTGAAGAATTGTCGATGTGGTGACTCCTTCTGGTTCTTCGCTACGGTGATGTTGGCGATGGCGGTGGCAGTGCTAGCAGCTGCTGCCCACAGGCCATGCCTATACTCTTCGTCGAGCTGTGCTCCGTTGAGCATGGAGCGGATCTTGGTGTAGAGGTACGCGAACTTGCGTTCCACTCTGCCGTTCTGTTGCGGCGTGTTTGATGCCGTGTATTCGAATTTCACGTTGAGTCCTGCATCGATGAGAACATCCTCCGTGGATTTGTTCTCTCCGCTGTTGTCACCTCGGAAGATGATCTGTTGGTCACCAGTCTGTGACTTGATCGTCTGGACGAATCGTTTGATGTATCCTGGTTGATCACTTTTGTTCTTGAGAAAGAAACTCCAGCAGTGATCCGTGCAGTCGTCAACGATCAGGGTCCAGTAGCGTTTATCTCCGAAGCTTATGTGTTTAGTGTAACTAATATCAATGAAGAGCCGTTCGCCGCGGCGAGTCGCTCTTGGAATGGTTGCCTTCGGGATGTTCTTCACTCTTGCGTTCGCAACCGCGCAGTCGCGACACACCGGTGTCTTGCCGATGATTTTCCATCCGTACTGAGCGGCTGTCCGCTTCATGGTCTCGAGCGGCGCGTGCCCGAGCATTCGGTGCAGGTTCACCGCGCTGATCTCCTTGGATGGATTCTTGACGATGGCTGTGCAAGCCTTGTCGTCGTATGTTGGCATGATGGGGTGCATCTGCACTCCCGTGATGAATCCGTTGGATGTGGGGAAGACTCGATCGAACACGATCTTCATTCCGGATCCGTTGATGATGTCCATCAGAATGCCGTTGCTACCAAGTTGGTAACCGTTGTACAGAGCCTTGTTCGTGGAGAAAAGGTTCACCGCCATTTTCGGTGTGTACTTCACGTCATCGAGCCGGATGATGTGGCCAGTGTTGTCTCGTTGCTTGACTTTCAAGCGAATAGATCCCATCTTGGGAGAGTCCAGCTTTGTGCTGTCTCCCACTTGGACGAATGACTTGATGTGCCGCACGTTGAAGAGAGCGGCGTCTGAATTGACGATGTGACACGAAGCTCCACTGTCGGCGAGCCAGGTGTCCTTGTTGACCTTGTCTTTGTATCTGGTACTGAGCTCGTGGAGCTGCTCCACGGCTGCCGCAGCTATCTCGTCGTTGAAGCTGCCGTCGTCGTCGTCTTCGTGGACTCCATCTTCGTTGTATGGATGATGATGGTCTCCGTCATCCATGTCGTCGGGTAGTTGCGCATAGTCTGATGGAATGGTGCTGTTTCGATGTGATCCTGTGGCTGGATCGTACGGGTGGACGCGTGGTCGTTCGCGTAAGAGTACCCGCATACATCCTCCAAGGATGTAATGAAGATCCGTCTCTGGGATCGTCTCTGTCTCGGCTGCTTCCAGTATGCGATTGATCACAACCGAATTGGCGAGAATCTCTTCGATCGATCTGAAGTTCTCGGATAGGATCGATCCCATCATGTTCACCCATATCGGTCTGAGCACTCCTTGTACATGCCCTGGGAAGAGGTTTGTTCCTGCTTCCATTACGGCATCGAAGATAAGTTGCTTCTGGATTACCAATGCTGTTGCTGTTGCATATGGGACGGTGTCATGACGGTGAAGGTAATTGGACTGGTTGGGATTCTCAATCGGTGGGAAGTCGATGTCTCTTGGATAGACGACGCGCTCGTTCGGATTAAAGCTGTCGTCTGGATGATTGCCGTCTTCGGATTCGTCGCTGTCATCTTCGTCGAAGATGCCCGATCTGTTGTTCCCCGCCGCTGGAGGAGGCGGCGCCGCGCCGCGGTTCGCCTCGTCGTCTTCATCTCCGCCGTCCTCGTTGGCGTCGTCGTCGTCATCGCTCATGGCCTCTTCGATGTCGCTATCGTTGGCCTCTTCGTCCATCTCAGCTTCGTCGCCGTATGAACCGATCAGATCGTGCGCGTTGAAGCAGCATTCGTAGCTCACTTCGCGTCTTGGATCCACCTCGTGGATGATTGGCTCCTCGCTGAGCCACTCTGGGATGATCTCATCACCCTGCACTTCGTCGTCACTCCCGACGTACTCGAAGTTATCGAAGAAGGAGTCTTCGATGTAGTCGTCGGACACCAACATGCAGAGCGGCATGTCCTTTGCCGAGAGTACCATCTCGTGTCCGCTCTTGTCGTGTCCTTGCGTTGCTGTGTTGGCCTGCTCGTTGGCCTTCTTCTCGTTGAACTTCTTCTTTTGGCACTCCGCCTCGCGGTGTCCGAAGATGCCGCAGTAGTTGCACTTGCCCTTGAAGCCGCTTCCCTTGTTGTGCTTTCCGTTCATCTTGTTGTTGTTGTTGTTGTTTTTCTTGTTGTTCGATTTCTTGCGTTCTGGGCAATCGGCGGATCTATGGCCATACACGCCACAGTTGTGGCAAGTACCCTTGAAGTTACCGGTGCTTGTGAAGCCGGTGTCGTTGCTCTTCGTGTTACTGTCTTGGAAGTCGTCGACGTATGCTTTGCCTCCTCTGTGCGTGGCGTATGCAGTGCTGAGCACTCCTCTGATCGTGTTGATGGTAACCAGTTCTGGATTGAACGTGAGTTGGTGTTGGAAGTTCACGACGTGGGTTTTGTATTCCACGCTCACCGTGCTGAGGATTTGCATGATCATTTCTTCGTCCGTGATCTCGTACTTGACATCGTGGAGACGCGATCGTAGACTCTCGAGTTGCGTGATGTAGTGCCTCAAACAAACGGACCCCAAAAATTGGCGATTATTGGCGATTATTGGCTACAGTTGGCTACAGATTTTGGATCAGTTTTTCCCAAACTCCGCCTTCGTTTTATAGACACTCAATCCAACATCTCTTCACATCTACGTAAACTTAAGAGCCAGGGCTATCCAGGCAAGTGTTAACATTATAATGTTGTTACTACCATCTCATCGATCTTTTTGTGTTTGTTGACCCCCTTGGTGTGGTTTTGCCTTCGGACGAAGGACGGACCGGGTTTTCATTGGCTACATTTGGCTACAAGTAGGATTCTACAGGGGTCTGGTAGGATCTGGCCTCTTGTTTCGAGAAATTCGACCCTCCATCTTTGAAGTCTCCGCGCTGAGCATTCTTTGGCTCAATCTGTACAATAGATATCATTTCAGAATACTCTCTCCGAGGCGGTCACAACTATATGATCTATATTATGTTTGAGTGCGATGGTATGGAGGTATGCTTGCGTTTAGTGCTCCCATGGAGGTCGGATTGATATTTGACCACTCGGATCCCCAATTTCGGTGGCAAGTTTGGTCAATTCTGGTTCCAACGCTTGCGTCATTATGACGTCATGGACGGTTGGGACACTTCTTTGGAACAACTCGACCATGAAAACACGCCAACCAGAAGCCAAAAAACGTCCGTGAATGATGGGGGTGCTTGATGGATGGCATCAGTGCTCACCGAGAAAGAGAGCAACAGCCACCAAACTTAAGGATGGTATATATAAACACTATTCGATACTATAACTTAAATATGAGTACAGGATGGCCCATACGAGCTGAGTGCGGAGAGTTGGACCACGGTTGATGCTGTTTCTGGCCTGTTTTCGTTCGGGACTTACGTAGAAAATGTACTAGATTCTACAGACCATTTTTCGTGATCCAAAAATCGCCAAAAATCGCCAATGGCGTTGGCTACAGCCGTTTGTTTGAGGCAGTAGATGTCGGGGTCCGTGTCTCTCTTCATCTTTTCGTTGTTAAATTGGCGCTTGAGTTTGATCTTCGTCACCGCATCGGATGGTCGGAACTTCTCCGCGAGAATTTTCCACGCTCCGTGTGCGTCTCCTTCGGGGTAGTCGTCGGAGATGCATTGGTTGATGTACTGGATGGCCTGCTTACCTTTTCCTTTCTCTGCATCCATCATGAGGATCAGATCGCTGAAGCAGTCGCATCCCAGTTCGTAGATTTCCTCCATCGCTTCCTTGTCTTCATCGGTGGCTGCCGCGATCTCGCTCACTGTTGGGACCTTGGTCTTCCCCAACATTACGTCTCTCGTCTTCTGTGCACGAGCGTATGCCTTCGCTTGGGACTCCCATGCGCTGTAGTCTTCCTGTTCACCGCTGAACATTGGCGCCTTGATGCGTCGCTTGTTCATGTTGGCTGATGTCGCCATGTTGGTTCGTTGTTTCGTCGTTGGTGCGCTCGCGCCCTTGATTTCCGTCGGTTTCTGTGTTGCCGATTCTTCGATTTTCGCTTGTTGTTTCGCGAGGATTGATTTGCTCACAAATTCTCCTCCTGGTGGTGTCTCACTTTTCCCACTCTGTTTGGCTGTGCGAATGCTCTCCGTCACACCAGTCTCCTCTTGCTTGATCGCCTTGAGAATCCTCTTCTCCTTACGATGTAGTCTTGCAGACCGTTCTTCTTCGGTCTCGTCGATTGCGCTTGCGTATGCGCCTGATAGGACAGTAGCCGCAGCTGCTTCCTTCTCTTGTCGTGGTGGAGTCTCACTCGCACCTTCTTCTCTCTTGATAGTCGGATTGGACAGAGGGATGTCTTTCAATTCCTCTTCCTCGCTCATTCAGCCTGCTGCTCTTGAATGATGTTCGTCTTCCTCGCACGATACGATTCGCGGGCTTGCCCTGATCTATCATTTATAAACGTGTTGGCAAGTTCCGCTCACGGTAACCTACGATCGTGGAAGATGGTGGTGGTTGATAGTCGTCTGTTTGCTATTTCATTACTTGGCTACTCCGATACTCTCGGTGTACGCCGTTCTCTTGCCCGATGCTCTCGGCGCTTCAATCTGTTTCGTAGATTCAGTCTCCGACTATGAGTTGGTACGCGAGATGCTCTCTCGCTCCTCTCTGTATTCTCTCTCTCTCTCTCTCACCATCGTGTGCTCGTGCTACACGATACTCCGTGTTCGATGCGTGCTCCGCATTCGACACTCCGTTCATTCAGTACTGGCTTCTACTCCATGAGTACTTACCATTTGAAGTTCACCTTCAGTATCCATGATCTTCATGGGTCATCGTATCTTCGCCTCCTGTTCTGATTTGGAGACAGCTGTCGACGTGGTGACATGTTGACATCCTGTCGACGTCAGTAGGTGTCCTTCTGCTCTCCAGATGTCACGTTCCATTGGTGATGCAGTAGTCTGTCAGATGATATCGTCATCTGAGGTTTAGTTGGGAAGTACCTCGAGATTCTCTTGGTACCATTGATGCATGGACGGACGATCTTCTGATTCTCTCAGAAATCGTTATTTGCAAATTTCCTCCAGAAATCTTGCCCCTTTTCGTGTGTTCCATTTCCCCTGTAATTCTGACGAATCACAGCATACTATCGACACGAATGTAGTTATACCGTCCAAGTGCATATGAGAGAATAGCGGGTGAACGATGCACATATACACGTACATCTTGACATATACTCACATGTACATCTCGACACGCTTGCAGCTCTTCCAGCGTGGCAGGGGTTGTTTCTTCCGCCATGATGGATGACGGGGACTTCTCGAGTAGTCTTCGGACGTCGAGGGGATCGATTTGTTTACCTTCTCTTGTTCTTGCTCGGCTTCACTTCGTTGGGAAGGTGTGCACTGAAGTTCGATGCAGGCTTTGAGAGGCTCGTACTCGGTCAGCGAGTGCGGTTATTGCTTGCTTTGGCAGAGACTACTGAAGTTCGACCTTGGGTCGCTTACCTTCAGCTGGGACTTTTGTCCTCTTGAGTGGCTCGGTTTTCGAGCGTTGGGAGTCTGATTTCAAATCAGATGCATGCGATGAGGACTTCGTCCTTTGTTGGAAGCTCGGTCTGCGAGCTGTGCCTTTTGGCTTGGTCTCAGAGAGACTCTTGCGATCGGTTGGCAGAGGAAGATGCTCGGTGGAGTTGATTTGACTTGAGAGTATTTGGCAACCACTCGCAGCTACCAGTTAGGATTCGAGCGTAGTCGGCGCGAATCGGTGGTGAATGTCTCTTGGATCTGCCAGCTTTGGGATAGCCGTGTGATGCAGTTCAAGAGGGGTGTACTTATTGAAGAGTTGTTACTGTAACGATGAGTAGATGAGTGCTTTGTAGCTAATCCTTGTCTGTGTTTATTATGAGTTAGCTTGTGGTGTAAATAGGGTGAAGAAACGATGTCACACAACTTGGCAAGACCCTGCACTGATGTACTTGGTTCAGTGCTACAGGGTATACAGTCATTACAGCGCCTTGCTCTCCACACACGTAGATACACTGCAGTGTAGATCATGGCACATGGCAGTGACGACCATGAAGCAGTGGCTGTGGTTGGAGCTGGTTCTCGGATTCCATTGCTTGAGTTGAAGCAGGTTGGATACACGCGTTAAGACTACAGCAGTGGTGCAGTAGTCATCAGCATGAAGGGAATCAAGGTAAGTTGTAGTAAAAGGATCTGAGGAGCATATAGTTCCCAAGGTGGGGTGTGAGTCAGGTCGGTCATGTTTGAGTCATGATGGATTCGTGAATGGAGGAGAGAAAGGAGGAGAAAAAGATTTGGTGGTCGATCAAGTCGGAAGATTTCGCGCCAAAACAAGAATTTCTCCCATCAGGTTGATACCGTGTTCGGTAATAGTCTGTCCCTCATTGAATCTCAACTAACGTCTCGAAAAAGAATTTTCCGAACACATGCGTTTGGAGCAAGCTCGCCATGACGGCGCCACGGTCGCGACTGGCGCAGTTGTGGCCGCCGAAGCTGTCGAAACGACGAAAGACGATCAAAATAGCAATTCCAGCAGTCGCAACAGGAACAGCAGGCGTAGGTCATGGCTGGGCGTTGTCATCGCTTTGGTCTTGGCAGGCATCGGCGCTGGAATCGGCGTTGCTCTGTTAGGTCGCAAATCCAACAGTTCTTCTGGCGCCGATGATAAATCCCTGGGGGCATCGGTACCGACAGGAGCACCCATCGCGTCATCTAGTCCAACCTTCACGCCGCAGACCATGCAATTTGACACGCTGATCAATCGCTTGGCACAGACTCTGGAGGACGAACCGACGAACACCGGTCGCGAGGTTTTGGAAGATCGATCCACCGTCCAGTACAGAGCACTGGATTGGCTCGCCAACCAAGACGCCGCAGGTATTAACATGATGTCCGCTCCTCTATCCGAGCTCCTCGAACGCTACGCACTTGCCATTCTGTACTACACGACTGGAGGCGAGGACAAGTGGGGGAACAAATGCAGCTTTCTTACCAACAGCAGCGTCTGCGAATGGCGTGATGCCAACGCGGACAAAGGCATTTCATGCGATGAAGCTGGCAGGGCGACTACACTTCACATTGACTCCAACTTCATGACTGGCGCCATTCCGAAAGAGCTCTTCCTCCTCGAACAGCTCACCAGCTTGCACATCACCGGCAACATCATCACTGGAACGTTGCCGACCGAAATTGGTCTGTTATTAATAGAGCTAAACTAGTAACCACCTTAGCGAGAGAGACTACGAATCATCCGACTCGTCAACATTCCAGTAGATCGAACGGACACTTCGCCGAAACCCACGTTTGGAGACAGATCCAGAACCTTGAAGTGGATCTTCGGAATTCGTGTCAAGGAGCCAATGGGGTTCCGATAACCAAGTTTCTGACACCCGCCATCGCCAAAACGCCGACGCACGGAACCAAAGCCACAACAACGAGCATCATCGCCCATTGTCTCTCACAGAACCCAGACGACGGATCTCGACCCACGGTACTCGGGCTACACAACCCATACGCATTGTCAAACAGGACACCACAGGAGATTCCCCTTGAAGAGAAGAACCATAGCACTAATCTCATAATCCGCACGTTTCTTCACCATCTACCAGTATTCTAAATTGACTACTTGTGGAACAGAAGACTCTTGTCCGGATCGCTTGCCAGTCAAGCCTCTGCCTACAGCTAAAGAACAGCCAACAAGACAACAGCCATTACGTTTGGGCTCTATTAGATTAACAGTCGCAAAAGATTGTCAAGCTCTTAGACCTCTGCAAGATGACCGTCACCCAACGCCTCCAAGCCTCCAACCGGCCACCTCCCAAGAGGAGCCCAGGAGACAGGACCAAAGCCTTCGAGACCCTTCCCGCGGACCCGAAGGACCCAAGCCTCTCTGCCATCCTTGATGGCACGCCAGGCTACCCAACCGCCGGGCCATCTTTGCTCTCCTTCACAGAGATCGGAGTCGACTTCATCGAGGTCACCTTCCGACACCCCATCATCGTGGATGCATGGAACCGAAAGGAAAGAACCAACGAAACCGAAGTCGTGCGCCACGTCCACAAGACTACCTGGGACGCGTTCACGGAACTCAAACAGGAGTTCCGGATCAGCATCGAAACCGCCATGATCTTTGATCTCTTTCCAGCCAAGACCCTCGCAGAAGAGAAGACCATCTCCCAACTACTGATCACCATCCATGAAGAAGCCACCGACATGAACCCGGCATTAATCATGTTCAACCTCAAGCACCCGGACGACGTCGCAAGGAACTACGAGACAGGACTCCTCATCTACCACATCGGAGAATGGATCAGATCCATCGAAGTTGAAGAGGAATCCACTCTCGAATCCACCCTTGACGCAATGTTCACCAACACGGACACCACTGCCAAAGCCATGGCAGACTTCTGCCGTTCCGAACGATGCGGTAAACGCCATCACAACCAAGCCTGGTTGAATGCCATCGGGGAACACAAGAAAGCACTCTCCAACGCATCCGCAACCAGCATCTCATCTGGGTCAGAAGCTTCTACCCATAGAACCGGACGCGACAACAACAGCCACCCAGGAGGAACCCCATCTGGGCTCTCCCTCATGCTTGGTGGGAATACACCGCACCGTACCCCACCCAACTTCCAGAACGAAACCCAACTCTCCAGCATCGCCAAGCAAGGATCACAAAACACGTCACCAGTGATCATCGACACCCATGGCACCACTCCGCCCAACAAAGATACCGAACCAGGCACCGACTACGACCAACACCCTGGTAACGACGAAACCGTTGACGTACCCGACAACCGCGGCCCCACAGGACGGAACCGACTCTTCCCCAACGTAGACCCCGCGACGATCGGCGATTACAACCGCAACCCCACCGGCGCCAAGGTAGTAACCTTCGCCCCCGAAACGACCGCCGGAGGCCCAGGAGGTACCAACCCACCCCAGATGAACTACCCAGAGAACGACGGGAACCGCCCACCCTACGATCGGAACCCGCATCCCTACCACGGTACCGCGGATACACCAGCCTCACATGGCGTGAGTAACTATCGAGGCAACAACGGGCACGAACCCGTGAACCGAAACCCTGCCAGCAACCCACCCGCGAACCATGGGACAAGCTGTCCGCATCGTGACAACCATGGACCTCCAATTAACCATGGACACCACGGCGACAACCCGTATGGGCATCCCCCTAACATGGGAAACCAATTCCCTCATGGCCCACCGCTCCCGATGTACCACGGAACCCATCCAGGAGGATTCCCGCCCATTGGAATCCCTATCCCCATGGGCCATTTTCCCCATGGAGCCGGAGTTTTTCCAATGCCGCAAGGAGCCTTCACCCCTGTCGGACCTCCTCACCCCGGGTATCCACCACGACCACCCGCGTATGGGTACCGCCCAACCGAACCCAACGGAGGTTTCGGAAGACATGACCCTCGCAACATGGGTCCGAACACCCCACACGGGCAACACGAACCCGGGTATACACCACATCGAGGATCCACCCGCGGCGAACCACCAGTCGCCCAGGCCAAGCTAACGAAACGACGCCCCATCCCGGACTCCGTCAAATTCACGAGTGATGCGGCGTCCTTCCAAATGGTGAAACACCAAATCCATGCCCACCTCCTTGGAAACGACATGGCGTACCTGATCAACGACCAGTTCCGACACCGATACCATTCCCAAGGAATCCACGCGATCAAGGACCACATCGACCCGGTGACAGGTGTGCCAACAACCACCTCGCCAGAACAGGTCGCGAGCGACGTCAGGACCCTATTCGCGGGACTATACTCCGTCTTCGCCGGCGGCCCAGCACATGGACTCGCCACCAGAGGACTCCTCACCGAGGACGGTATCCTATTCTGGAATGAACTCCTCAATACCTACGATAACGACTGGATCCGAGGAATGGAGGTCGACTCTCTGATGAAGAGAGTACACGACTTCAACCCCAGCAGACAGGACCTGGGATCCTACGTGAAGGAAATCCAGGATATATTCGCGAACGTGAATTTCCTGGCTACCAACCCGGATCAACAAGTCTCCGACGCGCAACAACGCCGCACGCTCCTTAACCACCTCATCGGTTGCGACGACATCAATGTCCGCACCATGGTCCGGAGCATCGAACGAAGCGCGGACATGCAGTCGATGGGAGCCACCTGCATGTACCTCATCTCCGAGTCCGCCAGGGACAATGCGGTAGCCAACAACCAGCGGGGATCAAGGTCCGGCAAACGCAGGATCTTCAAGGCAACCGCCGAAACCAACCAAGATCAAGGTGAATCCAACACTGAGATGGTCATCAATGCCATTTCGAAGAAATTACAGGAGGATCCCACCTTCATCTCACAAGAAGTATTCGATGGACTACCCGAGAAGGTCCGTCGAGTGATCATGAAACTCCGCAGTTCCCTCCGCTGGGCCCGCCGCAATAACGACCGGAACGGATCCGGATTCACCCGCATCGAGGGCAAGAAGGAGCAGGAAGAACCCCAACCACCTGCCAGCGTGAAGCCCCCAGAAGAAGGGGAGGAAACCAAGCCACACAAGCAGTATGGAGGTGTCACCCACGCGAACCTGGCCAGGTACACCGCAGGATCCACCGAGGGATCTGATTCCCAGGACGGGAATGGATCGGACCTATCTTCGATTGACGCTTCGGAGCTTGCCAAGTTCCTAGTCGATTATGGAGGACACGAGGAGAACGGCAACGACCGACTCGTGAAAATGATCACGATGAGTGACTCATCCGACGCCCCAAGCCCTATCGATCCACCAGAATCCAAACAACGCCAATCAGTACCCGAACAGCTGATCAACCTGGCGACCTTCTCCCCGCAAACATACGCGGTATGTGACGGAGGCGCACAATGCTGCGTTATCGGGAACAAGGACCGGGTCTGGAAGATTGACTACATCTACCCGCATCGGACGTACAACATCGTCGGTGCCGTGGCCAGCACGATGAGGAAGAACAACCTCGCGGTGGTAGACGCAAGTATCAAGGCCAGGACCAGAGAAGGCAACGAAGTGATCCTCCGGATCTACGAAGCCGCTCTGAACGTCGACAGTCGGGTGACGCTGCTCTCCGACCACCAAATTCGAGCCAGTGGAACCGTCCTCGATACGGTTTCGTCGGAACACTGGGCATCGTTTTCGACACCAGGCACAGGCCGACAATGCCTAATGCCTAACGAAGACACGACGATCAACTTGGAAATGCGAGACGCGCTGATGACGTTCGACGTCTTTCCCATCATGGAGGACGATGAGGATCTGCCCACCTATGACATCACCCCAAAGCAAGGATGGAACCCTTCAGATCACCAAGGAGGACACGTATGCAACGTACCCATGGGTTGCTATCTTACCAGGGACCCAATTGGAGGAGACAAGGTAGTCGACTGGAATGACCAACCTGATGCACCGCATGACGCTGGAGCAATGGATTCAAGCGCCCACAATGCATCGAAGGATCCCATGGAACCCGGGACACGCCAGGCCAAGGACGGTATCCCGGATAATCCCATGGAAGGACGAGAACCCATGGAACCCAACGCCCACCATCCAGATGAGCACACCACAGGAGATCTCAACCGTGTGCGCCAGGAGTGCCCCAAGGTGGACGCATTTCTTGACACCCTAAGTCTCGAGGAGCTCATCGGAATGTCACATGCAATTGACACGGTAACATTCGCGAAATCGGCTACTGACACTGCCATCTCGATCCGAGGCACCCTTTTCGACATGGTGGACAATCTCTCAGCGGGAGACATCGACCACCTATACAGGGAGCTGGGCATCGATCGCGAGGCCAACGTGGTAGGAACGGCCCAAAAGGGATACACCGAGTCAACCAACGTTCCATCGACAAAGGTATCAGACCCGGATGGCGAAGCAGACAGCGCCATCTCATCCTTACACTCGGTAGGATCTGAACCAGCGTTCCGGAGAAATCGGGAAACATTTCGCATCCCCAACGAAATCGGCGTGACCAAGGCAACGCGTGTCGACACCCACCGGGGAGACCCGCGAAGCGTACCTGGATACCACGGACACACCAAGGACGAGAACCCCGCTGGGGTTGACGACCCGGGAAAGGACAACCCCATGGACACCATGGACCGACACCCTGCGGAAGCTATGACCGAGTACAGCCACCAAGGGTTCCCTTTCCGAGCCAAATGGAAGTCCATCGATCTTCACAAGATCCGACCGTACCTCGGGTACCTACCCACGCACGTGATCAAGCAGACCCTCGCCAGAACCACACAACTCATGCGGGCAGTGATCACCTACCCTATGCGAAGGCACAAGAAGTCCAGATTCGAGTGGATGCGCCGACAACGAATCCGGGAGATCGTGGCGACGGACACCATATTCTCCAACGTCAAGTCTTTTGGAGACGGATACTCCATGGCGCAAATCTTCTACGGAACATCCTCCCACATGATCAACGCATACGGCCTGAAGAAGAAGGAAGGGGTTTTTGTCGCCTTCCAGGATTTCATCAGGACAGAAGGGGCACCATGGGCCTTCCACAGCGACAACGCAAAGGAGCAGACCGGAGAAAAGGTCCTCAAGCTTCTTAGGGACCTCCACATCAAATCAAGGCTGACAGAACCGCATAACCAGCAACAGAACCCGGCCGAGCACAACGCCATCCTGTACATGAAGCGATGTGTCACGACACTCATTGACCGGACAGGGGCACCACCAAAAGCATGGTTCCACGCTTTCCGATACATGTGCTACGTGCACAACCACACATCAGACCCGTCTCTACGATACGCGATCCCATACACCGTACGACACGGAGAGACCGTCGACATCTCTGCGCTCTTGACCTTCCAATTCTACGAGAAGGTCTTGTACCATGACCCCAACGCTACCTTTCCGAATTCGAAGGAGAAATCAGGGTACTGGCTCGGTGTGGCAGAGTCCCATGGGGATTTCCTCACATACCACGTGCTGGATGACGAATCTCGATGTGTACTGGTACGAAGCGTGGTCCGCCCCTTCAGGAAGGGTATAAACAACAACAGGCGTGTCACCTTCGACCAAGACATGGACCCCGAGACAGATAACCCCAGCACACGGACCCCGCTGGAACTGTCTGGTACCCCACAAGGATGGAAGACCAAGATCCCACCGAAAAGAGGGTATGCAGCGACGGCCAAGACGACGCACCCACGGGCATGGGAGAACAAGACCAACAAACCGACGCGACCCACCGGGATCCCCAATTCAGGGGAGGTACGGAACACAGGACCCGTCACCCGATCCCAAACGCTAACCAAACGGACAGCGAAGGCACCCACGACGCGTACCACCGAGAAGGACAATCCGCGAACGAACCGCGATACGCCAGACAGGGGAGACTCTGACCCAGGGTCTTCGTACCTTCCGTGTTCGTCGGGACCACCATCATACCAACGCATGGATGACGGCCCCGAAGAAAGGGGAGGGAATAAGAGGACCAAGCAAAACAAACGATCTGTTTTGTCAACAGGTACCAGGAAAGGGATCCCATGGAAGAACATCGTCCATGGAACGATCAGATCCATAATCCAGACCATCGCAGCGGATCCAGTCATGACAGGCGTGAACACCGCGCCACCGCAAAGGGTACCCACCCTAACAAACCATCCAGGGAACCCGAGGCAGAACCCACCAGGGTGCAACACGAACCTCCCATGGGACACGACATCCATCTCTTTTGCCTGCAACCTCACGGCAACAGAAGTCAACCAACTCGCATACCTAGCCCAATGTGACCAGTACACCGAAAGAGACAACTTCATCCTCGATGGAAGGAACCTCAACTGGAAGGCAAAGGGAATCACCCGTCACCACCACGAGACACGAGAGGATGGAACCACCGAAGCAATCCTAGAGATCCTATGGATGAACGGAATGCGATCATGGTGCAGGATGGGAGACCTAAGGGCCCAACAGCCGGACATCATCATCGAATACACCGAGCAGAACCGCCTACAGGACCAGAAAGGTTTCGAATGGGTGGAACTCCACAGAGCAAGGAACCAGCACATGCGAACAATGCTAGCCACCAAACTGGCAAACCACCGCCCAGGAAACAAGTACAAGTTCGGCACCCTGGTACCCAATAGCCTGAAACACGCCATGGCTATCGACAGGCTCAACGGAAACGGACTCTGGAGCGAAGCTATCAACAAGGAACTGGACCAGATCAAACGGTTGGGGACCTTCAGACAACCAAGACCGAACGAAGCACTCGATGGGTACACCAAGATCCCATACCACATCGTATACAACGTGAAGTTCGACCTACGTCGAAAGGCAAGATTGGTGGCAAACGGGAACAAGACATCCCCACCAACAGAAGATGTATACTCAGGAGTGGTAGCATCAGACACCATCCGAATCGCCTTCGCCATCGCAGCAGCCAACGGACTGAGAGCATACGCCGGCGACGTAGGGAACGCGTTCCTATACGCCGACACCCTCGAGAAATGCTACATCCGAGCAGGCCCTGAATTCGGTAACCTCGAAGGCAAACCCCTCATCATCCAAAAGGGACTCTACGGCCTGAGGACATCCAGCGCGAGGTTTCACGAACACTTCGCGGACACCCTCCGAACCATGGGATTCCTACCCTCCAAGGCCGACAATGACATCTACACCCGAGAAGCCGACGACCACTACGAGATGATCACTACATACGTGGATGACGTACTGGTCTTCAGTAAGGACCCCATCCCAATCATCGACGACCTCAAGAAACGGTACACCATGAAGCAATGCGGTGACCCAGAGTACTACCTTGGCAGGAACATCGTCGACCTTCCCAACAACTGGAAGGACAGGGGAGTCAACATCGGACTCTCAGCCCAGACGTATATCGGAAATGTCATCAAACGAGTGGAGCAACTAGTAGGGAAGACAATCCCGAAGGCATCCACCCCCATGGTAGAGGCCTGTCACCCAGAAAGTGACACCTCGGACTTCACAGGCGCAGAAGACGCCAGGACTTACCGATCGATACTGGGTTGCCTCAATTGGGTCGTGACCCTCGGGAGGCTGGACATCCAATACGCCACGACGACGATGGCACGATTCGCCATGGCACCAAGGGAAGGACACCTTTTGACCATCCAACGTATCATTGGATACCTCAAAGGTCGAGAAAGGGGAGCCATCCTCTGCGACCCCAACCCAGTGGACCACACGAACATCGACACCACCCTCTCAAGCCATTGGAGAGAATTCTACCCTACCGCATCAGAGGTCAACCCCGTATCAGTACCAACACCAAAAGGGAAACCGGTCCAAATCACGTGTTACGTGGACGCCGACCATGGCCATGACCAGGCCACACGGAAATCAATGACGGGCGTGGTTCTACTGATCAACAACACCATCGTCAAAACCATCTGCAAGCGACAGAACACAGTGGAGACATCAACCTACGGATCCGAATTGGTAGCCGCCAGGATAGCTACCGAGGCGGTCACAGGCCTGCGCTACATGCTGAGAGACCTCGGAGTCCCCATCGACGGACCCGCAATCATGCTCGGAGACAACAAAGCGGTGGTACTCAATACTACGGTTCCATCCTCAACGCTGAAGAAGAAACACTGCTCATTGGCCTTTCACCAAATCCAGGAATGCATCGCCGCTGGAATCATCGTGTTCGCCCACATTGCGTCAGTTGACAACATCGCCGACATACTCACCAAGCCCCTTTCCAAAACACCATTCCACCACATCACGTCGAGAACGATATTCCGGAACTCAATCCATGAATCCGGATACCACAGCAAGACCATATCACAAGCCATAACGAAGAGCAGGACGACCAGAGCAGACGATGATCCCGATATATTGGCCACGGAAACGCAAGAACCATCACTACCGAAGGAAGAACACACTATGAGCGTGAACATGGCAAGGTACCAACAGACCTCCATGAAGTACAGCCCGACATCAAAAACCCTTCGGCTAACCAGAACCCAACGAGAACCGAACCCCCTCGAAACGGCACAAAGGAAATCACCCAGAACCATCAAGCGCACCAAGAGCACACCGGCCTCGACCAACCGCCAACAGACGCGAAATTCCAATGTCGTATACGACATGACCGACAACCGTAACACGAATCAGAACCACGAGCCAGCCGGCGCGCCAACCGCCAATTTCACGATCCGGCGTGGCGACACACCACCATCAGCCCTCACAGACGAATTCAGCGCACTATCGAGTATCAACCCCTCATGTGGAAGCGACGTCCTCTACTACCCAAGAGACATGCTGGAGACAGGGCCCATCATGCCAAGGAACCAATCACACGTCGCCACATCGACCAAGTTCCGGAAACCGCCACCTGGAGTCACCATGCCAGCCATCAAAGAAGGCAACTGTGAAACTTCCTTCCACACGGGCCTGACACCTCGGGCTTTCGTCACACCTGAGCACGAAACATACAGGTGCGACATGCTGATCGCTGATCTCCAAGAAGACCTGGCACGGAACGCGACCGCACCCTCTATTGCATTCCGCGACATGAACATGCTTTCACCACAAAAACGGAGCCGTCACAACCAGGATCCCGGACACAACTTCACCCTGCAACAAACAAGAACACCCACCATGACGTTCCCGAAGTACTCCCCGTTCTACAAGGGCATCCATTGTCCCGTCCCCGGATCCAGAGTGCTATATCCCGCAGGAAAGAAGGGACCCTTCCAAGGAATCGTCGTCGGATACAGTGGCCGCAGAGTCCGAATCTTCTGCACGAAGGGAAACGAGAACACACCAGCCGGCCGTGTTTCCCACGTGGAGAAACAATCCATCTACCCTCTCACCCTCTCCGAATACCTGGATAACGACCTCCAAACCACCGAGGTCCTCAGCATCGCCATAGCCGATGGTCAGTGCTTCTACCCCGCTCAGGACGGCGCATGGGGCGAACCACCCGACGAGTTCCGCGCAACCATGCGGAAGCCATCCATATGCCACTTTTTCAAGGTGAGGAAGAACCGGATCCCGATCATCCTCGTACGCGCAAGGAAGGCACGAATGGTCCGAAAACAAAGCGACACCCTTGCCATCAACCTCGCACGAGAGAAGAAAGCACTCGCGAACGAGCCTCTTCCTCCCACCGACGATGACAAGTTGGTCAATGGAATACCATCCCTCGAAGACAACCGTCCCAGTCTCGAAGAGGGAGAGACACCAGAAGGAAGGTTCCTCGACGAGATCCCTGACGGATACTTCGACGAAAAGATGTCCGTAGAAGAAACCAGCCATCTGGAATCTGAATCAGAGGCGTACCGCGACTGTTGGCAAGTTCCGCTCACGGTAACCTACGATCGTGGAAGATGGTGGTGGTTGATAGTCGTCTGTTTGCTATTTCATTACTTGGCTACTCCGATACTCTCGGTGTACACCAGTTGTCTTGCCCGATGCTCTCGGCGCTTCAATCTGTTTCGTAGATTCAGTCTCCGACTATGAGTCGGTACGCGAGATGCTCTCTCGCTCCTCTCTGTATTCTCTCTCTCTCTCTCTCTCTCTCTCTCTCACCATCGTGTGCTCGTGCTACACGATACTCCGTGTTTGATGCGTGCTCCGCATTCGACACTCCGTTCATTCAGTACTGGCTTCTACTCCATGAGTACTTACCATTTGAAGTTCACCTTCAGTATCCATGATCTTCATGGGTCATCGTATCTTCGCCTCCTGTTCTGATTTGGAGACAGCTGTCGACGTGGTGACATGTTGACATCCTGTCGACGTCAGTAGGTGTCCTTCTGCTCTCCAGATGTCACGTTCCATTGGTGATGCAGTAGTCTGTCAGATGATATCGTCATCTGAGGTTTAGTTGGGAAGTACCTCGAGATTCTCTTGGTACCATTGATGCATGGACGGACGATCTTCTGATTCTCTCAGAAATCGTTATTTGCAAATTTCCTCCAGAAATCTTGCCCCTTTTCGTGTGTTCCATTTCCCCTGTAATTCTGACGAATCACAGTATACTATCGACACGAATGTAGTTATACCGTCCAAGTGCATATGAGAGAATAGCGGGTGAACGATGCACATATACACGTACATCTTGACATATACTCACATGTACATCTCGACACCCTTCCTGTGTGCATTCGGTCATTCGAATGTTCTTGATGTGTCAAGGTACGACTTCTCGTGTTCACGTTGCAAGTCGGCCTTGATGTTCTTGGTGAATCCGTCGCTTGTGTTCTGCTCGGATTTGACAAAAATGATTTCGATGGTTTTGTTGATTACCATGTTCCTCACGTAGTGATGGCGCACGTCGATGTGCCGCGATTGTTGGGATGTTGATGGGTTCTTGGCGATGAAGATCGCTCCGATGTTGTCCACACGGACCTTGATCGGTGTCTTCACTGGGACGCCCACACTTTCGAGTAGCTGTACAACGAAGAAGATTTCCTTTGCCGCTTCGGAAAGGGCAACGTATTCTGCTTCGGATGAGCTGAGTGTGACGGCTTTTTGTGCCTTGGATCGCCAAAGGATTGGTACCTTGCACAGGTATAAGATGAATCCCCCTACGCTGATTCTTGTGTTCTTGTCTCCTGCATATTCGCTATCGCAGAAGAGCTCCATGTCCCAGCCGTCGTCGTCTGGACGCGCTGGATGGATCTTCAATCCATAGTCCTTTGTATCGATCACATACTTGATGATCCGATACATCTCCTTCATTGCGGCCTTGGTGGGCCCAATCAATACCTTGGAGAGTTCCCTCACAGGGTTCGCGATGTCTGGTCGCGAGTGCTTGATGAGGAAGAGTAGCATACCGACGCCTCGGCGATATTCGGCATGTTCTTCCGGTCCGACCTTCTGTAGTCCGTTATCTTCGGATGGTCGTATGATGATTTGGCCCGGGGTTCCCGGTGTCCCATAGCGTTGCATCTTCTCAACCTTGGTTCCGAACTCTTCGATGAGGTGTCGGATGAGATGTGGTTGACGCAATGTCGCTCTAGTCTTGTCATGGTTCAGTTCAATATTGCAGCTGAGGTAGTCTCCGAGTCCGCGCTCGATTGTCACCTTGAATTTGCTGCCTTGGATGTCTTTCAGGAATATCTCCAGTGCCTTGGAGTCTCCACAACAGAAGCAATCGTCCACGTAGATGGCCACGATCATGCTTCCTTCGTTCGTCTTCCTGTAGAACAGGCACGGGTCTGCTGCGCTCTGTTCGAAGTTGATATTCTTGAGGGTCGATACCAACATCTTGAACCATTGCCTGGCGCTCTGCACAAGTCCGTAGATTGGCTTGTGTAGGGTCAGGGCTTCGTCTGGTTGATGATCCATCCCGTTGTGCTATGGTGAGTGATCTCGACCTCTTCATCTTCGTTTTCGATTTCTTCGTCATCTGTAGTTTCGTTGTTGGAATCGTCGATCATCTCGTCGCTGAGTTCGTCACTCGCCTCATTGGATGATGAATCGCTCTCATAGCCTTCTTCCTTTCGACCTCGTTCGTTGAAGTCTGCGAGCTCGCGCAGAGCTCTGGAAATACTCTTCCCTGTAGTTGGCTTGGGATTAACTTCTCCCTTCCTGCCTCGTGCTTCGTGACGTCGGATCCTCTCCTTTCTAGCTATGTCACGCTTGCTTGGCTTGCTCGGTGGAGGTCTGGATGGTGTGCCATGTGTAGACCTCGCTGGTGTGTTCGGAGGAGTGACGCCTGTGTCATCGTCGGTTTCGTCGCCGGATGGTATGATGTCGTCGTCCTCATGATTGGATTCGCTCCGATCTTCCTCGTCGTTATGGACTAGTTGAGTTACTGCTCCATCGTCCTCGTCATCCTCATCGTCACTGTCCGATAGGATATAATACCTGTTGCTGTCAGCGAAAGATACTCTCTTCGCTTCCGATGTTTGACGCGTTGCCGTCCTTGGCGTTGCTCCCTTCCGTCCGATGGTTGTGAAGCCGTCTGCGTCCGTTGTTCCTGTCTCGTTGGATATGTTCGGTGCTGGTGTCCACCCACGGAACTGTCCGTATGATTGGTTGAGCCACTTGATGTCCCGTGAACAGATGAGTGACTTGGTCGATGGTCTGTACATGTTGTAGACCCCTGATGCATGTTGGTGTGCATATCCGATGAACACCATCTCTTCTCCTCTGTTCTTGAGCTTGGCAGTAATCCCGCCGTAGGTAGTCTTCACAACACCCACCTCTCCAAACGTGCGGAGTGCATCCGCATATGGTGGATCGTTGCTGAAGAATTGTCGATGTGGTGACTCCTTCTGGTTCTTCGCTACGGTGATGTTGGCGATGGCGGTGGCAGTGCTAGCAGCTGCTGCCCACAGGCCATGCCTATACTCTTCGTCGAGCTGTGCTCCGTTGAGCATGGAGCGGATCTTGGTGTAGAGGTACGCGAACTTGCGTTCCACTCTGCCGTTCTGTTGCGGCGTGTTTGATGCCGTGTATTCGAATTTCACGTTGAGTCCTGCATCGATGAGAACATCCTCCGTGGATTTGTTCTCTCCGCTGTTGTCACCTCGGAAGATGATCTGTTGGTCACCAGTCTGTGACTTGATCGTCTGGACGAATCGTTTGATGTATCCTGGTTGATCACTTTTGTTCTTGAGAAAGAAACTCCAGCAGTGATCCGTGCAGTCGTCAACGATCAGGGTCCAGTAGCGTTTATCTCCGAAGCTTATGTGTTTAGTGTAACTAATATCAATGAAGAGCCGTTCGCCGCGGCGAGTCGCTCTTGGAATGGTTGCCTTCGGGATGTTCTTCACTCTTGCGTTCGCAACCGCGCAGTCGCGACACACCGGTGTCTTGCCGATGATTTTCCATCCGTACTGAGCGGCTGTCCGCTTCATGGTCTCGAGCGGCGCGTGCCCGAGCATTCGGTGCAGGTTCACCGCGCTGATCTCCTTGGATGGATTCTTGACGATGGCTGTGCAAGCCTTGTCGTCGTATGTTGGCATGATGGGGTGCATCTGCACTCCCGTGATGAATCCGTTGGATGTGGGGAAGACTCGATCGAACACGATCTTCATTCCGGATCCGTTGATGATGTCCATCAGAATGCCGTTGCTACCAAGTTGGTAACCGTTGTACAGAGCCTTGTTCGTGGAGAAAAGGTTCACCGCCATCTTGGGTGTGTACTTCACGTCATCGAGCCGGATGATGTGGCCAGTGTTGTCTCGCTGCTTGACTTTCAAGCGAATGGATCCCATCTTGGGAGAATCCAGCTTCGTGCTGTCTCCCACTTGGACGAATGACTTGATGTGCCGCACGTTAAAGAGAGCGGCGTCCGAGTTGACGATGTGACACGAAGCTCCGCTGTCGGCGAGCCAGGTGTCCTTGTTGACCTTGTCCTTGTACTTGGTGCTCAGGTCGTGGAGTTGCTCCACAGCTGCCGCAGCTATCTCGTCGTCGAAGCTGCCGTCGTCGTCGTCTTCGTGAACTCCATCTTCGTTGTATGGAGGATGATGATCTCCGTCATCCATGTCATCGGGTAGTTGCGCGTAGTCCGATGGAATTGTACTGTTCCGATGAGATCCTGTGGCTGGATCGTATGGGTGGACGCGTGGTCGTTCGCGTAAGAGTACCCGCATACATCCTCCAAGGATGTAATGAAGATCCGTCTCTGGGATCGTCTCTGTCTTGGCTGCTTCCAATATGCGATTGATCACAACCGAATTGGCGAGAATCTCTTCGATCGATCTGAAGTTCTCGGATAGGATCGATCCCATCATATTCACCCATATTGGTCTCAGCACTCCTTGTGCGACTCCTGGGAACAAGCTCACTCCTGCTTCCATCACTGCATCGAAGATGAGTTGCTTCTGGATCACCAATGCTGTCTCTGTTGCATATGGGACGGTGTCATGACGATGGAGGTAGTTGGACCTGTTGGGATCCTCGATTGGTGGGAAGTCGATATTCCCTGGGTAAACGACACGCTCGTTTGGATTAAAGCTGTCGTCTGGATGATTGCCGTTCTCTGATTCGTTGCTGTCATCCTCGTCGAAGATACCCGATCTGTTGATCCCCGCCGCTGGAGGAGGAGGCGCCGCGCCGCGGTTCGCCTCGTCGTCTTCATCTGTGCCGTCCTCGTCGGCGTCGTCGTTGTCATCGCTCATGGCCTCTTCGATGTCGCTATCGTTGGCCTCTTCGTCCATCTCAGCTTCGTCGCCGTATGAACCGATCAGGTCGTGCGCGTTGAAGCAGCATTCATAGCTCACTTCGCGTCTTGGATCCACCTCGTGGATGATTGGCTCCTCGCTGAGCCACTCCGGGATGATCTCATCATCCTGCACTTCGTCGTCACTCCCGACGTATTCGAAGTTATCGAAGAAGGAGTCTTCGATGTAGTCGTCGGACACCAACATGCAGAGCGGCATGTCCTTTGCTGAGAGTACCATCTCGTGCCCGCTCTTGTCGTGTCCTTCCGTAGCCGCGTTGGCTTGTTCGTTGTTCTTCTTGCTTTCGTTGAACTTCTTCTTTTGGCACTCCGCCTCACGATGTCCGAAGATGCCGCAGTAGTTGCACTTGCCCTTGAAGCCGCTTCCCTTGTTGCGCTTTCCGTTCATCTTGTTGTTGTTGTTGTTGTTGTTTTTCTTGTTGTTCGATTTCTTGCGTTCTGGGCAATCGGCAGATCTATGGCCATACACACCACAGTTGTGACAAGTACCCTTGAAGTTACCGGTGCTTGTGAAGCCGGTGTCGTTGCTCTTCGTGTTACTGTCTTGGAAGTCGTCGACGTATGCTTTGCCTCCTCTATGCGTGGCGTATGCAGTGCGGAGTACTCCTCTGATCGTGTTGATGGTAACCAGTTCCGGATTGAACGTGAGTTGGTGTTGGAAGTTCACGATGTGAGTTCTGTATTCGTTGCTCACCGTGCTGAGGATTTGCATGATCATTTCTTCGTCCGTGATCTCGTACTTGACATCGTGGAGACGCGATCGTAGACTTTCGAGTTGCGTGATGTAGATGTCGGGGTCCGTGTCTCTTTTCATCTTTTCATTGTTGAATTGGCGCTTGAGTTTGATCTTCGTCACCGCGTCGGATGGTCGGAACTTCTCCGCGAGAACGTTCCACGCTCCGTGTGCGTCTCCTTCGGGGTAGTCGTCGGAGATGCATTGGTTGATGTACTGGATGGCCTGCTTACCTTTTCCTTTCTCTGCATCCATCATGAGGATCAGATCGCTGAAGCAGTCGCATCCCAGTTCGTAGATTTCCTCCATCGCTTCCTTGTCTTCATCGGTGGCTGCCGCGATCTCGCTCACTGTTGGGACCTTGGTCTTCCCCAACATTACGTCTCTCGTCTTCTGTGCACGAGCGTATGCCTTCGCTTGGGACTCCCATGCGCTGTAGTCTTCCTGTTCACCGCTGAACATTGGCGCCTTGATGCGTCGCTTGTTCATGTTGGCTGATGTCGCCATGTTGGTTCGTTGTTTCGTCGTTGGTGCGCTCGCGCCCTTGATTTCCGTCGGTTTCTGTGTTGCCGATTCTTCGATTTTCGCTTGTTGTTTCGCGAGGATTGATTTGCTCACAAATTCTCCTCCTGGTGGTGTCTCACTTTTCCCACTCTGTTTGGCTGTGCGAATGCTCTCCGTCACACCAGTCTCCTCTTGCTTGATCGCCTTGAGAATCCTCTTCTCCTTACGATGTAGTCTTGCAGACCGTTCTTCTTCGGTCTCGTCGATCGCGCTTGCGTCTGCGCTTGATAGGACAGTAGCCGCGGCTGCTTCCTTCTCTTGTCGTGGTGGAGTCTCACTCGCACCTTCTTCTCTCTTGATAGTCGGATTGGACAGAGGGATGTCTTTCAATTCCTCTTCCTCGCTCATTCAGCCTGCTGCTCTTGAATGATGTTCGTCTTCCTCGCACGATACGATTCGCGGGCTTGCCCTGATCTATCGTTTATAAACGTGTTGGCAAGTTCCGCTCACGGTAACCTACGATCGTGGAAGATGGTGGTGGTTGATAGTCGTCTGTTTGCTATTTCATTACTTGGCTACTCCGATACTCTCGGTGTACACCAGTTGTCTTGCCCGATGCTCTCGGCGCTTCAATCTGTTTCGTAGATTCAGTCTCCGACTATGAGTCGGTACGCGAGATGCTCTCTCGCTCCTCTCTGTATTCTCTCTCTCTCTCTCTCACCATCGTGTGCTCGTGCTACACGATACTCCGTGTTCGATGCGTGCTCCGCATTCGACACTCCGTTCATTCAGTACTGGCTTCTACTCCATGAGTACTTACCATTTGAAGTTCACCTTCAGTATCCATGATCTTCATGGGTCATCGTATCTTCGCCTCCTGTTCTGATTTGGAGACAGCTGTCGACGTGGTGACATGTTGACATCCTGTCGACGTCAGTAGGTGTCCTTCTGCTCTCCAGATGTCACGTTCCATTGGTGATGCAGTAGTCTGTCAGATGATATCGTCATCTGAGGTTTAGTTGGGAAGTACCTCGAGATTCTCTTGGTACCATTGATGCATGGACGGACGATCTTCTGATTCTCTCAGAAATCGTTATTTGCAAATTTCCTCCAGAAATCTTGCCCCTTTTCGTGTGTTCCATTTCCCCTGTAATTCTGACGAATCACAGTATACTATCGACACGAATGTAGTTATACCGTCCAAGTGCATATGAGAGAATAGCGGGTGAACGATGCACATATACACGTACATCTTGACATATACTCACATGTACATCTCGACACGCGACGAGGACCAAGAATCGCAAGACCCAGGAAGCGTGATCGACGTAGAAGCAGAGATCGCAAGTGGAGCGGTAATCAGCCACCCCAGACCTCCCGTCAGGCGATCCTCACGACCATCACCGGCGTCCAAAATCTTGACAGCCACGCGAGATGGACAAGGGTATACCGACAAGGTACGCCCAAAGCCTATGATCCCAACCGACCATTCCATGGACAGCGCATCCATCCCAGAGCCCGGCGACAGCGACGATTCTGGGTCCATCTACCGACCAGAAGGCAAGTCGACCAAACGAAGCCAAGCGTCGCGACGATCCACCTCTGGAGCCAGCAGCAAGCAAAGCAACCGCCCCAAAAGAGAGGGGCTCTTCGACGAATCCGAGGACTCCACCATTTCCTCGGGAATGTCGGGAATCAAGACGATCAAACAGGTCAGGTCCGCCAAGAAATCCACGAGTGGGACCATCAACACGGAAAGGGCCCCCACCACGATCGTGGAAGAACCTACTGAGACGGCAGAACCAGTGCCCCCCACACCCCAGGATGAGCAACCAGAGGTCCCTACACCACCGGAGGAACCAACCGGTGATGACGTGCCAATAGCAACCGCGTACCCGGCACCCGTGAATTACAATGAGTACGCGAACGCCAATACCCGACAACTCCGTGCCTCGAAGCATCCCCTACCATCGACCCCCGACACTCCGGAGATCAGCAATGCTAACAAGAGAGCCCGAACGGAGGCCCGACCAGCGATAGCATACCTGTCACCCCGACGCCTTCGGTCCGGATACATCATGTCCAGCAACAGAGGACCAACGATGATGCAACCGTCCATCTTCCAGATGCCTCCCGACCCCACAGCTCAGATCAAGGCCGTCCTCCAAAACGACGAGAGGACACCTATGGTCATCCAAACCCTCGCCGATATCCTCTTCTGCGGAGGGCTCGACCATATCAACCAAGTTCAGCAGGTCAGCATCACCTCCTCGTTGAACAAGGCATTGGAAACCATGCTCGCCAACCGCCGCCGACGCCGCGGCTACTACGACAACAACGAACAGTCCGAATGAAGACCGCTCGCCGCCATCTTGGGCGGCGGAACAAACCACACTACGATTAGCTTTCTTGCTTTCAGTCAACTCACGTTTCAACGTGAGATGAAGGGGAGTAATAGAGCTAAACTAGTAACCACCTTAGCGAGAGAGACTACGAATCATCCGACTCGTCAACATTCCAGTAGATCGAACGGACACTTCGCCGAAACCCACGTTTGGAGACAGATCCAGAACCTTGAAGTGGATCTTCGGAATTCGTGTCAAGGAGCCAATGGGGTTCCGATAACCAAGTTTCTGACACCCGCCATCGCCAAAACGCCGACGCACGGAACCAAAGCCACAACAACGAGCATCATCGCCCATTGTCTCTCACAGAACCCAGACGACGGATCTCGACCCACGGTACTCGGGCTACACAACCCATACGCATTGTCAAACAGGACACCACAGGAGATTCCCCTTGAAGAGAAGAACCATAGCACTAATCTCATAATCCGCACGTTTCTTCACCATCTACCAGTATTCTAAATTGACTACTTGTGGAACAGAAGACTCTTGTCCGGATCGCTTGCCAGTCAAGCCTCTGCCTACAGCTAAAGAACAGCCAACAAGACAACAGCCATTACGTTTGGGCTCTATTAGTTATCAAACTTGATGAAACTCAGGATGTCCTTCCTTCAGATGTCCGGCCCGATGCCCACAGAGATCGGTCGTCTGGCCAACTTGATGGAAGTTCGAATGGACAAGATTGGTCTCACGGGCAGCCTTCCGTCCGAGATTGGCAATCTGCATTTGGTGGAGTCGCTGGATGTCTCCAGTAACTCCATGGCGGGTGCATTGCCCACCGACATTGGCAGACTGCAAGCCCTGACCAACCTCCAGATCTTTGAGAACAGATTCAATGGGACAGTCCCGGCCGAATGGGGTCAGCTTACCAACCTGCAGAGTCTTCATGTCGAGAAAACCGAGTTGGAGGGCAACCTGAATCCAATCTTTTGCACAGGATCGCATCCGTTCCTTTCTGACTTCTATTCGGGTTGTGTTGCCACTGATGATGGTGGTATTCCAGCACAAACATCGTGTGGCTGCTGCTCGAACTGCTGCAACGCCGAAGGCGGCTGCTGCATCCTTGAGACAGAGTGCCCCATATTGAGTTTCGGAAAGATGGGCGATATACGTACCATCTTGGAACCATCCCTACAGGGCGAGCCGATAACTACAGATCCTTCCGTATTCCATGACTTCGAAAGCCCGCAATACCGTGCTCTCTACTGGTTGGGGAACGTCGACAGCTCAGATCTGGATCTCGCCAACACGGCGCATGAGGTGGTCGTGGAGCGATACGCTCTGGCTGTGCTCTACTATGCCACAGCTAGCAGCGATCTTTGGAATACGACCGCGCCGTTTCTATCAGCTTCGTCCGCTTGTGAATGGTGGGACAACGACAAGGGTGTGAGGTGCAACGACGAAGGGTTCGTCACTTCCGTCATGCTTTCGGCGGTTGGCGTGAACGCTGATCCGTTCCCCTCGGAGATCGCTCTTCTGGAACACCTGACCATTTTGGAAGTCTCTAACAATTACATCTTCGGGCATTTTCCCACCGAAATTGGAAAACTGTCTCTGCTTGAGGAGATCAACTTCTCCTCGAACGCAATCACCAGCACGATCCCGACAGAATACGGAGACCTTTCAAGTCTCGTGATTCTTGATCTCAGTTTCAACCACATCAAGGAGGGGATTCCGTCAGAGCTCGGGCGCTTGTCATTGTTGGTGGAGCTTTCTTTGCAGGGCAACAAGATCACAGGACCGTCGCCATCCGAGATTGGCGAGCTATCCCAGCTCACTTCCATCGATCTCCACGCCAACAAGCTTGAGGGAGAGGTCCCGTTCCAATGGCGGAACCTGACGAACTTGGTCGAACTGGAATTGAAGACGAACCCAATCACCGGCAATCTCAGCGAGGTATTCTGCGATGGATCGGCCGAATTCATTTCGTTTTCTTCGGATTGCAGGGAACTTGCAGACATCAGTCACCCTCCAGAGACCGAGTGCGCATGCTGCACGCAGTGTTGTGATCGGATCGACGATTGCTTGCCTGTGTGACCACAATTCGTCCCTTGGATCGCCAATGATGCATCTGGCCATGGTGCGGCGGGCAGCACATGATCCATTCGTACCACTTTGCTCTGTGGCGTTGCATTGCAAATGGAAGGACTTACGTGTTGAGAAGTGCCGTTGTTTCGACGTTTTCGATCCACCAACACCCTTCACACTACTGCGACCTAATCCACATATCATTATTGACGAGAATCATAGACTAGTGCGCTTGTTGGAATGTACTGGTGTGCGTTGCCAGTGCTCGCAAAGGATACGAGTAGGGAGAGGACAGCACTACGCCAACTTTCATCAGTGCAATTTGCCGTCAAGACGAGAAAAGGAGCGAGGAACACGAGTTCGTGAGGGCGGAATTTACGGTACGAGTGGCGACATTATGTGTCCTCCATGCAGAGGCAGCTTCGTACTGGGTTCTTGCAATGAGGTGTATCCAGGAATGGCGACCAATGTATCACCTTTTTTGCTGCACATGCACCCTTGCTGATGATGTACATATGAGTCTACCTGAGTGAATCTGACCCTCCCCATCATTCCCGTGTTGAGGTTAGCACATGCCTGATCTTGATTGGAATGATACACTACGTCTGGCACATTCACGAACACTCATTGACCGGGTATCAGAACGAGTCGAACAATGTCCGATTAATTCGATCGTCAAGAATCCCAACAAGGGTATCTCGAAATGTTGTTTCCATGGCGAATAGTATCACGACTTTTGTACATTTATACAAAGTGGTACTCACTGCCTTTGATGAGATACCAACAGCGTCTCACATGTTCATGATCATTGCCGCTGCCTCTTTTCCATTTGGGCACAACTGTCGAGTGCTGATTTGTGCGCATGGGAGGGAGAGAGAGTGAAGGCAGCGAAAGGCGTTTTTCGTCCCTGATCGTGTTCGGACTCATACATCTTTGATGTATGGCGCAGCCTGCGCGCGGTATGAACTACCTCTGTGGGTGTCGGTGATGTTCGGGCCGGGAGCTCTTGGCGCCGACATGGATCATACCAGCGCCACAGCAGCAGGGACGAAATCACAACACAGAACACGGATTTCTCAGAAATCCTTCACAAACCAACGAAGCTTGCACGAAGTGCCTTGAACTCTTCGTGGATCGCGATTGGTTGTGGCTCCGGCGCAGCTGAGATGAGAGGATTCTTCATCCCACAACAACAACAACAGCAACAACAACAACGACGAAGGACAGAACTCCACTTCGCTCCACTGAACTCCACTTGTTAGACGCCACTGTGATGGACGACCGCAAGCCACCACCAAGGAGCCCCGCCGATGACAAAGAACGCAATGGCGGGATGGAGAAGGAAGACAATGATGGCGCCGCCAGTGCTGCTGACAGCAGAAAGCCTGCAGCCCACCGTCGGGAGGTCCGCATCGGCCGATACCGAGATGAACAACGTCGCGGCGGTCCATTGACCAGGACCAACTCTACGGCCGACGCTGATGCCAAGGCGAAGGCGAAGGCCAGGGCTGGAGCGCAACGTGCTGCTGGTCTGGTCTCACCCAGCGGCATGTCCTCCATCACCAGCGGATGCTTCTCCGCCATTGGATCGGAGCACCGCAATTCAATGCAGTCGCGAGCGTCAGGATCAGCATCAGGCGTTCCGCCACCGCTGCGACCAGGAGCCGTTTCTGTACCGGGCGTTGACGCATCGAGAGAAGACAATGAAGCTTCCAATGCGTCCAATGCGTCCAATGCAGCGTACACGATGTCGCAGAAGGTCGGGGCTATCCCTACGTCCCTCAGGACTACCGAGGCATCCATTGGCACACGGACCGCCGGTGGCACTGACATCCTCGAGAGGAGCAAGTTCGGATTCCCCAGAGGCACGCGGCTGTCGCAACGGGGTTCCAATCCCAGCAGGGCCGCTATGCCCAGTCGCACCTCAGTTGAAACGAAGGAGGATGACGAGGAACTATTGCAGCCAATGGATGATCCGCCTCAGACCGTCCCGAGCCAACCAGGCGCCGTTTCAAGTGGCGACAACTTGCGCCAGTCCACAGCCTCCACCTTCTCCGCCGATCTGTCCCATACGCCACCGGTCTCGGAGGTGCGTCAGAATGCGCCTTCCAACGTCTCCGTCTTCACCATGGACCAGACCGAAGACCTGTCCACGATCGCCACCCCCATCACAGCCCAGCTGGCTCCAACCGAAGAGGACGTGGCGGATCGTGTCAAGGAGCGTCTCGAGAAGGAGTTCGCGGAGCGCATGGAGACGCAGTTACAGGAGCGCATGCGCTTGGAGCAAACGCGCAATGGCGGGGACGCGGCAACCAACGGCGCAGTTGTCACCGCCGAAGCGGTGGAGGTCACGAAGGACGACGAAAACGGCAACTCCGGCAGTCAAAGCAGGCGCAGAACGTGCATTGGCATCATCGTCGCTTTAGTGCTGGCAGGGATCGGCGCTGGAGTCGGCGTGGCACTATCAGGCGGCAACTCCAACAGCTCCTCCAACAACTCCTCCAATGCCGACAACATATCGCCCGTGACGTCGGCACCAACCGCAGCTCCCATCGCATCATCGAGCCCGACCTTCACGCCGCAGACAGCAGAATTCGACACGCTCGTCGATCGTCTGGCGCAGATACTGGAGGGTGAACCGGCAAACACAGGGCGCGATATACTGGAGGATCGATCCACCACACAGTACAGAGCATTGGATTGGCTCGCAAATCAAGACGTCGCAAAGATCGACCCGGCCTTCGCACCCACATCCGAACTCATTGAACGCTACGCACTCGCAGTTCTGTACTACACGACCGGAGGCGAGGACACGTGGGAGAACAAATTCAACTTTCTTACCAACAGCAGCGTCTGCGAATGGCGTGATGCCGACACGAGCAATGGCATTTCATGCGATGAAGCCGGCAGGGTGACTGAAGCAAGGTTTGATTCCAATTTCATGACTGGCACCATTCCGAAAGAGTTCTTCCTCCTCGAACAGCTCACCAGCTTGCGCATCGCCAACAACGTCATCGGTGGAACGCTGCCAACCGAAATTGGTCTATTATCAAACTTGGTGAAACTCATGATATTCTTCCTCCCAATGTCCGGCCCGATGCCCACGGAGATCGGCCGTCTGGCCAACTTGACGGAAACTCGATTGGATAAAATTGGTTTCACCGGCACGCTTCCGTCCGAGATTGGCAACCTGCAATTGCTTCAGTTGCTGCAAATCTCCAGAAACTCCCTGACAGGCGCGTTGCCCGCCGAGGTCGGTAAGATGCAAGCCCTGACCAACCTCCAGATCTTTCAGAACAAATTCAACGGGACTGTCCCAGTCGAGTGGGGCCAGCTTACCAACCTGCAGATTCTCGGTGTGGAGCAAACCAAATTGCAGGGCAACCTGAATCCAATCTTTTGCTCAGGCTCGCATCTCGACCTTTTTTACTTCAAATCAGATTGCGGTGCCACTGACGATGGCACAGTCCCAGCAGCAACGACCTGCGCTTGCTGCTCGCACTGCTGCGATGCCGCGGACAACTGCTGCAACACTGAGACAGAGTGTCCGATCTTGAATGTCGACAAGAAGAGCGACATACTCGCCATCTTGGAACCATATCTGCAAGGCGATCCAATCTTTACGGACCCGTTGGTGTTCAATGATATCGAAAGCCCGCAATACCGCGCGCTGGACTGGTTGGGAAATGTTGACAGCTTCGATCTCGACCTCGCCAACACGGCAGATGAGGTGGTCGTCGAGCGATACGCCTTGGCTGTGTTCTACTATGCCACTACCAACGATGGGCCTTGGGAAACGACTGCTCCTGTTTTGTCGCCTTCATCCATTTGTGATTGGTGGAATGAGGAAGGTATCCAATGCGACGCCGATGGCTACGTCACCTCCATCATCCTCTCAGACTCAAATGTGGACAGTGACCAGCTTCCGTCCGAGATTGCTCTTTTCGAAAACTTGACCATCTTCGATTGCTCCGACAATTTCATCCACGGGTCCCTCCCGACAGAAATTGGAAAGCTGGCTTGGCTTGAGGAGCTCAAACTCTCATCTAACTTCATGTCTGGCACGATCCCGACGGAATATGGAGACCTTTCGAGTCTCAGACTTCTCGATCTCAGTTTGAACTTCTTCAAGGAGGAAATCCCATCAGAGCTCGGGCGGTTGTTGGCACTGGAGGAACTCCACCTCGACTACAATGGGCTCACAGGCGCGTTGCCATTTGAAATTGGTGATCTGTCCCAGCTTGTTGCCGTCTCCGTTTCAGGAAACTCCATCAACGGGGAGGTCCCGCCCCAATGGGGGAATCTGACGAACTTGCACAGCCTTCGATTGGAGGAGAACTCGATCACAGGCAACCTCACCGAAATGTTTTGCGATGGATCATTCCAATTCTCTTTGTTTAGTTCAGACTGCAAGGAACCAGGCGACGGCATCCTGCCTCCGGAGACCGATTGCACATGCTGCACACAGTGTTGTGACCGAAATGATGTCTGCGTCCCCTAGAGAGCGATGACGCCTCGTCCACCGCACCGTCTGTCATTGACACAACAGGGCGCGACAGGATGGACGGTAAGATGCGCAGGGCACCAGAAGACCACATTGGCAAACGGTCAAAGATGGAGACTTGGGGCATGCGAGGAGCAGAGACCAGGTAGTCAACCTCCTTGAATTTAGAAGATAGTCTTTAACCTTCGTTGGGTCTGCAGAGAGAGAGAGAGAGAGAGAGAGTTGGCAGTTTGGTTTGGAGATGTGTCGTCTCTCTCTGTCTCCCCGACTGTGTACGGTACAACCTGCACCAAACCATAAACTGGGTCACGATAACGCTAGTGCCTTCAAGAGCCGCCTGGGACACCCGGCAAGTCCATTGAAACGTGCGTCGTTTGACTCATTTGACCAGGGACACCCGGCAAAAAGCAGCGGAGACGGAAACTCGACTAGTACGACTAATTCGACATTGAAAAACGATTTTGTCACCAGACACAAGAAAGCCTCAATTGACATTCCGCGATTGGCGAAGAACGAACCTCCTTTCGAAGAACTTAGTGAGACATCATGTTGGTCCTACTTCGGACAAATACAACGAGGCATCGATGCCGCTGGCCCAAATGACCGAGTCCCGTCAATACCGATGACAATCAGCGCCTAAATCTAAATAAGTCGAATGACGACTATTTATTTCGAATGACGTCTAAATAAATCAAATAACGTCTAAATATATCTAATGACGTCTAAATAAATCTAATGACGACTATTTAATTCGAATGACGTCTAAATAAATCAAATGACGTCTAAATATATCTAATGACGTCTAAATAAATCGATACATTTTGTCACTCGTGATCCAAGAAGACAAGGCCGGTAAGTGATCGAACTAATCAAGTGCATTTGGTCACACAAGCAAACCACGAAACGGTGGCTCTCCTCAGCTCTGCCCTGCTCTGGACGGATCACAACAGAGACGAGTGTGGAGTTGGAGTGTTATTGTCTATTATATAATACGTTTTATTTTGGTTACGATTGTATAAATGTGAAGCAGACTGTGCAAAGAGTTCGTGGTCAACCTCGAAGAGTTCTGATCTGTTGTCCATTTGTTACTGTATTGGAAGAAGAGGAGCAGGAGAGAGCCATTGGAATAATATGGCTGCCGCTCATGCCAGCGGCTTTGCTTTGTTGGAAGGAGGAAGCGTGGGGCGGGGGGAATCTCATGGCGATTGTTTGTGGCGAACAGCAGGATTTGTGAGCAATGCACAGAGAAATACAATGTGACTACCCTTCGAACAAAGAGACACCTTCACTGATACTGCAAAACCAAGTGCAGAACAGATGAAACGAGCATGCCATCACACTGGTCTACTGCGACATAGGAAGTAACACATGCGTGCATCGGTTTGTATTGCGACTGTATCGCGTTCGCTACACTACGTTGATACTTGATGTTGTGAAGCGGTTTGCATGGCTTGGCCATTCCAAACGAACGCGCGAGCGCCATGTGTTGCTCTCATCGAATCCCGTCTGTGTATCCCTGTTTGTTGGTCTGTTTCCATTTCATCAATCGTGACGTGGCAAGAGCCTTGCTTAGTCGATCTAGTCAGTTGAGCCAAGTGGCGTGTCCCGTGAAACAAATCGAATGACTTCTAAATAAATCGAATGACGACTATTTATTTCTAATGACGTCTAAATAAATCAAATGACGACTATTTATTTCTAATGACGTCTAAATAAATCTAATGACGACTATTTAATTCGAATGACGTCTAAATAAATCTAATGACGACTATTTAATTCGAATGACGTCTAAATAAATCAAGGGTTTGGTGTTGGCACGATTGCTCGGGATTTAACCAAGGCAAACTTAGCGAGGGTCATTCTCGGAGTTTCTGCCCATGTGCCCCATAAATGAAATTGGCGTCTGTGACCGGCAAAGAGTTCCCGAGAACACCAGTTTGAATCGAGAACTTTCTTCTCGGGAAAACAGTTGTCATCGCCAATACAGAAAGCTCTGATTGGCTGGGTCAGTCACATCGCAGATTGACTAATTCGACCCATTTTGCCGGGTGTCCCAGAGAGATGAATCGAGGCTGTTTAATCGAATTAGTCTTACCTCCACAATCTGTGTCGTTGCATTCGCTGAAAATGACCACTTGATGTCGTGTCGTTAAGTATCATATTTAACGAGATCGTCTATTAGTGTCCAATGACCGCTGTTGTGACTGTAGTTGTTTAAGTCACGAATCAATCTGATTCACAACTGAAAGTGCATTTAATGCACTCCATTTGCATTTAATGCACTGCAAATGCATTTTTTGAACTCCAAGTGCATTTAATGCACTGCAAATGCATTTTTTGCACACCAAATGCATTTTTTGGTGGAAGCACACAGGTCGCGGGACTCGCTTGAGCTGTTTGTGTGTGGGTTGGCGATTGGTGTGCAGGCCCCAAGAACAGGATTTTTCGCGAAAAGATGGCGCGAAGTTCAAGAGCCGCGCTCGTTGCCGAGCGTTTGAACTGCCGAATCAAGAACTTGAAGACCACGAGCGACACTGTCTGCCATGGCCACCAATGCCATGTGCAACCATTCGAGGCTCTGTGTGTGATTCTCCAATACCAAATGGACAACGGACTCGAGTTGTTTGCTGTGTGGACCCAGCGTGAGCATAAGACCCATTCAGGATACGATTGTATCTTCGATATGATACAATATTTCAGCACTGAATTCATCCTATCATGCGGTATTGGGTATTTTTGTGAAGTTATAGACTCCTGAGCCTTATAGTTACAAAGTTATATTTTTCGCATTAGCCTTTGCCTAGTAGCGTCAAGCGTGCGGACGGTGCAGAGCAAATGGGGTTCGGAATCGTCAGTCGTGTTTCGACATGCTGTCCAGTCGTGTCTATCATCGACACGCTCACATTTCACGTGGGTGAGGCAGTTACTTGTAACGAAATGTTGAGGATTGCGTGGTGGCAGTGGGCATGCCGAGGCTGCTGCTTTGTCTGGGCTTTGGATCAACGGAACCCATGTGGAGAAGAATACATATGGTGGTGAGCGGGTTGCAGGCTCCATGCTACCCAAGGATGGTACACCCCAATTCAACCTTTGCTCTCTCCCTTAGCTTGACCTGCATCATGCCTTGTGCTCAGTCTGCTGCTGTTCATGATTCAGGACGTTCAGCTTTGTCCACATCTCAATCAGCACACGCAGCCTTCCCTCCAGATACCTACTCTATAGTACAGCCTCGTCCTTGCTTCAGGTCTATTCCCTGCCTGTGTGTTTGGACCTCCTCTCTGCTCGTCGTTGCCAATGGCCATCATTGGCTTCTAACTGTTGCTCATCTGCTCCCCCTCTTTACTTCTTGTTTCAGTGGTATTGAATCCACAAGCACTTGAATCACAATGCAAGAAACAACAAGGATAACAACACTACCGTCACCAGTCTCTTTCTGCACCATGTCAACAGCTCAGCAGATGATCATGGTGTCCCATGTCCAAGGGGAACAAAGCAGGTTGTGCAGGACTTTGCAGAACATTCACAAACTAAGCCAAGTATTATTTAGTATTGTATTTTGTTGTGCATAGCAAAGGATAAGTCACTGCCCTCCATTACATTACATAATATTATGTTGTGTAGCATTCACACATGTGGCTGGTGTGGCCGACATGTAGGGATGGCACCACCAATGCTTTGCTGCTTGACACAAAACCGGCAGGAGGAAACACCCAAAGGAGCCAAATCACCAACAGCGTGAGCAACCGACATGGCACTGGACCTGTCACGACATCACCATCCACACCATTGAATACAATATCGGTCTGTCATCGACCGTCAATGACGTCATGCTTTTTTCCGCGTTGAGGACAAGCCAGCCAGTATTTGTGTCGTAGACGCTAGCTAAATATGTCTAACCCTAGTTGATAACACGGTACATCGCCATCTAAGAAAGTAGTGTTTTCCTATTATGCATCTTCAGGAAAACATGATGGTACCCAGCATGGGGATTACAGAAAACACGATGGTACACAGCATGGGGCTTGCAAGAACCACTGAATTGGCAGCAGGAGAATTGTTCTTGCTCACCACGACCACCTTCCGTTCGCAAACAGTACGTCTGGCTCATGCAACCACCAGTTTTGCGCCCAGCGGTTGGATGTGGCGAGTTGACGCCAGGAGGATCCATTCACGAATTGTGGACAGCAAAACCAATGAAGTGCATTTTTTGCACTCCAAATGCATTTTTTGCACTCCAAATGCATTTAATGCAGTCCAATTGCATTTAATGCACTCCATTTGCATTTAATGCACTTCAAATGCATTTTTTGAACCCCAAATGCATTAAATGCACTCCAAATGCATTAAATGCAAAAGGAAGCAGGTTCGACGGGACTCGATGACACTTCAACTGAACGGAAGCAATGACTATATTTGTCCGAGTAACACCGATTGATAAAGTAGTAATATCAATGAATCAAACAAAGACGTCGCTGCGACATTTGCTTTTGTCAACATGTCACAAACAACGAAGAAACACAACAAATGACAAAAAGCACTTTGGGGTCGTACTAGTCGTAAACTGCAGTATTTGATGCACTTGCCGGGTGTCCCTGTAGCCAAACAATTTGGCTACAGTTGGCTACAATTGGATCACAAAAAACTGCTCTGTAGAATGTAGTACATTTTCTACGTAAATCCCGAACAAAAACAGGCCAAAAACAGCATCAACCGTAGTCCAACTCTCCGCACTCAGCTCATGTGCGTGTTCCTGTACTCATCTTGATTCTGTATCACCAAATGGTGTTTATATATCCATAAAGAGAGATTCTGTCTGGGGAGACCAAAAATGGCCATTTTGGGCCCAGGAGACAAAGTTACCCGGAGGTTCGCCAAAATCCGGTCTGAGGAGACAATTTTCAGTTCCACGTGATAAATCTCCACGATAGGATTTTTCGGTCGAATACTTCGACTAAAAGAAATTCTGCCAGCTTTTTGTTCTGACATCTCCTCCCCCAAGATTTTCTTCATTGTCATTGTTTCTTCGCTTTCCTCCAGATGGCAACAACCCTCCCTCTCCAACCTCCTTGCCTGCTGTGGTTCATTTCATCCCATCATCAACCTCGCACCTCCTTGCTTATCATTCGCAGCATCCCCCATACTGCCTTCTTCTTCCAGCTTGCCTTCTTCGATACGTCACCTTCATCATGGCATCTTCTCTTCCACCTGATGCTCCCAATGCCAATGACGACTTGCCCACAGCTTCCACTCCAGTTGCAACAACCGGCCATGGCAACGTCTCTCCATCCCAGCAGCTTCATCCCTTTGGACAAGTTTTGGATGATGGAATGGGTGATGCAGGCAAACACACCCATGAAGAAGGAGATGGCATCTGTGTCAACAGTGATGATGAGGGTGCGGTGCCTACAATGGTGCTTCCAGATCCTGTTGGCGATTTTGGAGTCCAACCGTGCTCGATTCCTGGCTACAGCCATCGCATCGTCCTCCCTCCCAAGAAAGGGAGTCGGGAGATCTCTGTGGAGTGGAAGGTGCTCTCGGCCTACGACCATGCAACAAAAGTGACTGTTGGAGAAGCACACAAGCTTGCTCTTCTCCATGCAAAGGAAGAGATTCGTTCACTGCGAACAGCTGTCTTGCAGCACTTCCCCAAGAGTCCTCCTGGGTCTCCACCATACGTGCCAACACCCCATGACTTGATCCACGATGTGCTGGGCCCCACATCTCCCATTTTCATCCGTGCATTTGGCCCAAGTGGGCTGGGTTTCTCATATGCTGAGTACGTGGAGTTCCTCTATGCCATCACATCACAGATGGTGGAAAGCTGCACCGTTTGTCGGCTCTACGATGGCGGCAACGCTGCCACGCTTCCCAGCTTTCCCACCAGACAGCATTACGTCAATCTCTGGGATCGTATTCGACGCAATGGACACCCTGTCTCTTGGAATGGTCATCGCTTTGTTTGGACCGAATTGGAAAGTTCTTTCAACTTGACGCTTGAGATTCTTTGTCTTCGGCATCGTTGCCCGAATCGGATTGTCACATTGGATGATGACAAGGTCCATTGCAGCAGCCGTGCGGAGAGCAGCTATCTGCTTGGCATGAGACATACTCATGCAAATCGTAATGGGTAAGTGACGAACAGCATTGTGTGTTTTGTTGCAGAGGGGTGGCATCTCCATTTCATATTTCAATTCCTCACCCCAGGTCTCCGTCTCGTTTCCGTCTTCTGCGTTCCTTCAGATTAACCCTGAACACTCTTGTCCAGTCTGCTTCTGGACTTGTTGTGGGGTTGGCTGCTTGCCGAGATGGGTTCGATGATGACACCTATTGGTTGTTCACCCAACTAAAAGAACCAGATGGTTCTTTTCGAAATCTAACCCTCATGACAGATTGAGGATACAACTGCCACAGCACTACCGCCTTCCTCACTACCAGGGGTGCCAATCTGGAGGGTACACACATGCGAGCCGGATACCTACCATTCACCTTTGGCCCATCCATTGGCAAGGGTACACTCCAGATGAATATTGGGAGGAAGGGGCCAAGGATGGTGCATAGCGCTGTCACCAACAGCATTGGCAAACAACAATTGACATGCTATGGATACCGCCTCAACGAACAAACTGAACTTGCACTCTCCACAAGATCGAGTGGCTTCGAGTGGGACCTCACCCTCACCAACGCCAGTGACCAACAAAAGTACCAAGACATGGTGGAGGACAAGCATGGGAACAATCGAAGATCCCCACACTACCCACACTTCTTCCAAACATGCACTGTCAATCCAACACGCTCGTTGGCAGTCAGAGCTGCCATATCCCAAACTCCCCTTGGCACAACCGGTGTTGTGGCTGCCGCATCCAAGAATGTCAAACAGCGTTGGGCAGATATGGTGTGGGATCTGCCTGTGGATGGACTCACCTGTGGCCAGGGTGACCATCTGTGGTTCGTCCACTGCCGCTTTGCGTTCACGAGCACCTCCACCTACAGCATGATACAGAAGGTGCTTGAAAGTGGAGAGTGGTGCAACACCGACAATGCCACCATATTCAATCAAACTGCATGGGAGTGCATTGGCCGCTACTTGGGATATGACGTGCTTGGTCGGAAGGCGAAGTACCACAATGCGTTGCAAGCAGAAAAAGCGAGATTGCGCGCACTTGAGTTATACTCCCAACTCCCATCTCCCACCTTCGATTCCCGTCATGTTGAAATTGCACTTCTCTCCTCTCTCCGCGATGATGCCCCTGAAGAGGATGCCTTCCCTGACAAAGAGTTCATCGAACTCATGGCTATGTTTTACCGCAGCAAGGCCCAGCGAACCAGAGCCACACGATGCAAAATGCTCCGCACCATCCTCGCTGATGACGCCAAGGTTCGACGGCGATTCGTGGCCATCAGCGACGCCTCCCTCAAGAAAGACCTCAAGGCTCGTCTCCCCAAAACCAATGTAACAAAAATGCCACGAGAGAAGGTTGTGGAGAGATTGGTTGCCCTGGTGATGAAGGAGATCGAGCAGGAGCCTGACCATCCATCCAGTTTCCAGGCGGGAAGCACCACTTCAGAGTGGATGCACAAGCTTGACCACGACCTCACAACTCTCATGTTACAATCGTGGTTCATGAAGTCGGTTCGGGGCAAGGCCGGAAAGCTCGCCAAGCTAGGCCACAAAAACGAAGCTCCCCTCATGAAGCAGGCCCTCCACTGTGTTGGAGTGGGCGGCGAGGGAAGGCAAGTGAAGGCAACGTACCAAGTGGGGGTGGTGCGAAACACTGATGCACCGTACGCCTGCGCCTCCGTCGACTTCCTTGCAATCGTCGGTGATCCAGAGGACGACAGCGACGATGAAGCCTTTGTTGTGGAGATCAAGACTCGGGCAACGACAGACACAGAAGATCTTGAAAGACGGCACCAGCGGAAGGCCGATTGGGAGCATGGGACGGAGGGAAAGAGTCATGTGTTCGTGGATCTCCAAGACAACAAATGGAGGGCATTGTTCGAAAAGAAATCAGAGATGATTCAACTGCTTTGTCATGCCTTCGTCTTTGGGGTGACAGGTGCAATGATTGTAATTGGTACGTTCAAGCATGAAATGGATGGAGCTCCTGCCATGAATTTCAAAAGTCGATTCGCGGTGCTCACTCAAACTGTTCTTGCTTTTCTCCTCTGATCCTCTCGAACCCACCTCCTCCTACCATCAGGTGATGCAACCGCTAACACCATAAGATCGATGTCCACACAATTCAAACCTGATCTACTTCAATCCTATGGAATCGTGCTACAAAATCTGTAGGAGCTGAAGTTGGAGTTTGCATACGCGGACTCCGCTGCTGCATCCCGCGAGGCAGCGTCAGGCAAGACCCTGCGAAAGCATCTGAATTCGAAACGCAACCCCCACAGGGGCTCAACCGGGGGGCGACACATTGCGGCATTGACAGAAGAGGATGTATTCCACCAATTGATGATATGGAAGGCATGCCAGGAACTACCAATGCCGGTGCCAAAGGTCCACACGTTGGTTCCATTGTTTGTAGCTCGTTGGAATTCATTCAAGGGCGGCTCCGACTTAATCACCAGAATGGTGAGGCAGCACAAGGCGCAGCCGCCATTTGCAACCTTCCAATGCCAAGCTGTGGTACGGATTGTGGAAGTCATCCTCCTCTTTCTGCACAAACTAATGCACTACTGTTGCACAGACGATATCCACACAAACAAAGACCTGGAGAACGCAACGGTGCTGCAGACCTACCGTGACATGCTGAATCATCGCAGCAGTGTTGCTGATTTGTTGGAAACATTGCGAAGGGCATTCGGAGTCATCGTCGCCCAAGCCGCTGGAAGCAACAGAGAAGCAGGTGATGACGACGAACGCCCAAACTGGTTTATTCAGGGAGCCATCGACAAGACAGCAGACACAGATTCGGATACAGACAATCAAATCTACGATGGTAGACCAACTGTTGAAGGCGAGGAGAGGGACGGAAAGAGCATCCGGAACCTGCTGTCTGGGAATCCAGCTGCCCCAACCCCCGCCATGGCTGCGCTCGAACAACGTCTCCGCACGGGCAGCCATGAGCCCATCTTTTGTGAAAAGGTGAAGAAACCCTGCGTTGTATGTGGGGTTGTAACGAAATGGATGTGCATGCAGTGTCACTTTTTCGCCTGTGTGCCTCCCACTGCAAATCACAAGAGATAGGGAAAGGCAAATGGAGTGCATACCAGCATCTCAATGTCAAATCTACGAAAGAAGGTGAACGAACGAATCATTGCAAGCAACACATGTTTCCGAATGCTCCACGGAAGCAACAGATCATGGACAAGGAAGACCAAGGCGGATTACACTGAGTGGAGTGCGAAGCAACCGGACAGGAAAGGAGGGAAGCGCAAGACTCCATCAGCAGTGCAAACAAGCAAAGATATCCAATCGAGCCAAGGAAGGAAACGAGCGAAACCCTCATCCCAGACTCCTGCTGAGACTTCACCAGCACCACAGAGACGGCGGACGCGCTCGGAGACAACTCCACAACGACCGCGAACGCGCGCAGCAGCTCAACAAGGAAAGTACAGCCATGGGAATGGGTCAAGATGTAACATATAGCAAAGTAATAACACACAAACGTCCATCAAATACGGGGTGGTGTATCGTTCCTGTGAAGAGGCGCGGCCACAAATCGTTGTGATGCAAGAGGAAGAACGCCGCAGAACGATCATGTCCTGTGAAGAGCGTGGAGGACATGGATAAGCATGCAATGAACGTATGTATACGAAGAACTGTGATGAGATGCAAGTGGCTCAATGCATCCAGGAGAAGCATTGAGCCATAGTAAACAGGAGGGCATGCCAGGACATTGTGAGAAATCGGAAAAAACGATATGGCGGGGGGGGGGGGGAAGTGAGCGCGAACAAATAGTTTTAGTTGAGGTGGTCGAAAAAATGCCATCGCGATAAAACGTCGCGTTGCTTGATTTTGGTCTCAGGAGACCAATTTTGGCACCCCTCGAATCCGCTTGGTCTCCTGAGACAATTTTGGACTTTTATCGTGGACGAATTTCCTCATGGATATACACGTACATCTCGACATATACTCACATGTACATCTCGACAGTGGTCAACGACAATGCTGTTCCGCATGACGATTGATGGTTCGGCCAGCAGAACGTCATCATTGATGATGACGACAACCGCAACAGCGGGCCTACAAGCATGATATCCGACGGCAAAGGGGAAGACAAGCTCTCAACTGCGGACATCTTGAGAGAATCCAATGACTATGAAGCAGTGAGGATTCCAGATCCTCCCCAGCAGCGGATTCAGGGGCGTATCGACACTCTGGCTGAGCGCGAGGATGATTAGATGTTCCAAAATCAGATTGCAAAAGACGATACAACGATCCAGCAATTACATCCATAGCAGGCCACTCATTCCAAGACGGACATCTCCATCTCAATGTGAAATGGGACAACGATGAAACTCAATGGTTCCAATACGACATCCTGAGGGCAAACCATCCCGAGCTCGTGGCGCGATACATCATTGCCAACGAGCCAAAACGGCATGACAGGCACAATCGACAGTCAACAACAATACTGAAATGGGCAAAGCACGCTGTTCGCGCGATACGCAGACGCATGCGACGAATCGAGCGCACGCACATCTTCACAGTCGACGACAACAACAGCATCGCCATCCTGAGGCGCATACGACCAGGAAAGAAGAAGCCAAAAAAAGGACTTATTCGCTACAGTATTCCAATACGGTGTAGAAGTGCCATGCAACATGTGACACGCTCTCCAACGTGACGAAGCCAATGGCAACACATTGTGGAAGGACGCAGCAAAGAAAGAGATCGACGCTCTGATCGACCTCGATTGCTTTGAATTCCATCCATCCACTCACCGACCTTCATCGTACTACCAGAGCACCAAGCTCTGGCTCATCTTTGCTGTGAAACAGGATCTGCGGCGCAAGGGGCGGCTGGTAGCCGGTGGTCACCTCATCGAACTTGCTGACAATATCAGAGTATACTCGTCCACGATCAAATCAACCAGTGTATGGATACTCGATGTCATTGCGGATGCAAACAAGCTGAAGCAACTCTGCGGCGACGTGGGGAATGCATTTGTCAATGCCTACATCAACGAGAAGATGTACATGAGGGCAGGAAAAGAGTTCGATCACAGAGAGGGTCAGACAATCGTACTCAGGGAGGTGTTGTGGACTCTGATCGAGCGTGCATAGATTCCATGCTCACTTCGCAAATACACTCTCATCCATGGGGTTCTCTCCATCACGGCATGACCAGGATGTATGGATCAAGTGGAGGGGCGACACTGGGTATGACTACATATGCATGCATGTTGATGACTTCAAGATCGTGGCAAAAGAACCAGACCAATACATGAAGGCCATCCAGCAAGTCTACACCATCAAAGACATTGGACCGCCCAAATACTATCTGGGCAACAACGATTCCAGGAATGCGAAAGACAAACGGAGCGTTGGATGTGACAAATACATTGCAAACGCGATGGATAATGTTGAGCAGCAGCATGGAACACTCCATGACCAGCATGTTCCCATGTGGAACAAGGACCATCCGCGTCAGGAATCGAGGGTACGCTTTTACCAAGATACCCATGATTGCCGCACCTCCCAATAACATCATCCGTGACTCACATACGTGACTCAAACCCGAGACTCATCACATACGTGACTCGACCCCGTGACTCAAGATAAACGTGACTGATCTCAGTCGTAACAAGAAAACAAGCCTGTCCTCCTCAAACAAGAAAAACCATGACAACGCAAGACAGAATGTCCCAACATCAAACATGATGATGCGACAGATCAAACGACGACGTCATGGGAGAAACATCGATGACCAGCAGGTCTGTGATCACCCCATCAGGAGAAACGAAGCACGTGCCCTCTTGCGGACAAGAATAGCCGCAGGTTTGGAACATCAGAAAGATTCAAAAGTGTCACGGGTTTCGAGACAAAACCTGTGACAAGATGGATGCACGGCTGCAGACTCGTACTGCAAGAATGTAGGGCGAAACGAAATACACGATGAAGTGCATGATGAGATGCATGATGAAATGTACATGAAGTCCCTGCTGCATGACATGATGAATACAGCAGAATCTCATGATACTACCATGGATTATGCATGCTATGGCAAATGGAATTGAAAGAGATGGAGATGTTATGCTCACAGTTCTGAGAATGCAACAACAGGAATAGGTAATCAGATACAACTAATAAGGCTGGGTTACCCGGATTTCTCAACAAATCTCCTTGTTGTTGTCGTGTAGAGTTGTTAGCTGGCATGGCTGACAATGGAATCGAGATTAGCTGTGACACAAGGATTCAGAGGAGCATATTTCCCGGAGTGTATTGAGTCCAGCGGATCGAGTGGTTTTGAGTCAACAATGCTTCAGAAATGAGTGTGGAAGGAAGAGGGAAGGAGGATTTTCCGTATTTGTTGACGGAAGGTTTCGCGCCATAATTGACGCGCCAAAAACAATTTCATGGTGCGACACTGGACACACTAAGTGGAAGTAGTCTGTTCTTTAGATGAACTTCAACTCGTTGTGCTAATACGATCCGTCAACACCCTTCACACTACTGTGACATAGTCCACATTTAATTACTGACGAGTATCATTGTTAGGAATTGAGGGTACGACTTTGTCGGAATACCCGTGATTGCCGCACCTCCCAATATTATTCGTCACAGCTTTGAATATTATTCGTCACATGTTCGGAGACTATTTGTCACACCTTTGTATACCATGTCATTATGACTATGACTAAGGATACGGACGCGATTGATACCTGTATAACCGCGAGGAGGATAGCCTGTCTTCTGGTAATGTAAGGAAGACACCCACGGCGGATCAGGAGGTCCCGATACCACGCCGACCGTGGCAACCATCCAGACGACGACGTCGATCAGAACAACATGTCCATGGGCAAGTGACGCACCTTCTTCAGAGGACAGCACATGCCTCTCCTGCGGACAAGAACATCTGCAGGTTTGGAACATCGGAAAGGATCAGAACAGCCGCAGGTTTGGAACATCACCAAGGCTGACATCGATCGTGGGACGATGGCGTCATGAGATCAACAGCGAAAGCAGATGATAGGCAAGTACTCAGGACTGCAGATTCCTACCATGCGAGCATAGACAGCTACGACGATGCAGAGGCAAGCAACAACGATGCCAAGACAAGGAAGCAAGAACAGAGCATGATGAATGAGGAGAGAAGCATCTAAGAACAACAGGACGCCCTGTGTCGCCACCGCGACAGATGCCTACTATTAGCACAATGCTTTATTCACCTGATTCGTTTTCTGATTAGTCTGTCCCGATATGTGCTGAAACGATGCTTTACTCCGACACATGATTTTCGGCATAAGAGGGACACACTAGAGAGAACATCAGAGATTCGGTCTGGCCATTGCCCGGCAAACATGTGATGTCCAATCCGACCTGATATACTTCCCAACTAAACCTGAAATGACAACACACTCGACAACCTCAAGCATCATCAATGGAATGTGGAATCGACAGAGCCATGGAACAGTGACGAGTGACGTTGACACAGAAGACATCATCGCCACATCATGGGTCATCTCCACATCAGAACAAGATCGGATTCGAGGTGCAATGACTGAGAACTGACCTTGAAGACAGCAACATGAGATACAACTCAATGAAGATAACATAAGACCAGAAGTCACTCAACCCAAACAGTGTCTTCACTCACCAGCTTGTCACCCTCGTCCTGAAAGACTTGATCTCTCTTGAAGGACTCGTGTGATTTCGCTGTGTACGATAACGAGATAACAGATTAACTGTCGCAAGCACTACGTCCTGACCTGACTGAGTGAACCCCCCTCCAAACCACCGAGCTGATCCCATCAGCACCGAACCGATTGCATCACGTGACGACGTGAAGCAGGAACCAAACAACAACAAGAGCCTCCCAAGGCAGCGCAAACTGAACACACCGAGCACAGCGTATCCGCTTCTCCGTGACGAACCGAACAAACTGAACACACCGAGCACAGCGTATCCGCTTCTCTGTGACGAACCGAACAAGATGACAGAACCCACCGACCCCATCACCGTACTGAACCACGTCCTCAAGGCCGTGGGTATCTCCGACGACTCCGACCATCGCCACGTTATCATCGACGCAGCGGTGGAGAATGTTGACGACCTCACCTTCCTCACCAAGGAAGACCTCGACGGTCTTCATCGCGACATCACTCCCACCTCGGGAGACCCATACTCATGTCGATTGACTGCGTTGCACATTCGCAAGATCTTCGCACTCCCAATGTGGTATGACGCGCAAGCTGACGACGGCGACTCTGTCTGGCTTAACCTGAATGCTGCGAGGCTCCAGAGCTTCATGAGAACCGAACTCAAGAAGCGCATGGATGCCTCCACACCGACACCCGAACCCACCATGTCGTCCATGGTGACACCACCACCACCTCCTGAACATGTCTCTGATGGAGCCGCTGCCTTCGACAAGGGCATCAAGCGGAATCTCAGCGACTATCCAATCCTGAAGAGCGATGACCAGTTCATGGTCTTCGACCGACGTCTCCGAGCCACCGCTGCAGCGCACGGTGTGAAGAACGTCGTGGACACCGAGTACCTCCCGACCCAAGATGAGTCTGAGCTGTTCGACAAACAGCGCACCTTCCTCTTCTACGTCTTGACCCACTGCCTCAGGACCACGAAGAGCCGCAACTGTCTCCAGGCATACGCCGATGACGAGAATGGCCATGGGGTGTATACCATGCTCCGTGAGGAGTACGCGACCGGAGTGGCCGCAGCCAACAAGGCCCAACTGATCCAGGAGGAGATCCGAAACCTCAAGCTGAACCACTCCTGGAACGGCAGCCGCGAAGCCTTCGTGAACAGCTGGCTCAGCAAGATCAACGACCTCGAAGAGATCCAGGATGCACCTGTCTCTGAGGACTGGAAGCTCCAGTGGCTCAAGGAGGCCATCACCCCTGATGCTGACCTCTTCCGTTCCCTTGACGACGCCGATGCTCTCCAGAGCAACTTGGCGTTGGCAACAGGAAAGACCAACTTCAGGTTGGACTTCGATGCCTTCCTTGGCGTTGTTCGAAGATCCGCACAGCGCAACGACCTCCGTGTTCCACGCAACAAGACCAAGCGTAGGGTCAACAACACAAGCAAGGAAGCAAGTAACAACGAGAAGAAGACCAACCAATCCAAGAACAAGAACACGAACAAGCGAATCCCAGACAACGAATGGAAACAAATGACCTGGGATCAGAAGAAAGCCCACATGCAGTCCAAGGGTACTTGGGACCCCAAGTACACCAGGGATGCATCGAACAGACAGGCCAACAAGACATCCACCGCTGGCAATGGGGGTGGTGGGCAAACCAAGTCCACCTCAACCTCCGGCAACGCCGGTTCTGACGACCTTCCTGGCGATGCCATCAAGCGCATGTTGGCCAATGCCACGACCAACGCCAACACTTCCGACGAAATCACCATCCAGGGCAAGATCTACCGTGCTGTCCAGGCCACAGTCCTGCAATACAGCTTCAACAAGACCGATGTTGCGAAGTCCGGTTCCCTGATCGACAGCGGTGCGAATGGAGGATTGGCAGGCGATGATGTGACTATCATCAGCCGTACCAACCATACCGCCGACATCAGCGGAATTGGAGAAACCGCAATCGTCAACCTGGACATCGGAACAGTTGCTGGACTCGTCATGTCCACCGAGGGACCTGTCATCGCGAAGTTCCACCAATACGCCCTCTATGGCAAGGGCAAGACGATTCACTCGACGAATCAGCTCGGTGCCTTCGGTCTCGATGTCAACGAGCGTCCTCGCGAACTCCCCGGAGGGAGACAGACAATCGTCGTGCCTGATGGGCATGTGATACCTCTCTCCATCCGACAGGGCCTGTCCTACATGGACATGAGGCCTCCCACACGCAAGGAGATTGACATGTACCCTCACGTGGACTTCACTGCCGACGAAGAGTGGGACCCATCCACTCTCGACCACGAGTTCACTTTGCTGGACGGGACCTCCGATGGTGCCCCAGACGACGGCGTCCACTCACCGGACTCCATCGAAGTGTTCACCAGTGAGACTGGTGCCCCAAAGCAGGGCGCTATCACTCGCGTGAAGCCGAAGATCGACTATGAGGCCCTCCGTCCGTACTTCGGATGGATCCCGGCCAGAAGAGTCCAAGACACTCTCAAGTGCACGTCCCAATGGTACCGCACCTCCGAGCGGTTCACCATGAGGAAGCACTTCAAGACCAGATTCCCTGCCGCGAACGTGGACAGGCTCCATGAGACCGTTGCCATGGACACGTTGTTCTCTGACACACCTGCACACGACGATGGTGTGCCAGGCCATGGTGGCAGCACGATGATGCAAGTATACGTGGCCGTGGATTCTCGCTTCACCGCAGGATTCCCCATGACATCGGAGAAGCAAGTCGCTTCCACTCTCCAAGACTTCATCCGGCGTCACGGAGCTCCTGACCTCCTGATGTCCGACAACGCGAAATCCGAGATCGGATTCAAGGTGCAAGACATCCTCCGACAGTACTCCATCGCTGATCATCAGAGCGAACCGGAGCACCAACACCAGAACGCCGCAGAGAGGCGTATCCAAGACATCAAGCGCATGACGAACGGCATCATGGACAGGACGGGCACACCTGCTCGCTTCTGGCTCATATGCACCATGTATGTCATTGTGCTCTTCAACCACTTGGCTCAGCGCACGGCAGGTAACGTCACGCCGATGCAGGCAGCCTACGGACACCGTCCCGATGTGAGCAAGTTCCTTGCCTACCGATGGTGGCAACCGGTGTACTACCGCGTGGAGAAACCTGGCTTTCCCAGCCAGTCCAAAGAACGAAAGGGGAGATGGGCTGGACCCTGCCTCCACAAGGGTGACGAGCTGACCTTCTGGGTGTTGGACGATGACACCCAACAGCTACTCCCACGATCCTCGATCCGTGCAGCCGACGAGCACGGCTCCCGCAACCTGCGTGTCGACTTTCCCCTGGCCGACGTTGGGGAGGAAGACGGCTCGGACACGAACCCACCTGATGATGGGGAGCTTGACGACGACGTCCCAGTGCCTGATGGAATGCAACCAGTTGTCCATTCCCTCGGAGACGCCGTTCTTTTCGCTTCTGCGGAGTCCGATCCTGGAACGACGGACATGGCAAGAGTCTCCATCCCTCGATTCACACCAGAGGATCTCATCGGCAAGACCTTCCTGTACGACCGTGACGGACAAAGAGTCAAGGCCGAAGTCATCCAACGCGTCAACGATGCAGATGCAGCGAACCATCAGCGAATCAAGATGTTGCTCGCCTTCGACGATGGAGCCACCAACGAACTCATCTCCTACGTCCAGCTGTCCGACATCATCGAACAGCAGCTCGAACGCAACGAAGACGACAAAGACGGAGTATGGGGATTCCAAGGCATCATTGGACACGAAGGACCTCTCGCTCCGAACGCCAAGACCTACAAGGGGTCCCGATACAATGTCATTGTACAATGGGATGACGGATCGACAACATCCGAACCACTCTCCACCATGTTGCAAGATGATCCTGTATCATGTGCGGCATACGGCCGGAAGAACGGATTGCTCGATCAGCCTGGATGGAAACGGCTGAAGAAGCTCTCTAACCGACAGGCTCGAATGGAGCGCAAGACCTCCATCAACAAGGCCAAGAAGCACACCAACGCACCCATCTACCAGTTCGGTGTTCAAGTACCACGCAATCACCAAGAAGCCGTGCGCCTCGACAAACGCAATGGCAACACGCTCTGGGCAGATGCAGAACGTACCGAGATGGAACAGCTCTTCGGATATGAGACATTCCGATCGCTCGGTAAGACCAAGACCGTTCCAGACGGATACCAACAGATCCGGCTGCAATGGGTCTACGCGGTCAAGCACGACCTCCGACACCGAGCACGATGTGTGGCAGGTGGCCACCTGACAGATCCATGCAAGGACTCCTCCTACGCCGGAGTTGTCAGCTTGCAGTCACTACGAATCGCCCTACTCGCAGGCGAACTGAACGGACTCAAGACCATGGTCGGCGACATTGGAAACGCCTACCTGGAGGCATACACGAAGGAGAAGGTCTGCTTCGTAGCCGGCGACGAGTTCGGGGAGCACGCAGGCCACATGCTCACAATTGTCAAGGCGCTCTACGGCCTCCGGACATCCGGAGCTCGCTTTCACGAAGCGCTGGCAGATACCCTCCGAGACATGGGCTTCCAGCAGTGCAGGTCTGACCCCGATGTATGGATGCGTGATGCAGGTCCGCACTGGGAATACGTATGTGTATACGTAGACGATCTCATGGCGGTCATGTCTGACCCACGTTCCTTCTTCGACACTCTCACTTCGCAGTATGGCTACAAGCTCAAGGGTGTCGGTCCCATCTCCTACCATCTAGGAGCAGACTTTGGGAAAGACAGCGACGGTACAATGAAAATCAGCGCGCGTTCCTACATCAAACGCATGCTCACGAACTACGAACAGATGTTCGACGGACCACCCAACAAGACCAGCTGCCCCATGGACAAGGACGACAGTCCTGAGCTCGATACGACACCCGAGCTCGGGGAGATCGATCGAACCAAGTACATGTCGTTGATCGGAGCACTCCAATGGTGTGTGTCTCTGGGAAGGATCGACATACATGTGGCAGTAATGACTCTCTCCCGTTTCCGTGCATCACCAAGAGCAGGACACATGGACAGAGTGAAACGCATCTACGGGTACCTTCGCAAATACCCAGACGCCTCCATCCGCTTCCGAACCGGAATCCCCGACCATGAAGAACACTACGATATCCCGCAGCACGAATGGATGTACTCTGTATACGGACCCAACCGAGAGGAGCTGCCGGCGGATGCACCAACAGCCAAAGGCAAACCTGTACGTACCACGACTTTCGTTGATGCGAATCTCATGCACTGCAAGGTGACTGGGAAATCAGCAACCGGTATCGTGCATCTCATCAACCAAACACCCATCGAATGGTTCTCGAAGCGACAGTCCACCGTGGAGACGGCCACCTACGGATCAGAATTCGTGGCAGCACGGTTGGCAACCGAACAGATCATGTCCATCCGCTTGATGCTGTGCGAAATGGGAATACCAGTGGACGGCCCAAGCTGGCTCTTTGGTGACAACCAGAGCGTAGTCACATCCTCCACCATCCCTACCAGTGTACTATCCAAGAGACACAACGCACTGGCCTACCACCGAGTCCGATCGGCCATCGCCGCTGGGACGATGTACTTCATCAAGATCAAGGGAAACCAGAACATCGCCGACATCCTCACGAAATTCCTTCCACGATCGGTTTTCTGGGACCTCATCCAACCACTGTTGTTCTGGAAGGGCAACACCGATCCCAACCACATCAAGTGACTACGAAAAGATACGTTTCGGGGAGTATTAGCACAATGCTTTATTCACCTGATTCGTTTTCTGATTAGTCTGTCCCGATATGTGCTGAAACGATGCTTTACTCCGACACATGATTTTCGGCATAAGAGGGACACACTAGAGAGAACATCAGAGATTCGGTCTGGCCATTGCCCGGCAAACATGTGATGTCCAATCCGACCTGATATGACCCACTTGAGTGAACGAAGGTGCAGTCGCGCCTAGTCGTGACTCAGATTTTCGTATAATTTAAAATGACATATAAAAACAAAATCTAGACCACCGTGCGATCTTATCCATATAAAAATGGCCTTCATCCGACCTTTGCTTCAAAAGTTATACGCCCCTATCTACCACGCACAACGCCGTGTTATTTTTCCTCCTCAAATTTCGGAAATGGGTCTTGGTTGTTCGTGACTTAATATTTTCGATGGTGTCTTTTCGGTTAATTACGGTTATATTTTGGCGACATGCGCCTCGTCAGCGTTTCTTTCTATCGCAACGTCACTATCTTGATGTTTTCATGATGGGCATTTCATTGCGCTATTCTCTGGTTTCTGCGCTTGGTTGTCTTGATTCTCCTGCAGCTTCTTGTGCATGCGAATTGACTTGTTCGTCACATGCTACGTGGTCCTCGTCGTAATCCCGTTTGTCAACAACCCTCCATTGGTATCATCCATGCCATCGACAAAAAAATAATCAGGGCGATCTATCCAATTCAACTATCATCTGCGTTTTTCAACTTGTTCATGAAGATCTACATCAACCATTCCATTTTTGACGACGGCTACCCCAGACTGCACACAAAGGTACTACTCCTATTTCATGACGGACATGGCATTATCCGCCATGCATTCGATGGCCACAATGATGCTGACAGCGACGGTGGTGTTGATTGGGGCAGCATTGACATAGACAGCCATGATGATGCCCAGGATAGCATTGTCAGTGGCTATGGTCGCCGCCATGGCAACAAAGGTGGTGGTGCTACCCACAGCGATGCTGTTGTCAAGGACGATGCTGGTGATGGCAACAAAGATGAGGATGGGGAAGCAACCTGAATGATTCCGTCACAGAAGGCAATGGTGATGGCAATGAAGGTGGTGTTGGCAAGAGAAGCAATGGTGATGATGGCAGGTGACAGCTTTCTCTGTACTTTTTACCTCTTTACAAATCATATGAGTCAAAATACTGGTCGGAGATTGTCCTCGAACAACTCACAATAAAAAAACAAGAGCTCCGACCAGGGCACGCAACAACGGGCCAATACGTCTCCAGGAGTTACTTGTGCACTTTGACAGATTAAGAGTCATGGTTTACCAACAAGAATATCACCTTTGCAACATCAACCACCATGGCAAGACCAATCAACAACCAAGCTTTGACAGCCATAATCAAGGAACTTGCTGACCTCGATGACAAAGAAATGGAGTTCATCAACAAGCAACTCAGAAGGATCGAACGCGCCATCAAGAGTCCAGACAAAAACACCATCCAAACGCTGGCTCTCTCACCAACACTCACCTCGATCAACATTGAGAACATCCTTCACATCTTCGCTTTTGTGAAAGAACGGCAAATCGACCAAGCAACCGATTGGGCGGCCATCAACAAGTTCACTACAACGACCGGGTATGAGGTACCAACCATCAAGACTCCTGTCGCCAGCAAGGCAACCCAAATGCGATTGGAACTCGTGACGAAGGAAGCCGCCAATCGTGAACTCGCCAAGGCAACGAGCTGTGAGGTTGTGGTACACTCACCAAGGCGCCCATTGGAAGTACACCGATCGCCATCAATGCCAACCAGATGGAAGTATGACAAGTCGCCCTGCTAGAGGCGGAGCCATTCAGCGGACTCAACATCGAATGGTACCAGTGGAAGACCAACTTCCACCGCCAGCTGGTCACAACCAGATACGCAGACTATATGCAAAAGACACGCCAGGCCCACTCCTGCAAGAACGTCGACACCCAGTTCTACGCAGTGCTCAACTTGAAAACGTGCAAAGGACACACTAACTACATGGTCCTCTCGGAAAGAGACAGCGGTCACGCAGCCTTCCAGGCCCTCATCCGCACATACGAATCCACTGAGAACAGGGCCGACATTGTGGCAACAGAGGAAGGCAAACTGTCCAAACTCGTCTACAATGGATCTGGACCGTTCAGCACGTTCGTCAATGACTTCTCCATATCTGTTCAGCCAATAGAAGACAACAGAAAGGCAATGCGCGACAAGCAGAAGATTGCAAGAGTCTTCTGCAACATTCATGATGAGCGATTCACCAGTACGGTCTCTCGCCTCCAAGAGACGGACGAGTCCTTCAATTGGGTCTGCAAAACTCTCATGAAGCACAACAAGGTCCTCTCCAACGCGGAGATCGACAGATCTCCACGGCGCAATCAACGCGCGCACCAGAAGGACGGGCAAACGGACCGCAAGCGACCATTTGAAGCTACATCCGGGGATCGCAAGAAACCGTCGATGTACCGACTTCCAGATATTGTATTCAGAAGCTGTCTGACCCCAGCACAAGTGTTTGTGGTGGAATCCTCGCGTCACTTCCGCGAGACAGGAGAACTCATCAGCGAGGAGACATTCAAGCGCAACAAACCCGCTGAGTTCGCGAAGACCCAGGAGCATCATGCTCAACGCAAACCCAACAAGTGCGCCAGATTTGGCAACAAGACCGATCGAACCAAGAAGTACAGACCATGTGACAACAGCTCCTGAAAACCAACAACAGGCGCTTCGCGCCGGCAGTTGGAGGTCATCACATGCATCAAGGACCAAGACAGTGTGGACTTGATGCACAAAGCCGCGGAGAGCGGGCCAGGGCATACAACCCCGGATACGCTACGAGAGTCGCGTCCAAGAAGCGCTGACTCGCATATAGAGCACACAATTCGACGGGCAAGAGTAACAAATAGTAGGCATGGCTATATCATTCTAGACTCAGGCACGGACGGTGACATTGTTCATGAGTCTGGATGGGTGGTAGCCCAAAATCACCAGCAGCAGTTCCACCCCGAGGGGCGACAGTGGACTTGCAGATCGAGATGTTTCCAATGGTTGACGTGGTGGCAGCGTACAAGCCGCCAGAAGGTGGAGTGATCTTCATCAAGGCACATTATGTGGCTCTCGACAAGCATCCATGGCAGATGGAGTCGCTGTTCAATACACACCACATGCGCACGTCCGACATCAGCGTCTGCGATTGGCTTCGACAACACGATGGGCAGCAACGGATAACGTCTGGCGACATCAGCATCCCGCTGGCCAATCACGACAGCAATACCCTGTGCATCCCAATTCGTAAACCGACAGCTTGCGAGCTAACTCAAACTGAGAATATTACTATATGCGACAGACACAGACGCCTTCGGAGATCCCACACCAGTGGTGACTTCAACGAGGTCTTCCGGCATCTCCCACAACAGGTGGTCGAGAAAACGAAAGCAGCATCGACCCAACTGGCCGATACTCCCATCGATGCGGAGTCAAGACTCATCCCAAGGCAGTACTGTGCGCAGCAAGCGGGCGCGCTACAGCCACACCAAATCAAGGGAAGAGTGGAAACTGATCCATTCTTCTCCATGGTCCCATCGATTTGACACCACAAGTGCTTCCAGCTCTTTGCACACAGCGAATCTAAATTCATCTGGGCAAAGCCGCTCTGACAAGAGGCGATGGCGCCAGGGGCGCTCACCGATTTCATTGTGCAGGTCAGGGCACCTGACCTACTCTTCTTGGACTACTCACAGGTCCAAGCCATCAAAGAATGGAAGGCTGTGACAATGTGGTACATGATCGAGCACTCCTTCACTGCTCCCATGAATCAGAATCAGAACCGAGCGGAGCGGCCGATCGGCGACATCAAGCGACATGCATACAAATTGCTTTGGGCGGAGTCCATGCCACTCACCTTCTGGTGCTACGCGGTACAACATGCCATCGATGTATGGAACTACATGGCAAAGGAGAGCATCCAACGGAAGAATTCCATCGAACTGCTCCACAGGAACACTCTGGACATCTTCATGTTCAGGTTCACGTTCTTTCAACAGGTCTGGTATTTCGAGCCAATGACAAAGTTTCCACATCACCCATTCAAACCAGGATACTTCTTGGGAATCGCATGGGACCATGGAGACCCTTTCACATACAACATATGGTTGCCACGGGGCGACGACGAAACCAATGGCACTGCCCTGGTACAGAACATTGTGGAACCACGAATCGTGGAAGACGCAAGCGCTCCGCAAATCACCGACGAGGAAGTTCAGCGCATCGCACGCCTCGATCTCATACACACTACTACCAGAGGCAACTTGGGGCAACGAGCACGCGCCAAGACGATGCCAGCACAGCTCGCCCGACAGGTCCGTGAGGCCATCGACGCGATTCCCGTGCGGTCGGTGGCGGCTGCTCGCATTCCTGAGGAGGGACCACTGGAGGTCAGGGGCGTCGTGGTCAACGAAAATGCTATTCCGCATGACAACTGATGGTTCGGTCAGCAGAACGTCATCATTGATGACAACGACAACCACAACAGCAGGCCTACGAGCATGATATCCTATGGCAAAGGGGAAGACAAGCTCTCAACTGCGGACATCTCGAGAGAATCTGATGACTATGAAGCAGTGAGGATTCCAGATCCTCCCCAGCAGCGGATTCAGGGGCGTATCGACACTCTGGCTGAGCGCGAGCATGATTAGATGTTCCAAAATCAGATCGCAAAAGACAATACGAGCGAACCAGAAATTACATCCATAGCAGGCCACTCATTCCGAGACTGACATCTCCATCTCAATGTGAAATGGGACAACAATGAAACTCAATAGTTCCGACACAATATCCTGAGGGCAGACCATCCCGAGCTCGTGGCGCGATACATCATCGCCAACGAGCCAAAACGGCACGACAGGCACAATCGACAGTCAACAACAATACTAAAACGGGCAAAGCACGCTGTTCGTGCGATACACAGACGCATGCGACGAATCGAGCGCACGCACATCTTCACAGTTGACAACAATGACAGCATTGCCATCCTGAGGCGCATACGACCAGGAAAGAAGAAGCCGAACAAGGACTTATTCGCTACAGTATTCCAATACAGTGTAGAAGTGCCATGCAACATGCGACACGCACTCCAACGTGACGAAGCCAATGGCAACACATTGTGGAAGCATGCAGCAAAGAAAGAGATCGACGCTCTGATCGACCTCAATTGCTTTGAATTCCATCCATCCACTCACCGACCTTCATCGTACTACCAGAGCACCAAGCTCTGGCTCATCTTCGCTGGGAAACAGGATCTGTGGCGCAAGGGGTGGCTGGTAGCCGGTGGTCACCTCATCGAACTCGCTGACAATATCAGAGTATACTCATCCACGATCAATTCAACCAGTGCACGGATACTCAATGTCATCGCGGACGCAAACAAGCTGAAGCAACTCTGCGACAACATGGGGAATGCAGTTGTCAATGCCTACACCAACGAGAAGATGTACGCGAGGGCAGGAAAAGAGTTCGATCACAGAGAGGGTCAGACAATCGTACTCAGGCAGGCGTTGTATGGACTCCGATCGAGCACGCAAAGATTCCATGCTCACTTCGCAAATACACTCTCATCCATGGGGTTCTCTCCATCACGGCATGACCAGGACGTGTGGATCAAGTGGAGGGACAACACTGGGTATGACTATATATGCATGCATGTCGATGACTTCAAGATTGTGGCAAATGAACCGGACCAATACATGAAGGCCATCCAGCAAGTCTACACCATCAAAGACATTGGACCACCCAAATACTATCTGGGCAACGACGATTCCAGGAATGCGAAAGACAAATGGAGCGTTGGATGTGACAAATACATCGCAAACGCGATGGATAAAGTCAAGAAGCAGCATGCAACACTCCATGACCAGCATGTGTCCATGTGGAACAAGGACCATCCGGAAACAGATGACTCCGAACTACTCACACCAAACGAACACCAACAGTTCCAGCAGCTCATCGGCATGCTGAACTGGGTCGTTCAACTTGGACGTTTCAATGTCGCCTTTGCAACTTCTTCACTCTCTTAATTCACTGCATCATCTCGGAAAGGGCATCTAGCAAGAGCACTCAAGGTATGGGGCTATCTCAAGAGCAAGTCCACACTCAGAACGCAAATTGACTCCAGACCCATGATATTCGACAACTTCAACTCGACGCCGTCCAACCCAGAATTGGTGGTGCAAATGAAGGAAGAATACCCTGAGGCACAGGAGGACGTCGACGACCGGTCACCGAAGCCAATCTATCCAGAGCCGCCGATGTATGCATTCGTCGATGCTGACCATGCGCACGATCTTGTCACATGCCAATCAAACACCGGGATCCTCCTTTTCCTCGGCAGGACGCCTGTGTACTTCTCGAGCAAGCGGCAGACATCAGTCACAACGTCTACATACGGAGTAGAATTCAACGCGATGCAATCAGTGACGGAAGAAATCATTGCACTCCGATATGCACTCCGATCACCGAGAGTCCGCGTCCAATCACCAACGGTCACATTCTGCGACAACGATGTGGTGATCTTGAAAACGACGATCGCAGACAACCTATTGCAAAAGAAGCATGTGGCAATATCATTTCACCGAGTCCGTGAGGCTGTGGGAGCTGGGACACTGGTTCCAGTCCACGTCCCATCGGCTCAGAACTTCGCTGACATCCTCACCAAGGCATTGGTGAGGCCAACACTAACACTTCTTGCCACAACCCTGTTCTACGGGGGTCCACCTTGAGATCAAGGGGCGTGACAGCTTTCTCTGTACCTTTTACCTCTCTACGAATCATATTAGTCAAAATACTGGTTGGGGGATTGTCTTCGGACAACTCACAATAAAAGAACAAGAGCTCCAATCAGGGCACACAACAACGGGCAAATACGTCTTCAGTAGATACTTGTGCACTTTGACAGCAGGGATCGCAATGGTGACAAGGCAACAGGTGATGGCGACGGCGATGGAAGGGATGGCGATCATCTTGAAAGCCCTGCGATTTGGAGACATCAAAGGCACCACGATGTTGCTGGTTGACGCTTCCCTATTGAAGGGCAAGTGGCTGACTCACTGTACGAGCCCAAGAGCTCGATGGTCTGCAAGCATGCTTGGTGTTCCCAACACTCACGAGATTCAATACGAGGATGAGAAAGCTTGGTTAATTGAAGCTTCGAATGTCACCGATGCCAAATTGGTGGAGGAAGAGGCTTGGGAGTGCTCCGTTGTGAACAAACTTGGCGCGACGGTGAAGGAAGACCACAAGTAGTCACGCCAACCAGTACCAGTGGATACAAAATGGCAAGATGAGGCGAAAGGCCCAGAAGAGTGTGAAACAGAGCGAAGCGGATGTACTAAAAACAGCCCTCCACAACAACCTCATGGAAACTGCTGATCACGACGCAATGTGGAAGGATACAACTGCTGCTATGGATCTTCCTCCTGTTACAACACCAGGTTGCGCCGCAAAGAAGACTCGATTGTTTGAGCCTATCCTGACTATGTGTTGGCAGAGCTGATCAAAATCTGCGTACTTGCTTGCCATGACTCAAGGAACAGAATGTCGGAGTACGACGCACACCGACAACTGATGGCGATGGAACGGGTGAAAACAGACTCGCACGCTCAACTACACGTATCACCACTGAGAGTAAAAGCATACCTCATCACGGACTATCTCAAGTTCAAAAAAGAACAAGAAAAGAAGTAAAAAACCGCTGAAACGATGGAGTGCACAATGGTAAGTATGACTGCAAGCGCCAGTGCGCAACCAACGTTGCATGATTCTGGTTGTGACGAAGATGAATTTGGACGGTGCAGAGCCAAGGAAGACGAAATGTTGCAGTAAATCCATGATGATTTGCATCCACATGCGGCAAAACAAGCAGTCGAAAGTGCGGAAACATTGAAGGAAAATGTGACGTGGGAAATTGTGAATCGTGTCAGAACCAGATAGCAAGCGACAAATAATTCAAAATAGGAACAGGTGTGACATCATCAGCGAGTTTTGGCGATACCCAGCGAAGTCTAAGGAAGGTCTACAATGCCCGAAGACCAAAACTATTGCAAGGTCTATAACTTTTGATCCAGAACTCTCCCGATTTTTAAATTAAATATCCCTCGACAAAATTTTACGTAGATTCCGAATATGTACTTATTTTGTTAAAGTTTAAGTCACGATCAGGCACGACTGCACCTTCGTTCACTCGAGTGGGTCATATACTTCCCAACTAAACCTGAAATGACAACACACTCGACAACCTCAAGCATCATCAATGGAATGTGGAATCGACAGAGCCATGGAACAGTGACGAGTGACGTTGACACAGAAGACATCATCGCCACATCATGGGTCATCTCCACATCAGAACAAGATCGGATTCGAGGTGCAATGACTGAGAACTGACCTTGAAGACAGCAACATGAGATACAACTCAATGAAGATAACATAAGACCAGAAGTCACTCAACCCAAACTATTAGCGCACGCTAAATCTCTAACAATAGCGACACCCGTCGACCAATCAGAAATATCCACTTTTCTTACCTTTTCCGTTCCGAACGGAAATTTTGGTCGAAAATCCGTTGTGTCAGATTTGTGTCGCATTTCGCGTCGCAAGAATCGTTTTCCCTCAATCACAGATCCAAAAATGTCGTGGAAATTGATTTCTTGCCAAGATGAGCCAATCTGCCCAATCAGGACAGTCTTGGATCTTGGGTGTGACACGTGCGAATCTTGCCCTGACCTTCTCAAGTGAATACGATCAATCGTGTGATCGTACTACTAGCAACATCGTGAGAAGACGTAATTTACAACACGGGCTATCGCGGTGTTTTGTTCATTGACTTTTGCACCTCATCTTCACGCAGTAACACGCACATTTGTCGTGTTGTCTCCGTGTTATTTTCATCTGCAATTGCATGAGATCATGTCATGCCTCTATCATGCTCACAGTTCCAAGAAGACAATCTTGTGAGCTCGACAGCATTCCTACTACCATACGAATAATACAGTAAACAAACACTCTCCTCACCAACAACAACGACTTGATCACTCTACGTTCTCGGTGCGGTATCCTTCACACCCATCTACGATTACGTTCTAACAGATTAACAGTCGCAAGCTTTCACCTACTGAATTGATTGCGTGACAATCCATCCATCCTTCATCCCTCGTCCATCCACGAGCAATCCCTTCACCTTCCATCACGTGACGACGTGATTTCGGCTTTCCTTCGGCTTTCTCGCATCCGCAGAACGCCCTCCTTTCGGTTCCTCAGCTGAGTTCGGGCCTTCCCACTCAGCCATCCAAGACTTCCTGCAGCACCCTCCCGCACCAGAAGACGATTCAGTCAGTGCACCCCAGCCTCAGCTATCCTTCAGCCTCCAGCATCCGCATCCACTCTCTCCATCCATCCATCGCCAATCATGTCGACTCCTGAGATGGACCTCGCCACCTTGGATCACATCCTCGGTGTCATCGGCATCCCTTCGGACTCCACTCCTCGCGACATCATCGCCCATGCGGACATCGTCAGCCCTCTTGACCTTGTCTCGCTCACCGAAGATGATCTTCGCAGCTTCCAACTTCGCGATGAGATCGATGATGGCGAGACCATCGTCGCCGTACTCGGAGTGAACCACATCCGCAAGATCCTCAACCTTGGCAAGTGGTATCTCACACAAGCCATCCTCGACGACAACACTTGGAACGATCTCGATCGTACCTCGTTCATGGCGTTCACAGCTGAGCAGAACAACCCTTCCCTTCCGTCTTCGCACTCGCATTCGACTGCAAGCTCTCCCATTCCGTCTCCGATGGGCATGGGCCACCACACCACTCCAGCATCCGCATTCCGTCCGGTGCCTGAAGAACCTCCGCATGTGAACTTCGCATTCGATCCTTCGGCTTCAGTGCCTGATCCTGCCTTCCCGCAACCACCTGTGACTCCATCCATGGCACCCTCTTCCAACTTCCAAGGTGTCCATGCCATGGAGCTACCGGCTGACTACGTCAAGGAGTTCAGCAAGGCAACCAAGCGAGAGAGCCTGTCGCTCCCGACACTGAAGGACGACAAGCACTTCCTCACCTTCATGCGGACCTTCGAGACTCTTTCCTTCTCTCATGGACTCAACCACCATCTTGACATGGACTTCATGCCAGCACCCAAGGATGAGGCCTTCTTCGCGAGCCAGAATCGCTACCTCTTCGCCGTGCTCACTGAGCATGTCAAGACTTCCAAGAGTCGGCGCATCATCCGTGCCTACAAGAAGTCTTGCGATGGCCGCGCGGCCTATGCCGATCTCGTCGACAGCTACACCAGTGGCGTCGTCGGCGAGACTCTGTCCATCAAGTACAGAGATGCCATCGTCGCCTTCCGTCTGGACCAGACTTGGACCAAGACCCGCGAGCAATTCCTCGATGCTTGGGAAACCAAGCTCGACGACATCGAGGAGCTCGATGATGCATGCGTTGACGAGGCGGTCAAGCAGCAATGGTTGCGCACCGCCATCGGTCCCGATGTCGACTTGACTCGGGCCTACACCAACGTGAAGTCCAACTCTCGCCAACGTCACAAGCAATCTCGCGGCTTCATCAAGGTTGGTGTCTCCTTCGAAGACCTCCTCGAGTTCGTTCGAGATGAGGCACAATCCCTCGACGCCAACCAGCCTCGCACCACATCTCGGCGCAAGGTCAACAATGCCAAGACCGGCGGCTCTGCTGGCAAAGGCAATGGCAAGGACTACGCCAAGGACGACCGTCGTTCCATCCCCAATGATGAATGGCGTGAGATGTCCAAGGACCAACGCAAGGCATTCCTCGAAGCAAAGGGAAAGTGGCGCAAGAACAAGGGCAAGGGCAAGGCTGACTCCCACCGAGCTGCCAACAACGCTGCCACATCTTCGGGCACCACCGACACTCCTTCCGCAACCCCGTCCACTGGTAACACGGACTCTTCCAAGGCTGGTGACCAGTCCACTGCCATCGATCGCCTTCTCGCTCAGACCAAGTCCTCCTCTTCGTCTGACGATACCCCTCAACTGGTCTACAAGGGCCAGACCTGGCGCCTTGCCAACTCCACGGTGGTCCGGTACAGCTTCAACAAGCTTGTCAAGGACCACTCTGGCTCTCTCGTCGACAGCGGTGCCAATGGTGGCCTGGCTGGCGATGACGTCCTCGTTCTCTGCAAGACAGGACACACCGCCGACGTCAGTGGCATTGGCGACTCCGCCATCGCCAACCTCGACATCGGTACGGTTGCTGGTCTCATCCAGACCACCGAAGGGCCCATCATTGGTAAATTCCACCAATATGCACTCTACGGAAAGGGCAAGACCATCCATTCATCCAACCAGCTTGGTGCCTTCGGAATGGATGTCAACGAACGCCCACGGAATCTCCCTGGAGGTCGCCAGACCATCATCACACCAGGAGGCCACATCATCCCACTGGCTGTCCGGCAGGGCCTGTCCTACATGGACATGGCCAAGCCTACCCGCTCTGAACTCGACAAGTATCCGCATGTCGACTTCACAGCGGACGACGAATGGGACCCTTCTTCCCTCGACCAGGAGATGAACCTCGACGACGTCGTCGATGATGACGCCGCAGCACTCCAGCGCCGTGAGAACAACTCTACCGTTCTCACGGCCTACACTGGTGCTCGCCAAGCCGACATCGCTGACAACCCGGGCAGCATCATTGCCACTCGCAAGCCTGCCGACTACGAGGCTCTCCGACCCCACTTCGGCTGGATTCCGGCTCGTCGCGTTCGCGACACTCTTCGGTGTACCTCCCAGTGGTACCGTACCGCCGAGCGCTTCTCCATGCGCAAGCATTTCAAGTCTCGGTTCCCAGCGGCCAACGTCGACCGTCTCCATGAGACGGTTGCGATGGATACGCTCTTCTCCGATACCCCTGCTCACGACGACGGGGTTCCCGGCCATGGCGGCTGCACCATGCTTCAGGTGTACGTCGCCCTCGACTCTCGGTTCACGGCCGGCTTCCCCATGCCATCCGAGAGCCGCATCTCCGACACTCTCCGTGACTTCATCCGACGCCACGGGGCTCCCGACCTACTGATGTCCGACAACGCCAAGGCGCAGATCGGTAACAAGGTTATGGAGATCCTCCGGCAGTATCACATCCGTGATCACCAGAGTGAGCCGGAACATCAACACCAGAACGGCGCGGAACGCCGGATCCAGGATATCAAACGCACAACCAACGGTGTGATGGATCGCACGGGTACTCCCGACCGCTTCTGGCTGATCTGCACGCTCTATGTGGTTGATCTCTTCAATCACATCGCGCAGGTCACCGCTGGCTCCATCACCCCCCTCCAAGCCGCCTTCGGACAGCGACCGGACATCTCCAAGTTCCTGTCCTACCGATGGTGGCAACCTGTCTACTACCGGGTTGACAACCCCACCTTCCCCAGCCAGTCCAAGGAGCGCAGTGGGCGCTGGGCCGGTCCCTGCCTGCACAAAGGCGATGATCTTACCTTCTGGGTCCTCGACGACGAGACCCAGCGACTTCTTCCTCGGTCTGCCATCCGACCTGCCGACGACTCTGCCACCCGCAATCTTCGTGCGGACTTCCCCTTCCCCATTGTTGGGGAGGACGATGGCTCTGATGCCATGAATGTGGCGAATGGGGAGCCAGACGACGACATCTCCGTCCCTCCTGACTCCGACCCCATCGTACACTCCCTCGCCGATTCCATCCTGGCTGACCGCCGCGGCACAGACCCTGAAACAGTGGGGAATGCCAAGGTCCACATCCCGAAGTTCTCTCCCGAGGATCTCGTTGGGATGACCTTCATCCACGAGAAGGATGGCCAACAAGTCAAAGCGGAGGTGGTGCAAAAGGTCAATGACCTTGACGCAGCCAACCACCAACGTATCAAGATGCTACTCGCACTGGCCGATGGGGAGACGCATGACCTCATCTCCTACGTTGAGCTCGCCGACATCATCGAACGGCAACAGGAGCACAACGACGACCCCGACGCCAAGTGGGAGTTCGACTCCATCATCGGACACGAGGGTCCTCTCTCATCTTCCTCTCCCTCCTACAAGGGATCAAGCTTCAACGTCATCGTGAAATGGGGAGACGGCTCCACCTCCACGGAACCACTCTCCATCATGATCCAGGATGATCCCGTCTCATGCGCTGCCTACGGCCGCCGCCACGAGCTGCTCGACGAGCCTGGCTGGAAGCGCCTCAAGCGCCTCGCCATCCGCACCAATCGTCTCGAGCGACAAGTCCACGTCGCCAAGTCCAAGACCTTCAACCACGCCCCTACCTTCCAGTTCGGTGTCCAAGTCCCTCGCAACCACAAGGAAGCGATGCGACTCGACGACAAGAACGGCAACACTCTCTGGGCCGACGCTGAGAAGAAGGAGATGGACCAACTCTTCGGGTACCACACCTTCAAGTCTCTCGGCAAAGGCGCCCCTGTCCCTTCCGGCTTCCAGAAGATCCGCCTCCAATGGGTCTATGCTGTGAAGCATGACCTCCGTCACAAGGCGCGCTGCGTCGCTGGTGGTCACCTCACCGACCCCTGCAAGGATGCATCCTACGCAGGTGTGGTCAGTCTTCGCTCTCTCCGCCTCTCCCTCCTCGCCGGCGAACTCAACGGCATTCCAACATGGGTTGGAGACATTGGCAATGCGTATCTTGAGGCCTTCACTCAAGAACGCATCTGCTTCATCGCTGGTGACGAATTCGGTGACTTCGCTGGTCATACCATGCAGATAGTCAAGGCACTCTACGGCCTGCGCACATCGGGCGCCCGATTCCATGAGGCTCTCGCCGACACCCTTCGCGACATGGGTTTCCTCCAATGCCGCTCCGATCCCGACGTCTGGATGCGTGACGCCAACTCCCATTGGGAGTACGTCTGCGTATACGTCGATGACCTCACCGCGACGATGGCCGACCCCAAGGCTTTCTTCGACATCCTCTCTTCGAAGTACGGGTACCAGCTCAAGGGAGTTGGTCCTATCAAGTACCACCTCGGTGCTGACTTCGGCCGTGATCCCGACGGCACTCTCAAGCTCTCTCCGCAATCCTACATCAAGCGGATGATGGAGAACTACGAACGCATGTTCGGCGAGCTTCCCCGCAAGATCAGCTGCCCCCTCGACAAGGCCGACAGCCCGGAGCTCGACACCTCTTCCGAACTCAGCGAAACCGACAAACGCAAGTTCATGTCGCTCATCGGTGCACTCCAGTGGTGTATCTCCCTCGGACGGTTTGACATCTCTGTCGCCGTCATGACGCTGGCACGCTTCCGCTCAGCTCCCCGCCAAGGCCATCTGGACCGCGCCAAGCGAGTGTACGGATACCTTCGCAAGCACCCTGATGCTGCCATCCGCTTCCGCACCTGCGTTCCCCGCTTCGATCTTCACTACGAGGTTCCCAACCATGACTGGATCTACTCCGTCTACGGGAAGACCTCCGAGGAGATTCCGGACGACATCCCCGAGCCGAAAGGCAAACCTGTCCGAACCACCACGTTCGTCGACGCCAACCTTCTCCACTGCCAAGTCACTGGCAGATCCGCTACCGGTGCTCTCCATCTGGTCAACCAGACCCCCATCGAATGGTTCTCCAAGCGTCAAGGCACGGTTGAGACCGCCACCTACGGGTCCGAGTTCGTCGCTGCCCGTCAAGCTACGGAGCAGATCATCTCCCTCCGTCTTGCCCTTCGTGAAATGGGCATTCCAATCGACGGCCCCAGCTGGATGCTGGGTGACAATCAGTCCGTCATCACCTCCTCCACGGTCCCCAAGAGCATGCTCTCCAAGCGCCATAACGCACTGGCCTACCATCGCGTCCGGTCCGCTGTCGCCGCTGGCATCCTCTACTTCATCAAGATCCCCGGCACACAGAACGTCGCCGATGTGATGACGAAGTTCCTTCCATGGGCTGTCTTCTGGCCCCTCGTGAAGCCCATCCTCTTCTGGAAAGGACACACCGAGTCCTCTTCCCCGACCTACAAGACCTGAATGTCCGGGACACGCTTTGGGGAGTATTAGCGCACGCTAAATCTCTAACAATAGCGACACCCGTCGACCAATCAGAAATATCCACTTTTCTTACCTTTTCCGTTCCGAACGGAAATTTTGGTCGAAAATCCGTTGTGTCAGATTTGTGTCGCATTTCGCGTCGCAAGAATCGTTTTCCCTCAATCACAGATCCAAAAATGTCGTGGAAATTGATTTCTTGCCAAGATGAGCCAATCTGCCCAATCAGGACAGTCTTGGATCTTGGGTGTGACACGTGCGAATCTTGCCCTGACCTTCTCAAGTGAATACGATCAATCGTGTGATCGTACTACTAGCAACATCGTGAGAAGACGTAATTTACAACACGGGCTATCGCGGTGTTTTGTTCATTGACTTTTGCACCTCATCTTCACGCAGTAACACGCACATTTGTCGTGTTGTCTCCGTGTTATTTTCATCTGCAATTGCATGAGATCATGTCATGCCTCTATCATGCTCACAGTTCCAAGAAGACAATCTTGTGAGCTCGACAGCATTCCTACTACCATACGAATAATACAGTAAACAAACACTCTCCTCACCAACAACAACGACTTGATCACTCTACGTTCTCGGTGCGGTATCCTTCACACCCATCTACGATTACGTTCTAACACAAACAGTGTCTTCACTCACCAGCTTGTCACCCTCGTCCTGAAAGACTTGATCTCTCTTGAAGGACTCGTGTGATTTCGCTGTGTACGATAACGAGATAACACCTACCATGAAAAATGAAGTCGGAAGAGAAAGTGAGATTGTGCTCACAGTTCTAAAACGGTACAGTTTCTAACAGCGGATTAGATTACAGTACTAACTATAACCCCGGGTTTCCAACATATCATAGACTAGTGCGCTTGTTGGAATGTACTGGTGTGCGTTGCCAGTGATACAAGTACGGAGAGGACAGCACTCCGCCAACTTTCATCGGTGCAAGTTGCCATCAAGACGAGATAAGGCGAGAGGAACACGAGTTTGTGAGGGCGGAATTGCTGCCTTGCTGATCGACCGTGCGGGGGTCGTTCATCTTTTCCTTGTTACGGACGACGAGAGTGGAAAGACTTGACGGTGCGAGTGGCGACATTATGTGTCCTCCATGCAGAGGCAGCTTCGTACTGGGTTCTTGCAATGAGGTGTATCCAGGAATGGCGACCAATGTATCACCTTTTTTGCTGCACATGCACCCTTGCTGATGATGTACATATGAGTCTACCTGAGTGAATCTGACCCTCCCCATCATTCCCGTGTTGAGGTTAGCACATGCCTGATCTTGATTGGAATGATACACTACGTCTGGCACATTCACGAACACTCATTGACCGGGTATCAGAACGAGTCGAACAATGTCCGATTAATTCGATCGTCAAGAATCCCAACAAGGGTATCTCGAAATGTTGTTTCCATGGCGAATAGTATCACGACTTTTGTACATTTATACAAAGTGGTACTCACTGCCTTTGATGAGATACCAACAGCGTCTCACATGTTCATGATCATTGCCGCTGCCTCTTTTCCATTTGGGCACAACTGTCGAGTGCTGATTTGTGCGCATGGGAGGGAGAGAGAGTGAAGGCAGCGAAAGGCGTTTTTCGTCCCTGATCGTGTTCGGACTCATACATCTTTGATGTATGGCGCAGCCTGCGCGCGGTATGAACTACCTCTGTGGGTGTCGGTGATGTTCGGGCCGGGAGCTCTTGGCGCCGACATGGATCATACCAGCGCCACAGCAGCAGGGACGAAATCACAACACAGAACACGGATTTCTCAGAAATCCTTCACAAACCAACGAAGCTTGCACGAAGTGCCTTGAACTCTTCGTGGATCGCGATTGGTTGTGGCTCCGGCGCAGCTGAGATGAGAGGATTCTTCATCCCACAACAACAACAACAGCAACAACAACAACGACGAAGGACAGAACTCCACTTCGCTCCACTGAACTCCACTTGTTAGACGCCACTGTGATGGACGACCGCAAGCCACCACCAAGGAGCCCCGCCGATGACAAAGAACGCAATGGCGGGATGGAGAAGGAAGACAATGATGGCGCCGCCAGTGCTGCTGACAGCAGAAAGCCTGCAGCCCACCGTCGGGAGGTCCGCATCGGCCGATACCGAGATGAACAACGTCGCGGCGGTCCATTGACCAGGACCAACTCTACGGCCGACGCTGATGCCAAGGCGAAGGCGAAGGCCAGGGCTGGAGCGCAACGTGCTGCTGGTCTGGTCTCACCCAGCGGCATGTCCTCCATCACCAGCGGATGCTTCTCCGCCATTGGATCGGAGCACCGCAATTCAATGCAGTCGCGAGCGTCAGGATCAGCATCAGGCGTTCCGCCACCGCTGCGACCAGGAGCCGTTTCTGTACCGGGCGTTGACGCATCGAGAGAAGACAATGAAGCTTCCAATGCGTCCAATGCGTCCAATGCAGCGTACACGATGTCGCAGAAGGTCGGGGCTATCCCTACGTCCCTCAGGACTACCGAGGCATCCATTGGCACACGGACCGCCGGTGGCACTGACATCCTCGAGAGGAGCAAGTTCGGATTCCCCAGAGGCACGCGGCTGTCGCAACGGGGTTCCAATCCCAGCAGGGCCGCTATGCCCAGTCGCACCTCAGTTGAAACGAAGGAGGATGACGAGGAACTATTGCAGCCAATGGATGATCCGCCTCAGACCGTCCCGAGCCAACCAGGCGCCGTTTCAAGTGGCGACAACTTGCGCCAGTCCACAGCCTCCACCTTCTCCGCCGATCTGTCCCATACGCCACCGGTCTCGGAGGTGCGTCAGAATGCGCCTTCCGACGTCTCCGTCTTCACCATGGACCAGACCGAAGACCTGTCCACGATCGCCACCCCCATCACAGCCCAGCTGGCTTCAACCGAAGAGGACGTGGCGGATCGTGTCAAGGAGCGTCTCGAGAAGGAGTTCGCGGAGCGCATGGAGACGCAGTTACAGGAGCGCATGCGCTTGGAGCAAACGCGCAATGGCGGGGACGCGGCAACCAACGGCGCAGTTGTCACCGCCGAAGCGGTGGAGGTCACGAAGGACGACGAAAACGGCAACTCCGGCAGTCAAAGCAGGCGCAGGACGTGCATTGGCATCATCGTCGCTTTAGTGCTGGCAGGGATCGGCGCTGGAGTCGGCGTGGCACTATCAGGCAGCAACTCCAACAGCTCCTCCAACAACTCCTCCAATGCCGACAACATATCGCCCGTGACGTCGGCACCAACCGCAGCTCCCATCGCATCATCGAGCCCGACCTTCACGCCGCAGACAGCAGAATTCGACACGCTCGTCGATCGTCTGGCGCAGATACTGGAGGGTGAACCGGCAAACACAGGGCGCGATATACTGGAGGATCGATCCACCACACAGTACAGAGCATTGGATTGGCTCGCAAATCAAGACGTCGCAAAGATCGACCCGGCCTTCGCACCCACATCCGAACTCATTGAACGCTACGCACTCGCAGTTCTGTACTACACGACCGCAGGCGAGGACACGTGGGAGAACAAATTCAACTTTCTTACCAACAGCAGCGTCTGCGAATGGCGTGATGCCGACACGAGCAATGGCATTTCATGCGATGAAGCCGGCAGGGTGACTGGAGCAAGGTTTGATTCCAACTTCTTGACTGGCACCATTCCGAAAGAGTTCTTCCTCCTCGAACAGCTCACCAGCTTGCGCATCGTCAACACCGTCATCGATGGAACGCTGCCAACCGAAATTGGCCTATTATCAAACTTGGTGAAACTCATGATAGTCTTCCTCCCAATGTCCGGCCCGATGCCCACGGAGATCGGCCGTCTGGCCAACTTGACGGAAGCTCGACTTGATAGAATCGGTTTCACCGGCACGCTTCCGTCCGAGATTGGCAACCTGCAATTGCTTCAGTTGCTGCATATCTCCAGAAACTCCCTGACAGGCGCGTTGCCCACCGAGGTCGGTAAGATGCAAGCCCTGACCAACCTCCAGATCTTTCAGAACGGATTCAACGGGACAGTCCCAGTCGAGTGGGGCCAGCTTACCAACATGCAGCGTCTCGGTTTCGAGAAAACTGAGTTGCAGGGCAACCTGAATCCAATCTTTTGCTCAGGCTCGCATCCCGACCTTTATGATTTCTACGCAGATTGCGGTGCCACTGACGATGGCACAGTCCCAGCAGCAACGACCTGCGCTTGCTGCTCGCACTGCTGCGATGCCGCGGACAACTGCTGCAACACTGAGACAGAGTGTCCGATCTTGAATGTCGACAAGAAGAGCGACATACTCGCCATCTTGGAACCATATCTGCAAGGCGATCCAATCTTTACGGACCCGTTGGTGTTCAATGATATCGAAAGCCCGCAATACCGCGCGCTGGACTGGTTGGCAAATGTTGACAGCTTCGATCTCGACCTCGCCAACACGGCAGATGAGGTGGTCGTGGAGCGATACGCCTTGGCAGTGTTCTACTATGCCACTACCAACGATGGGCCTTGGGACACGAATGTTACTATTTTGTCGCCTTCATCCATTTGCGAATGGTGGAATGAGGAAGGAGGTATCCAATGCGACGCCAAGGGCTGCGTCACCTCCATCATGCTCTCAGACTCAAACGTGGACACTGACCAGCTTCCCTCCGAGATTGCTCTTTTCGAAAACTTGACCATCTTCGATTGCTCCAACAACTTCATCCGCGGGTCCCTCCCGACAGAAATTGGAAAGCTGGCTTGGCTTGAGGAGCTCAACCTCTCGTCCAACCACATATCTGGCACGATCCCGACGAAATTTGGAGATCTTTCGAGTCTCAGACTTCTCGATCTCAGTGTGAACTTCTTCAAGGAGGAAATCCCATCAGAGCTCGGGCGGTTGTTGGCACTGCAGGAGCTCTACCTCGACTACAATGGGCTCACAGGCGCGTTGCCATTCGAAATTGGTGATCTGTCCCAGCTTGTTGCCGTCTCCGTTTCAGGAAACTCCATCAACGGGGAGGTCCCGCCCCAATGGGGGAATCTGACGAACTTGGACAGCCTTCGATTGGAGGAGAACTCGATCACAGGCAACCTCACCGAAATGTTTTGCGATGGATCATTCCAATTCTCTTTGTTTAGTTCAGACTGCAAGGAACCAGGCGACGGCATCCTGCCTCCGGAGACCGATTGCACATGCTGCACACAGTGTTGTGACCGAAATGATGTCTGCGTCCCCTAGAGAGCGATGACGCCTCGTCCACCGCACCGTCTGTCATTGACACAACAGGGCGCGACAGGATGGACGGTAAGATGCGCAGGGCACCAGAAGACCACATTGGCAAACGGTCAAAGATGGAGACTTGGGGCATGCGAGGAGCAGAGACCAGGTAGTCAACCTCCTTGAATTTAGAAGATAGTCTTTAACCTTCGTTGGGTCTGTAGAGAGAGAGAGAGAGAGAGTTGGCAGTTTGATTTGGAGATGTCGCGTTTCTCTCTCTCCGACTGTGTATAGTATGCTCGTGGTGCCATGGCAGGTGCATGCATGAAAGTCGTGAGTGGAGAAGAGGATCCGCGCCAATCAAGAAAAGCAACGTGCACGTAATTGCGGGAAACCGTTGATCCTTTCATCCGTCATGGTCTTGTCAACATTCACCCTGGAGTACTCTTTTCCAATCTACTCTCCTCTCCTCAACTTTTGTCCATTCAGTTCTATCATAGGTAGGCACAAGTGTAGCACAGGGTACTGGTCGTGCAATCTAAAACACACAGGTAGACAGTGCTTCCATCGCTTCATCCTGTTGTTGTGGGTAACATGGAGGGAGGAGGTCGAGTTAGGACCCACTTGAGTGACGGGACCTGCAGTCGGTCCTGGGGGGGGGGGGGGGGGGGGGGGGGGTGCGAAGATACGGGGCTTTCGACCCAGCCACCCACATGTTCATAAACTAGAAAGAAATATAAGAATCATAGTGGACGCCGATTTTGCTGTAATGCCTTTGTCAGTATCTGTACGGGAGGATGTGTGTGTGTGTGTGTGCTAATGATGGATTTATGGGAGGAGACTGTCTCCGTTGTCACTCTTCAGAGGCGGAGGCTGCGGACGTCTGTCCTGCGTACGTATGCCAACACCCCCCCCCCACGCTGGAAGATTTCCAGCGGGAAAAATTGCTCTGACAGAGCGACGCCCATCATGGTCTTGAGCGTAAGACGGGCGGAAGCGACCCATGATCAAGTCAGTATGGCGGAAGAAGAGAACCGAAGGCGTTTGCTTGGTACACGCATCTGCAGCGTTGAGATCGGATGCGACGTCCTCGATAAGAATAAGATCCCGATCCACCCAGTCACTGACTGCGAAGGTTCGGATATCAATATGTCTCGAATTCCGTGTAGGCTGACTTGCATTGGCCATCATGCGTGCTCCTTGGTTGTCCTCGAAGATGAGAGTTGCGTGCTGCTGAGGCACCCCGATCTCATCGAGGATGGAGCGAAGCCACAGAGCCATGTGGCCAGCATCGCTGGCAGCAACAAATTCGGCTTCGGAGCTGCTGAGGGACACGGTTGGCTGGACTCTGGTCTTCCATGCGACGGCAGCGCCGCCGAACATGAACACGATGCCAGTGACAGAGCGCCGATGTCGAATATCGGATCCCCAGTCAGCATCCACATACCCATAGACTGTGGAGAAACGGACCGTCGTGTGACCACCCACGTCATGTGAAACGTCCTCAGGCGGTGAAAGAGGTACGGGCACCGGGACATCAGGAAGGTCAAGCAGTGGCAACGGTCGCCAGTAGGTGATCCCAAGCTCTCGTGTGGCAGCTATGTAGCGGAAGAGGTACTTGACTGCCTCATAATGGAGCTTGGCCGGGTTGATAGAGAACTGGCTGAGCTTCACCACTGGGAACGAAATGTCGGGACGGCAAGACACCATGGCCCAAATCAGCTCGCCGATGGCCTGTCGATAATTGAAAAATGTCGACTGCAGTTGCCGTCGCTCACCGTCAGTAGCCAGGACCTCAGCATTGTCCAGCTGCTTGATGTAACCATTGTCAGCACGCATGGGAAGTCGCTGTGACGACCGTAGATCTTTCCAACCATGCTTCTGCAGTACCTTGTTCAAATACGTAGTACAGTGTACCGTCACATGCGACCTTCCTTGCGTGAGGTCAAGCCCATTGTAGTGCGAGAAGAGCCCATGTCGAGTGATTGGTTGGTTGAGCTGCTTGTCGAGTAAGTCGCAGAACGCGATGTAGGTGCTCTGTCGGGCGGTGGCCACTGCGAAATCGTCGACCTGCCGCAAAATGTAGACGCGCTCGCTCTGAACGACCCCAGTGTAGAGACATGGAGCGTGGGTGGTTGACGTCAGGCCCATGCGGCGCATGATTCCATTGACATGAATGCTCCACTGCCAAGGCGCCTCAGGGTGACCTTGGAGGTTCTTGAGGACAGGCACAACATGGCCACGCGGAATGGTAGCATCATGTTTGTGTTCCCACCACGAACGGAACTGATCGTCCACCTTCATGTAGTATCGCTGGGCGCTGGCTGGAGCTTCAGCAAATGCATTGGCAACATCAGCTCCAAAGATGAGTAGGCGCTGGACAGCGGCGATGGCCACAAGAATGCGGAATTCGGTGAGATCGGGCGTGGCAGCATACGTGTGACCAAATACACGGACGTTGCCTCCTCGGGTGGAACCATCACACACCGCGCGGGCCTTCTTGCGATTGTTCTCGTGGGTTTTCACAACATACACCCAGACCCAGTTGAACACAGCTGCGCCAGACGGAGGCTCCACTGGATCACCGAACATCCCTTGGTGGTGGTATTGCTCCATCTGCTTGAACTCCGCAGCTTGCCACTCATCCCAGTCATCGCCCAACAGCAACTTGCGCCGTGTGAGTTTGGGTGCAGCAGCAACGGCGCGAGCGCGTGGCGATATCTGCCGGATGACGTCCTTCACATGTCGAAGCTGGTCGAAGTAGAGCTGCGGAACACCTTGTTGGGAGAGAGCATTGCGCGCCTCATCAAAAGCGAAGATGGCGACGATTGGATTCGTCTGACGCTGCCGCGCGTTTGAAACGATGCGGACGACATCATCACCGCGCAACACGTCGTCGCCATCCAGGGTAAGCAGATGTGCAGACCGAAGACGCGATCGCCACCGGGGAATGCGAGCGGCCGGAGTGCCAGGCTTGCACGTTTGCAGCTGCAGTCGCCCTCGAGCATCGTCGGGCACCAGCACCAACCCAGCACATGGATCGGATCCATTCACCTCAATGTCCTGCGCGAACGGAAAACCGAAAGGTTCACTTGTCATCTCCAGCGACCGCACGAAACGATGAGGTGTGGACGAGCACGTGGCAGCGGCGGCGTGTAACTCCGAATCACCACACGCAACGCAGGACTCAACGGGTGTACGCCCTGCATCCGCATTGTCACCCTTGAGTGCGCCGTCCTTCGTAGGGACCAGTGCTGCATCACCTCGAGGGTCACGGAATCCCAGTTCGAACAGGAGTTGTGGTCCTGGAGGCCGATTGCTGGACGTGAAGTGAACCTCGTCAAAGACGATGTTGCCAGCTGTTTTGATGCGGCTAGAATCAAGGTCGTAGTATTTGTGGAGAGTCGGTGTCGCCGTGTGTCCCACAAAGATGCCATTGTACGTGTGAACGTCAAGCTTGGCAGGCGGATGCCCTGGCTTCCGGACAGTGACACGAGACCCAAACACACGTAGGTGCCCGAGATCTAGCTTGACCCCATGTTGGAGCTCGTAGGGAGTCTTGGAGATGGACACATGCCACAACTGGTTCTTCAGGTAGACCGAATGCACGAGCGCAAGGGCCCAGAACTGCGGCTTGAGACCCGCGGAATACAGTAGGGCCCTCGTCATGACGCCAAAAGTGCGGTTCAGCCGCTCCACCTTCCCATTCATCCAGGAGCAACCAGCACCAGTGGGCTCGAGATTGTACCCAGCATCACGGACGGCCACTTGGAAAGCTCCAGATCGAGTAAGCTCCCCGCCTGTATCGACACGCACCGCGCGATGACCCGAACGTCGGCCAAAATCACCCAGAAGTTTGGAGAATATCTCAACTGGAGGCGACCTGTCCTTGGTTGGAAACACCCACGTATATCGTGTGTACGCATCCGTGATGAGGAGGTACGACGTGAAGCCTTCGAGGGATAGGACAACCCGGCGATTGGCATCGCGGCCGCGTGGCTTTGCAGCACCATATGCCTCGTTGGTGGCACGCATGAAACCGAAGTCTGCATGGAACCGAGCGCCCGGATGTGGTTCAACAGTGTCCACGTTGGGTCCGCGAGCGGCCTTCTGGCGGTGAGCCTGGCTGCACGTCGTGCAGTGTCGCAACGGGTGCGCGCTGGACCGTAGTTTGCCAGGGACGCCAGTGACATGCGCAGGCAACTTCTCCAACTGCGACATGCCGGGGTGTCCCAGGCGCAGGTGCCATAGCTCCGCTTGCAAGGCCGGCGACGAAGTCTGAATGGCGAACGCCATGGGTGACCGCGTGGAGTCGCCGTTGAAGAAGTACAACCCATTGGACTGAGTCATAGAGGCAGAGCAGTCACCGCTTGCACCATGGAACGTGAGCGTGGCGCCTTGTAGGGTGGATGCAAATGTGAAGCGCTGGAAGGCATTGTCACTCTGTCGCACGATGGACTGTGGCGAGATGAGTGTCTCAGCCAGGTTGGGGCAAAGCGCGGTCCAGACTGAGATAGTCGACCCCTCGCACGTGGGAACGTCCAGGAAGCCTTCACCCGGGCATACCATGGACTCAGCAAGAGCATCAGCTGCCGCCAGCATGAGAGGTGAGGAGAAAGGCTGGTAATCCCTCAGGACTTCCTTGTACGGAGTCGCGCTCACATTGGCACCGATGTCGCATTGACCCACACCGCCATAAGGATTCCAGGCCCGAATGCCGGATCCATCAGTACAAGCGGCGTGAACACAGCAGGCCCTGACCACAGCATATCCCATAAGCTTTTGTGGCTGGATGGCGGAGGGAGCAGGAAGAGCAAGCACGGAAACCTCATCAATGTGATGACCTGCTGGTTTCCCGCTGTTGCGATTGTTGAAAGATGGCCGTTCACCAGAGAGCTCGCTTACTCCTGGCCGGCAGACCAAAAATCCTGGTCAACGGATTCGAGCACTTCATTGGACACCACGAGGTTGGCAATGGACTCATGTTCATCCCCGCTGTAGCGCTGGATGGCCCGAGCGTTGGCCGTGAAGGTCTGCTTGGTGAAGTGCCCGCGGAACTTGTCACGCATGGCGTCAGCATACTCCGAATGCGACGCAGCGTACTCGTTCATGTGCGCATGGCGCCCAAAAGTCTTGCACGTGTCCTTGGTGTGACCCATGTTGCAGCAGGCCTCACAGAAGGCACCAGGCACCGGCTTGTAAAAGGCGTGCTGGCGCCTCTTGGGACATTGGCCTTGGCAACCACCACCACCGCGTCCTTGACTGCGTGTGTTGACACGATGCGCGACACCTCGAGCAGGCTGCTGGGGAAGATCCGCAATTTCCTGCCCAAGTTGCTCCACGCGCAGATTGATGGGAAGGTCCTTGGGCACGGCAACGCCACGGACGGCAGTATGGAAGTGCCCCAGTTCGTACCCATGGCCACGAAGTTCTTCAAGGAAGTGGCGCGTGAGCTCCAGCTGGGAGATGTGTCGGCGAAACACGAGGCCCTCCACAAGCTGGAAGCTGAACAGCTGTTCAGCGTACGTCGCAACGGACCCTTGAAAAGCTGGAGCCTTGTGGACCTGCGACTGGACGGCATCATACGCGCCAGAGAGCAGTGTATGAATGAAGACGTACGCGGAAAGCCGGTGCGGCATGATGCCGATGCTGCTGGTGTACTTCAGGCGAAGCGCGGCATGCTCCAGGTTGATGACACCATCGGCCTGCAGCTTCACCACCAGCTGGTCATTCATGGCAAAGACACGGTGACCGTGGGCATTGCGAGGAATGACGGAAGAGGACGGCTGGAACGAACTCAGCGGGCAAGAGTGCAAGTCCGCACGTGCAGCAGCAGCCTGGAACTGGCCATACCAGTTGAAGATCGCGGTGGGCGAGTCATCCTTGAGGGGCAGACGCCACTTGTCCCAGGCCTGACCAACACCGTAGTCCAGACGCTCGAGAGCGGGCGGGACCTCGTAGGTACGGTGTCGCCGGAACGCAGGGCTGGCGTTGGCCACAGAGTAGTCGACTCCAGAGTCAGTGACGTAGTCGAAGTCCTCTGCCGGGAGACGAGGAGTCGTGAAATCGTCAGGCGGTAGAGTACGAGAGTCCACGGCAGGCGCAGTAGAAGGAGCACCACCGCCAGGAACACCACCATCGCCAGACCCACGAACATCGTCAGGCGGCGGCTCGTCAGCGGGATCGCGAACCTTGGAAATGTCGACGACTGCGTCGTCCGCACCAGGGCTGCGCTCGTCATGGCGCGAAGCGATGGAGGCCACCGACGAGGGCACGGAGCGGAATGCGGAAGGGATCGGATTCTCGAGGCGCATGAATGGACGGAACTCGCGCGCCGAGAGGCTGGTCGCCCAATGCTCGTCGTCTTCGCCAGTCTTCAGGTACCACGCGCGGAGCCGCCACAAGTGTCGCACATGAAGCGGACTCTTGGCGGACCACGCGCAGAGGCACTCGTGGAATCCATCATCAGGCGCGCAGAGGAGGTCGTAGAGTTCCTCATCCGAGCGCACCTGAAGATCGGCCATGGCATCCGGGAACCACTTCCACCCAAGGCGGAGAGAGATGGTTTGAGCGGTGGACACCGTCGCAGCGGGCGGAGCGTTGTCGTCAGCGGAAGCCATGGTAGAGAGAGGAACGAAGTGCGGAGCGAAGAGAGGGTGACGAGAGGGCATACAGCTCGAAGCCAGGGAATGAAACGTCCTGAAACGAAGAGCACGAAGAGACGGAGAGGATGTAGTCACAAAAGCGTGAAACAAGCCATAACCTGTCAGTATCTGTACGGGAGGATGTGTGTGTGTGTGTGTGCTAATGATGGATTTATGGGAGGAGACTGTCTCCGTTGTCACTCTTCAGAGGCGGAGGCTGCGGACGTCTGTCCTGCGTACGTATGCCAACAGCCTTATTTTAATTTTTATCTCTGACCCACGTCAGCCAATGACCGTACGGTCGCTACAGGATCCTGAAAAAAATGGGCTCCTATAGAGACTATAATTTAATCATATGTACTTCAACACATCGGTAATAAGGTAGGAGTGTTAGACAGTGAGTCCAGGCCTTGGTTATAAACTTATGATGGCGTCAGCCTAGCGTTTTAGAGGCAAAACGTGATGCAAGCAAACCGGGATATGTATGAAACCGTTGAAATGGCGTTACACGATAGTCGCCACTATCAATCATGGACGACATAGCAATGAGACAACTGCACCGACGCATACGACATCGATAAGACTCATAATCTGCATCTTTACTCTTTTTCGCTCTAAACCGGTTTCACGTGTGTCGAAACTTGGTTTATCATTCTCATCCGCTCATGCGGGCATGTGCGAGCGTGCGGGGACCGCCTGAAGAGGCGACGATAATACTGGGACCCCGCTCCGAGGGTGGACCGTCACCAAGCCGGCACTGCTTGTACTGTGCTGCATCCTCTTTGACCATGATGTGTTGACGCAGATGGTCACACGGAAACCCCTACTGCGACACGCGCTGTCATCAGCGGAAAGATCGTGTGCCTTGTTGCCCGGTCCGTGCTTCTCATCGCGGGTTGTTACCGCAAAACACACGTTGAGCCATTTTTTCACGACGAAAACACACCATGTCCCAGTGTGGTTTTCTTGTCAACACAACTCTCTCCCCTTTCTCCACTTCTTTCTCTCACCATCATCATTATCACCACTACGTACGAAAATCATCAACATGGCAGCCGCTGCAAATGCAAACGTGAACGAGATACGTGACTATTGCAAGAATGTACTCAGCTTCCCTGACGATGACATCGTCGATGCTTTGGAAGATCAAGGCTTGACCAAATTCGACAACTTTCTCTCCATTACCAACAAAGGTGTTACTGCCCTGTGCAAGCGCATCTGCGATGGCAGTGGGTTCATCGAAAACCCAGCATACAAGGCAGGAGCCAAGGGCAACATACCACCACAAATCAAGGACCCAGGCATCAGTGTTGGTTGGGTTCATGAGACAAAGCTCCGTCAACTCCGTTATGCACGATTCCACTTCCAACGTATCCAACGCCCTTTACGGCAGCAGAGGCGCCCATGGACCGCCTCGTCGCGCTGTGGGAGCTCTTCTTGGAGGAACAACGTGTCAAGAAAGAAACAGAGCCAGACATGCCAGAACGGCTGGTCAAAGTGGACCGCATCTGTGACAGCCTTGAAGACATTCAGAACTACTTGGAGAACACGCATGGTGCACTTGACACTCCACTCTCCTATGTGATCCGTGAGGATTCACGTAAACCTGAGGATCGCACACCAGCCATCAACAACAGGTTTGGTGTACCTACCATGAAAGAAGAATTGATTGACCGCGCAATCCATGAAGGCATCCGATATGACGCAGACAACGCCAAAGTATGGCAAGTGGTTTGTCATGTCACGCATGGAGGACCTGCATGGGCTTGGGTCCAAGGCTTTGAGCGCTCACGCAATGGTTGTGCAGCATTCATCGCTCTCAAAGAACATTACCATGGCGACTCATTCTAAGCACGCACCAAGGCAGCCGCATCCAAAACAATCGCAACCAGTTTCTACGACGGAAAATTGCGTCAATTCTCTTTCGAACGATACACACAAATCATGAAAGGCGCATTGGAAGACATGGCACAATGTGGTGAACCATTGGTGAACGCGGCGAAAGTGCGTCACTTCCTCGATGGTATCCGCGATTCGCGTCTCGACAGCGCATGTGTTGCTATCAAGATCAATGAAGCCCTTCACAAAGATCTACCGGGTGCCATCAATGTCCTGAGCAAAGTCATTGACCACAAACAAATCGCATCACCCAGACACTCTATTGGTTCAATGGGCCGTGGCAAAGGCGGTCGCAACAACCGCAATGGAACACCAAGCAAGGGTGGTCGCGGCGGTCAAGAAAAACCCAAGAAATACGACCCTGACATGGTCATTACGGATCGCCACTACTCACCAGAGGAATGGTCGGTCATGTCGTCTGCACACAAGACCAAGGCACTTGAGATGCGTGCAGAACGGGACAAGCGCCGTGGGGTTATGTCGGTGGGCAGAAACACGCCATCGAAACGCTCCCACGACAAGACAGATGGTCACTATGGACCACGCGATACTACGAACCAAGGCAACGGTCAAACGGGTACCAACAATCAGGCTGGTATTGGCAGCATGGCCACTCGTCACAACCAACAAGGACGTTCCTGACTGCGAAGTCACACTTGACGGCTCACATCTGTTAGCATGTCTCTGTCGTCTGATACCCCACGGGCAGAACTCGATTTGCATGCGGATACATGTTGTTTTGGTGACACTGTGTACATTGTGCATCAGACCGACCAAACCGTCACTGCAACCCCTTTTATTGACTCACTTGGGTCCATCGATAATGCACCAATCGTCACAGCTGCGATAGCATACGATGATCCAGTTACATATCAAACATTCATTCTTTTCTTTCCACAATCGATCTACTTTCCTCGTCTTGAACATCCTTTGTTGTGTCCAAACCAAATGAGGGCTGCGGGTATAGTCGTGAATGATGTTCCTCTGCTCATGATCAAAGAGCACGAACGGAAGCCGGAAGACCACTCCGTGGTCTCATTCGACGACGACCTACACATTCCTCTACGGTTGCAAGGCACTGTATCCTACTTCCACATGAGGAAGCCAACACAACAAGAAGTCCAATCCGATCGTGACTGCATCCATGTCATGATGACACAAGAGGCTACATGGGACCCATCCCAATGGTTGTCAGGGGACGACGAAGATGCCATCCGTGCATCTCTCTCATCACAACGAACCATATCATCCATCAGCATCCATGGCACGCACACGTCCAATCGAAAGGGGACTATTACACCGGATGTCCTTGCACAACGCTGGCGCATCGGAACAGAAGCCGCATCACGTACTCTTGACGCAACAACGCAACTGGCCATTCGTGACTTTCGTCATGCTTCAGGAACACGTCTTCTCAATCCATACGCCATGCAACTACGATATCGTCGGCTCAACACCCAACTCTACGCCGACACCATGCACGCAAAGACCAAGTCGATTCGTGGCAACAAATGTGCCATGATATACTGTACACCGTTTCACTGGGTCCGGGTGTACCTGATGGCGGAACGCAAAGAAGCACATCGCACACTTGACGAACTGTTTCGTGACCACAGCATCCCACACACCATTATTCCAGACAACGCAAAAGAGCTCGTGGCTGGCGAATTCCGTCGCAAGCTACACAGAGCACAAGTCTCCATCTGTCCAATCGAGGCATACATCCACAACCAGAACAAAGCAGAAGAAACCATCCGCGAACTCCGCTAACATTACCGACGTTTGATGACATCGACAGATACACCGGAATACTTGTGGGATTATTGTTGTCAGGAATCGAGGGTACGACTATGTCGGAAAGATACCCATGATTGCCGCAACTCCCAACACTATTTGTCACACCTTTGGATATTATTCGTCACACCATTGAATATTATCCATTCCACCCACGACACGAATCACACGGGAATGACCTCAGTCTTACCAAGCAAACAAGTCTGTCCTCTATGAATCAAGAAAAGGACACGATATCTAAATCATGTGAAGGAAGATGATGACCGACACATTGATGATCACCCCATCTGGAGATCATGGCACGTGTCACCCACGGACTAGAACAACTCAGAAAGCGCATCATCCATGACACCAATCATGACACCAATCGGAAAGTTCGGTGTCAGGAGATCAAGAGCGAAACGCAAGACTGTGGAATCGTACCGCAGGGAATGTAGAATAAGGATATGCACGACGATGTGCATGACAAAGGATGCCTGCGGATGCGATCTCATGTATGCAAGCAATGATTCATGATGAAGAGATGCATGAATGCAACAGTATAACACGATGCTGCTGCAGGAGATGCTATATGAGAAACGAAAGGCAAAGGAGCTGAAGAGAATGAGCTCACGGTTCTGAATAGTACGGTCTAACAACGAATTAGGTCTTACTAACACTAACCCCGGATTTCCAACACGTTTCGAAACGTTACGATTGAAATCCTACGTTTCCATCATCACCAACACAGCAACAAACGACTCTCACCATCATCACCATGACGTCCTTCCTCGGTAAGACCGATCGTTACATGATCATGTTCGACGGCAAGCGATCCTCCTGGAAAGCTTGGAGTGCGAAGTTCCTTGCCCGCGCCAACCGCAAGGGTTACGGAGACTTGTATCTCAAGGACTTGGGTGAAGTGATTGTGAAGACCGAGGCTTTTGACCCCTCTCCTCTCGCTTCCATCGCGGGAAGCGAAGAGAAGAAGCTTAAGGCCTCGAAGTTATCTGCCATGTCTCCCGAGGAGAAGGCGGAGTACAAGATGGCTCTGGCCAAGTACGCGTTTGAAGAACTGACCATGGCAATCAACCATGAAACCACCGAAGGCGATGTCGCCTTCATGGCTGTGTTGGGATGCGAGAGCAACATCTACGAGGGAGGAGACCCTCGCAAGGCGTGGAAGGCTCTCGAGCGCATCTACGAGCAACGCACTGCGCCAATGAAGGCAAAGTTGTTGGCTCAACTCAACGGGATGCGATTGAAGAAAGGCGAACACCCGGATACCTTCCTCACCGAAATGGAGGTGATCCGTAACCGCCTCAAGCACGCGGGAGTTAACATGGACATGGAGCAGTACCACATGCTCGTGCTCAACGCTCTCGGAAGAGACTACGAAATGGATGTGAAGCTCATCGAGCTCAAGTTCGAAAACATCGAAAAGCAGATGACTATCGAAGACATCCGCGAAGCAGTGAGTGCAACCTACGACGCACGTCACATCAAGCAAGGAGGTAGTAAGCGCGAGAACAATAGCAAGGAAGAAATGGCTCTTGCCGCCACTGGTGGCTTCAAGGGCCACTGCCGCAACTGCGGCGCCTACGGGCACAAGAAGGCTGACTGCCGCTCTGCGCCAAAGAACAAAGGAGGCAAGCCCACGAAGAAAAACAAGAGAAGTGATACTGAGGACAAGACCAAGTTCAACGGAAACTGCAAGTACTGCGGTAAGAAGGGACACAAGATCCTCGAGTGCTTCAAGTTGAAGGCAGCTATGAGAGCAGCCGACGCCGCCAACGTGGCCACCGACGGTATGGACGGAACAGACGACGTCGCCCTCGTGATGGTCGAGGAACCGATGTGGCTACCCGAAGACGCCGCGGCAGACAACACCGCGTTCGTCGTGGTAGATGAACCCATGTGGATGCCCGCTAACAACGAAGAAGACGAAATCGGTCTCGTGATGACCGATGAATCAATGTGGTTGCCCGACGAAGACAAGTCGGCCAACAACGAAGAATTGGTGTGTTTCCCCATCGATGAGCTCGCAACCGACCCCGCTGAGGTCAAAAATGTGACCAACCCAAGAATCGTGACAATTGACGAAATCACGAACATCAAGAAAAACCAAACAATCAACACCACCAACATGGCGCACTACGAGTCGTTCATCGACGACATGGCCCTCGCAACCACCGACGAAGACATGACCGGACTCGACCTCGAAGAAGAGGTCGAGTACTCTGAAGAGGAACGAGAGGCCCACACCCCAAGTGTGTACGGATACTACGGACCCCCAGTTGCTGCAGTTGAGACCATCAACCGCGAGCACTTCCCATCAAGCGATGAAGACGACTACACCGACGAAGACAATCTCTTCGAAGGGATCGTCTACAAGGATGAACCCCTCAACGTCGGAGACATCATGGAGAATGAAGTAGCGATGCCTGGAGTCGACCATCGCGTCACCTCCACCATCTACTCTCGAACCGAACCAAGGACTCTGGTCGATCGAATGATCGAAGAGTCGTCCCGCAACGGAGGGAGCACCGCAGGATGGTGCCCGCTGTGTTTTCAGCGCGGCCCTCTCTACGCCATGTGCAAGACCTGCCGTAACTCGCCGTTCCTCATCCAACTGGCAAACCCCCCTGCAAGGGCGGCGCCAACAACGATCCAAGACATCATGACGCGCCGCCAGAAGCTCTGGACTGCGGGACTTCTGCATGTCGCCATGAGATACTCTCTCAGCAACATGATGGTTGCTGATGAAGTGCGCTCTGAGCTCGCCCTACTGTGCTGCGACGCGGCGCACGCGTACACCGAAGGAGGAGGAGAAAGCCTGAACCCTCGCACGCTCTACTACATGATGCACCGCATCGACGTGTACACGCCAATGCAACTGGTGCAAGCCGTGCAACACATTAACACAAGGCTTGAAGAGCTCAACCTGCCACCCATCCACAGAGGGCTCATCGACAGCCTGGTTCAGCATGCCGCAGAGATGCTGATGTGGATGCATCATCCAGGTGACCAAGGAGTCCGAGACCCAGAGGAGTTCAACCAGCTCCCCATCTACCGAGCCGCCGAAGCTCAACCAGACATGGCCATGGTGATCGGTGACCTCGACAATGGAAGCGCACTCCGCCACACCATCGCCCCCGACCACCACGAAGCAAACACTTGGCTGGGTGATTCCGGTGCCTCATGCCACCTCACCAATAGCGAAGAGGGAATGATTAACGTGCGAGTGGCCAACCACTCCATCAAGATCGGCAGCGGCCGATACCTCAAGGCAACGAAGGTTGGCGATAAACGCATGGTCGTGATGCAGAAGAACGGGAACCAAGCTACCATCGTGCTCAAGCAAGTGAAGTTCGTGCCCAACCTGTGGGTGAACCTCTTGAGCATCAACAAAGCTCTCGAGAACGGCTTCGACATCAGCAACCAAGGTGTCGTGATGAGCTTGGAGAAGCGCGGGCAACGCATCACGTTCGACAGACTCATGGCAACCCATAGCGGTTTCGTGAGTGGAGTGAACATGATCAGCGCCCCTCCCCACGAGGACCAAGCCAATGTCGGCGTGTCCACCGGGTCCGCGGTGGACATCAACCAAATTCATAAAATGTTAGGCCATGTTGACACTTACACGATCTCTCGCACAGCGGGACGATACGGTTGGAATGTCACAGGCAAGTTGCATGCATGCATTGACTGCGCAATTGGAAAACAGAAGCAGAAGTCAATGACAAAACGTCTGCAGCTCCAAGCAAAGGAAATTGGTGAGCGGTTGTTCATTGACACATCGAGTGTTCAAACGCACAGCTACGGACAAGGAAAATATTGGCTCCTTGTCATCGATGATTACAGTGATTACTGCTGGAGCTACTTTTTGAAAGAGAAAAGTGAAGTCGGAGAAAAGCTGATCACGCTCCTCCGATGGCTTCACTCCAACCAACAGGCACATGTGAAAAATATCAGATGTGACAATGCGGGAGAGAATTATGCCGCGGAAAAACAGCTTCTCAGCGCAGGATTCGGCCCAACGTTCGAATACACTGCCGCTTCCACTCCCCAACAGAACGGTCGCGTGGAAAGAAAATTCGCGACATTGTACGGGAAAGTCCGCTCCATGCTCAACCAAACGCATCTCCCGAGAACAGTGCGTGGAAAATTGTGGGCGGAGGCAGCCCGAACCGCGACTCAGCTCGAAAATATTATCGAGACAAAGACAAGAGAACCAGCATGTGTTCTCTTCAACAACCGGATCCCAACATTCGTGGATGGATTACGAAAATTCGGAGAAATAGGGATGGTATACATTGGCGGTCGTACGATAAAGGCTAAGCTGGACGATAGATCCAGACCAGCCATGTTCGTCGGCTACGGCCAATCGCACGCGAAAGGAGTATATCGAATGCTGAATCTCGCTACAACCAAAATCCTAATCACGAGAGACGTGACATGGATGAATCAGTCATACAGGCAATTCAGAGGTATCGAGAATGCCAACAGATCTATGCTGATAGATCTAGAAGATGACGACTCTACGTCGGGTATGAACACCCGAGCTACGAGAACAACTTGGGAGCGACGATCGGAGACCATCAAGAGCATGGAGGCCGACGACGCGGATCGCAGCAGCAGAGCCAAAGAAATAGAAGATACTGATGACGCTGCGCGAGGGCAAGATAGCTTGCTCCCTGCCCAAGGGGAAAATGAATCGAACGAAGAGATCGACGATGAATTCGGAAGGGACGACGAGGGGAATGCAGACGAAGCAGCTGAGAAAGAGCCCAAAGATACCCCTGTCGCAGAACCTGTAACACGCATGCCAAGGATGCTGAGTGCTCTCGCCGGGTATAACAACGACCCAATCCCAGAGGAGGAGCGAGACCTCGAATCGAATGATGAGTCAGAAACTAATGACAGCGAGGGATATGTGACGCCCGAAGAGACCATCACAACTCCACCGGAAACAGGAGGACCCGACTTCCACGCAGACGGGTCAATATTCAACAGAGATATCGCAGGTACGATGATAGACACACCTCATGGAATGATGAGACTAGATGACATCATTGCTGCGGACCAGGCATTGAAAGACGAACGAAATGAGGGAGGGGCAGAACATGCGAATGTCGCTATGCTGCTAGACCCCACCACATTCGAAGACTGCTGGGACCATGCGGATCCCAACAAAAGAAAGAAATGGCGCGAAGCTATCAACAAAGAGTTCTATGATATGGCCAGAAGGAAAGTATGGGAAAAGATCAAGAAGGATCAGATGCCGAAGGATTGGCGGTGTGTGAAGACCAAATGGGTCTTCAAGGAAAAGAGAAATGGGGTATTCCGCGCCAGACTCGTGGCATGCGGATACTCGCAAATCGCAGGAGTCGACTTCTCAGCACACCACGCGCCAGTGATACATGATGCAACATATCGAATCATGCTCACGATGAAGATGATACTACACATGGACAGCATCATCATCGACTTTGAGACAGCATTCCTGCATGGAGACCTCGATGAAGAGATCTACATACAATGCCCAAAGGGTATGAGGCACGAAGCCGACGAATGCCTGCTACTCAAGAAAACCATCTACGGCCTCGTGCAGAGCGCGAGACAATGGAATAAGAAGCTCGTCTACATCCTATTCAAACTAGGGTTCAGACAGAGCGAGGTGGACCCCTGCCTGCTGATTCGGAATCAGGAAGGGAGACTGCTACTGATCGGCACCTACGTGGACGATTGCCTCTGCATTGGAGAGGAGCAGGAATTGAAAAAGCTCGTGAAGGATATTCGAGCGGAACGATTCGGTGTCAAGGTGGAGGAAGATCTCGAAGACTACCTGAGTTGCAAGATCATCTTCAACCACAACAAAACGATCTGTTGGGTGAACCAACCACACATCCTAAAGATCATCATCGATACGTTCGGAAGCGATGTGGTGAAGCTGCAACGATACGGAACGCCTGGGACCCCAGGGCAAGGCATCCAAAGGCAAAGCGACGCACCCAAAGTGGACAAGCAGCGACACAGCAGATACCAAAGCGGAGTAGGTATGCTGCTATACCTGGTGAAACACTCTCGACCCGACATCGCCAATGCAGTGCGAGAATTGACCAAGGTGTTGGATGGACCAACGGCCGCAGCATACAAGGAAATGCTTCGAGTCATGAAATTCGTATGGGACACGAGAGAGTATGGACTGAAGATGAAACCAAGTCCACTGACCCAAGACGCATGGAAGATTGCAATATACACCGACAGCGAATTCGCAGGTGACAAAGACAATCGCATCAGCGTAGGAGGGCACATCGTCCTACTACAAGGAGTGTCGATCATATGGAGATCAAAGGCACAACGGAGCGTAACACTCAGCTCGACGGAAGCAGAGTACGTCGCCCTGTCGGAGGCAGGAAAAGAAATTCGCTTCGCAACACAATTGATTCGCGACATCGGACTGAGGATGCACAAGCCAGCAGATGTGATGGTTGACAATGTTGGAGCGATCTTCATCGCGTCCAACCCATCAACATCCGCCAGGACACGGCACATCGACATCCGACATCATTTCATTCGAGAACTGATCACAAACGGAGAAGCCAGAACCAAATTTGTGCGTTCTGAAGACAACATCGCAGACGGCTTTACAAAGAATACCAAAAAGGAGACCTACGAAAAACACAAGGATCACTACATCCAACTGCGTTCCACAATGGATCAGTGACGGAGAGAAGAGGACGCGAAATTATGAAAAATGTGAGAGTGTGAGTGATGTGTTGTCGATGCGACAATGGAAGGGTGTCAGGAATCGAGGGTACGACTATGTCGGAAAGATACCCATGATTGCCGCAACTCCCAACACTATTTGTCACACCTTTGGATATTATTCGTCACACCATTGAATATTATCCATTCCACCCACGACACGAATCACACGGGAATGACCTCAGTCTTACCAAGCAAACAAGTCTGTCCTCTATGAATCAAGAAAAGGACACGATATCTAAATCATGTGAAGGAAGATGATGACCGACACATTGATGATCACCCCATCTGGAGATCATGGCACGTGTCACCCACGGACTAGAACAACTCAGAAAGCGCATCATCCATGACACCAATCATGACACCAATCGGAAAGTTCGGTGTCAGGAGATCAAGAGCGAAACGCAAGACTGTGGAATCGTACCGCAGGGAATGTAGAATAAGGATATGCACGACGATGTGCATGACAAAGGATGCCTGCGGATGCGATCTCATGTATGCAAGCGATGATTCATGATGAAGAGATGCATGAATGCAACAGTATAACACGATGCTGCTGCAGGAGATGCTATATCCACAAGGAGAAAACCCTTGCGTCAGGACGCAAAAACGGCTTTTCTTGCGTCCTGACGCAACCCCGAAATAAGTTTGCGTCAGGACGCAAAATTGACTTTATCGTGGAGATTTAACACGGAGCGCAAAATAATATGACTCACTCGAACACTCGCTCCACAAATCGTCCAATATCGTCATTTGTCGCCTGTGCTTTGGGACAAATACTGTGTGTTTTACCGTGTTGTTTTGTACTGATGGATGCAAATCTTATCTGCGCTCCACTTCCAGCAACAATAGTATCGAAACAACTCTCTCAATGCTGCAATCCATACATTAGTGATTCTATGTGTTGTAAATCACATTCTTCGCCTCTTCCATACTCTCCTGCTTGCGTAGAGGAGGAAAGGAGCCAGATATTTCGCATCCGGCTCCGTTGTCCTCCTTCCTGTTGTGAAACTACCATTCTCTTTGCCAGCTTTGCTGCCTATGTTTGCTCCTTCTCAGTTAAAAGAGTGTTTCCGCTCACCCATCAGCTCTGTGTTATCTGTGGTGCTGTTCGGGGCACATAGTTCGTGCCTTCTGCACGACAATTCGCCTCCGCACATTGATCATCAACAATCTTGGTTTTTACACAAGTGCAAGGCTCTCTTTCATTCCACATCGCTTCAAATAAAATGCAATGCTCTGTCAATTGTCCTCAAGCTTGTGCTTACGGGGTTTGGACTTTCAACACTTGGCGCATCCCCGCCGCAAACAAGAATCTCACGCAAGATTTTGCACCAACGAAGGCATGGATGTTCTTCCTGTGCGGAGTTCAATTCTAAGACCACATGAGGCATAGAAACAATAGAAGCAGATGGTGTTTGCCAGTATGTATCTGTACTGTTGTCAAGTGAGATCCCTTTGGTTGGCAGAAACAAATGCGTGGGAAAGCAACTGCATTCGCGGCGGTCATGCGTGCGGCCAGAATCTGGGTGAATCCGATTGCCGTCCTGCTATCACATATGTACATCTTCTTATTCATGATAGTACTAACACATTCATGTTTCTCAATGTACCAAGCAATCTTTGCTTAAAAGATAAGCACAAGGATGGCGATCTTGATTCGATTGGATCATCCAATGAGGTTGGACCCAGGCAAAATAGATGCAAACACAAACCAAGATGCACATCTCACCTCAAAATGAATGAAATAGACACTGATTCCATGTGAAGATGCCTGGAGAGGAACTGCTCAATGTGAAGTAGGCACGGAAAGGACCGCAGGTCCTATCGATACACCAACAAATGCACGTAGTCGAGTAGACATGAAGACACTGGCTAGCTAAACAAAACACCACGTCTATGCTGTTGTGGTAGTGCTATTACTAATATGGTACCAACAAACTAGAGTTGGCATCCTCATGATCACTGCAAATGGCAGCATCCTCTAGAGTATGTGTTTGATCTAGAGAACACTGAACACTACGCGAAAACAACACGAAAAAAAGCTCAGAAAATAACACGAAGGAAGCCCGCACAAGAGGAGGATGTTTTTGAGGCCATCAGTCCAACTAGTCGATACAATTTTTTCGTCGTGTTAATTTGCCACGCTAATTCTCGGTTTGCGTCCTGACGCAAGAAATCGAAATTTTCTGAGACTGTTGCGTCCTGACGCAACTTTTCGACTTTTGTGCGACGAAAAATCCTTGTGGATATGAGAAACGAAAGGCAAAGGAGCTGAAGAGAATGAGCTCACAGTTCTGAATAGTACGGTCTAACAACGAATTAGGTCTTACTAACACTAACCCCGGATTTCCAACATATTGTTTCGAATACTGTGCCGAAATACGCAGTCATACTGCACTCGCCATCCATGATCTACATTGCGAGACACCTGCAACCATCCTATCCGGTGATACTGCTGACATCTCTCACATCGCTGAATTTGGCTGGTTTGGTTTTGTCTGGTACATCAACATTCAAGATGCATCCATGAACGTCAAACAACTTGGCCAATATCTTGGGCCAAGCTGCTCTGTTGGTGACGCCATGTGCTCGTACATCCTCACTGCCAATGGCGTTGTTGTCTCCAAATCCTCTGTTTTGCCTCTCTCCCACGACGACGGATACACCACTGTGCTGATGGACAAGATTATCGATCACAAACGTTTGCCCTCTGTTGCTTCTCCTTCTCCTCATTCCAAATCCACAAAAGGCTGGAAGCTCTGCATCCGGTGGAAGGACGGGTCCACATCCTGGATCCATCTACGCGATGCAAAAGAAGCTGATCCAGTACGTGTTGCCGAATATGCCGCAGATAACAAGCTCGTCAACGAACCCGCATTCAAGTGGTGGGTGCCACACACTCTGTGCAAACAACAACGCATCATCATGGCAACGAAGCGGCGACACGTCCAAAAGAACGAAATGTTTGGCGTGGAGCTTCCTACATCAGTGCGTCACGCACTCGCGATCGACGCAGCCACAGGCACGGATCTGTGGCGACAAGCTATTGCAAAGGAGATGAAGGCTGTGCGACCAGCGTTCGACATCAAGGAGCTTGATACTCCTGATCCTGTGAGCTACCAATTGTTGGAAATCCGGGGTGGTGTGATAGTAGAAAGCTAATCGTTTGTTAGAATCTACTTCTCTGAATTGTGAGCTCTTCATTGCTCTCAATCTCAAAGTTCGATCTCCTCCTGAGATCACCATGGGTCCCTCTGTTGGTCTAGAAGGCATTCATCTTGCATTCACTGCAAATTCATCATGGACATGCGTGCACCACCGAGTGTCCCATGTTCGTGCACAAAAGCACGTTGTCCTCCACCGATAGTTTCGATGCTTTAGACATCGCCGAGTCGTAGGCATCACACAGGTCGGTCCATTCAACCAGATCATGGTCTCCCATTTGTCACGGGAACACCTCGGTTGGGAGCTCATTCAGCTCCTCGACCATCACACATCTCCGATCATCTCCGATGTTTCGCCTGTCGTTTCTCCGCTTACTTCGCCGATCACTTCACCGGCTTCCTGGATGTTCCTCATACCAGGTTCGTTCATAGGCCATCTCACACTTCGTGACATCGGCCTTCCTCCAGTACTCTTTTCTCATTGGTTGCGACATGGGGGCCGTAGTCGCTCGTGTCGTGATGTTGGTCACGATTCCAACATCCCTGCCCCCTGCGACATTCACGTGTGATTGGCATTCCTGTATTGAGGTCACGAACGCCAAGGTACGGTTCGCATTCGGCACGTGTCGTTCTCCATCACCGAAACACGTGCAGCTCACATTTTTCTGTCACAAAGATCCAAGGGTGAGAGTTGCGGTAATGTATCATATCATGACATTCGGCTCCTTACTCCTGGGAGGTGCGGCAATTCGGTGTTTTAGAACACCCGATTCCTGACAACCAATACATGGAATGCCACATGATATTCGCTGTCAAGGTGGACCTCACAAGAAAAGCGCGACTTGTCGCTGGGGGACACATGACGGAAGCACCTGCAACCATTACATACGCTAGTGTGGTGTCACGCGAAAGCGTACGCATTGCGTTTTTGATTGCTGCACTCAATGACTTGGACATCCTTGCCGCAGATGTTCAGAATGCATACCTCAATGCTCCATGTTGGGAACGCATATACACACGATGCGGTCCGGAGTTCGGATCCGATCAGGGAAAGATCGCCATCATTTGTCGGGCCCTGTACGGATTGAAATCAAGTGGAGCAGCATGGAGAGCACACCTGGTCGAGACATTGCGCGATTCGTTGGGATTCACATCCTGTCGTGCTGACAGCGACGTCTGGATGAAGCCTGCTGTTGCGAGCGATGGGTCAGAATATTACGAATACGTGCTCGTGTACACCGATGACATCCTGGCTGTATCCAAACAACTGCGACGCATCCTTGATGCGATTGACTCACACTTCTTCCTCAAACCGAGTTCCATTGGCCCTCCAACAACATATCTTGGATCGACCATCTCACAATTTCACCTCACTGCCGACCCGTCACGTCCCAACCCAAATGGAGCATGGGTTCACAAGAATACATCAAATCCGCTCTCAAGATCGTCACGAAATACCTCACCGACCACAATTGTCGAGATGTACATGTGAGTATATGTCGAGATGTACGTGTATATGTGCATCGTTCACCTGCTATTCTCTCATACGCATTTGGACGGTATAACTACATTCGTGTCGATAGTATGCTGTGATTCGTCAGAATTACAGCGGAAATGGAACACACGAAAAAGAGCAAGATTTCTGGAGGAAATTTGCAAATAACGATTTCTGAGAGAATTAGAAGATCGTCCGTCCATCCATCAATGGTACCAAGAGAATCTCAAGGTACTTCCCAACTAAACCTCAGATGACGATATCATCCGACAGACTGCTGCATCACCAATGGAACGTGACATCTGGAGAGCAGAAGGACGCCTACTGACGTCGACAGGATGTCATCGTGTCACCACGTCGACATCTGTCTCCAAGTCAGAGCAGGAGGCGAAGATCCGATGACCAAAGAGGATCAGCATCATGGATACATGTCAGGAATCGAGGGTGCGACTATGTCGTATTATCCTAGATTGCCGCACCTCCCATAATACCAAAATTAGACTCACCGATCTATCAAAGTCGGACACGCTCCCAAGTCTATTGTGGACCTCCTCCTCTGTGTGTCAAGAGTATGACGGACGACGGACAGACTAATCGTGAGACATGGTTTTAGTGGATTGACGAACTGGTATGGCGAACGATGGATGTAAAAAGGAGACTGGAACACCGAAGTGTTCCAAGCATGAGGGTTGACCGGTTAACTTGAAACATCTATGCAAGGACGCAATCACGGACTGAATCGCTCGGAACCCAGAACATGATTACGTGACCAATAGAGAACCAGCGAAGAAGAACAAAGCGCGGACTGGAACAACATCGAAGGACTGGACTGATCGTGCCAGAACTCCATGTTCTGAGCAAGTGTGATTGTCGGTGAGCATGTGAGAGGAGTGAGTGAACAACACGGAAGAGTGTACTGAATGAGTGATGGATGCCTGATGAGAAGAGAATGAATCAAGCATCAGCATGCATGCACCTCAGGAGTGTAGACTGATATCTCAGCAGGACGAGCATGGTGAAATGCACATGTTATGAGCAATGAAATGGGCATGACAGAGAGAGAGAGACTGCAATGATGATTGTGAGGGGCAACTACAGGAGGCCATCAACATCATCATGGGCAAACGAGTTGACGATTTGAGAAATGAGTGTGTTGTTCTCACAGTTCTGAAACGGTACAGTTTAATAAGCATTAGACTATATCTATAACCCCGGATTTCCAACACGTTTCGAAACGTTACGATTGAAATCCTACGTTTCTACTACCATCAGCACAGCAACACTCGCCATCACCCTTATCACCACCATCATCATGAGTTCCCTCTTTGGCAAGTCCGATCGTTACCCCATCGTGTTCGACGGAAAGAAGTCCAACTGGAATGCATGGAGCGCTAAGTTCCTCACCCGCGCTGAACGCAAGGGCTACGGGAACTTTTACCTCCAAGCTGCGGATGCCGTGGTGGTGAAGGATGAACCTCTCGGACCATCCGGTCTTGCCCCGACGACGGGCGGAGACTCGGGTACGGGGGAACCCAAGAAGGTATCAGTCATGTCCTACAAGGAGAAGGCTGAGTACCGTAAGGCGTTGGCGAAGTACGCGTTTGAAGAACTGACCATGGCGATTAACCATGAAACTCCGGAAGGCAATGTTGCCTTCATGGCTGTGCTGGGATGCAAGAGCGGTACCTACGAGGCAGGTGACCCACGCAAGGCGTGGAAGGCGCTCGAGCGCATCTACGAGCAACGTACTGCACCAGTGAAGGCGCAGTTGTTGGCTCAACTCAACGGAATGCGGTTGAAGAAGGGTGAGCGCCCTGATTCGTTCCTCACCGACATGGAGGTGCTCCGCAACCGTTTGGAGAGTGCTGGCGTGAAAATGGACGCCGAGCAATACAACATGCTTGTGCTCAACGCTCTCGGGAGAGACTACGAGATGGACGTGAAGCTCATAGAGCTCAAATTTGCAGGCAAAGAAGACAAGATGACAGTTGAAGACATCCGCGAGGCCGTGTGCCTCACCTACGACCGCCACCATACCAAACATGGTTCTAAGCGCGAAGGAGGCAACCATGGCAAGGAGGAGATGGCCTTGGCCGCGATCGGCGGGTTCAAGGGCAACTGTCGCAACTGTGGCGTCTACGGGCACAAGAAGGCGGACTGTCGCTCCCCAACCAAGAGCGGCAACGGCAAGCAAGGCGGTGGCGCCAAGAAGAACGGCAACCGCGGCAATGGCAACCGCAACAACGGCAACTTCAGCGCCGGAGGCTTCAACGGCAAGTGCAAGTTCTGTGGCAAGACAGGCCACAAGATCGTGCAATGCTTCAAGTTGAGAGCTGCAATGAAGGACGCAGATTCAGCCAATGTGGCTACCGACGGGATGGACGGCATGGACGACGTCGCGCTGGTCAGCGTCGATGATGTGATGTTGTGTCACGAAATCGCGGAGGACGGAGAAATCGCGCGCAACACCAAAAATGTGAGCGAAAAACAAATTCTCACCGACCACGAAATCGTGACAACACGCATCCACGACACGGAGAGCAACATCGAAAACCTCATGGAGGACATGGCTCTCATGGTCGTCGACGGAGACTTGCCTGCAGGGTTCTACAACGGAACCAACAACAACAACGACGAGGGATCGATCGAAGTGGTTGGGATCCGCAGCCCGAACGACTACGGTTACTACGGACCGCAAGTCGACGCGGATCGCATGATGAGCGACAACTTGTTCTCGTCTGATGAGAGCGAAGCTGACAAAACCGAAAGCAACGAGATCGCGATGCCCGGCATCGACCTCCACGCGACGGCCTCAGCAAGGCGACCAGAGCCGGTCTACAACGTGCGCCCCATCCGCTCCTACTTGGACGGATTGATCGAGACTGCGTCTCGGCGCGACAACGACAACGCGTGGTGCCCACTGTGCCTGACCAAAGGGCCTTTGTTCTCGTGGTGTGTTGACTGCCCGTTCTGCCCATTCTTGATCCTCATCCCAGGAGGACCAAAGGGAGACGTGCCTGTGACACCAGCCGAGAAGCTCCAACGGCGCCAAATCCTTGGAAGCGACAGCCCTCCTTATGCGGTGAGATGCTCGCTGTCCAACGTGATGCCTGCGAACGATGTTCGTTCCGACCTCTCGCTCATCTGCTATGACGCGATGGAGGCATACCAAGGCATCGACGAGAACCGCATGGAAGTGCGGAGTGTGTACTTCATGCTGATGACCATCGGCGTGATCGGAGCATACGACGTGGCGAGCAAGGCAATCGACATCAACGATTTGCTTGAGGAGAATCGTCTCCCGCCACTCCCGAAGAACCTGATCTCGCGTATGAGCGCCATGGCCGCGGATCGCCTGCTCTGGATTCACCATCCATCGGACAACGGCGTGCGCGACGGGCACATGTTCGACGAGTTGCCCATCTACGGGTACCACCATGCGCATGAGCTAGCCATGGTGATCGGCGACATGTACGACGCCGGCGAACGCAAGAAGACCATCGCGCCAGATTGCCACGAGGCAAACACCTGGCTTGGCGACTCGGGAGCATCCTGCCACCTCACTAACAGCGACGAGGGCATGACGAATGTGCGCCTCGCGAGCTTTGCAGTCAAGGTGGGAAGCGGACGCTACCTCAAAGCAACGAAGGTGGGCGACAAACGCATGAAGGTGATGCAGAAGGATGGCTCGGAAGTCATCATCATCCTCAAGGCGGTCAAGTTCGTCCCCAAGCTTTGGGTCAATCTCCTGAGCATCACGAAGGCACTCGAAAGCGGATTCGACATCAGCAACAAGGGTGTGGTGATGGCTCTCGAGAAGAACGGACTGCGCATCCGTTTCGACCGCATCATGGCGACTCACAGCGGATTCGTTTCCGGCGTGAACATGGTGGCGGTCCCAGCCGAACATGAGATGGCAAACATTGGTGTGTCCACCGGCAAGGCGGTCGACATCAATCAAATCCATAAAATGTTAGGCCACGTTGACACTTACACTATCTCGCGCACTGCTGCGCGATACGGATGGAATGTCATAGGACGAATGAATCCATGTGAGGACTGTGCAATCGGCAAATCTCGACAAAAATGTTTGTCGAAAATGTCACTGGCGAAGGCGAGCAGAGTTGGCGAACGGCTGTTCATGGATACTTCCAGTGTCCAGACGTACAGTTTTGGTCGCGGAAAATTCTGGCTCCTGATCATCGACGACTACAGCGACTACTGCTGGAGCTACTTCATCAAAGAGAAGAGTGAAGTGGGATCGAGGATGATGTCGCTCTTGAGATGGCTCAAGGCGAATCAGAACGTGACTGTCAAGAATATCAGATGTGACAACGCAGGCGAGAACTACAGCGCAGAGGCGCAGCTACTCAAGGAGGGATTCGGCCCGACGTTCGAATACACGGCAGCTTCAACTCCACAGCAGAATGGTCGCGTGGAACGAAAGTTCGCCGTGCTATACGGAAAGGTCAGGGCGATGCTCAATCAGACCCACCTACCAAAGCACCTACGAGGAAAGCTATGGGCTGAAGCAGCAAGAACAGCGACGCAACTCGAGAACATCATCGGAACGAAGTCGAGAGAACCGGCTTGCGTGCTATTCAATGGGCAGACACCCACATACGTGGACGGACTGCGTTTGTTCGGCGAGATTGGCATGGTGTTCATCGGAGGCCGAGTGATCAAGGCAAAACTGGACGACCGGTCCAAGCCTGCTATGTTCGTCGGATACGGACAATCACATGCGAGCGGTGTATACCGAATGATGAACCTCGCAACGGCAAGGATCCTAATCACGCGAGATGTGACATGGATGAACCAGTCGTATGGGCAATTCAAGGGTGTTGAGAATGCCAACAGATCGATGATACATGATCTGGAAGACGACGACTCTGACACTGGAGATGCATTCCAGAGAAAGAGAGTGACTTGGGGGCGAAGCTCGAACATCGCAAGGAGTGCGAAGATCGGCGTCGCAGAGAGGAGCGGAAGAGCCGGACACACAACAAGAAACACAGACGACACCGCTCACGAGCAAGATAATTTGCTACCTACCCAAGGGGAAGAACCATCGATCAACGATAAGGACGATGAAACCGGAAGGGACAACGACCGTGCGGGGCAGATCGATTTGGCTACTGAGCAATCGAATGCACGCACTCCCATGAGACCATTGGCGCGCGTACCGAGAATGGTGAGTAGCCTGGCTGGCTATAACAACTCACCGATTCCCCAAGAGGAGAGGGAACGAGAATCAGAATCGGATTCGGAATCGGAGGCAGGCGAAGCATCAGCATCAAGGGATGAGGATGGCTACGACACTGCGCAGGAGACGATGATAGTCCCCGCGGCTACTGGAGGGCCCAGCTTCCACACAGATGGGTCGATGTTCAACAGGGACGTCGCCGGCATGATGATCGATACTACCCAAGGGAGGATGAGACTTATCGACTTCATCGCTGCGAGTCAGGATGTTGAGAACGAACGGAATGGTGAATGGTCCGAACAAGCCAACACAGCTGTGATGTTGGATCCAACGACGTTCAAGGAGTGCTGGGATCATGCTGATCCCGAGAAGAGAGAGAAGTGGCGTGGAGCTATCAACAAGGAGTTCACCGACATGGCCAGAAGAGGAGTATGGCAGAAGATCAAGAAGAGCGAGATGCCATACGATCGACGATGCGTGAAGACCAAGTGGGTGTTCAAGGAGAAGAGGAACGGCGTGTTCCGCGCCCGACTGGTTGCATGTGGGTACTCCCAGATTGCAGGAGTCGACTTCTCAGCGCACCATGCACCGGTGATCCACGACGCTACCTACCGAGTGATGCTAACCATGAAGATGCTTCTTCGAATGGACTGCATCATCATCGACTTCGAGACAGCGTTCTTGCATGGGGATCTCGAAGAGGAGATCTACATGCAATGCCCGAAAGGCATGAGGCACGAGGCCGACGAATGCTTGCTGCTCAAGAAGACGATCTATGGGCTCGTGCAGAGCGCCAGGCAGTGGAATAAGAAGCTGGTCGACATCCTGATCGAAATGGGATTCAGACAGAGCAAGGTGGATCCATGCCTCCTGATCCGGAATCAGGAAGGGAGAATGCTACTGATCGGAACCTACGTCGACGACTGCCTGTGCATCGGGGATGAACAGGAGCTGAAGAACCTCGTGGGGGACATCAAGGCAAAGCGATTCGGTATCAAGGTGGAGGAAGATCTCGAAGACTATCTCAGTTGCAAGATCAACTTCAACCACGACGAGACCAATTGCTGGGTGAACCAACCGCACATCATCAATAACATCGTCAGCACTTTCAAGGACGATGTGATGAAGCTGCAACGATACGGTACACCAGGGACGCCAGGACAAGGCATCCAGAGAGAGAGTGACTCACCAAAGGTCGACAAGCAGCGACACAGCAACTACCGAAGCGGAGTGGGGATGCTGCTATACCTGGTGAAACACTCACGACCCGACATCGCCAATGCAGTGCGAGAACTGACCAAGGTGTTGGACGGACCAACAGCCGCAGCATACAAGGAGATGCTGAGAGTCATGAAGTTCGTGTCGGATACGAGAGAGTACGGTCTGAAGATGAGACCGAAACCCTTGGAGAACGATGCATGGAAGATTGTGGTGTATACCGACAGCGAGTTCGCTGGTGACAAGGACAATCGCATCAGTGTGGGAGGACACCTCGTCCTACTACAGGGAGTGCCTATCATCTGGAGATCGAAGGCACAACGCAGCGTGACGCTGAGCTCAACGGAGGCAGAGTACGTTGCACTGTCGGAAGCAGGCAAGGAGATCCGCTTCCTGACGCAATTGATGAGTGACATCGGGTTGGAGATGCACAGGCCGACAGACGTGATGGTTGACAACGTGGGAGCAATCTTCATCGCTTCCAACCCATCTACATCGGCCAGAACCAGACACATCGATATCCGACACCACTTCATCCGAGAGCTGATTGCGAACAAAGAGGCCAGAGCCCGGTTCGTACGTTCAGAAGACAACATCGCTGACGGCTTCACCAAGAACACGAAGAAGGAGATCTACGACAGACACAAGGGAGATATCATCCAGCCTCGGTCAGCAGTGGACCGAGAAGAGTGAGAGGGATGGTGGTGCAAGAGAGTGATGGAGTGTGGAGTCTATGGTATGATGTCGATGCGACAATGGAAGGGTGTCAGGAATCGAGGGTGCGACTATGTCGTATTATCCTAGATTGCCGCACCTCCCATAATACCAAAATTAGACTCACCGATCTATCAAAGTCGGACACGCTCCCAAGTCTATTGTGGACCTCCTCCTCTGTGTGTCAAGAGTATGACGGACGACGGACAGACTAATCGTGAGACATGGTTTTAGTGGATTGACGAACTGGTATGGCGAACGATGGATGTAAAAAGGAGACTGGAACACCGAAGTGTTCCAAGCATGAGGGTTGACCGGTTAACTTGAAACATCTATGCAAGGACGCAATCACGGACTGAATCGCTCGGAACCCAGAACATGATTACGTGACCAATAGAGAACCAGCGAAGAAGAACAAAGCGCGGACTGGAACAACATCGAAGGACTGGACTGATCGTGCCAGAACTCCATGTTCTGAGCAAGTGTGATTGTCGGTGAGCATGTGAGAGGAGTGAGTGAACAACACGGAAGAGTGTACTGAATGAGTGATGGATGCCTGATGAGAAGAGAATGAATCAAGCATCAGCATGCATGCACCTCAGGAGTGTAGACTGATATCTCAGCAGGACGAGCATGGTGAAATGCACATGTTATGAGCAATGAAATGGGCATGACAGAGAGAGAGAGACTGCAATGATGATTGTGAGGGGCAACTACAGGAGGCCATCAACATCATCATGGGCAAACGAGTTGACGATTTGAGAAATGAGTGTGTTGTTCTCACAGTTCTGAAACGGTACAGTTTAATAAGCATTAGACTATATCTATAACCCCGGATTTCCAACAGATACAGAAGGTGAACTTCAAATGGTAAGTACTCACGGAGTAGGAGCGAGTACTGAATGAACGGAGTGTTGAATGCGGAGTACGCATCGAACACGGAGTATCGTGTAGTATGAGCACACGATGCTGAGACAGAGAGAGAGAATACAGAGAGAAGCAAGAGAGCACCTCTTGTACTGACTCATAGTCGGAGACCGAATCTACGAAACAGATTGAAGCGCTGAGAGCATCGGGCAAGAGAACTGGTGTACACCAAGAGGATCGGAGTAACCAACTAATGAAATAGCAAACGAACGACTATCAACCACCACCATCTTCCACGATCGTAGGTTACCGTGAGCGGAACTTGCCAACAGGCTGTGGAGTGAAAGTAGGTGTCATAGCTGACAAGGGAATCAAGACAAGTTGCAATACAAGGATTCAGGGGAGCACATTGTTCCCAGGACGGCTTGGATCGAGTCAATCGTGCAATTTGAGTCAGTGATGATCCGTGAATGGAAAAGGGAGGAAAAGAGAAAGGAGGATTTTCCTGTTGTCGAAGTTGGAAGATTTCGCGCCAAAAGTGAATTTCAAGCAACGACATTGGACACACTAAATGGATAGTTGTCTGTTCTTTAGTGAACTTCAATTGCTTTTTTGTGACTTTCACGACGATTCCCTGTGACACTTCTCTTCGTGTCCTATCGTGTTTCAACTTGTCGATCTCACTGCTCGAGTGCAACCTGTTGACGCCACGAACAACTTCTGGGTACAGGTGATGTTCGGGTCAAGACCAGTTGACACAGCACAAACATGGAAGGACGAAACAACAACACACAAAACACAGAATTCTCCAAAATCCTTCACAAAACCAGCGAAGCCTGTTCAAAGTGCCTCGAAAACTCTCTGCAGATCGCACTTGGTTGACACTCCAACATACCTGAGGCGAGAGGACTCTTCATCCCACAACAACAACAACGACAACAACAACGACGTTGACGACCTCCAGCATAAACGACGAAGGGCAGAACTCCACTTCGCTCGACTCAACTCCACTTGTTAGACGCCACCGTGATGGACGACCGCAAGCCACCACCAAGGAGCCCTGGCGATGACAAGGAAGGCAATGGCGTGATGGAGAAGGAAGACAACGAAGAAAACGAAGACAACGATGACGCCGCCAGTGCTGCTGAAGACAGAAAGCCTGCAGCCCACCGTCGGGAGGTCCACATCGGTCGAGACCGAGTTAGACAACGTCGCAGCGGTGGATCGACCAGGATCAGCTCTGCTGCCAACGCAGGCGCCAAGGCAAAGGCCAGGGCTGGAGCTCTGCGCGCCGCTGGTCTGCTCTCACCCAGCGAAATGACCCCCATCACCAGTGGATCCTTCTCCCCCATTGGATCGGAGCAACCGAAGTCAGGACCTCCACGAGCGTCAGTATCAGCATCAGTCGTTTCGCCTCCGCCACCGCGGCGACCAGGAGCCGTGTCTGTACCGGGCGTTGACGCATCGAGAGAGGACATCGCAGCGTCCAATGCGTCCAATTCGTCCAATGCGTACGCGATGTCGCAGAAGGGCGGGGCTATCCCTACGTCCCTCAGGACCACCGAGGCATCCATTGGCACACGGACCGCCGGTGGCACAGGAACCCGCAAGAGGACTAAGTTTGGATACCCCAGAGGCACGCGGACGCCGCAACGGGATTCCAATCCCAGCAGGGCCGCTATGCCCAGTCGCAACTCAGTTGAAACGAAGGAGGAGGATGACAAGGAACTATTGCAGCCAACGGATGACCCGCCACTGACCGTCCCGATCCAACCAGGCGCCATTTCAGCTGGCGGCAACTTGCGCCCGTCCACAGATTCCACCTTCACCATGGACCAAACCGGAAACATCGACACTATTGCCACCCCCATCACAGCCCAGCTGGCTCCAACCGAGGAAGACGTGTCGGATCGTTTCAAGGAGCGTCTCGAGAAGGAGTTCGCGGAGCGCATGGAGACGCAGGTACAGGAGCGCTTGCGCTTGGAGCAAACGCGCATTGGCGGGGGCGCAGCAACCAACGGCGCAGTTGTCGCCGCCGAAGCGGTGGAGGTCACGAAGGACGACGAAAACGGCAACTCCGGCAGTCAAAGCAGGCGCAGGAGGTCCATTAGCTTCCTCGTCGCTTTGGTGCTGGCAGGGATCGGCACTGCAATCGGCGTGGCACTATCAGGCGACAACAGATCTCGCATGACGGCACCAACCGCAGCTTCCATCGCATCACCGAGCCCGACCTTCACACCGCAGACCGCAGAATTCGACAGGCTCGTCAATCGTCTGGCGCAGATACTGGAAGGTGAACCGGCAAACACTGGACGCGACGTACTGGAGGACCGATCCACTAAACAGTACAGAGCATTGGATTGGCTCGCCAATCAAGACACCGCGGGTATTGACATGATGTCCGCTCCTCTACCCGAACTCCTCGAACGCTACGCACTCGCCGTTCTGTACTATACGACTGGAGGCGAGGCCACGTGGGGGAACAAATTCAACTTTCTTACCAAGAGCAGCGTATGCGAATGGCGTGATGTCAGTGCTGACACCTTCGGCGGCATTGTTTCGTGTGACGAAGCTGGTAGGGTGACTGGAGCAAGGTTTGAGTCCAACTTCATGACTGGCACCATTCCGAAAGAGCTCTTCCTCCTTGAACAGCTCACCAGCTTGTACATCGCCAACAACGTCATCACTGGAACGCTGCCGACCGAAATTGGTCTATTATCAAACTTGATGGAGCTCCACATCGTCTTCCTCCCAATGTCCGGCCCGATGCCCACGGAGATCGGCCGTCTGGTCAACTTGAAGGAAGTTCAACTTGGGAGCATCGGTTTCACTGGCACGCTTCCGTCCGAGATTGGTAACCTGCAATTACTTCAGTGGGCGCAGATCTCCGAAAACTCCCTGACAGGCACGTTGCCCACCGAGGTCGGTAAGATGCAAGCCCTGGTGAGCCTCCTGATCTTTCGGAGCGGATTCAATGGGACAGTCCCAGTCGAGTGGGGCCAGCTTACCAACCTGCGGATTCTTTATATCGAGGACACCGGGTTGCAGGGCAACTTGGATCCAATCTTTTGCTCAGGCTCGCATCCCAACCTTGTTTCCTTCTCCTCAGATTGCGTTGCCACTGACGATGGTGGGATTCCAGCAGAAACGACATGTTCCTGCTGTTCGCACTGCTGCGATGCCATGGGCAACTGCTGCAGCACTGAGACAGAGTGTCCCATCTTGAATGTCGAGAAGATGAACAGCATACTCACCATATTGGAACCACATCTGCAAGGCGATCCAATCTTTACGGACCCGTTGGTGTTCAATGATATCGAAAGCCCGCAATACCGCGCGCTGGACTGGTTGGCAAATGACGATCTCTTCGATCTCGACCTCGCCAACACGGCAGATGAGGTGGTCGTGGAGAGATACGCCTTGGCTGTGCTCTATATCGCGACGGTGATGAATGGGCCTTGGAACACGACTGCTCCTGTTATGTCGCCTTCATCTGTTTGCGAATGGTGGAATGGGGAAGAAGGTATCCAATGCGACGCCGAGGGCTGCGTCACCTCCATCATGCTCTCAGACTCAAACGTGGACACTGACCAGCTTCCCTCCGAGATTGCTCTTTTCGAAAACTTGACCATCTTCGATTGCTCCGACAATTACATCTCGGGGTTCCTCCCGACAGAAATTGGAAAGCTGGCTTGGCTTGAGGAGCTCAAACTCTCATCTAACGACATATTTGGTGCGATCCCGACGGAATATGGAGACCTTTCGAGTCTCAGACTTCTCGATCTCAGTTTGAACTTCTTCAAGGAGGAAATCCCATCAGAGCTCGGGAGGTTGTTGGCACTGGAGAAACTCTACCTCGACGATAATGAGCTCACAGGCGCGTTACCATCTGAGATTGGTGATCTGTCCCAGCTTGTTTCCGTCGCCGTTTCAGGAAACTCCATCAACGGGGAGGTCCCGCCCCAATGGGAGAATCTGACGAACTTGTACAGCCTTGAATTGGAGAACAATTCGATCACAGGCAACCTCACCAAAGTGTTCTGCGATGGATCATCCCAACTCGTTCGGTTTGTTTCAGACTGCAAGGAACCGGACGCTGGCATCCTGCCTCCAGAGACTGAGTGCGCATGCTGCACACAGTGTTGTGACCGAGATGACGTCTGCATCCCCTAGAGAGTGACGAGCGGCGGAGCGCACTCCAAAAACGCACTCTCATATTCCATCCGTCGTTGCTTTTGCTCTATCGCAATCGAAGGGATCTGGAAGTCCGCCTCCTCAGGAATGGCGAAAGATGGAGATTTGAGGCATGCCAGGACCAGAGATCAGGTAGTCAGCCTCCTTGAATATAGAAGATAGTATTAAACCTTCATTGGGTCTGTAGAGAGAGAGAGAGAGAGAGAGCAGGCTGTTCGATTTGGAGATGACACGTCTCTCTCCGTCTCCCCGACAGTGTATGGTGTGCTCGTGATGCCATGGCATGTGCATGCAGGAAAGTCGAGTGGAGAAGAGGATCCGTGCCAATCAAGCAAAGCAACGTGTATGTAATTGTTGGGACCGTTGATCCCTTCATCCGTCGTGGTAATCTGCTCTGCTCGCCTCTCCTCGACTTTTGTCTATTCAGTTCTATCATGGGTAGGCACAAGTATAGTACAGAGCACTGATCGTGCACTTTATAAAACCACAGGTGGACAGTGCTTCCAACGCTTCATAGGTAACATTGTCGTTGATAGCATGGAGGGAGGAGGTCGAGTTGGACTTCGAGCGTGGACTTGTGTGCGTCTGCATGGCGACCGAAACTTCGCGCCAACAACCACACAAAATACGCTCGTCTCCGAGATGGGAAGAACACAACTGCGCTCTCCATGGCAGATCCAAACGCCACCTCTCCGCAGTGTCCATTGACCGTGCCCCATTGCTATGCGCTGACGGTGCAAGTTTCGACTCTCACAACTCTCTTCAGCAAGCGTGAGCAAGTGCGAGCAAGAACAACAGTGTTATTCTCGCCATTCGCAGGAGCAACCACATCAGCAAACGTGGGCGGAGATCAACCCACCGCAATGGCGAACAAAAAGCGGAAGGATCGCAGGAACAAATCGGTTCCCAGGAAATCGAGGACAGCAGAGGTCGCAGGTGCTCTCGTTCATGCTCATGCTCGCACCCACGCTGCCGTTGATGCCAACAGCCGCAAAAGCAAAAAGAGGAAGCTCGGCAGCAGCCGTGGGAACATACAAGTCGAAGCATCCAAAATGAGCAGCAGCAGTGGCGATGCCGATGGCGAGAATGCTGGCGGCATCTATGACAGCGCGCTCTGCTTTCAGACACTCATGGCATCCCACAGAACACAGGAAACGCAAGCAGAGGCAGAGCAGGATGTTTCATCCATCTTCTTTGACCTCGCCAATGCACCGCTCATTCAGTATCGCATCAGCGAATCCAACGTGACAAGCGATCGCAATCGCGATGTGACATCCCTCACCACCCAACGCATCACCATCGAACAAGATCTGGAAGGTGCCTGCGGCGAGCACACTGGCGGCATCGTCTGGGAAACATCGTACTTGCTGTGCGAATACTTCTTCTTACAGCAGCAGCAGCAGCAGCATGCAACGAGCAAAAGCGACACGATGCTTGGCGACGTCTGCGAAGTGGGTGCAGGATGCGGATTGGCGGGTCAAGTTCTGCATCGATCGGGACTCGCGCATCGTGTCGTCATGACGGAATGTCATCCAGTGCTGAGAAATCTGCAAAGCAATTTGAAACGCAACCGCGACGATGAGATGAGCAAGGCATCGAGAAGGAATCCATCCAAACAAGCCATGTATTCGCTTGCATGCATCGACGCCGTCGCGTTGGATTGGACCAAGTACGAAGAAGATGCCAAGGCGGCCCATCCGCTCTTGCGTCCAGCGGCATTTGACACCATCATCGGGACGGACGTCATCTTTGCCCAGTCGTTGGTGGAACCGCTCTTGCGCACCATGGCGTACCTATCGCATCCCGCAACCCAGGCATACCTGTGTTTGCAAGAGCGATGTCCCGATTCGTATCGATTGCTTTTTGAAAAGTCGAAGGAACATGGTTGGGATGTTGCCGACGTGTCCGACCGCGTCTATGAAGAGCACTCTGCTCTGCGATGGGGCAAGGAGCTGGACTGCAGGCTGCTGCATTTTACGAGACTCAAGGAGTGATGGTGGTACCCAACCATTTTATACTCGCAGCCATGAAGAAGCATGCGACCGCGGATGGGTGGAAGGACGCGTGGGAGTTTACAATTACGAGATGGTCAATCCAACAAGACACAAGTAGAGAAGTAGACTGCGTACGTCCCCTCCGTTGCCTGGCCGATGGCATCGTTGTCTGCCACGCTTGGGTTCGGTTTGACTTGGCAGCATCGGCGAAAAGAGAAGGGATTCGGAATGAGAACCCGTCCAAAAGATCTCGCTCTGCCGCGCTGACGCCAACAACCATCACACCGACTGCACAAGCGCAACAACAGGAACAACATCCGTTGCTGTTGCGACCTCTGCCGTCATCGGGCAACAAACCACTTCCGACGTCGTCGGTATCGGCCACGCATCGACCAGGGTTACCACTCATTGTTGCAATCATCATCATTGGACATGCGAAGGAGCGATTATGCACTACTATCACGGGACGCTTCACAAGCCACATATCCCCCATCGCATCACGCACCACACGTCCCTTTACGCTTGACTTGCACGATGAACATCAAGCACCTGTGTGTAGATCTTTCCGCGCACGGCCTCGGCCACTTAGCTCAAACATCTGCCGTCCTCAATTCTCTCTGCGCCAACCTAAAACAGCGAGCACCCATCCAATCACAACTGCAAGCACCATCACAAGCACCACAACATCCTCCCTCTAACCTAAAGCTGACCATCCGATCAAACCATAAGACCAAGAATATTCGGCAACGCGTGCATGCCTTTGCAAATTACCAACAAGCTGTTGATTGCGACAACAACACCAGCAGCGATGAACATCAGCCTGGCGCAAACGGAAGGCATACCAGCACGACCGACCCGAACCTATGCCTGATTCCGTATGAACAAGATATCGGCCTATCCATGATCGATGCCATGACTTGCGATCTCGAAAGCAGCGGCCGATGGTATCTGGACAATCACTTGAACTACAAGCAGCGGGTGTCCGAGGCTGCGTACAAATTGGAGCAGCTCCAACCGGACGTGCTGTTCTGCAACATACCCTTCGTCTCCATCGAAGCGGCAGCGCTCGTGGGCATCCCTTCAGTCGCCATGTGCAGCTTAAATTGGGCCGACATCTTCCACGGCTACTTCGTCGAGCACGAGACTCAGTTCGATAGAACAGTCATGACCGAGGCATACGAGCAGATGCTGAACGCGTACTCCAAGGCGGACATCTTCCTGCGACCCACCCCTTCCATGGATATGGCAAGTTTGCGCAACACGCAGGAGATCGGACCGATCGTATCCGAAGGCACATGGCGTGATCTGCGAGACATCGTGTTCACAGCAACCGGATGCCGTTTCCACAAATTCGTCTTGATTGGCCTCGGAGGGCTGAAGTCCAACGGCATTCCCGAGTACCTGAATCAATGGCCCAAGATCGACGGCACCGCGTTCATCTTCCCAGATTCCGCATTGGCAGCGTTCGAAAGCGCCGACGCTCACGACCAAGACGGTTTAAGAAACGATCCAGAGCTGAAATCTCCAAGCTCGCGTCGAGGTGCTCGCAATGAGTGCCGACCCGATTTCATTCCTCAATCCGTCGTGGAACGGTCCATCCCGTACATCGATATCGTCGCATCGGTTGACTGCATCATGACGAAGACTGGGTACGGAACTCAGACGGAAGCCGTGCTCCACCAGGTCCCAACGTTGTGCATGGAGCGCCGTGATTGGCCCGAACACGCTGCGCTGAAGCGATGGCACTCCGCCCACGGCCCTGTCATCTTTTCAGAATGGAAGCCAGCCGAGCTGTTTGGCTGCGACCGCAACGACTTCGACAGCCTCATGCAGTCGGGTACCGCCCACGGATGCAGCCTCAGTGCGCACTTCGAGGAACTCCTGGGTGCGGACAGCAAGGATTGGGCCAAGTATCCACCCATCCAATCCACCGGCGCTCAAGAAGCTGCCTCGATCCTCGAGCGGATGCTCTTCCCGCCCAACTGAGGCGACGTATGCACAAGTACGGATGGGTACAAGTTTCGCCTGACCGCGGTTCCTCCATGTTCAATGTCGTGTTCTAATCTCGGCATTGTAAAGGAGTGGCGTAGAATAACGTAGGACGTGAATAGTGTCTCGTGAATGGAACAGCCACAGAGATTGATTCGAATGACGAGGCACACTCGAGGCCTCATGTTACATGCATTGAAGTTCGCGCCAAGACTCACTCGAGTGTCATCTTTCGAGACTAACTTGTATGATAGCTCGTAGAGTACCACCATTCTGGACGCACTGCTGCTCATACGAGCTGCTCCACTCCACGAGTACGCGATTCATCATGCTTCAATGGCTCGTATTTCTTCCGTACTACTTCTGTATTTGTGTCGGATACATCTCCTCTACGACCTTGGCACGTCACGACGACTGGACGGTTGCAAGCAGGGCGAGAGCAAAACTTGAACCAAAGTCACGCCGCGCCGTTCACAGTGTTGTATTATTCGAATTTGGATTCAATTCGGAGACCCACAACAGTGCCACCAAGGAACGCATGGTGTCAACCGGAGAGTATGGTGCTTGCATTCTTGCGGTTTCAAATCTAAAGAAAGGCTGGAGCGACTCGGTCGCTTGGGGAGAGCACTGCACACGAACACCAAATCTCCGCTCCAAACAAGAGGGGGTAGGTCCGCGACCATTCGGACGTGCCCAAAGATTGGCAATTGTGATTGCAATGTTTTGCTCCATCTCTGTGGCTGGGAACAGGAGCGTGCGTCGCTTCACATGCCGTTGGGGTGGTGTCTTCTCATCCAGTGTGATTCCTCTCAGCACCCTCTCACACAGGGACACCCGGCAAAAAGCAGCGGAGACGGAAACTCGACTAGTACGACTAATTCGACATCGAAAAACGATTTTGTCACCAGACACAAGAAAGCCGCAATTGACATTCCACGATTGGCGAAGAACGGATGTTCTTTCGAAGAACTTAGTGAGACATCCTGTTGGCCCTACTTCGGACAAATACAACGAGGCATCGATGCCGCTGGCCCAAATGACCGAGTCCCGTCAATACCGATGACAATCAGCGCCTAAATCTAAATAAATCGAATGACGACTATTTATTTCGAATGACGTCTAAGTGAATCAAATGACGTCTAAATATATCTAATGACGTCTAAATAAATCAAATGACGTCTAAATATATCTAATGACGTCTAAATCAATCGCACAAGTTTATCATTCGTGACCCAAGAAGACAAGGTCGGGAAGTGATCGAACTAATCAAGTGCGCTTGGTCACACAAGCAAACCACAAAATGGTGGCCTCATCGGCCTTGCCCTGCTCTGGACAGATCACAACAGAGACGAGTGTGGAGTTGGAGTGTTGTTGTCTACGTTTTAATGTAATGACTACTGTATACATGTGAAACAGACTGTAGAAAGAGTTCGTGGTCACACTGCAAAGAGTTCTGATCCGTTGTCCATTTGGTACTGTATGATGACACACACTGCTTCGAAAGCATGCATGTGACACTCGTACCCATGGCGAAAAGTGTCGTCCATCGACTTGAATTTCTTGATCCGCCCGTTGAAGCTTTCGTGACGACATCGTGCCCGACTTTTGAACTTGGCGAGCCGCCACGAGTCGGTACCGCTTGGAAGTGACAGTTGTTCGCGTTGAGCCGCCACGCTGGTTTGGTATCCACGATCGGCGATGGCAAGTTTCCCTGTTGCCAGTTTGTCCATGAGACCATGACGGAAAATAGCCCGGTCGTGGGTGCCACCAGGGACACCCGGCAAAAAGCAACGGAAACGTATTTCGACTAGTACGACTACTTTGACATCCAAAACCAATTTTGTCACTCAGACACAAGAAGCCCGCAATTGACATTTCACGATTGGCGAAGAACGAATCTCCTCTCGAAGAACTTACTGAGGAATTCTGTTGGACCTATTTCGGAGAAACAAACCGAGGCATTGATGCCGCTGGCCAAATTGATCGAGTCCCGTATATGCCGATGACAAACAGCTTCTAATTCTAAATAAATCGAATGACGGATAAATAAATCGAATTGCGGATATTATTTTCGAATGACGGATAAATAAATCGAATGACGGATAAATAAATCAAATAACGTCTAAATATATCTAATGACGGATAAATAAATCGAATGACGGATATTATTTTCGAATGACGGATAAATAAATCGAATGACGGATATTATTTTCGAATGACGGATAAATAAATCGCACAAGTTTGTCACTCGTGACCCAAGAAGACAAGGTCGGGAAGTGATCGAACTAATCAAGTGCACTTGGTCACACAAACAAACCACGAAATGGTGGCTCTCCTCGACTCTGCCCTGCTCTGGACAGATCACAACAGAGACGAGTGTGGAGTTGGAGTGTTATTGTCTAATATACGTTTTATTTTGGTTACAATTGTATAAATGTGAAGCAGACTGTGCAAAGAGTTCGTGGTCAACCTTGAAGAGTTCTGATCTGTTGTCCATTTGGTACTGTATTGGAAGAAGAGGAGCGGGAGAGAGCCATTGGAATGGTATGGCTGCCGCTCGTGCCAGCGGCTTTGCTTTGTTGGAAGGAGGAAGCGTGGGGCGGGGGGAATCTCATGGCGATTGTTTGTGGCGAACGGCAGGATTTGTGAGCAATGCACAGAGAAATACAATGCGACTACCTTTCGAACAAAGAGACACCTTCACTGATACCGCAAAACCGAGTGCAGAACAGACGAAATGAGCATGACATCACACTGGTCTAAAGCGATGTAGGATGCAACACATGCGCGCATCGGTGTGTATTGCATTTGTATCGCGTTCGCTACACTACGTTGATACTTGATGTTGTGGAGTGGTTTTGCCTGGCTTGGCCATCCGAAACGAGCGCGGGAGCATCATGTGTTGCTCTCGTCAAGCCCCGTCTTTGTATTCGTGGTCTGTTGGTCTGTTTCCGTTTCATCAATCGCGATGTGACGAGAACCTCGTTTAGTCGAACTAGTCCGATAGTGTCAATGGTGTCCCGTGAAGACAATGGATTGATAACTAAATAAATCGAATGACGGATAATTAAATCGAGTAACGGATAAATAAATCGAATGACGGATATTAAAATCGAATGACGGATAAATAAATCGAATGACGGATATTAAAATCGAATGACGGATATTTAAATCGAATGACGGATAAATAAATCGAATGACGGCTATTTAAATCAAGGGTTCGGTTTTCGCACGACTGGTCGGGATTAAATCAAGACACAGTATTGTAGAGTCATTTTCGGAGTTTCTCCATGAAATACCCATAAATAAAACTGGAAGCTATGACCTTCAAAGAGTTCCTGAGAACGAAAATTTGATTCGAGAACATTCCTCTTGCGGGATCTTTTGTCATCGCAAAAACAACGAGTTTTGATTGGCTGGGTCAGTAGCCTCCAAGATAGACTAATTCGACCCATTTTGCCGGGTGTCCCAGGAAATGGCCCACTGATCCACACGCATTTGGAAGAGAAGACAGAAAGCGCGATCTCGTACTTGACCGCGCCGTGGTTAAACTTGTGTGAGTACTGCGCGCGATCAATTGGCAGAGTCGGGTGCTTTTTTTCCCAAGTGCGGAAATCAGTGCCATCAACCGTGATGGCGAAAACAGAGGAGTCGGGGTGGTCCAGAGACGAATCCCACACGATCTTTTTCGTCCGAAGCGCGGCAATTTTTTTCACCCATCGCCAGATGTGTTCTCCTCGTGCGTATCGCTCACACACACAGAACCGAGACGCAATGACGCCGGAGTTTTTGGGATAAAGCCACAGAAAGTAGTGCGCAATCATGAAGAATGTAAAGCCCTTCATCGTTTTATCTTTTGTGTTGAGGTTGGCCTCAGGAATCTCTGTGTGACACAGATCAAACCAGATCTCGGCGATGTCAAGAGGACTGGAACCGTAGTGCTGACGAAAAAGCGCAGCAACAGTGTCGTTCGATTGCCGAGCTGATGGGTGAACCCCAACCAACTGGAGGCCTGTCATCAGCACATCATGAGGACGCAGGAACATGGTATGGCTGATGTTGTTGTTGCTGTTGCTGTTGCTGTTGCTGTTGTGATTGATGATGAGATGCTGATGCTGATGTTGTGATTGATGATGCAGTTGTTGTTTCTTCATGCAACGTGTCTGTCACAAGAAGGGACGATCTCGTCCGCGAAGAGACCAATCCTGCAGCAACAAGCACTTCACCAAACACGGCACAACGACTTGGCGACACAACAGTCATGGATCGAGGCCCAGTTAGCGAATAGTGATGGCATGTGCTCAGAACCAAGAAGTATTTTCACGCAAAATGAGAGTGCTTTGTTTGTCGATGTGAATGATGGTCGTGATTTGGCGACTGGACCCAGACACGCGAAAATGACGAAACAGTTTCGTGTTGCGTTGTCGTGAAGCACCACGGCAGAAAGGAGAACACAGCGAGCGCTGGTACTGGCGTTTCCGATGTTCGCTGATTGATCAACCAACACATCCAACGACAAGCCCACAACATCACTCATCAGATCACAACACCAACACCAACACCACAACAACAACAGCAGCATCAATTGCAGCATCACCATGGGCACGAAGGGAAAGCTCATCGCCATCACTGGAGGAAAGTACAAGGGTCACATTGGCTGGGTGAATGTGGACAAGAAGCCGACAAAGTGTCAGCGTCCTGTGATCGTCAAGATGGATGATGGATCACTGAAGGAGACCAGGCTGAACAAGGACAACGTGAAGCGCCGCAAGGCACCCGCGAATCTTGCCGAAGCTGTGTTGCAACAGCATCCAGACATTGATAAAATGATGGACAAACTAGCTCGTGCGCTTTGCGAGTGCAACGTGTTTTCTGATCATGACATTCCCCACATCAACAGCTTGTTCCTCCAAAAGTTGACGACAGAAGGCGAAAAACTCCATGCTCTTGATGACGCGGAGTATCGCACCGTTGACAAGAGTGATTTGCCGATCAAGCATGACGGGGCGATGAAGTAGTCTCCAATCGCACCAACAGACACACATGCAGACCCATCAATTTAGTGTCACAGTGTCTGCAACGAAACACGACTGTAGCCCAACATAAGACCCCGGTGAGCGAAAAGGTTACGCCCAAGTTGGCGTCGCATCTGCGATCCTGATATAAACTTTAAGAGGCCTTAACATATACTTCCTTTAGATGTATGTAGAGGAACTACATTCTTAAAACGTATATTGGATGGTTTAGGAGGTCATGAAGGTACCTATTCTGTCGTGTTGTATCGTGCATTAGATTCAGTTTTTGGGATGCGACATGGATGCGACTCATCACTGACACCAAATTTGATGTTGGCGAGCGGCGAAAATGTTCTTTTTTCCTCTCGCAGACGGGCTCACAGCAAGACGCTTGAAGCTGAACTCAGACGTGTCTACAGTCGTGCGAACGGGCACACATTTCGGTTGTTTTTGGCCCAATTGATTGCACGCAGTTTCTCGGAATGGACTCGGAACAGGTGTGGAGGAGCAAAACTGCACCAGCATGCGATGGTACGTACGTGCACTGCGCTGTGCCATACGACATTAGGATGGGATGAAGGTGCAGAGCTATCAGCATATTCCACCAGGTATAGTGAGATGCTACTTTTGCTGATGCTGATGCTGGTAGTACTTCGTGAGCGCGGGAACTGTGATCACTGCCGGGTTCGTTGCACCATGATCTCGCGCGTTCCACGTGTGGTCTCTCATTTCATACAAGGGGCACGAGCCTCTGTGACAAGATAGGTGCAGGAGGATAAGGGTCCCGTTCTGCAAAATAAAGTCAGCTGGCGACTACGGCACATTCCTGATGTACGCTGCTGTGCTCTGCTGTGCTCTTCTCGAGTTGCTGAGTTGCCGAGTCGCCGCGCGTTGCGCCTCTCAGACAGGATTTCGGTGTCTCGTTGTTGTTGTGGAAGTTTGTGAGTTCATTTTGCTCTTTTCTTGATCACGTTTCATTCCTTTTCCTGGTTCTTTTCCATGTCGCACCCAGAGAATCGCTCTGTACTTTTTCAGATGTCGGTGGACAGACAGACGTGAGATGTGGTGTTTTGGTAGAAACATGCGTGGAACAAAACCAAATCAGATACGACCCGGGTTCAACAGGATCGATGGATATTCCCCGATGATTCCAAATTGCTGCCTCTTAAACTTCACACATCGATAGCCCTATATGTGAGGACCCTACACAACCCTCAAGACTCCCCCCTATCTCCTTTAGTTCAGAAGTTATTTTAATTTTAGTTTTGAGGTAAGGCTACAACTAATTTGGAGGCGACGTACAGACGTCACTGTTTTGATACTTTTGAGCGTGGATTTCGGGAAAGATTGGGGTTCCCGTTCGACAATCAGTGTTTGAAAAAGTGGGAAGCTAGTCCAACACGACATGTCATTGTCCGTTGCAGAATTGGCGCCCATGGTTTCCACGACTTGCTCGGCTTTCGGAACAGCGGTGCGCTGCTCATTTGATGTTGCCTGGTGGTGGCATCCCGAACCCCAAGCCCCCTAACCTTAACCTTAACCTAACCCCAGTACTAACCCTAACCAGAACCCTAACCCCAACAGTCCATGAGGGTCTAACCTCGTTAGTCCATATGATTCTAGCATGTTCTTAGCTATTCACAATGGGTTTCTCATATCTATTGTACCCGTATTCGTTCTAGCTATATCATTGGGGAGATTAAAGCATGCATCATTAGAATTAACGATGACTTCTGGGTCGTCCAAGCTGCTACGCACTCGCTGCTTGCCGCTGTTGGAAGCTTGTGTGTTTTGGATGATTTGAATTTAACGCCTTACAACCATATTTGACACTGCATTGACAAAAATATCTATCGTTTCTTGCAATATTTAACGTTAACGTTATTTTCCTTCATTTCAATTCGCTGTACCCATGCCTTGTGACGACGGAAACATCATCGCGACACTGACGTGGAACCCTTTGCACCAATCATTTTTCATGGATTATCAGCCTATATTCGTATGGTCCGCGGCCAGACGTTATATCTGATGCATAGGAGTGCCAAACGAGACGACGGCATCGTTTCCATTTCCGTTCGTTTCCGTGGCGCAGCATTTCAGTTCGCAGTGTGGTTGCCGCAAACGGGGACAACACACCTTTGATTCAACCAACGACACTGCACACCAATGCGCCCAGAATGTGTCCATGAAGGATTGGTGGAAGACTGCAGCACATTATTCCAGATCTGTATGTTGTTACTGTAACAATGGCTTGGTTGCATCTACCTGGTATTGTGGTACACTAAATAATTGTAATAGGTACGTATCGTAGGAAATGCCTTTGCTGTTCCGATCCGCTTGACGCTTATTTTCTTGCTTGAAGTCATTTTCCCAACAGGTTGTCAATGTTGCCCTCTCCTTTCTCCTCTGAGGCGTCCGATGGAGGTTCGTCGGCGTTGTTCCCGACATATGGTACCATGTGGCACCATGTCCATCACGCGAGTTGGTAGAACTTTCGGGGTCGTAGAGTACTTGTCTATGTAGACGCGCTTGTAGGACGCCGATCAAACTGGCATGGGCCACGACTTGCTTGTCCAGGCACGCAGAGTAGCATTCCGAATTCGACCATGTCGTACACACACGTCCCTGTGTGCATGTTGCAAAGAGGTGATACATGCGGATTTCTGATAGATACCAAGCCAAGGGGAAGTTTCGACGCCAGCACGAAAAGGGAGCTGGAAGGATGGAAAGCGGCTCCTGAAGTGCGAATTGCGTGAGAGAGAGAGAGAGAGAGAGAAAGTGGAGATGAGGATGACGGTTGCCACATGGTTCCTATCATCCTCTTAGCGCGTTCTCGTCAACTTCGGGCTTTGCTTCACTCGCGTGTTAGGGGGAAATCGAGGGACTGGTTTTCGCAGCTCGCAATGGCGATGTACCTTGCCTCCGTTCGCCTCTCTCTGTTTCGTCATATGGTGTGTCATCAGGAAACCTCTCCAGGGTGGGTTGCAGGATGCATCTTCGTGCTGATCTGCGTGGAAAGTCTGGGTCTGTGAGAGGAGGTCCCGTTGAATCGCAGAGATGATGACATTCTTTCCATCTCTGATGGAAACGGTCGCCGTAGCCGCTGCACGAACCTACAGTTGAGGGCGTGCTGACACGGAGTTGGTTGTGTCATTCGTGTTGTAGATGTTGACTTTGCTTCCCACTGGTGTCGAGAGATGACAAGTGCTGATGTACCAGACTGATGCCTCACTCAAGGATGAGTGTAGAAGCTGTTCGTTGTCTCTGGCTCTCTCGTTGTCACCCTCGTGTGCGACACCATTGGAGAGCTGCACCTTCGTCTCCTTCCGACATGCACACGAGCGACATCGGCTGGGCTGTTTGTGTGGTGTTGTTCCACGAGGCTTTCGCCCACGGAGCAGCGAATTGGCGGGTTGCAGTGGCCCCCAATTGATATCACTGAGACATTCTGGAGACAAAATTTGGGTGCATATGTCTTCGGTTCAACTGGATACTTTGTCTTCGAATTTAGGAATTCCCCCTCACCTTGACGTATTTCAAGCGATACGATTGGCTAAGGGCCTTGTCTGCCGTTACGAGTAACTGCTCGCATCCATCCAATCTCGGATCAGGGCTGGCTATCCCAACCAATCGATTTTTCCCCCTGACAAACAGGCACATCGAACATGGCAGATTCTCTGGTCATGAGCTTCCACGTTGACAGATACCCAGTCACGATGTTGGTGAGAGGTCAAGTACAACACTAGCTTCCACGGGAAGCGTGGGATACTTGGTGATCTGGAGTGCTTTCGTTTGGGACGATGCTAGAGATGATCCATGCATGATTCATCACCAACAGCAACACCAGCAGCAACAACAGACAATCACAAGCACACACCACCACCACCAGCACAGCCATCTACTTTCACACATACAGACCGAACTACCTGGAATCGTCCCCTTCGCACCATGAATCGTGCACTTGGAGGAGCACCGTACTATGGCAGAAGGTCTCCGCCACACAAACGACATCGTGCTCACGATGGTACCTTTGAGCATCACTCGGGGTACCAGACCAACACACCATCCCCCCACAGACAGGCCTCCAGTTTTGGGGCATCTGTCCTGCGTGATTCTCAACCGTACTTCTCCCCTCCTGCAATGCCTCCTCTGCCGTCACCAGAGCATCGGATGCCACCACAGTACCTGCCTCCACCATGGCACGGGGTGCCACACACGCAGGCGCCGCCGTACCTGTATGGAATGCCACCACGATCTTCGCACCCTGTGACATCACCACCCCAGAGCACGTATGCGTACAGTGGCAGAGCACATGATCAACATTATCACACCGCATACTCTTCACCACCTGCACCACAATATGTGGCTGGACAAACGTATTGGCAGCAATTGGCATACAGTGGGTCTCCACTATCGCCATCCCCACTCTGAGCAGAGCCACATACTTCACTTGCTCAACCATATGTGGACACGCAACTGCAGCAGCATTCGCACATGCAACTGCAGATGCATCTCACGCCACCTGCTACTCACCCCCAGTTCGGATCCGATAATCCTCCAAGTTCCTCTGACGGCAATGCTGTGCACGGACTCGAGGTGCTGGCATGTCCATGGCCTCCCGATTTGGCCTGTCCCGCACCTACGATATGTCGATATAGAGATGGTATTGTGATGCCGAAGGCCGGTCAACTAGCGAATCATTTCTCGTCTGAAGGGGGACGTGCAGACGTCTGCAAAAGACCAACTGCAAGAGGCTGCCCGATGAACTGCAGCGGTAAACGACAGGATGAATCGCCCACGACAAACTGACGTCTCTTGCCACCCCCTCCACAGCGACCCGCACCTCGGTGTTGTCTCCCCCGTCTCTCACGGAGCTGTATGGAAACGCAAGAGGGCATGTGCCTTTGGCATTCTGCTTTTGCGCGAAGGAGACGAAAGGAAGGGGGTGATTGTGTGCGGTGCGCAGAGGAGAGCACACACACACACACACACACACACACAGGAGTAGGGTACTTGGTGACTGCCAACAGGAGCAAGCCACCATGATGAATCAAACAAAACCACCATCGAATATGTCTGCCCGTCCCCACACAATTCTCCCACTCTGGAGAAGAAGCCGGTGCGACGACATCATGTGACGCAGAATGACACAATTCTACTTAACGAACGATACAACAGAAGATGACGCCAGCAAAACCTGTAGCACAGGGTAACGTCCGAACAACGGATGGCAATGGTCGGCTGACGCCGACGACTGAATCGAACCAAACCATTTTGGATGCCGAAAGAAACGAAAAGAACCGGAAGGAGCTTCTTCGAAAGAAAAGCAAGACAATTTTGCACGAAGAACAGAAAAGAAATGTCATGACATGCTACGAAGAACAGGATCGGTCGTCTTGCTTTCGTACGAGCCGCGGGAAGGAGTCTTGTGGAGAATGTCCGGAGAACATCACCAGACATCCAACACACCATGGGTGCGACGTCGAACACAGCATAGGGGGGACGTCGAGCACACCATGGACGGGACGTCCAAACACCGATCCTGCCATGGTTTGAACGTGTTTGGGATCTAAACACCATGTTTGCCGCCGATCTCAACGGTGTCGCAGAAGACGCTAAATATCTTACCACGGAGCATCGCGAGAAAATCTTTTGGCCGGCCGGCGCGATGACCCAACTGTAACCTCTTATAACTTATAAACTAAAGGAGATAGGGGGGAGTCTTGAGGGTTGTGTAGGGTCCTCACATATAGGGCTATCGATGTGTGAAGTTTAAGAGGCAGCAATTTGGAATCATCGGGGAATATCCATCGATCCTGTTGAACCCGGGTCATACTGCGCTCGCGAATTCTGGACTGCTTTGTGCCTGTTGATACACATTCCCCACGGAATCGTTTCTGGAGCGCCACAAAACTGCGGAGTGGCTCTGCGACAACAGAATGATGTACCGCACTGAACACAAGAAGGAGAGTACAGCAGGAGATCATGTAATACATCTGTTTTTATCGTACATGCCCACATTTGTATTATTTGCACATCGGAGGCTGATCAGGTTAGATCTTGTGATGGATCGGTTGACTTCCGCAGAATCAACATTCCACCGTCAAATCCAACCGTCAACGATGGTGTTGCATCCACAAGGCGCGCTTGGTGGTCAGCGGCGCAGGCAGACTTGGAGCGCGAGGATTGTCAGCATTGTTACCCTCATGAGATAGGTATGACGATCAGTTCCATGGTGCATTATCGTCTCCAGAGTTGTTGTGGATCAAAGACGAAGAACAACGATGTGCTGACCATCTGGACGCCATATTGTGGATTGAGTTTAGGGTAATTGTATTGATTTGACAGCAGCGACGCATAGAATAACAATTCTTCTTGGCGCTGCGGCAATACGGCCCCATTCAGCGAAGTCGAGTATTATTCTGCGGATTTGAGATACTGAAACGTGATATTTTTAGATATCAATTTTTCGTGTTGTCCATTAGGGTTAGATATATTTAGCTAGCTTCTACGACACAAATACATGGCTGGCTTGTCCTCACCGTGGACGAAAATGGTGACGTCATCGACGGTCGATGCCAGACTGAGATGGTATCCAGCGGCCTCGATGGCGATGTTGTGAAAGGTTCGGTGTCACGTTCATTCCTTGCGTTGTTGATGGTTTGGCTCTGGTGTGCGTTACCTCCTTTGTGCGTGGGATGTCAAACAGCACGGTGTTGGTGGTGGCATCCCTACACATCCACTTCCACGTTCACGGCAATAGCAACACTTGCGAATATGACACAGCATAATATTATATCATATAGTATCATATAATAATACAGTATTGTGTTATGGAGCATAACACCAGGGACCAGGAAAACAAACACAGTAGAAACATGTAAAGATAGTATTCTACAAAATGAATGCAAACACCGAAACAGCACCGACGTCAACGGGTGTCAACTGTAGAAAAGATACAGAAGTGAGGCCAACAGCAGCGACAATGGCAGGCAAAGCTATGGTAAATCATAAGGAGACTGCCAACAGCATACGTGGAGGAGAACAGTCACAAACAAGGGCTGTCAAGACCATGCCAAGGAAGGCTGGGAGCAAGAAACGGGATAAGATGCTGACACTTGTGGAAGGAGAAAACGAGGCAGGAGTCTCCATTGCACGTAAGACAACGACAAGTGTGTGGAAATCTCTGCCAGGAGAAATCCACAAGGTAGCTGTTTCATTCTCCTACTGTGAAGTGATGGCAGAGGAAGGCAGGTCAATCCATATCCTGGTGAAAAGGATGATGAATCAACAATAAGGGTGGACCGGGAAGGCAACTGCAAAAACAGGACACACCATCCCGGTGCAGGGAGTGCAGGTGTTCATCAGCATGGTCATCGATGGAAGAAAAAAATTCGGTGTAGCGCAAGTGCCCAAAACAGACGAATGACGACAGCAGATCCAACAACTTGCTGCTGACTTGAGCATGACAGATCCAAACATGGTGCTGAAAGACATGATGATTCCCAATTCAGGAGGGCTCCTGAGGAAGACTGAGATCACCATTGCGCGGAGAGCAGCTGTGAATGTGTTGGGGTCGCGGTACCCAGACATCACATTCGTTCCCCAAGGCAAAGATGCAGTAATGGGGGAAACCGAAAGCAGCATGATGAGCACAACCGCAGAAGGGAGCGGAAAGAAGGGAAAGACGAGAGATAGCGACATCGTCCAACCAAGAAACCTCAAGCAGAAGAAAATCAAATTCATGATCAGCACACCAACCGCGATAGAGGTGGAGGGACAGCGTTTGGCAAAGGCGATGGAGCACAACACAAGTAGTGAGAGTGAGGAGTCCGACAAAGATGAGGAGTCATGCAAGAGTGAAGGGAGAACAAGCAGTGCAAAAACGGATGAAGACAGTGATAGTGATGCATCCGTGGAGAGCAAGACCACGCATACGCTGAAGAAAGGCATCGTAGTGAAGAGATTTGACATGACAGTACTGGTCAAATCAGGCGGCAATCCAGTGAAGAGGTATCTGAAGCCACTTAAAAATGGCTAGGGGTGCTCAAGGATCACGACGACACAATCTTTCTCATGGTGTGGAAGGTGCAAGACACCACCGAGGTGATCGGCAAAGCCAACCAATTTCCAACAACTGAGAAGGAGCTGATGGTGTATGTGAGCAGGATGAAGGCAACATTGAATGGTCGAACAGTGGCGGCACAAGTGCGTATTGCTATGACATGTGATCCAAAGGACATCATGTCAAAGTCAGGATCGCAGCTGAGTTTCTTCTACCAGTCGACTGGACAGACTCTGTACAAGAGACTGCTGGATGAAGCGGAGTACACAAAGCAAATTGGAATGCTCACCTACATGGGGAACTTTTCCAATGGGCCTGCTATATGCGCCATCATCAACAAGCATCTGAAGGCTGCAGGAGTTGAAGGCGAAGTTGAGGGAAGAGTCAGGGCGGACGGCATGATCAGCCAGGAATGGCAAGATGCACATAAAGCTATGGGGAGGAGTTTCAAGGTGCAACCTTGGCAAGCTCTCAGGCTTGAAGCTGACAGCTGCTTCCATGTGAGAATCGCCAAAATCCTCTGTGAGATGTTCAATGACATCTCCAAGATTGGGCCAGGAGAACTCTGCAACAGATTCATCCCCCATCCAATGGCAATGACGTTGGGCCCAGATGGAGTGGCAGCCATGAAGAAGATGCTACAGAAACACAAAGTGGTAATGGGAAGGATGGTGGAAATGCGAATCAGAGGGGTCGAAGACCTTGATGAGCTGGACACAACGGATCCAAGGAACCACTGAGACTGAACCTTGCCAATCAGGTGCATCTGATCACAAAGAGGCCAGTGTTTATCCACGTTGACAAGCAGGAGGTGCCCTGGAATGGGAATACCGACATCGCCGACGCATACATGCTCCCAGAGCATCTGGTGAGGGCAGAGGCGATCGTACACACCCTGGCAGCGAGGTGCACATGGGAAGTGGGAGCCACCAGCGCAAACTGGTTCACTCTGACTGAGCAAGCCAAGGTGCATCAGGTGCAGTATGACAAGGAGACCGGGAAGTACGTGGTGCTCCAGATCGAATCGATGTTGATGGTGGCAGACAAATTTCCGGATGTCGAGATCAAAGGACTCGAAGTGGTGGAAGGATCGTCATTTCGACTGCTGGCGCTTGACGACAAAAATGCAGACTCGTTCACAACGCACACCAGTCGAAAAGGGGCGGCGCTCGACAAGCCTATCAAGTCGGTCATGAAGCAACGCATGGTGGAGGCTCCTGCGAGCATCCTACCAGGCTGTGGCGACAAGTGCAGGTATGATGCAAATCTTCCAGGCGGTAGGAAGCAAGTGGTCAATGGTGGTTCCACAGTTGTGGTGGGCAAGTGTGGCCAAATAAGCATCTGCAGCACAGCTGGAAGTGCGAACGGTGGAGGATCTGATACAACCAAGGAGGCAGGGTGATCGCCCGATAATGGAAGCCATTGCGGAGCTGTGCAACAGGGAGGAAATGCGACAAGTGAATCTGTGTCGAAGGTCAATGAAGTTGTTCTGGATGTCTGAGATCGTTACGGCGGACGGAACAGGCATTCTGAAGGCGGTCCTTGAAGATGATGGAGCGATGGTGGAAGCCAGTGAAGTGAACGTGCCTACAGTTGGGCGGCTCAAGCAAGCGTATTGGGCAACATGGAGGTCCAAGCTCAAGGAGATGCTGGGTCAGAATAGCGTGCTTCAGGATCGTTTACGGCTGGGCAAGTGGAGCAGTGCAGGCAGTGCGGCCTCCATGAGGTAGAATGAGCAAACTGGGAGGCTTCAGGTCCATGGCGATGGATGGATGGGATGGATGGAATGGAGGGAGGTTCCAATGAAGTCAAGAAGGAAGCTGTTTTGGCAAGTGCTGGGAGTGGTGGGAAATGGAGAAGGGTCCCTGTGGATGGCTACAAGCAAGGAGATGGCATACTGATGCTGACAGTTGGCGAATGGGATGATACCGTGGTGGCAGATACCCAGGGGATGGAGAATGTCTGGGGAGATCTTGGCAAGGCCAAGTCATGGGCTGGGAAACACATCAGATGCGAGGTCGACTGGAGAGATATGGCCCAGAGTATACGAGAAGAGACGGCGGTTGGCAGAAGCGACAGGTCTGCCAGAAATGGCAAGGGAATGGCGGCATGGACGATGGCCACTGATGAGACTCTGGAGGTGATGGTGTTTGGAGCCTTTGAGGCTTCGTGGAGGGAGGGCCTGACATCGTCCCAGCGAGCGGAGTTTGCGGGAATCTACAGTGTGCCGATGACGGTTTGGGAAATGGAGGAGAGGTTTGGAATACAAGGCAGACGGGGGCGCTGAAGCTGTGACAACCTGTAAGCCCTGAAGGTGCTGGAGTGGGTACATGAACCGGATCTGGCGAGTCCTGGTCACGACATGATGGTGGCTGCCATGAGGGACCGAAGCCAGCTGAGTACAACGTTTGTGGGATGACACGTGCGTGGGCATCAGGACGAGCACAAGAAGCCTGACGAACTTGATGTGTGGGAGCATATGAATGTCATTACGGACCGGATCGCAGTATAGCGATGACGAATGCTCGAAGAGGGCGATGCATGAAGCTCTCACCAGAACACAGGGACGTGATCGTGGCACATTGCAAGACAAGGCGTTCGCAGGTCGAGCATCATGTATGCCAGTGTCGTTGGAGATGTGGTGGAGGCAGACATGGCGAGGGTCAGGTGGGAGCAAGGCATGAAGGTGATCGGTGGTGATGCCAACAAAAGCGTGCAACGACAGGTGGTGGGCAAGCTCACCAATACACAGAGGGTGCTCACCATGGAGCTCACAATACAGGAGGTGGCTGTGGGAATGCAGATGGTTTGGTGGAAAGCAAACACAAGTGACAGCTGCCCCAGGTGCAGCAAGATGGAAACTCACGGCCACCTCTGGGTCTGCTGCTCACTGGAATCGATGGCGTTTTGGAAAGTGCAGCGAATACGACTGACGATCACGATGCGGAAGATGCAGACTCATCCTGCCATTGCGAAAATATGGTTGAGCAATGTCAAGCAAGTTTTGAGAGGGCTGGGACCTGTTGGATGCATATGCGCGAACTGGGCTGAGGCAAAGCTGATGGATGATCAACAGGAGGCGGGATGGGATTGGCTGGTCACGGGCGTGATCATGGGGTCATGGACCGAGTTACAGGAGCAGTACTACGCGCAAATCGGTCGCAGGCTGTCCACAGCAAGGTGGGCAGCATGGATCGTGCGCAAGCTCTGGAAGGTGGCATGGGAGCATTGGCACCAACGCAATCAGGCGATGCATCGCACTGATGAGGGGCCAGAGGCTCACATGAGGCAGGTGGTGCGAGACTACAGCTCAACCCTGCAAGACGCAGCGCAACTATGAGGGGCAAGCATGGCTATGTGGGCCCAACTACAGCTGTCAGGCAAAGGAGCCACAGCTATGGGAGTGGTCGAAATATGGTTTGGACAAGTGCACCGAGTGCTGCAGATACCAGGCAATAAAGTTCCTGTTGAAGTCCGAACTTGGCTCCGCCGATGGCGGTAGCTGGCCATCGTGAACGAGGCTGTCCCTGGATTTCCCTGCATGAGTACACAAATACATACACCTTACATATTTCCAGAGAGCCACGAATAGTGGAGAGCAGGATAGGTGGAGGCCGTTGTGATCCCCTGAGCGTGCATACATATTGACTTGATAGCCGTTCTGCCTCGTGCCCTACACGAGATAAAAGCGGGTGGCATAAAAAAGTCTACGGCGCAGGCTGGGCACACACTAATAAGCTTAATCCATGGGTTATATATATAGTGCAATGAAGCACAGTGACTTATCCTTTGGTATGCAAAATATATTTTATTGAAGACATAGGTTTGTTTGTAAATACAAAGTCCTGCTGAACCTGCTTTGCTCCCATGGACATGGGACGCCAAGGCCATCTACTGAGCCGTTGGCATGGTGTGGAAAGAGACTGGTGGTGGCAGTGGTTTTACTTGTTGTTTCTGGTGTTGTGATGTGAGTGCTTGCAGGTTCACTGACACTGAAACAAGAAGTTGAGAGGAGAGCAGATGAACAACAGCCAGAAGCCAACAATGACTGTTCGTGACGACCAGCAGAGAGGAGGTCCAAGCACACAGGCAGGGAATAGACCTGAAGCAAGGATGAGGCTGTACAATTGAGTGGGTACATGGAGGGAAGCCAATGTGTGCTGAATGGGACGTGGACGAAGCTCAACCTGTTGGGCCATGAACGGTGGCAGAACCGAGAACAAGGCAGTGTGACAGTCTTGGTGGTGGTCAGGCTTTGGATTACACACCAACCCACAACTCTGGATCTCGACAACTGATCCACAGCCCAGATAAAGCAGCAACTTCAGCATGCCCACTGCCACTGCCCAATCCTCGACATTGTTTCGCAACAACCTGCCTCACCCACGCGAAATGTGAGTGTGTCGATGAAGGACACGACTGGACATTGGTCAAAACACGACTGAGAATTTCGAATCCAAGTTGCCCCTCTACGTTCGCATGCCTCACGTGTGTAGTCGTAGACTAATGCGAAAAATATAAACTTTTTAACTACAAGGCCCAGAAGATTGTAACTTCACCCATATACTATATGCAACATAATAGGATGATTCAAGTAAAAATACTAAAAATCCGCATTTGTATACTATCGTATCCTGAATGGGGTCATACGATGACAATTTTGCTCCACGCGAAGACATCGATACCATCGTGTGTCTTTTTTTTTTTGCGCCCATGGATTTGGTATCATCACTCGCTCTCGCTGATCGTCATCATTCTCCGTTGTCTGCTGGGGCCGTTCGTGGCAGTCTGGGTGGTCACAGAGCAAGCAACAGCCGGCGCCAACCATGAATGGCACTGGCGGTTGATGATCGGTGAACGCTGTTCCACAGGCGGATGCGATTTGTTGTCTCCCCCAGCGGTTGTTGGATTAGCGATAGACGAGAAGCTGGTGGTGATCATCTGTACGGAAAGCGTCAGGGCAGATGGGTGGGATGTTCTGAGCAATGAAACAATAGTGCCATACTAATGGACGAGGTAGTGTGGATGAGGCTGAGAGCTTGTTCCGATTTCCTCGCAAGCACAAACATTTTCGAATTGATGGCGTGTACTCGTCCTCTCGCCGCGATTGACTTGTGTCCGCGTGAGAGCAAAATGTGAGCCACTGCTCTGCGCCGAGAACTGGTGTCCATTTGCAAGAGAACTGCGCATCCCGATTCACAAGCCGAGCGACAAATCGCGCACACTCCAGAATACATTCGTGACTTTCCGATACGATACGACACGACATGACACGACATGCTACTGATACCAGTACCATACGTATTGGATAGATTGACAAATGGATGGATGGAGCGAGCTGTGATCATCCCAAGGATACCGTATCGACACACTTGGCGACGAACCATAGTCGCCGTATTGGTACCATCGCAGGCAGATACGCGGAGCAAACGCCGGTACGTGCAGCCACAAATTGCTACACGCAACTGTGAAAGCAGCCTGGCGCAAGCCACTGATTAGCTCATGGGCAGAAGGCAGCAGTTTTGCTCTTGGAGTCAGTCCATTTGTACCAGACAATGTTACCAGCATCATGGAGATTACATTGTACTTGGAGCAGAGCATTTGGGATCGATCATTCAAGAATCTTACTCCCTTCGGCATACCGCTTGCTGTCAGCAGCGATGGTGTCCAGGTAGCATTCTGTGGCAATTCTGCAGGTGCCCCCTTGTGCCTACTCTAGCAATCCACTGATTACATTCTTATCATTGAAAGACAGGTGTGCTCATACACTAGACAGTGTACGACAGCACCATCATACCACTCTGGCTTGAACAGGAGTGTGAGAGCCACAACCTGGAGTTGTGCCGTGCCAACTCCTTGTTTGCCTTGGGTCCTCCGTATCCAATTTCTGGTTCCCCGATTTTCTCCCAAATCAATCTACTGAATTTGTCAATAGTGGTATACGATGTTGTTGCGTGGGTAGCGCATTTGCAAACATTACTGCATTCATCCTTTGCACGATCCTCTCCGTTGGATGAACTCCATACCTTGATTTCAACGCTGCCGACATACCTACCCACCAATACGATGCATGCGATTCACCCTGTGCTATTTTTAGTTCGGCACGTTGTGTTGCCGGATTCTCGTTTTCTCTCGTGTTATTTCTCACGATAAAGTTGCAATATCTCCCCCTTTCCGCTGCGTTCACGGACTCCATCGGTTTCGACAGCCACATGCCCGGACTGCCGTCGTCTTCTTCGTCTTGTCGTCTACTTTGTAGTCGCTCAATTTTATTTCGCAATTCCGCCTGGTGCTATTCCTATGCCAACAAAAGCATACCTATGTCGGGGACCCCGTGTTATTCTTCGCACTAACATTTTTGCACCCTCACCTGAACGTTTCCATCACGCATTCTATCAGTTTCGACGTCTGGAGGGACGAACCACTCTCGTCCCCTCCGCCTCATTGTTTACTTTGTAGTCGTCCAATTGTTATTTCGCAATTCCGTCTGGTGCTATTTCTATCCCACCAAATCCATACCCATGCAAATTCCTCTCCGTCGTCATGCACCTTCTGGAGGGCATCGTCAGTGTCATGCACGATTGCCGCGATTGAGGTGAGTCTATGCCATTCCAGTTGCATCAACCATTCATATTGCTCAATACTGTATGGTGTTTGGCTGATGGGAAAGGGGAGGTTGGGCCTGAGCGATCTACACGCTCCGAATTGATGTTGCTCGCAATCCTCTTGCGAGGGCTCCGGACTCCGGCAGACAGTTTGTTGACTTTCAATTGCTCGCGGATCCGTGTGGTGTTGGCCTTTTCGAATTCCACCAATGGAAGGAGATGAACATGACATTCATACATCAGGTTGCGCAGGTTTGCGGATGACGCGGATGCTGGAGATGGTGCGGGGCATGATTTCCTACCGCTTGGCATCACGAGGCCAACGACTCAAGCAACAGAATTGACGATCAGCGACGGCAGTGGACAAATTGCAGCGGCTCCCGAAATATGTGAAACTACGGACACGCTCCTGCACCATTGTGAGCGCTGCGCTTTTGTGGTTCCATCATGGTTCGAAGATCGACTTGGCGTCGTCTACTTGTCTCATACTCGACAATACACTGCATGCCTTGGTCGATGCCCGATCCAGTTTTGTTGTCTTGATCGAAAATGTGGGTGTGAAATTGGCGCACTTCGGTCGAATCTGATTGGATGGGAATCATCAATGGTTAAGTGCAAATGTCGTTTGTTGCTCGCAAGGACAAACTACATTTAACAAACGAACAACGAAGAGCCAAAGTATGTCCGAAAATCAAGAAAACGACACGACGAGATCACCAATGATGGATTCGTGTACCAACCACCCAATCTCCGACGCACCAATCAAAAGCAACAAGCAGAACAGAATGTCCGCCCCCAGCAAACTCACATCACACATCGCACACCCAACGACTATGCTCTTTCCCATTCACTGCGGATGCTTCAATCGTCGCATCTGAGACGATCGGCGCCGACAGCCAACACAACTCCAAATGGCAGCCAACGAAGAACAGATCGATTGTATTCTACCGTGTTGCGTTCGGCCACCAGGGAAGTAATCATTACACACTCGATCGTCTCTCACGATGCCAAGGCAAATGATGAGAAATTGAGGCTACAATCGATGAGAATAAAAAGTAAAAATCAATAGAGAATGAATGGACAGACGGATTGATGTAGCACTTGTTGCTCTCTCTCTCTCTCTCTTGCACTTGCTCTCTCGTTGTGTTGGCGCTGCGTCACACTCACTCATTCGCCAAAATAAATATCGCATACAGTTGCACATACATTCTCCAATCACAACCACGTATGCACCAATGAGCGACCGTTGAGCTGTTGCCGCCGATCTCCGCACAAACACAGCGCCCATGCTGTTGTGAACAAATAGGCATGTGCTGCTTTGGCTTGTTGAGTGTTGTTGTCGCTGTCTGCTGCATTCTCCTATCTGCAATGTCAGCACAACACTCAGTGCTCCCCAACATCGAGATCATTCAGAATCATCCGTGCCTTCCCCCCACTCGCATCGTCCATCAGCCACCAAGCCACTACCGCTATCGCATCATGACCCATCCACGTGAGGATTCAAGCATCGATCCCAATCCATCCCAATCAAAGGTGCAACGTCGAACAGCAAATGCTGGCACATCCATCCATCACCAACCACCTCATGGGCACTACGCATCGTACCAATACTCTGCACCTGTCGGGCCGAACGACCATGGCAGCATCCACAGCCCTCCTCTCCCCATGGTTGCGAATCATCATGTCCCTCCCAATGCACAACCTCCTTCCTTTTGCATCCCCAGCTACATCAGTACAGGCATGGGTGGTCTACCATACTCAACATTCCACCCCAACAACAGCATAGCAACTCCCACTTCCAACTACATGGGGCCCAACCGTTTTGGCATTATGCCTTGCAAGCAATGTCTGACCCTGTTCTGCAGTCACTACAGTAGGCCACCATTTTGCCCAAACTGTGCGTCATCCATCGGCGGAGGTGCACGTCACGCAGGTGTGAATGCCTTTGTGCCACAGGCAAATTCGTTCTCCGTTGGGACTCGTAGTGATGCTCCTGTGCCCACACGTCCCAAGCGCAAATCATCAGCAAACAGACGCAGGACACCACATCAACAGGCAGGAGATGATGTGCTCGCGCGATGAGATGTCGCTGTGTCTATGGAAGAGCGCGAGCCGGATTGTGCAAGTATGAGCAGTGCCGATGACACCGATGTCGAGTACGTTCCAGAAGCAGAGGATGCTGTAAATCGAAAAGGACTACTCACATCTATCTTCAAATCAGCAGGCATTGACATTCGAGCAATTACGAAATTCCCTGTGAGTGGATTCGGAAGCATCCCACCAAGGGGAGCCAAGCATCGCTGGAGTGTCATCAAACGAATCTGGAAAGAGCTGTGTAATGGAACATCCGAGCATGCAATCTTCCCTGGCGCGAAACCCCCACCTCAACTTTGGGAAGCCATGACCTTCGTGCGACATCGCAAACAGCTCCCTCCTGTGTTGCTGGAGCAGACTCTCTGTCATTTAGCCTTCTGGGGGAATAGGGACCTGTCACTGACTGCTCGTGCGGTTTTGGCAATGACCTGTGACTCCAGGCGCTGCACCCGAATCCTGGCTGTGCACTACAGCAGCCTGTCGAAAGGAGACAAGGCAAAGGTCATGCCGCAACGCCGAACCATGTCTCGTGCAGCACACAGGAGACTGTCGCACGCTGGTGATGCGATCCTTGCTGGAGGCCAGTTCCCACACACAGACTACAAGTACTGTGTCAAGGAATCTAGCCTCCAGGGAGTGATCTCATTTCTCACCTCCATGTTCCAGTACCGACCAGGCATCACAAGGAGCGTGAAGTTGGCTGGTGTTCTGTTCCCAGACCTGCCCATCTTCATTCGCGGATCATCATCTATCGCAGAACTCTTTGCGAAGTACAAGAACGCAACAGATGACCCAGTTGGTATGCCTGCCTTCAGGAGTATCCTGACATTGCTCACGCGACGTGGCAAGTGTCAAACCGGCCTGTCCTCCTTCTACACAGACACTCTGACTGTATTCATGCACTTCCAACACATGATCAGGAGAGTCATGGAACTGCTTCGGACTCAGAACAAGGAACATCAAGACAAAGAGCTCGTGTCTGAGCTTCTCAACGAGGCACAGGCCATCATCACGGACAGCGATTCTGTTCTTTCATTTGCAAAATGGGAATATGCAAACAAGCACATCCAGGTGAAGCCAACCGCGGACAATCTACATTCCGCAGAGTTTGCACTGACAAATGGCTCCCTCCCATTTGTGAACCAAGCATGCAAGCAATGTGCAGATGTCATGACATTCTTCCCGATTCGCGTTCGCAACTTCATGCGAACTGCCACCAACAACATCACTGGCAACACGTTCGAATTGGATCGCATGGCTGCAGCAATTAACCTGTGTGATGACGCACTGCGCCAGTACATGGCCCACCAAGTGAGACGAAAGGTACAAGCACAGAAGATCAAGGAGGAAAAGGAGCGCCTCAAGGACCACCCAGATCGCATCATTGCTGTGCTCGATCACAAGCAACGCATCCTCCCAACGGAGAATCAGGAAGCTCAGAAAGCGTTCTTTGGCAAGAACGGAATGTCTCTCCTTGGTGTCATGACAATCCAATACAAGAATGGCAAGTTCGAGTATCGATTCATTGACATGGTGATGAAGGGGCGGAACAAGCAGGATCATGTCCAAGTTGCTGGTGCGATCAAGATTCTTCATTCCACCGTGCTTCCGAAGCTTCACAAGGGGGTCAAAGAGGTTGTATTCCAGAGTGACAATGCCAGTTGCTTTGCAAGTCCAGCACTGATGAGGTACATGCATGGACTGAACCAAGGAGAGGTTGAAGTTGAATACAAGATGCCAGAGAAGAAGAAGAAGCGGAAGACGACAGCCAAGAACAAGGGCAAGCACAAGGACAAGGCTAAATCTCCGCCTGCCCCCAAAATCAACACAGAACAGTCATCTTATCATGACGCGAAGGCTGCATCATCCACGAAGGCAAAAGCACAGGAAGACACCGGAACCCGCCCTCCCAAACCGCGACTCCAAATCATCCAATGGCTGTACACTGAGGCACAAGCTGGCAAGAGTGCTTTGGACGGACACTTCGGTTTCGTCTCACGTCAACTCAGGTTGTTTGTGGATAGTGCCAGGGATGCAAAGATTGCCACCGAAGGCGATATTTTCAAAGTGCTACAAGCTGCCAACATCAAGGGGACAACAACACTTCTGTTGGATCTGAGCAGATTGGGACATGCCATCATCTGTGGTGTGGACGGAAAGGAAAAAGCATTCGCGACCAACCGAGTTTCCGTTCGCGCCACCCATCAAATTGATCTGATCGATGACAAAATCCAGGTCACAGCATCATCGGGCTTGACACATCCAGAGACTATCACTCAGGGCAAGATCGACAAGTTCGACATTCTCCATCTCGATGTCACTTGCAATGATGAGGACATCACCGAGGTCCCACCGGCATTCGTGATGGATCCACAGAATATCCGCGGCTCACAACCGACTGAACGACGACACACATCAACAACAAACAAGAGCACCAACAAGACCGACATGTTCAAGCGCATTCTCACTTCGCGTGTTCTGGAACCAGCAGCGGCAGCAGCAGAAACGGCAAATTGTGAACGAAATGCCACAGTGGACTTCCCTCAATCCATCAGGCAGGGATGGGCGATCTGTCACCCAGACAAAGCCACCTCACGAAAGAAGGATCCATCAGCATCTCCAGCAACCAAGGTACCGTCCATGTCGAAACAAGTGGCGCAGATTGTGTGCGATGCTGCGATTGCTTGCAGGAGCCCAGACACGAGGAGGAGCGCTCATGTGCTTCATGAAGAGCTGATGGCCGGGCCTTTCTTGCTTGATTGGGAGCAGAGGATCAAGGTGGACATCACATACCTCAAATGCTTCCTGGCAGCTCCTGACGGTCGAGCGGAGAGATACCTGGAGAACAATGGCTTCTTGGATGACGAGGAATGTGAAGAGCACCTGAACGAGATGCATGAACTGCGGATCATGGCATCCAAGGAGAACACTCAAAGCGAAGAAGCGCACGAAGAGCAGGTTCTGGATGATCGCCCATACGACGGGCAGGATGCTGATGTGATTGCTGGCAATCTGCTGCCTTCCGATGATTGATCCTGACGACAACCGCAAGTAAGCCAACACTACTCACATGCATTTCATTGATATAGTATTAGTCTATGTAACATTGATATCATTAACTCTCATTGTGACGATATCAACTGCAGTAGCCGCATGTCCACAGGGATTCTGAGAGGAAGTTGTTGTTGGTATGTATAGAGTGGTTCTAATATTATTGGTTGCTACGATCTTGACATGCACTATGGAACCACCATCGCCGTGCATCTACTCAATTTGCACATGTGCTTGCTATGTATGGTATGATACACGATTAGACCACGGCGTGCATCAATCCAAACCCCGTCCATTACGCGTCAGCTGAATTTTTGGCATTCTTTGACAACGTCATGAACATGAAAGCGTACGCCAGCGCAGTCATGAAGGCGTCCTGCTTTGGCGTTGCATGCAAATCGTTCCCGCCCTCCACATTCTCATCGTATTATGACAGCCATCGTTTTCCCTTAACCAGTCTCCACAGCTTCTTCACCATCTTGCGTGCATGCGCTGGGTTATCCGATCATCGTTCGTGCGAAAGCGAATAGGATTGGTAGAAACTTTGGATCCTATTTGATGTTGTGGTACGGCGAGATCTACTTCATGAACACCTCCAATCGGACGCGTCCGGATCCAAATTCGTCGCGCATATCGGTGCATCGTCCGAATGCAGATCTTTGACCGCTTGATGACATGGGTCGACTGCCCAACGCACCGCGCTGAACAGTTCAGGAGCATCACGAAAGCATCCGCGCCACCAATCCTCCGCCGGATCTGCCGTGGATGACCAATGTTTTGGCTTTTCATACTTCGACGAAATCAAATGCTCAGCAGCTGCGATGAAGTCTTCGTGTGGTTTGGTACGCTTTTCACGCACCGCGGCCTCCAGCAAGACGATATTGCAGCAATTCAGACACATGGTTGGAGTGGAGTCCATTATTCGGGATGAGAGTGTGTGCGTATAGTACCACATAATGGGCACAGTGAGTATCATAGCATACCATACCAATCAGACAATGATTCGATTGTGAGTATGATGTGAATTGAAGCAGGAATGCGAATGGAATAGAATCAAGGAATCAATGACAAGTGTTCCCACAAGCTCTGAAAGTCGTACTCCTTCAATGCACCTGTTTTGTGCACGCTTTCCATTCCTGATTTTTGGGTCTGCTCTGCGCCGCGCACATGCCAGGTGCAAATGCGCAAGTGTACAACACGACCATACACAGCAGCAGCAACATCAACAACACTTGTCACTCACCTGATGCCAGCCTGGACCGAATTCTCCGCCACCGCACATGTTGGTTTCCGCGCAGACGCCGCCACATTCCAACCATGCCAGACCTGTTGCAGGTTGTAATGCGGACCGACACGACCTCAAAGGCACCATAGGCGTAGAGAAAGGTGGGTCTGCTTGTTCGTGGGGACGCCTATTCGACATGATGATGTGCAGAGCATCAGTGCCGTCCTTGCTTTCTGCGATGCGTTGCATGACGTCCACACCTTTCGAATCGAATTGACTCGGTAGCGATTTGAGCTTGCTGCCAAGGTGGACCTCTGGATCAACCCGCTTCATCATCTTCTCGTCTTCGCCATCAAACACGGATGCATCGCCGAGCCACAGCGTGGTTGGTTCTGTGTAGCTGGTGGTCGTGATCCAGAATCGATCGCTCTCATGGGGATGCGCAGATCGAACGCTGGCGGAGGCGATTTGGGGTCGCTTGTCGACTCCCACCAAACGCAGCTTGTTAGCCTCCTCCTCCAATTGATAGAACTCCAGCTTCGATCTGACGTTACCAATGAGCAAGAGGATGAGGTGGTTCTTTGTGATGGTATAGTTTTTTCGGAGGAGGTAGTCGGAGGGTTTGAAGAGGGTATGATATATCCGATCGGCCGGTCCATACTGACGAATTTGTGCGCATTGACGTAGATGATGGATCCAGCCTTGAATTCCTTGGCACCCTCAGGTGGCCAGTTGGATTGCATAGGGATCATGAGAACGGTGCCACCGAAATCGATATCCGAATCTTCTGGTGCAAGCAACGGTTTGAAATCCGGTGGATCTCCTGTCTTGATTCTGGTATGTTGTCTGGGCGGCAGCATGTGCTTGTACTTGGCCTCCGTATCCAGAATTTGGTGATCTGGCGAGTGATGGCCCTCGTGCGGATTTTGTAAATGCCCCTGCCACACACCCTCTGATCGTCGACGTTGGCTGAGACTGCGATGTGAGACTTTTCACCTTCGAAGACCACGAGCGCCGATGCCAGACCTGTGCCTCTCACCCACTCGCGGATCGTCCTGGGGTATCCCGCCCTCGTGAGAGACGAAGAACCAAAATCCGCCCCGACCAGGAGGATGTTCCTTGTTTTGTAGCAGGCTCTGGTTTTATCCTCTGGTATTGAGAATGGCCTGTCGGTGACGAATGCGGATTTGACGAGATCGAATTCCCTGAGGACGACGGAGTCTGTGCTGCCTCGTGACAAACTGAGCAGCGCGCGCGTGATGAGCTTGCCATCTTGCGACATGGGATCTCTGGCCCTGGGCAGCACCCAACTTCCCTTCCATGTCCATGGCATCTTCTCCTTTCTGGCGGGGTTGTCCAGATCCAGCACCTTGATCCATTTGGGGTTGCTGGTCTGTTATGACGCCAACGTCGTTTTGCGCCAGATTCCTTTTTCGATTCTGCAGTGTTTGGAGTGTGGACAATGTCGATGTGGATGCAGGATTGTTGGTTGGAAGGATGACGCGAACAGTGAAGCAAGACAACAGAATATGAGAATAATATGTGAGAATAGAATGCAATGTTGTTCTGTGTGTGAGGAGCGCGATGCATACCATGGAATACTTGCAGAGCTTCTTCAGCTCATTCGTGCAGTGTATTGCGCATTGCGCATTGTACGTACCTTGGAATCCTTCCACAGATTGAAGAGCATGTCATTGCCTGCTGCATCCGTCCCCATCTTGCTCACGAAGGGTATGTTGTCATCCGCCTCAAGGACGTCGACGACGCACTTGTAGGATCTGGTCTTGGACTTGGTGCGATCGCCGAGCGTGTTGAGGCACATCTCGTTGGCCTTGGAGACGAAGCTTTTGGGGGACTTGCTGTCCACATCCTCCAATGAGGCGTAGGGATCGTTCGCCATGCTGCTTCTCTTTGCGTTGTGATGCGCTATGATGCGTTGTGATGCGTTGGAATTGTCGCGGTCGCACAAGCAGGCATGAGTGACCGTAACGGTACAACCCACCAACTGAACACGAGCGGCGATCGGTCAATTGATCGAAGCGATGAGAGATGCCAGTTGGGCGTGGGATGAAGCACTTCAGAAGATGAACGTGCTTGTGCATGATGCTCTTGATTGAAAACAAGACGATGGCGAGCGAGTATGGTACTCGTGCGGTTGCCAAGGCATGCCGATGGAAATGGAAATGGCAACGGCAATGATGCGAAGCCACGCGACGCGATGTTTCCCACCAGTCAACACAGGGCCCCTTTCGTCTCTTGTGTTGACTTGTTTCTTGTCTTTGTCCAAGTCTGTCTCTTTGGATGGCTCGTGCGTTGAGATTCTCAACGAAGCCTTCACGCCAAGGCGCCAGGTTTTACTCAGCAGATTTGACGTCTGTCCGGATACCGCAATCACAATCGACAATATTGATTTAGTTTCATTGGCGCAAAAAGCTTCAAAGGACGTTCTGGAGGATACCTCCGACGAAACAAACTGTAAAAATTGTGAAATCGAATAAAAAACGCTGGAACGGCGACCGTTGAAATGGATCGAAACAGTGCGGGAAGCAAAAAAGTGGGAGAAAAGCAAGAGTTCGCGACAAGGGCAACACCAGAGCAACGGAGGAGGTAACTGTGTGCAGATGACGTTGTTCAGACAGAGTCATGAGGTTGCTCAGGGTTAGAGTTAGGGCTGGGGTTCTGGCTTGGGTTAGAGTTAGGGTTAGGGCTGGGGTTAGGGTGCCAGAGGGTCAAGACCTGGATTAGATGTGTGGGTTGGGGTTGCCACTGCCTACAGGACTGTGGCAAGGGCGCTGTCCATTTCCATCTTGGCACCAGCAATTCACATCGTCCAATTCAGCGCTGCGCAACTTGCATCGTATGCGTCTCGTGCATTGCAGCCCGTGCATCCCCCTTGCTACCACTCTGACATAACAGACAGGAGGAAGAGGAACAAGGACCGTGCCTACCATCCTGGTTGTCGGCCCATGGCACATCGCCCCGCATCACATTACATCACAATACATCACATCACTCTCCATGCAACAACAGTTTTGTGTTCACACCAACGATTCTGTGTGAGCACAAGATAGAGTCACTCTCCGGAAATTCAAGAATCGCGAACAAAGCCCAAACGACGGAAGAAAAAAGAACGTTTTGGGACGAATGACCACTGCGACTCTATTGAAGCGCCAATGAGCACCGTAGCGTCTGTGCGTTATTCACCTAATAGGTAGCTTTCCCATGAGTTTTAGCCCTCCATAACTCTTAAAATATAAGGTCTTTGAGGGGTCTAAGGTGTTCAATAGAAACTTAACATTGATTTTAAGAGATATACGCAATTTTATACCCGATCCGTGCTGCGATGCCAACTTGGGCGTAACCTTTTCGCTCACCAGGGTCTTAAGTAGAGCCCAATACCGTTTGTTCGTTTTCGTGGAGGTCGACAGGTTTTATCATTGCGCGACTGTGACAATAACGAAGAGGGAAACGAGAAGGCGCAAGACTTGTTGGTGTGCGTTGTACAAGGTACCTAAATAGTTTTTGTGTTATGCTGCGAGTTGCCGTGATCGTTCTGTCCGTGTCGTGACTTCGCCAGGTTAAGCCGCTTCATCACCTTTCGCGGTCAATCTGCTCAAGTAGAAGCCAGCGTTCTTCTTCTCTGGTTGGTGCGTCACACGACCACCTGCCAACACGAGCTTCCAGTACGCAACCGCACCATGGATCGTGAACGCTTGATCACCTTCGGTGACCACCATGTCACGCACAGAACAGTTGGTCTCAACCGCGTTGTCACCGTGTTTGGTGGTCAAAGCGAGATCGAGGCTGATGTCAGACGGAAAGATCAACAACCAGAAAGAGAACTTGCGAACCGGAGAGGCTTGGACTTTCGCGACAGTGGCAGAGAGGGCGGTCTGTGCTGTTCCTGCGGCTTCGTCGTGGCAGTAAAATGCCTCGTCGCGACACATCCAGGCGTTCACGCTTGGGCCGCGGATCATCAGAGAACGATGCTCAATGCCAGGAATGTGAGTGGGGATCTCAGCACTCCACAAGTTGACATCCTGCAGGGCGCAAGGAACACGGACATGAAAGCCTGCGAAGTTGCCATTTGTGACACCGATGTCGTTGATGAAATCAACAAGGAATTCGCGATTGCGTTCTGGAGCCTGGTGGTTGATTGCAACAGTGTATGGGTTTGTTGCTGTTCCATCTTCCTTCCGCGCGAACAAGGAATGGAAGGTGTCATCACTTGGACGAGCGCTGGAGGAGTTGTTGTCCTCGTCGCTCATGGATGACTCAGTGGATGCGCTCGATGCAGACCCAACACGATCTGGGAGTTCGATCTCTGCCTTTGGAGGCTTGGTTTGTGGACTCCCGAAGATACCAAGTGGTTTGGCGAGGCCATCAGAGCTGAGCTTCATGTTTGTTGTTGGTGTTGTTGGTGCTGTTGGCTGCGAATAGGCAGGGTGGACATGCAGTGTGTGAGGTGATGACACACGAGTCGGTGCAAAACGAACGAAGGGTGGCTGTAGTGAGAGATCACTCGCGCGGCCACACAAATCGTCAACACACGGATGGGTGCCCTGATGATGTGCCAATTCAACCAGAGATCCTGGGCCTGGTGCAATGCCGTTTTGTCGGAGAAATTTGAAGTAGCTTTTGATGCTGCGCTTCTTCAGATTTCCAAATGCCCGCCTGCTGAAGGCACGAAGCTCATCACCGCGTTTACCAAACATAGCTGGCTGATTGTCGCAGATGTCTGTCGCGAACCTGATCTGGCTTCGTGCCTTGCCTGAACGCTCGACAGCAGAGGCAATCTGCAGAGATAGAGACTTACTCGTGCTTGGGAGATTGTCGACGGTGTGCATTTGCATTGTTCGTAGATTGTGAGCCGATGGTGGTTGTTCGAAGAGTGTGAACACAAGTGTTGCGATGGCGTTGTATTTGCCTGATGCGACGCCGTAGAAGCACTACTCTATATTGGTACGCACAACACAGCATTGTCTTACTCCATTGAGCAGCTCGGTCTGTTTCTCTTTCAGATGTTTGGCGGCGTACGAATGATCAGCGCGGTCTCAAGCATGGATGCGCGCCAACATACAAATCGTCTGCAGCCGCAAAGTCTGGAGAGAGCAATGATGCTACAATCAGATGCATAGTATGTAGATAGATGCCTTGCTTTGTTGCACACATTGCGGTTGATTCTGTGCCGATGCTTGCGAAGAGCTCTTGCATTTTCGAACGTTGTGCGCACTACGTTGCACCATGTGAGCCTCTAGTTTGTAGCCTGTCCGGCACGAAATTCAAACACGACTCGGTAAAAACGGTCACAACATCGCCAGCCGGCCGTTCTATGCTGATTTGTGTAGCAGAAGAGGCCTGTGGGAACTATTTCAACGAACAACAACTGCAGCAACCAGCCCAGCGTGCGAAAGCAATGACAGTACTAGTAGATATAAGGCGGGGTGTATGAGTGTGTTCATTTCTCGTGCCGTTCTTGATGTGTACGCTGAGTAGTAGAGAAGCTGCCATCATCATCGTTGGCACACAATTGAAACAATGGCGGCAAATGCACCAAAGTTCAAGTGGCGCAACAGCGCAGCCAGCGCAATGATGAAAGATGACTTTGACGTTGGAGGTGTATTCCATGCCGAGGATTTGGCACCTGCTACAGCATGGGAGTACTACAGCATGTTTCCGCAATTCAAAGTGGACGGGATGACGCAGGCCGTCTTCGAGAAATACTTCAAAACGTTCCGCGCACGACTCGACAAACAGCGAGAACGCTCTGCGCGCGAAGAGCGCGCATTGGACCACGATCGCCACATTCACCCTGAGAAACGGCGCAACAACCAAGGCAGACCAGTGATGCACTTGTCCCCTGCGAAAGATCTGCTTTCCTTTGACGTCAAAATGAACAAGCACCTCCACATGACACCATCTGAATTCCAAGCAAGTCGACCAGAGTATGCTGCTTTCGGTGCAAAACAGTTCAAGCAGCACATCTACCAGCAAGTCAAGCTGCAGAAGTTCAAGAATCATCTCGCAATCAAGCGCAAGCAAGCACAATCAATGACCAACAAATGATAAACACTGACTAGTAGGCAATAGTAGTTCTTCAATAATTAGACTCTTCCTAGTGTTATTAGACTTGTGTGATTCTTCGATGTATCCACGACTGGAATTTCCGCTCGTTGTTGTGGTGGTTGCGTCAATTGCTCGCGTTGTGGTTGTTCGTTGTTGTGAGTTTCGCTGTGTTGGCCATCCCCCACACCGAGGACACTGCGAACACGAGAGTTTTTGCGACGACGATGAGGTGCACGAACAACAGGAATGCAGTGTATGCCAACAACCACGAGATGTGGCTGCACATGAAACAGATGCCTGAGAGGCAGCCATCAAGATAGAATGCAATGAGCGATTTCATGTTGACCAGCTTGTCAATCGCTGCAATAGCAGCGCGAAATGAGAGCTCGGCGTTGTTGTCCTCTTCGCTCTTGAAGTGTCCCCTTTTCAGGTCGAAAAAGTGGCCATGAGGGAGACCAAAGAAAGCAGGGCTAATCGCCTTCATCGCGTTGTTGAACTTGGCATGCGTGTTGATAGGAGCCGGACGATTGCCAAAGTTGAGGTTGCTGTTGTGCTGGGTGGGGGTGAGCGATGCGCGATGGCTGACAGTTGCGGTTGCTGGGGTGTGACCGAGGAAGTTGTTGCAAGGCAGAATGGAAGAGGAGGAGGGAGATGGAGCCATTGGAATGGCATTGCTGCTGCTTGTGCCAGCAGCCTTGCTTTGTTGGAAGGAGGAAGCGTGGGGCGGGGGGAATCTCATGGCGATGGCTTCTTGTGGACGGCAAGATTTGTGAGCAATGCACAGAGAAACACAATGCGACTACTCTTCGAACAGGGAGACACCTTCACTGACGCTGCAAAGACAAATGCAGAACAGACGAAACGAGCATGCCATCACACTGGTCTAAAGCGACGTAGGAAGTAACACATGCGTGCATCGGTTTGTATTGCGATTGTATCGCGTTCGCTACACTACGTTGATACTTGATGTTGTGAAGTGGTTTGCATGGCTTGGCCATTCCAAACGAACGCGCGAGCGCCATGTGTTGCTCTCATCGGCCCGCCTTTGCATTCGTGGCCTGTTGGTCTGTTCCCGCTTCGTCGATCCCGATGTGGCGAGAACCTTGATTAGTCGATCTAGTCAGTTGAGCCAAGTGGCGTGTCCCGTGAAACAAATCGAATGACTTCTAAATAAATCGAATGACGTCTAAATATATCTAATGACGACTATTTATTTCTAATGACGACTATTTATTTCTAATGACGTCTAAATAAATCAAATGACGTCTAAATAAATCAAATGACGTCTAAATAAATCAAATGACGTCTAAATAAATCAAATGACGTCTATTTAATTCGAATGACGTCTAAATAAATCAAGGGTTTGGTGTTGGCACGATTGCTCGGGATTTAACCAAGGCAAACTTAGCGTGGGTCATTCTCGGAGTTTCTGCCCATGTGCCCCATAAATGAAATTGGCGTCTGTGACCCACAAAGAGTTCCCGCGAACACCAGTTTGGATCGAGAACTGTCTTCTCGGGAAAACAGTTGTCATCGCCAATACAGAAAGCTCTGATTGGCTGGGTCAGTCACATCGCAGATTGACTAATTCGACCCATTTTGCCGGGTGTCCCTGATTTGGTTTTGTTCCATGCATGTTTCTACCAAAACACCACATCTCACGTCTGTCTGTCCACCGACATCTGAAAAAGTACACAGCGATTCTTTGGGTGCGACATGAAAAAGAACCAGGAAAAGGAATGAAACGTGATCAAGAAAAGAGCAAAATGAACTCACAAACTTCCACAACAACAACGAGACACCGAAATCCTGTCTGAGAGGCGCAACGCGCGGCGACTCGGCAACTCAGCAACTCGAGAAGAGCACAGCAGAGCACAGCAGCGTACATCAGGAATGTGCCGTAGTCGCCAGCTGACTTTATTTCGCAGAACAAGAACCTTATCCTCCTGCACCTATCTTGTCACAGAGTCTCGTGCCCCTTGTATGAAATGAGAGGCCACACGTGGAACGCGCGAGATCATGGTCCGACGAACCCGCCAGTGATCACAGTTCCCGCGCTCACGAAGTACTACCAGCATCAGCAAAGGCAAAAGTAGCATCCCACTATACCTGGTGGAATATTCTGATAGCTCTGCACCTTCATCCCATCCTAATGTCGTATGGTACGGCGCAGTGCACGCACGTACCATCGCATTCTGATGCAGTTTTGCTCCTCCTCACCTATTGTTCCAAGTCCACCGCGAGAAACTGCGTGCAATCAATTGGGGCCAAAAACAGCCGGAATGTGTGCCCGTTCGCACGACTGTAGACACGTCTGAGTTCAGCTTCGAGTGTCTTGCTGAAGTTCGTCTGCGAGAGGAAAAAAGAACATTTTCGCCGCTCGCCAACATCAAATTTGGAGTCAGTGATGAGTCGCATCCATGTCGCATCCCAAAAACTGAATCTAATGCACGATACAACACGAAAGAATAGGTACCTTCATGACCTCCTAACCCATCCAATATACGTTTTAAGAATGTAGTTCTTCTACATATATCTAAAGGAAGTATATGGTAAGGCCTCTTAAAGTTTATATCAGAACCGCAGATGCGACGCCGACTTTGGTGTACTATTTTGGCTCAGGCGGGTCTTATGTCATGTTAAATATTACGAAAATCTGAGTCACGACTAGGCGCGACTGTACCTTCGTTCACCTGCTTGGTTTAGAAACCAAACATATTTTCACGTCTGTTGCAGATAAACCTCATACTCGTATGCCCCATCGAGAGACCTCATGAGGAGCTTGAGGTTTGTTGTCTCTAAACACAAAATACCACATCGACGTATTCTTTACCTTCTACAACCTATCCCTTCATGACCTAAACGATATAATATATCGTTTAACGTTTTCAGTTTCAGTTATGTTAAATTTCGATGACAACATCTACATGTACAATACCATTTTCTTCGCATAGTTCGAAAGCTCTTGAGTACAGCTTTCCTATGATTATTTTTAAGTTTTATGTTTCTTACTGCCATCTTATCGCTAATCGAGCCTGAAGTACTCGTGAATAAACCCTAGACTGCGGGACTGGAGTGAGATTGCTCAGTGTCACGCGGATTGTGGGCGACATACATTGCTGTCCCCTTCCGGAGGCTATCATCTCCAAGAACGAACAAAAAGATGAGCAGCACTCAACCAGTTTTGAGTGAGGAAAGGTTCATGGGCATGTATGAAGGCCACAGACAGATAGTCGACGAGGACGGAACGCAACAGCGTTGCCGATGGTGCTGCAACTTGAAGGCCACAAATAAAAATACTGGCCTAGAAAGAAACACTCCAAAGAGATTAAAACAGATCTGCAGCATATGCGGATCCCAGATCTGAAAAGAAAATTGGGGTATCTACTATGGAAGATGATGAAGTATGGTGAAACAAAAATTCAGTGCTTCCCAACGATACCACTAGTAAACGAAGGTACCGATTTAGTGTTTGCGTAGGCCGTGGTAGGACAAACGCGTTCAAAAATTAACACGGTGTCGAGATAAACGATATAATAGTGCACTTATCTCTGGGTCATGAAGGGATACCTGAAGACTTTGAGCTTCATAGAAGGCGTGGTTCAAGAGATATGATATAACTTATTTTGATGCCCCTCTACATCATTACAACTACAATCAACATCAACTGCTTCCTCATCAACTACAACTTTGCCACTTCTTTGTGTAGCTCGTCGTCTCATGCGTAAGTGCTTCTATTTGTAATGACATGCCACAGAGCAAAGTGCTGCGAGTCGATCATGAGAGGAAGCTTGCTGAGCGGTCTTCCCCGTCTCCTCCGACTTGCCCCCACTTGTACACTCCGCCGCTCATCACTCTCTAGAGGACGCAGACATCATCTCGGTCGCAACACAGCGTGCAGCATGCGCAATCGGTCTCTGGAGGCAGGATGCCGTTGCCTGGTTCCTTGCAGTCTGAACTAAACCAAACGAGTGGGGATGATCCATCGCAGAACACATTGGTGAGGTTGCCTGTGATCGAGTTCTCCTTCAATTCAAGGCTGTACAAGTTCGTCAGATTCCCCCATTGGGGCGGGACCTCCCCGTTGATGGAGTTTACTGAAACGGAGACGGCAACAAGCTGGGACAGATCACCAATTTCGGATGGCAACGCGCCTGTGAGCTTGTTGTCGTCGAGGTAGAGCCCCTCCAGTGCCAACAACCTCCCGATCTCTGATGGGATTTTCTCCTCGATGGAGTTGGAGCTGAGATAGAGAAGTCTGAGACTCGAAAGGTCTCCATATTCCGTCGGGATCGCACCAGATATCTCGTTTGATGAGAGGTTGAGCTCCTCAAGCCAAGCCAGCTTTCCAATTTCTGTGGGGAGGGACCCGCGGATGAAATTGTCGGAGCAATCGAAGATGGTCAAGTTTTCGAAAAGAGCAATCTCAGAGGGAAGCTGGTCACCGTCCACGTTTGAGTCTGAGAGCATGATGGAGGCGACGCAGCCATCGGCGTCGCATTGGATACCTTCCCCATTCCACCAATCACAAATGGATGAAGGCGACATAACAGGAGCAGTCGTCTCCCAAGGCCCATCGTTGGTAGTGGCATAGTAGAACACAGCCAAGGCGTATCGCTCCACGACCACCTCAGCTGCAGTGTTGGCGAGGTCGAGATCGAAGAGATCGTCATTTGCCAACCAGTCCAGCGCGCGGTATTGCGGGCTTTCGATATCATTGAACACCAACAGGTCCGTAAAGATTGGATCGCCCTGCAGATGTGGTTCCAATATGGCGAGTATGTTGTTCATCTTCTCGACATTCAAGATGGGACACTCTGTCTCAGTGCTGCAGCAGTTGTCCATGGCGTCGCAGCAGTTCGAGCAGCAGGAACATGTCGTTTCTGCTGGAATCCCACCATCGTCAGTGGCAACGCAATCTGAGTAGAAGTAAAAAAGGTTGGGATGCGAACCTGAGCAAAAGATTGGATTCAGGTTGCCCTGCAACTCGGTTTTCTCCATACCAAGACTCTTCAGGTTGGTAAGCTGGCCCCACTCGACTGGGACTGTCCCGTTGAATCTGTTCTGAAAGATCTGGAGGTTGGTCAGGGCTTGCATCTTACCGACCTCGGTGGGCAACGCGCCTGTCAGGGAGTTTCTGGAGATATCCAGCCGCTGAAGTAATTGCAGGTTGCCAGTCTCGAACGGAAGCGTACTGGTGAAACCAATGTTATCAAATCGAGCTTCCGTCAAGTTGGTCAGTCGGCCGATCTCCGTGGGCATGGGGCCGGACATTGGGAGGAAGACGACGTGGAGCTCCATCAAGTTTGATAATAGACCAATTTCGGTTGGCAGCGTTCCAGTGATGACGTTGTTGACGATGTGCAAGCTGGTGAGCTGTTCGAGGAGGAAGAACTCTTTCGGGATGGTGCCAGTCATGAAATTGGACTCAAACCTTGCTTCAGTCACCCTGCCGGCCTCGTCGCACGAAACAATGCCGCCGAAGTTGTCACCATTGACATCACCCCATTCGCAGACGCTGCTGTTGGTAAGAAAGTTGTATTTGTTCCCCCACTTGTCCTCGCCTCCGGTCGTGTAGTACAGAACGGCGAGTGCGTAGCGTTCGAGAAGTTCGGATGTGGGCGCGAAGGCCAGGTCGATCTTCGCAATGTCTTGGTTTGCGAGCCAGTCCAATGCTCTGTACTGTGTGGTGGATCGGTCCTCCAGTACGTCGCGCCCAGTGTTTGCCGGTTCACCTTCCAGTGTCTGCGCCAGACGATCGACGAGCGTGTCGAATTCCGCAGTCTGCGGTGTGAAGGTCGGGCTCGATGATGCGATGGGAGCTGCGGTTGGTGCCGACGTCACGAGAGATCTGTTGGAGATGCCGCCTGATAGTGCCACGCCGACTCCAGCGCCGATCCCTGCCAGCACCAAAGCGACGATGATGCCAATGCACGTCCTGCGCCTGCTTTGACTGCCGGAGATGCTGTTTTCGTCGTCCTTCGTGACCTCCACCGCTTCGGCGGTGACAACTGTGCCGTTGGTTGCCGCGCCCCCGCCATTGCGCGTTTGCTCCAAGCGCATGCGCTCCTGTAACTGCGTCTCCATGCGCTCCGCGAACTCCTTCTCGAGACGCTCCTTGACACGATCCGCCACGTCCTCCTCGGTTGGAGCCAGCTGGGCTGTGATAGGGGTGGCAATAGTGTCGATGTTTCCGGTTTGGTCCATGGTGAAGGTGGAATCTGTGGACGGGCGCAAGTTGCCGCCAGCTGAAATGGCGCCTGGTTGGATCGGGACGGTCAGTGGCGGGTCATCCGTTGGCTGCAATAGTTCCTTGTCATCCTCCTCCTTCGTTTCAACTGAGTTGCGACTGGGCATAGCGGCCCTGCTGGGATTGGAATCCCGTTGCGGCGTCCGCGTGCCTCTGGGGTATCCAAACTTGGTCCTCTTGCGGGTTCCTGTGCCACCGGCGGTCCGTGTGCCAATGGATGCCTCAGTGGTCCTGAGGGACGTAGGGATAGCCCCGACCTTCTGCGACATTGTGTACGCATTGGACGAATTGGACGCATTGGACGCTGCGATGTCCTCTCTCGATGCGTCAACGCCCGGTACAGACACAGCCCCTGGCCGCAGCGGTGGCGGAACGATTGATGCTGATGCTGACGCTCGAGGAGGTCCTGACTTCAGTTGCTCCGATCCAATGGGGGAGAAGGATCCACTGGTGATGGGGGTCATTTCGCTGGGGTGGACCAGGCCAGCGGCGCGCAGAGCTCCAGCCCTGGCCTTTGCCTTGGCGCCTGCGTTGGCAGCAGAGCTGATCCTGGTCGATCCACCGCTGCGACGTTGTCTAACTCGGTCTCGACCGATGTGGACCTCCCGACGGTGGGCTGCAGGCTTTCTGTCTTCAGCATCACTGGCGGCGTCTTCGTTGTCTTCCTTCTCCATCACGCCATTGCCTTCCTTGTCATCACCAGGGCTCCTTGGTGGTGGCTTGCGGTCGTCCATCACGGTGGCGTCTAACAAGTGGAGTTGAGTCGAGCGAAGTGGAGTTATGTCCTTCGTCGTTGGTGGTGGAGGTCGTCAACGTCGTTGTTGTTGTCGTTGTTGCTGTTGTGGGATGAAGAGCCCTCTTGCCTCAGGTATGTTGGAGTGTCAACCAAGTGCGATCTGCAGAGAGTTTTCGAGGCACTTTGAACAGGCTTCGCTGGTTTTGTGAAGGATTTTGGAGAATTCTGTGTTTTGTGTGTTGTTGTTTCGTCCTTCCATGTTTGTGCTGTGTCAACTGGTCTTGACCCGAACATCACCTGTACCCAGAAGTTGTTCGTGGCGTCAACAGGTTGCGCTCGGCCAGTGAGATCGACAAGTTGAAACACGATAGGACACGAAGAGAAGTGTCACAGGGAATCGTCGTGAAAGCCACAAAAAAGCAGTTGAAGTTCACTGGACAACAGACAACTTTCCATTTAGTGTGTCCAATGTCGTTGCTTGAAATTCACTTTTGGCGCGAAATCTTCCAACTTCGACAACAGGAAAATCCTCCTTTCTCTTTTCCTCCCTTTTCCATTCACGGATCATCACTGACTCAAATTGCACGATTGACTCGATCCAAGCCGTCCTGGGAACAATGTGCTCCCCTGAATCCTTGTATTGCAACTTGTCTTGATTCCCTTGTCAGCTATGACACCTACTTTCACTCCACAGCCATAGCAAGGAGATCCAGCCTGCTTCAACACAATCAGGGAATCCGACTGTGTATTCCAACTACCAATCTGCTGTGTCTCCACTTGCAACCTCAACAAGATGTCAAGCTCTTGTACTTCAATGCTGGAAGACTGTTAGATTCTATTTCATTAGTTGTGATAGGTACTGCACAGCTTGTTGGCAAGTTCCGTGGACGGATACCTTGTGATCGTGGAAGACAGTGTTGGTAGTTACGATTCTGTTTGCTATTCCATTCCGTGGACACTCCAATCCTCTCGGTGTCTCTTGTTCTCTTGCCCGATGCTCTTGGCACGTCTCTCTGTTTTGTAGGTCAGTCCCACTATGAGTTGGTATGCGAGATTCTCTCTCTCTCTCTTTCTCTCTCGATATCACGTGTTCATGCCACGTATTAGAGCACTATCGAAAAATCACAAGGGGTGAGCAAAAGCAAAGTACCATCCCGGGATTCGAACCCGGAACCTCAGTTAGAATTACTGGTGCTCTACCGTTGAGCTACAGGCAATGCGATTGCTGATCCGAACACAAGTGAAATTTATAGATAGTGGGGGCTACGGGAGTAACGTAATTAGCACTATTCGATTTTGTGCTGATACTCCCCTACGCTACTAGCTGCGGAGAATGTAAAATACACCAAACGATAACGCTAGTTGTAGAGTTTTTGGCCCCTTCTGGCCCCTTGTTGCCACTGGTTTGCTTGCTTTTGGGAGCAACGGCGATTGTACATTTAGAGCTATTTCGTGTTGTCTCCCTATGATCCGTCTTCTACGTCATATGACGGATTCGGCGTCATGCAAAACCACTCACACCACAAGATGTGAGTGCGTCTCGCAGCACGTGACCCTTGCTCCGCGGCACGACGTGACGGCTGCGCGGCGCACACCAGTTGCGCCGCAACACAACACACACCATTCACAACACAAAAATAACGGTCCTCGTGGCAAAAATCACATCACTCATCACAAAACACAAAAAAACTCAAACACAACACATCACGTCACAATCCTCCATGCCATCAAGCAGACGATGCGCACACAACCATTCGAACCACAGGTGTACCTCCAACATATAGTACTACTACTACTACGATTTGCAGCTACACCTCTGCTGTGTTGGCATCCTGCTCTGCTTTGCCGTGATGCTCGGTCTTGCCGACGAACATGGCCACTTTGAATGTGTTCATGGTGGGTGCTGCCTCGGCCTTGCTGTTGTTGTTGTTGTTGTTGTGAGGCTCAATGATCTCGGCTTTGCTCTTGCTGGGCGTCTTCTTCTTCTTGCCTTTCTTCTGTTGCTCAGCCTCCTCGTTGGCTTTGGTGGTCACAACGATTTGCTTCTCCAGCAACGGAATGAGGCTGCTGGTTGGTCGCAGGTTCGTTTTCAGGCATTGCAGACCACTGACAGCCATCACCTTGAGCGCATCATCGTACATACCTTTGATGTCGGGCTTGGCGTACTTGAAGCCAGCTGATTTGCCTTTCTTGCCTGTTGCGGTTGGCTTCTTGGTGGTCGTGTTGGTTGCCTCATCCTCCTCCTCCAACGCGAAGTCCGTGTGAGACACGGTAACGCCGATCTCGTTGCCGTCCTTGTCAGTTTCAGTGAACGATTGTTTCCGCACATTCATGCTGAGGCCCTTGCGCTCCGTCACAAACTCGTCACCTCCTTTCGCAGCACAAATTGCGTAGGCGATCTGATGGTGGCGAACATACGCGCGAGCGACCTTGTCCAGCCCAAATTGCTCCCAACAGGTTTCGCAAGCACCCCACAACGCCTCGGTGGTGAACATGCGGCTCCCGTAGTGCTTACCTTGATGTGCTGACACGTGCTTCGACATCGCTGGGAATATCGCATCGTCTTTCACATTCGTGATGGGCGAATTCGATGGTTGAAATCGTAAGTGCCATCCGCGACTGTCAAACTCCTCGTTGATGAACCTGAGTAGTTCCGTGTCTCTGTGTGGCCCCGCGCCATCCATCTGGTACCGAATCACCACGTTCTTACCCGTTTCGGCCTTGATTTTGCTGGCGAGCGAATCCAGTGCAGGGAGTTCTTTTTTGCGGAAGAATTTCTTGAGGCTGTACTTCGGCTTGGGCTTAACACGATGACCATCTGTTTCCTTGCTGCCCGTGATTTCCAGTGGTTGGAAGTACAGTTCACCCTTCTTGCGAGAGATTTTCTTGGGATCAGGAAGGTGCTTGTACTGGGTTGCCGAGACCCAAGTTCGCTTGTACGTGGTCTTCTGCGCTCGAGCCATGCGCCCAACACGTTCGAAGTTAACCTTATACGCCTTTCCTCCGTTCTCAAAGCGGTTGTTTGTTGGGGCGAACGCTGTTGATGCAATCGCCATGGTCTTGTCAATGTGGCACTTGTGGTGCACAGGATGGTCAACAGGCTTAACTCCCATCTGGGGCACATGTTTGAGGTTGCGCCGAGCAACAATAGAGTAGAACCACTTCTCGTCCATGTGGACAACAACAACTTGCGTATTCCGGAACTGCTCCGCTGATTCCCAGAACACACAGAAGTCCTTGGCCCAGATGTCGCGCTTCACCTTGATGCCACCCTTGATCTTGGGGAGCATTGTTGTACTGCGGTATTCGCTGCCCTCCAACCCCATCACGTATGTTCGGATGGTGTCTTTGCAGACGCATTGGACGTTGCCCCTTCCTGCTAGTTCGCGTGCAACATCGTCCCACGAGATTGCGCCATTGCATCGTTGCAACACATCCTGGAGCTCAAATTGCAGGAACGGACCGCGCTCCAACCACGAATCAGACAGGGCTTTTGCGGATGCCAACTCTTGAGGCGAAGCAGAGGCAAATGCACAAGAGATGTCATCAGTTGTCAACCGTTGTCTTGGATGTTTAAGCCGCAGTTGTTTCGCAAAGATGGCACGCGGCGTGAAGTATTGCTGTTGCTTCTTGGGGCAGGTGAAGATGGTGCTCCCCGCGTCGCTGCGCTTCTTCCGTTCCATCTTGTTCTGTTGGAAATTCTTGATATTCCGGGCAACAGTGGTGCGGTGAACATCCCAAGCGTGCGCGATCAATTTCGTGTTGGCTGGGACCGCACCCAAATTGAAGTAGAGAACGATGTAGCTTTGCAGTTCATCTCTGCCAAGTTGTTTCTTTCTATTGATGGTATTAGTGTTGCTACACCCTCCATCCTTTCGCATCCATCCTTTCGTTGTTGCACCTTTCTCCATCTGCTTCGTGAGACGGGCGATGGCTGCTGTCCTGTGCTCTCGTGCCAGCTCGAGAAAAGCCGCGATGTTGGCTTCTTGCGATTCCTTGGTAGTTGGGGATGGTGTGGGGGGCTTAGCCTTGTTGTTGGCACGCGCGGCAGCGACGGAGCGATGCTGGGGAGAAAGGAGGGAAGGCTGAGCAAGGCCACCTGCAGTGCGAGTCCGTGCGAAGGTAGCAAGGCTGTGTGGCGCGCACAGATCCTCACGAACAACGTACATTCGGCTCTGCCCCATCACTGGGGTCACCATGACCATTGCCACCTCTCCTGGTGCAAGAGGCCCATCGCGTTTGACTGTAGCGCCGTCCGTGGTCTGCTTCATTGCAAACTCAACATGGCATACGCCTAGGTCACGGATCCTGTCATTTGAGTCCGTGTGGGGTGCCACCTTTACACAATCACCAGCGCGCAGCATGCTTGCGAGGTGAAGAGTTCAGTGGTTGCGGGATGATACAACTACGTCCAATGTGGGTGAAGGTTGATAGAACTGCGTTATTGTGTGTGCTTGTTTGAAGTGATGGTTTACAAAGTTAAGTTTGTTGAGATTATGAGCTCATCAATAAGAGCTCATCATCTTCCTGTTTTCTACTTCTTGGCTCCACTAATGGTGCTATTCACCATTGTCCATCGTGTTGTAACCATGCCAAACTGCTGGTTACTCCTGCTAATTAGTGTATCTGTGTCCAAACATGTGCTATGACACATGTTTGGAGGTCTAATAGAGTCTCTTTGATCCTCTTGGATCATCTTCCTAATTTTGTCTTGGGTCTGAAACCCGCATCACATTTTCCGAATTCTTTCGAGTAGTTTTCTTGGATCTTTCGAATCGAAGTGTGATTGACACAAAGGACTCAAAACTCGAACAACGATTGGATTGATTCAGCACACATGGCCTAACAACAAGGGAACTCATGGTGAATACTAGCTGTGTGCCAATAGAGGTTGCAAGCTGATTGTACGAGATTGGCTGGTCATGACGCACATCAGGCACACAAGGAGAACAGCACAGCACAGCACAGCACAGCACAGCACAGCACAGCACAGCACAGCACAGCACAGCACAGCACAGCACAGCACAGCACAGCACAGCACAGCACAGCACAGCACAGCACAGCACAGCACAGCACAGCACAGCACAGCACAGCACAGCACAGCGCATCACCAGTCATTGACGCGCAGCACGGCGCAGCGCACCACAGAACGGCATGGACAACACGGAGGATGGTCACAAGGTGCCTTGTACCATCCACTTTTTCCTTTGTGGGAAGGTCACAGTCATTCTACATTCTGTGTAAGCTATGACTACAAGCAGCAGAGAAACAGGAGGAACTTGTTTGAGATGCGCTGTGTTTCCTCTGTCAACTTTGTGAGGAGGATTTTATGCCTCCGCTGTGTCGTTGTGGAATGGAGGCGAAATTCGGGACTCGCGAAGTATTCGCATTGGTTGGCACATTCGGTAGAATTGTGGTTAATCTCCATGGCCCCCAACAGCAAAAACTGTTTGAGAACACCAAACACAACACAACAACACGACAATGGAGAAACACAACAAAACTCTCCAAGCACCGTCGAACGGCATCGACGGCACTGCCACAACCAGCGTTCCAGTGCAAGATCTGAGGGCATAGGCGGAACCGCCATGGAAAGCTTGGTGGATGAGCGAGAGCGGGATGTCATCTTGGCTTATTTGGGGCCGTGGCAGGCCCACGCGCAAGCGACACGATTCGGAGAAAAATATGCTCATTGGATATGGTCTCTGCCTGGAATGCACAGGCCATTCCAACGACCATGGATGGGCAAGACGTATCCAAGAGGATACTATGAAGATGCACACGAAGTTTGAGGGTCGGGGGTGGCCTGGAAGGTGCCCTCCGCAAGAAACAAGTGGCAGGCAAGAGTTTTTTGGTGGGTGGCGGCGGACACATCACGTGACTTGGGTGGTGATGGGTGCCATTCACAAGTCACCCAGATCGCCAAGCCACCCATTCAAGATGTGTTCAGGATTAACTCAGGGGTCGGTTCCTGAAGCGTCGGACAAATCAAAGGTCTGGAAGAGGCTTCAGCCTGGGATGCACACAAAAGGGATTTTTTGGGGTGTCGGAAAAACAGCATGATGACATCATCACATGGAGATGTACCTTTGGAGGTACGAACTCCCAACCCATTCTGAACACATCAGTGTGTCGCCAGAGAATGTGGGAACGCATGATGGGCATGTGGAGGAGCTGCAAGGATCGTATCGACGAGATACGGATCCAAATACGAACGGCATCCGTGTCGGAATCGGGTGTTCGAAATTTCTGCGTTTCAGTGCAGGGAGCCTTTGGGATATCCAATGCGCCCAGATTTGCCTGTCCTTCATGGGGTGGATAGATGGGGGGTGTGCGGAGCCAATGTGGTGCGCGGATTGTGAAAATGCCAGGGATGATAATGATGATCATGGGTGCTGAAGGTAGGGCAGCATGGTGCCATCGAGAATTTTTGGAATCCACCACCTGACAGACAGCAAGCCAAAACGACATTAAAAATAAAGTTCATACAAATTTAACTTCGATATTCAGAATAATCGATAGCCAAGCGTCCGAATGCACTGTCTATTTTTAATTTTAAACGATATGGTGTCGAGATATAACATCATAAGCAGGATTTGGATGGTGTTGGATGTGCTCTATTTTAGTCTACTTTATCACGACTCATGACGAGTAAAACTCCACAACTAGTGTTATCGCTTGTTGGCTTGGTGCATTTTACATTCTCTGCAGGTCGTACGACCGTGGACCACCTGCTCAAGAGCACTATGACGGAAAGTTGTCATCTCCCGCGTCTCCCCATCTCGGGGCACCCTCATTGCTGGGTGGCTAATACTGCCAGACGAAGTGGGAGTGCTGCCGTAGCAGACAAGTGTGAGACTGGGTCGAAATCCGGTGATCGCAACGCGCCCACGAAGGCGTGTTGTGCAAGGTTGTCCTAACTCAGCGATGTAGAACTAGCTGCGACTGTTAATCTATTAGAGCACTATCGAAAAATCACAAGGGGTGAGCAAAAGCAAAGTACCATCCCGGGATTCGAACCCGGAACCTCAGTTAGAATTACTGGTGCTCTACCGTTGAGCTACAGGCGATGCGATTGCTGATCCGAACACAAGTGAAATTTATAGATAGTGGGGGCTACGGGAGTAACGTAATTAGCACTATTCGATTTTGTGCTGATACCACGCGATACTCCATGTTCGATGCGTACTCCACATTTGACACTCCGTTCGTTCTCTACTGGCCTGCTACTCCACAAGTGCTTTCCACTTGAGCTTCACCTCGTGTATCCATGATCTCGATGCTCTTCGGTCATCGAATCTTCCCCTTCTTGATCTGATGTGGAGACAGATGTCAACGTGGTGACACGATGACATCCTGTCGATGTCAGCTGTCCTGTTCCACGTTCCTCCAGATGTCATGTTTCATCAATGATGCGATGGCTTGGTGAGGATGTTGTCATCTGAGGTTTAGTTGGGAAATACATTGAGCTTCGCTCGACGTCATACGTTTCCATTGATGGATGGACGGACGATGTTCCTGATACTCTCAGAAATCGGTGTTTGCAAATTTCTTCCAGAAACTCTGCTCATTTTCGTGTGTTCAATTTCGTGATGTGATTTTGACAAATCACAGCTCACTATCGACACCTGTGTATTGTACCGTCCGTACATGAGTATGAGAGAATGGTGGGTGAGCGATGCACATGCACACATGCATATCTCGACATGGGAACCCCATATTTCCAACGGCAAGGCCCATCGCATTTGATCGTAGCGCTGTCCGTGGTCTGCTTCATTGCAAACTCAACATGGCATATGCCCAGGTCACGGATCTTGTCATTTGAGTCTGTGTGAGGTGCCACCTTCACACAATCACCAGCGCACAGCATGTTTGCAAGGTGAAGAGTACAGTGATTGCAGGATTGTGTGTGCTGTGTTGATGGAGGAAGCGGTCTATTCGAAAGGCGCATCACAATGCACACCAGAAACACAAGGGCAGCAACACGACACATCGCACCGCACCATCCGCCATCGACACACAGCACGGCGCGGCGCATCACAAGGGGCATGGGCAACATTGGAGGACAGGCACAAGGTGCATTGTATCATCCACTCTCTCTCATGTGGAGAGTCACAGTCATTGTACATTGTTGTACAAGCAATGGCTACAAGCAGCAGAGAATCAACAGCAGGTCGTCCCAGATGCGCAATGTTTCCGTTGTCCACTTTGTGACGATAGTTTTGGTGTTGTGGAATGGAGGTGCAATTCGGGACTCAAAAAGTGTTCTCATTGGTTGGCACATTCGGTAGAATTGTGGTTAATCTCCACAGCCCCCAACAGCAAAAACTGGTTGAGAACACCAAACACAACACAACAACACGACGACGGAGAAACACAACAAAACTCCTCAAGCACCGTCGAACGGCATCATCGGCACTGCAACAACCAGCGGTTCAGTGCAAGATCTGAGCGCATAGGCGGAACCGCCATGTAAAGCTTGGTAGATGAGCAAGAGGGGGATGCCATCTTGGTTGATTTGGGGTCGTGGCAGGCTCACGCGCAAATGACATGATTCGGAGGATAATCTGCTTGTTGGATATGGTCTCTGCCTGGAATACACAGGCCATCCCAACGACCATGGATGAGCAAGACGCATCCAGGTGGATACGATGAAGATGTCCACAAAGTTTGAGGGTCGGGGGTGGGCTGGAAGGTGCCCTCTGCAAGAAACAAGTGGAGGGCAAGAGTTTTTTGGTGGGTGGCAGCAGACACATCACATGGCTTGGGTGGTGATGGGTGCCATTGACAAGTCACCCAGATCTCCAAGCCCCCCATTGAAGATGTGTTCAAAATCAACTCATTGGTCGGTCAATGAAGCGCCAGAATATTCTGGAGTCTGCAAGAGGCTGCAAGGTGGGATGCACACAAAAGGTGTTTTTGGGGTGTCGCAAAAACTCCATGATGGCCTCATCACATGGAGGTGTACCTTTGGAGGTATGAACTACCCACCCATTCTGAACACATCAGTGTGTTGCCAGAGAATGTGGGAACGCATGAGGGGCATGTGGAGGAGCTGCAAGGATCATCTTGACAAGATACGGATCCAAATATGAACGGTATCCGCATCGAAACCGTTTTTTAAATTTCTGCGTTTCAGTGCAGGGAGACTTTGGAGTATGAGATGCACCCAGAACGTCCTGTCCTTCATGGAGTAGATAGATGGGGGGTATATGGAGCCAGTGTGGTGCGCAGATTGCGCAAATACCAGGACGATGATGATGATCATGGGTGCTGAAGGGAGGGCAGCATGGTGCCATCGAGAATTTTTGGAATCCACCACATGACAGTCAGCAAGCCAAAACAACATTAAAAATAAAGTCCATACAAATTTAACTTCGATATTCAGAATAAGCGATAGCCAAGCGTCCGAATGCACTGTCAATTTTTAATTTTTAATGGTGTGTTGTTGAGATATAACATCATAAGCAGTTGTTTGGATGGTTTTGGGTGTGCTCTATTTTAGTCTACTTTATCACGACTCATCATGAGTAAAACTCCACAACTAGGGCTATCGTGAACAGTTTATGGTTTGGTGCAGCTCGTAGTTACCAATTGTTACCAATGGTTACCAAAAAATTGGCCTCCACCCAAGCCAAAAGCCACTAGAGTGGAGGTTTTTGCGAGACTCATAATTTCATAACTGGCGAGGCTGGCGCGCCCCTATCCCGAGTCACGGTCCTAGTCCCGTTAACCGTATCGACTCAATGGATCGATGTGAGTCGTGTATCCCATCCACGTTTCGATCTGGATCTTGCTCTTTTTGCGCAATCGTGCTCTTTACGGTTGTACAGCCTCCAAGTCTTGATATGCTTGCCTAACTGCTTCGGATGTTCCTTCATATGCTTCCGACTTGCTGGTGTACCCCATGCACCAGGGTGTCTTTTGATAGTCTATGCACTGCATCTTCCATGCATTATTAATCTTCGTCGTGAATATGCATAGTGCGGATGCGTTGGAGATACTTCAAAACAATTGCAGTCACATCAATATGCGTGAATCTGCGACGTGCCAGATCACATCAACACAGGGTCACAGATCGTTGATTGACAGGAAGAGCCTCGATGGATGGCTTCAAGACGGCGGCGAGTTGGATGAAGGACTCTCTGGTGATGCCAACGAAGTTGTAGAACTCCATAGCATCACCATGTTTGAGAATGTTTGCCAGAAGGTACTAGTGTCACGAGAGAAATCTCGAGCTCTAGTAGTGGCCTCTGCGCAAAGCAGTAGGCAAGCCGCTGTGGAGGTAGTCAGCGACAGCAAACATGAGAAGACACTGCTGTGCCATAATTAACTCATTTATTTTTATATCACAATGATTATAACTGTTAAGTCATGCGCCGACGGTGCTTTGATTCCACCTCGTTTATTCAACGTGATAGCACGCTGCGGGAACAGAGTGAAGCCAAGTGATGGCTAGTGTGTGCAAGGTGATGTTGTGGGACTGTTGGCTGCCGTTGCAGACAGGTGGTCCGATCGCGAGCTGGAGTCAGCGTCCTTTCGCCGATGCAACTGGAGCATCCAATTGACGAGCACTTTCGGAGCTCGGTGGGCGGCGTCTCCGAGGCCTGATCTCATAGCTTGGGTCCAGTCAGACAGTGCCGCTGTTTGATGTGAAGGGGGAGGCCGCTCCCAAAGGGTTCGGAGCACTGCTGGGACGTCCGCAGGTGGTAGTGCTTGGAGCTGTAGGGCCTGCTCCTGGAGGAGCGCAATCATGTCATCAGCCATCTGATCCGCCTTTGCTGAGTTGCAATCTTGCCATTGCTCCAGGGCTGTGTGCCAGAGTAGATTGGTAACACTGGCCTGCCAGTCACATAGAAGGCAGGGTGCTCATCGGTGCGCTTGCTGGCCCATGGGAGGCGCATGCTCACGCCAAAGGGAGGCCCATCCGCCCCATACTATGGCCGTCCATCCTACTGCTTCCTGCTGTAGCTGAATATGTTTGGTGGGCGAATCACGGATGCCGGAAGGGGGGATGCCACCTGTGGAGACGTGGACAAGCGCTGTGCACAGAAGCTGGGCAACTGGAGAAAGTATCAGCACAAAACTGAATAGTGCTAAGTACGTTACACCCGTAGCCCCCACTATCTATAAATTTCACTTGTGTTCGGATCAGCAATCGCATCGCCTGTAGCTCAACGGTAGAGCACCAGTAATTCTAACTGAGGTTCCGGGTTCGAATCCCGGCATGGTACTTTGCTTTTGCTCTCCCCTTGTGATTTTACGATAGTGCTCTATCAGAAAGAGTGGTGGGCGGTCGCACGTGTCATGAGTTGCTCAGCGATGATGATGAGGATGGTAGAGGTGGCTACCTCGTGGCGGCGTTGGAGGAAAGAGGAACAATCCATTGTGATAAAGCAGATGGCAATACTATAAAAGGAAACACTAATCATACTACAATTCTAGGAACAAGCTAGATGACAGAAGGGCACAGCGTGCATGAAAGGAGATGGACAAATGACACATGTCGATGGTAGAAACAAGGGAGGAAGTAGAGGGTTGCACGACGATACATGCACAACAGAGGTTATGAAAACTGATGCCAACGCATGCGAGGGAGGAAATCACAAAAAACTCCCAAATTGCCGTTGGAGGAGCGATTTGAGAGGAAGACACGAGATGAGATCTCGACGAAAAGTGAGAGTTGAGTGATGAACGGTCTTTTTGGGGCGTTCATAACTCAACTCCAGGATTTCATATTTTTTATTGACGTTATACGCTCGTTTCGGTCCTGGTCACCCCCTGTTCGGAAGGTATCTTGTGTTCATAATGGAGTGATCTGATTGGCTTAGAAGCCGATATTATGAAATTATGAGTCACACAACCACCTCCAGTGTTATCGTAAGTGCATCAACTGCGACTTGCAGGTCGTAGTTCCGGGAACAGCTTGGATCGAGTCAATCGAGTAGTGTGAGTCAGCAATGATCCGTGAATGGAAAAAGGAGGAAAAGAGAATGAAGGGCTAATCCAATAGACACATAGCTTGTCTGCGTTGGGTGGTAGGGTTACTAGCACCTCCAAGCTTGCCTTGGATCATCCGGCTCGATCCCTCCTAGCCAAGTTCGTCTCTGGTCTCTGCCTCGGCTGTTTGCGTTGGTGTTGACCGATTCGATCCTGGTTGGAGGGAGAGCGCTGGAATCCCCAAAGGGCGGGAAGGTGGGTTAAAAAATTTGAAGCGTTGCAGGAAGCGTTATCCGAAGCGAGGAGTGTGACAATTCTTTCGTCTTTTCCAAATTGTGCGCGTTTCGGTTGTTGCTTGTCTCATCGCTTCTCTGCTTGTTGTTTCTCTTCTCTCTTTCCCCTTTCTCTTGCAGGCAACTCAATCTCCTCGTGTTCGACCTCCTTCGTTTCTCATTTGCTCGAAGCGGGTCTTGGTCCGGCTTCACTATCCGATTGCATCTTCTCTGATGGGTTTGCAATTGGTGTCATCGATAGCGCATTCCGTGTTTTTGAGTTTTTGTTTGTGTGTCGATTTTGTCGCCGCGGGCGATCATTTTGTGAGCTCCGCATTGCCATCAAATGGCCGTTGTCGCACATGGTTCGAATTGTCCTTACTTAGGGATGTGGCCCTAGTGTGGCCGTTATAACCGTTAAGTTTGGGTCTCCATTGCGGGGTGATGCACATGGCTTGCATTCCCGCTGTGTGTCCCGTCTTCTTCCTGCGGATGATGCCCTGGAGTCGTATGGGTCGGCTGTATCAACCAGTCAATTATGTCTAGAAGTGACCCAGCTAATCCAATAGACACATAGCTTGTCTGTGTTGGGTGGTAGGGTTACTAGCACCTCCAAGCTTGCCTTGGATCATCCGGCTCGATCCCTCCTAGCCAAGTTCGTCTCTGGTCTCTGCCTCGGCTGTTTGCGTTGGTGTTGACCGATTCGATCCTGGTTGGAGGGAGAGTGCTGGAATCCCCCCTGGCAGAGGGAGAGTATCTTCCTCTCGGTGCCCCCTGTTTTTGTCACAGGTGGCGGAAAAAGAGGGCTCCCCCCCCCCCCCCCCCCCCCCCCCAAAAGAGAAAGAAGTGGAAGAAAAAGAGGAACAACGAGAAAAAGTGAGCTGCCGGCGATCACATGCAAAGCGCGGTGATCCGCAGCCGGTCCGCGAGTGGCCACTGCAGATATGCCGTAGGCATATCCTCGTTAGCGCGCTGTCGTCGCCAGCGCCCGTGTTCGGAGACCTCGAGTTTGGTGGCCGCTCGCATACATCCCGGACGCTTCCGGGAAACGTGGGTGCGACCCCCTCGCCGATACATGTGAAACGAGTAGAACCGCGTGGGAATGGGCACTTGTTGCGCGCCGATGGCCGATTGTAGAAAGGTGTCGCCGCGTTGTTGTTGCTCCAGCAGGGATGGATACACGAACGTCGTGCGGTAGAACTGCGACGTCCATGGCTGTCCCAAAGGATGGTGAGCCACGAGGTCCGTTGGGGCGTGGTGATCCCGCTCCGTTCGCGCGCGAAGCATCCAGTCGCCGAGGCTGAGACCTGACGAGGTGCGGAAGGCGATGACGACGTCGGCCTGCCGACTGCGATCGGACTTCGTCTGCATGGCCAGGCGTAGCAGTACTGCACCTGTGTTCGGTGGGAGGTCGTTGTTGCTGGCGTCTCGTGGGTCGAGAATGGTGACATCCGACCACGAGACACCAAAGGTTTCTGCAGCCCGTAGCCATCCCAGCCAGCCCATGAGGTTGATGACGCCCGCCATTGCTGCCGTCCGTCGCTGTTGTGGCGTGACCGCATGTTGGTATTGGTGGAGGAAGCTTCGGTCCATGAAGTGGATGTGACGAGAGAGCAAGGCGGCCGAAGGTCGCGAGTCTTCGCCGAGTCGCGTGCGCATGCCCTGTGTTAGCATCGAATACCCGAGATGGTCCGTCGGGAGGCATGTGTCGACGGTGATAGGTCGCTGTTTGGCGTCGAGCATGGCGCGTTCGGGATGCGCGATGCACATATTCCACATGCCGAAGGCCGATGCAGCGCTGCGTAGTCCGCGTACGGTGCTGAACTTGATGGTCTGGGCGTCGAGTGCGCTCTTACGAGAGGGCGCCTGTGTGGCGTAGTGCTCCTGCGCCCACATAATTGGGATCGTGTCAGAGCAGGGTGGCGACTGGATGTCGGGCGGTTGCATAGTCGGGATGCCGTATTGCAGACCGAACTTGCGCAACACTTGAATCTTGCTGCTGTATGTGGTGAGCGTGCCCGCTGCCCAGTTGTGTGCTATGTCGATGATGCGCATACGTTCCAAGCGGAGGAGGTGATAGTCTGTGGGACTGGAGATCAGTTCCCGCTGGAGGTGCACTCGGACCGTGCATGCCTCACAGACAAAGAGACCCAGTATGCTGAGGTTGGGTGGCAGCACCAGGCCCTTATGATTGCGGAGGCGCGTGCGGAAGGGAGGTCCGGCTCGACAGCACAGTTTGTGGTATCGGATGTGGCATGGTTGGTAGGAGATGCCGTCGTGAGTGAATCCGCTGTCTGCGAAGTGACACTGGTGCGCGGCGGTGTGCCGATTGATGCTCCTAGCACAGCCCGTGCAAACGCTCGGCGATCCGTTGGTGATGCCGCCAATTCCGGGAGCGGGGAGCAAAGTCCAATCTGGGAGGCGTGAGAGAACGAGTGTGTGGAGAGACGCGGAGGAGGAGGTTAGGAATGTTGAGAGGAGAAGAAGAAGAGAGAGACAGGTCGTCGTTGGTGAACACCCCAACCCGGATGAGATGACGTGAGAGTTGGACAAAAGTGCGTTGGAGCACTCTGGGGACGAGGACAACGAATCCGGTATCCAATGGTTGCTCCGCCCAGCACCCCAGCAGGAAGTAGATCAGCTGATAGGCTAGTTCTGGCGGCGGAGCCCACAGGGTGATGCAGTTCATGCAGCTCTCTGGGTTCCATGGGCGGTCCCATCGACGTAGGAGTACGGTCGTGAGGGTGTCGGGGAAAGCAAGGGACGCGATCCGGGAGACATGCCGTTGTTGGAGTGGTGCCGGGGCCAGACATGCGGATAGGATCTGCGATGAGGTCGGTCTCTGATGTGCCGCATTAATCCAGATCCCACGGCTGAGTCCGTCCGTCCCTTCTGTGATGATGGCGGTGCCGGGGATGTGGATGACTTGGAGGTGGCACGACAGGCGGAGCTCGAGCTGCTTGATCTTTCGGACCATCTTGTGCAGTTCCGGTGATGTGGAAGTGCCTCCATCGACAACACAGTAGGTGCACATGTTGTCGGTGAAGTAGAAGAAGGTGGCGCCGAAGACGTCGGTGGCGGATGCTGGGTTGTTGGCGACCTGCTGTAGAGTGCTGAGCAAGGTGCGCAGCTCCTTCCAGTTGGATGAGTGGCGTGTGGCCACAAGGGAGGACCACGTGCCCATCCACATGCATGAGGGTTGACTGGGGAAGAGGATGGTGTCACCAGTGCCTGTGCCACTGCCGTCTCCAAAGCTGCTGACAAGGATGCCGGTGCGGGTTGCGCGACCGCTTCGAGCGGTGTCGTTGGTGAGCGCTGATCGCCACCATTGGAGGTCTTGTGTGACTGCATGGGTGAGAGCTGTGTAGCTGAAGTTTGGTAGATCAGGTTGGTCCCATTCGCCGGGATGGACGAGTGCGTAGAGAGCCCGCAGGTAGTTGCGACCGAGGTATGATGGTGTGGCCTCGGCTACGCTCTCCAACATGCCCGCCAGAACCGCGAGGGCGAGTCGGGAGACTCTTGTGGGTGTGGCTTCGATGTAGTCCAACACCGCGATGATCTTGTCTCGTTTCAGCGGAGGGATGCGTAGGCGTGGTGTGCTCATGGTGTCGAAAATCAGTCCAGTGTACTTGACGACCTGGCTGGGTGGTGTGAGCTTGCCAGGGTGACAGAGTAGGCCACAGTCCACCGATAGGTCAAGGAAGGCCGACAATGCCGCTGCGGTCTTGTGGCGTGTGGGTCCATGGATGATGAAGTCATCACAGTGGGCCCACACGAGAGCGGCGGGCAATCCGTCGGATCCGATGGCCACAAGTCCCTGTCCTCTGGTATGGTCATAGTCCAGGCCTTGATCGAATGCGGTCCACCACATATTAGAGCGTTGAGTGCCTTGGTATATCGGAGAATGCTCGCGTAGTCGTCGGAGGAAAGCGGTTCCTAGCCTGCATGCGATAGCCGGTGATTGGCTAGATCCCATGGGCAGCCCAGCATACTGGTACATTTTTCCCGAAATCGGATGTTGGATGCCGAGAAATCGCCTTTCGTCAGGACGCGTTCGAAATTGGTAAAAATACTTCGAAGCATCCACCACCGCCGACCATCCACCGTGATACATTTGTTTCAAAATGTCGCGGCTTTTTGGAAAAATGGTCGGATCGGCCCCAATGAACTCGTTGGTGCGGTTTTCTCGCATGTTGGCGATGATGCGCCATTGATCGGGCTGCATGGGTTTCGGTAGAGCAAAGAGTGGAGCATTGACGACCACTGGATGAAGTGGGTCTTGCGGCTCGACGACGCCGAGGCTGAGCAGCTCGTCGACGAAGTCTGCCGCCACCTGTTGTTGCTCAGCGGTCATGTCGGTGTTATCATGGTGTCCTGATTCCGGAGTGCCCAGAAAATTCATCGGGATCCCTTCTCGTAGATGGTCCCAGTGTTGCTGAGGGAATTCCCACCAGAGTACTCGTAGCTGTTTGGGATCGGGGTGTGTGTCCGTGTAGTTGGTGCGGTGAACGCGTAGGTCGTCGAGTCCATCCTCGAGTAGCGAAGCGGATCGTTCTCCGTACCGCGCACAAGCCTGCCGCAGGTTGCCCACACGGCGCCGATGCCAATCGCTGCTGGGAGAGAGGTCGGGTGGGGACCATTGATATTGGGAGTCGCCGTTGTTGTCCTCGGAGATGGTTGGCTGGGTCTGTCTTCGTCGTCTTTGTCGTCGTCGTTGTCGTTCTGTCGCTGGTGTCGTAGGCTGGGAGTGTTCGGAGTGCTGATGTACATGGCGGGCCAAGTCCATCAGCGGTGTGGAGAGGTACTCCAGCAGATGTTGTGACGGAGTGTGGAAAAGCACTCGCCATTTCGCCTGCTTCAGCACCTCTCCGGGGAGCGAGCTGCCCAGGGCTTTCCCTAACTCGTCTGGAAAGAGGCGTCGGACGCCTCTATCCGTCTGAATGAGGGCAAGCCGGTCCATTGGCATCGCAGATGTTGCGCTGTCGACGACCGGCTGGGCGTTACTCTTTGTTATGTAGCATCTTTGCGGAACTCCGCAGTGACGAAGACAGTTCGCCATGCTTCGTTCGGATGCGGGTTGGAGGTCTGGCCAGTCGATGTCAGATGCCGTCCACGTTGTTGCCGCCCTCACCACCACCGTATAAATCACCGATACCGCTCCACCCATTCGTTGGTTGGGGAGGGCCTTGATCTGTGTTCCGTAACCGAGGTCCGTCCAGAGCTTGCACTCCCGTTTGGAGGCCGCATGTTGTATCCACCCCAGGTGGGGTCCTGTCCATATCTCGATGACTAGCCGAGGTCGTAGGTTGACTTGGCAGTGGAGCACCCAGCTACGCCATTCCGTATTCTGGACCCCATGGGCGACCAGAAAGTCCACCGGAAGTTCGTTCAGAATCCGGTGGGACACTCTTGCCGTCGACCCAAGGAATCGGGTCGAGTCCGGGTACGTTCGAAGCGTGTGGGGCAAGCCGTCGTCATGTGTGCAAAGGACATGCTCGAAAGCGGGCCAGATGCTGCTGGTCATGTGGAGACCGAAGTTCAGTGTCGCGTAGCGCAGTGAACAGGTAGAGGACGTGGGGAGTTGTTTCGTGGATAATGCAACGATATCTGCTAAGTTAGAGCTTAGTAGTATGTCGCTCGGGGCGTCCAGATTGACGGTGTGTGTGTGTGTGTGTGTGTGTGTGTGTGTGTGTGTGTGTGTGTGTGTGTGTGTGTGTGTGTGTGTGTGTGTGTGTGTGTGTGTGTGTGTGTGTGTGTGTGTGTGTGTGTGTGTGTGTGTGTGTGTGTGTGTGTGTGTGTGTGATGTCTGGGATGGTCGGTGGTGTCGGTGTTTGTTGGTTGGCGTTGAGGTGGGCACGAGTTGTAGGCAGCACAGAGAAGAGAGAGAGACAAAGAAAACACAAGGTTAGGCATCATCCTCTTCTCCGCCTCCGCGCTTCGCAATTGCTTCCTGCAGGATGCGGGTGATAACGTCGGCGGCTTTCTCGCCTTGGTTCACACATTTCGCGACCTGTTTGGCTTTCGCCATCGCCACCTTCTTCTTGAAGAGATACCCGAACGGGCATCCGCTGTCGCGGATCTCATGGACCTTGCTGGATCCTCCGCAGTGCTTGCACTTCTTCCGACCTGTTTTGGTTGGAGCGGTGTCAGTGTCATCCTTCGTTGCCGAGGATTGGCCGAGGGTGCCGATTGCGCGCTGCTGGAATTTCTCCAGGACCTTCAGGTTGCACCATCCGCCTCGTGCTCCTTCGCGTACGATGATGTATGTGCGAAAGATCATGAGATTGCGGGAGGACGCGAAGTTGCGTGCGTCGAAGAGAGCCTTGGCGTAGTGTTCGAGGTACACCTCGGCTGAGTCCTCCCATCCGTTGGCTGTCTTGAAGGCTTCCTCTTGGAGTTTGAGGAGGAGTTCATGGTAGTAGGTCAAGAACAGCTTGAGGACGGCGACCCATCCTCTGCCTTGCTGGTAGAGAATGATTTGCTCATCGGTGTAGCAGCCGTGGCGGAGAATGTGACCCACATCATTGAGATAGCGGGTCATCACGTCGTCGCGGATGCTGTTGAAGTCACCCGCGAGTTCGCTGAGGTCTTTGGAGGTCTTGATGCGGCCGAGAGCGTGGCGAGTCTTGGTGCGCCAGTTGGAGTCGGCGGCGATGAGACCGGCAGATCGAGCGGTTTGGTTGCGGATGTCTCCGAAGGCGGAGGCGAGTTCTTCGATGGATGTGCGTTCATCAGTGACCTTACCTGGTTGGCTGGTGACGTCGATGGCGGCTTTAGCGAGTTCAGTCTGGATCTCTTGGCTTGCGTGTGGCGGGGCAAGGTGTTTGAGCATGCGTTGTTCGTTGTCGATGGCTTCGCCGAAGATCTGTTTCTTGTCGCCCTTGGACGAGTCTTCGCCCAGGAACTGTTCGATGCCCATACTGGTGGAGCCAGATGGGGCCCGATCTGGAAGAGAGGCCGTCGCCGCTTGGGACTCGGCGGGTGTGTTTCCCGGGCGTGTCGCTCCTGCCGGGTGTGGACGGTCGTGTGACGTCGGCTGGCTGTAGGTGGGCGCGGTTGTCGCTGAAGCACGGAGGTAGGCATCGGCTTCGGCGAAGGAAGCACACCGAAGAACTCGGGCGGTGCTTCCGGTGCCTGCTTGAGCGATGGCCTCGGCCGCCGAGGTGTATACCCCGGGGCGTCGTCCATCGATCGCCACATACCATTCAGTGTCCGTGGTTGGGGCAGGTGCGGGAGCGAGACTCGGGGAGGGACGGCCCTGTTGGAGCAGTTGCGTGATTTGCGCCTGCTGATTCGTCAGTGCACGCAACATTGCTTGTGTGGTCTCCTCTGACTTGCGTTGGTGGAGCTCCATCGCTTCACGGTTGAGGGATGCCTGATGACGCACCACATGCATGAGTTCGTCGGCTGCGGTGGTGGCCAGAGCAGGAGGAGAGTAGTGTGTTCCGTGCTGGGAGGAGAGGACCGGACGGGAGACGACCGGGACGGGGCGCATCAATGGGGCCGGGGGTGTGCGACCGGATGCCACTGGCTGGGTGGTCGGTGGTGGGCCAGCGGGGTTGGTCTTGATGCGGACAGGTGGCGTCGGCTGTACATCGATGCCGGGTCGTCCTGCTGGCTTGGTGTCGAGGTCGAATCCGACCACCCCGACGCTTTTGGAGTCGCTGTCGTTGCGGGCAGCGGCATCCGTGATATCCATCTTGCCGACAGCCTCGAGATCGCGGAGCGCGGCGGCACGAGTAGAGTCGTATGCGGCGCGGCTCTGGTGGCTGCTCTCGATGAGATCGCGTCGGGGTGCTCCGCCAAGCGTGGTTGTGTCGAGGCATTGGTACACTCCCGAGAGTCCACGGCGGTCAGGGTCGCGACGAAGGGCATGGTGGTTGCTGCGGCGGCACTCGCTGGCCAAGTTAGCACAGAGTAGAGTGTGGCCGTCCTCCGACTTGGAGGAGAGGCGGACCAGGCAGATGCGGTCGTCAGCCACGACATGTCCGATGGCCATCCCGATCCCGACTTGGTCGAGGAGAGTGTCGCTGCCCATATCACCAGAGTGGGCGGATCCGCTGGCTACCGGGGATACAGTCTCGACTGCGATCCCGGGCCCGGACACAGCCGGAGGCATACTGGCGAAAGCGGAGGCCTCGGACGCAAGAAGCGAGGAGAGATTGGGTGGGTCGGTCATGGTGAGGACTCAAGAAGAAGGTGAAAGGCGTGAAGTGGTGTAGAAGGCGTTGTGTTGTTGCTAGGTTACCCCTGAGCAAGCGTTGCAGGAAGCGTTATCCGAAGCGAGGAGTGTGACAATTCTTTCGTATTTTCCAAATTGTGCGCGTTTCGGTTGTTGCTTGTCGCATCGCTTCTCTGCTTGTTGTTTCTCTTCTCTCTTTCTCCTTTCTCTTGCAGGCTCCTCAATCTCCTCGTGTTCGACCTCCTTCGTTTCTCATTTGCTCGAAGCGGGTCTTGGTCCGGCTTCACTATCCGATTGCATCTTCTCTGATGGGTTTGCAATTGGTGTCATCGATAGCGCATTCCGTGTTTTTGAGTTTTTGTTTGTGTGTCGATTTTGTCGCCGCGGGCGATCATTTTGTGAGCTCCGCATTGCCATCAAATGGCCGTTGTCGCACATGGTTCGAATTGTCCTTACTTAGGGATGTGGCCCTAGTGTGGCCGTTATAACCGTTAAGTTTGGGTCTCCATTGCGGGGTGATGCACATGGCTTGCATTCCCGCTGTGTGTCCCGTCTTCTTCCTGCGGATGATGCCCTGGAGTCGTATGGGTCGGCTGTATCAACCAGTCAATTATGTCTAGAAGTGACCCGATTTTGCTGATGTCGTAGTTGAAGTTTTCGCGCCAAACTGATTTTCAAGGAACGACATGGGACACACTCAAGTTTCCAGTCGTGTGTTCTTAAGTGAACTTCAACTCTAACTGTGCATTTACAATTGGAACCGCGTCTGTTTGTGTGTCATTTGGGCCAAACAATTGTCGATACGGTGGTGTGTTCAAGTAGGAAGGGAAAAGTGAAGTCCTTGGGACGCTTCTCTTTCGTCCCTGATCGTGTTTGGACTCAAACATCTTTGATGTATGGTGCAGCCTGCGCGCGTAACGAGCGACTTGTGGGTGCCGGTGATGTTCGGGTCAAGACCGATTAGCGCTGACCCTGGATGCTGCCAGTCTAACCACGGAAGGACGAAACAACAACACACAACAACGCAGAATTCTCCAAAAACCTTCAGCAACCCAACAAAGCTCGTGCAAAGCGCCAAGAACCCTCCAGAGAACGCATTTGGTTGTGGCTCCGGTACAATTGAGATGAGAAGATTCTTCATCCCACAACACCAACACCAACAACAACAACAACAACAACAACAACAACAACGACGGTGACGACCTCCAGCATAAACGACGAAGGACAGAACTCCACCACCAACGACGAAGGACAGAACTCCACTTCGCTCGACTCAACTCCGCTAAACTCCACTGAACTCCCCTTGTTAGACGCCACCGTGATGGACGACCAGAAGCCACCACCAAGGAGCCCTGGCGATGACAAGGAAGGCAATGACGTGATGGAGAAGGAAGACAACGATGGCGCCTCCAGTGTTGCTGACGACAGAAAGCCTGCAGCCCACCGCCGGGAGGTCCGCATCGGTCGAGACCGAGTTAGACAACGTCGCAGCGGTGCACCGACCAGGACCAACTCCACCGCCGACGATGATGCCAAGGCAAAGGCGAAGGCTGGAGCGCAACGTCCTGCTGGTCTGGTCTCACCCAGCAGCGTGTCCTCCGTCTCCAGCGGATTCTTCTCCCCCATTGGATCGGAGCAACGCAATACAATGCAGTTGCGAGTGTCAGGATCAGCATCAGTCGTTCCGCCGCCACCACTGCTGCGACCAGGAGCCGTGTCAGTTTCTGGCGTCGACGCATCAATGGAAGACATCGAAGCTTCCAATGCGTCCAATTCGTCCAATGCAGCGTACACGATTTCGCAGAAGGTCGGGGCTATCCCTACGTCCCTCAGGACCACCGAGGCATTGATTGGCACACGGACCGCCGGTGGCACAGGCATCCACGAGAGGAGCAAGCTTGGATACCCCAGAGGCACGCGGCCGTCGCAACGGGGTTCCAATCCCAGCAGGGCCGCCATGCCCAGTCGCAACTCAGTTGAAACGAAGGAGGAGGAGGATGACGAGGAGCTATTGCAGCCAACGGATGACCCGCCTCAGACCGTCCCGAGCCAACCAGGCGCCGTTGCAATTGTCGACAACTTGCGCCCACCCACAGCCTCCACCTTTTCCGCGGATCCATCTCACGCGCCACCGGTCTCGGAGGTGCACCAAACCAGGCCTTCCGACGTCTCCGTCTTCACCACGGACCACACCGAAAACAGTGACACTAATGCCACCCTCATCACAGCCCAGCTGGCTCCAACCGAAGAGGACGTGGCGGATCGTGTCAAGGAGCGTCTCGAGAAGGAGTTCGCGGAGCGCATGGAGACGCAGTTACAGGAGCGCATGGAGACGAAGTTACAGGAACGCATGCGCATGGAGAAAACGCGCAATGGCGGCAGCACGGTCCCGAGTGTCGCAGTTGTCACCGCCGAAGCGGTGGAGGTCACGAAGGACGACGAAAACGGCAACTCCGGCAGTCAAAGCAGGCGCAGGACGTGCATTGGCATCATCGTCGCTTTGGTGCTGGCAGGGATCGGCGCTGGAATTGGCGTGGCGCTATCAGGCGGCAACTCCTCCAATGCCGACAACAGATCTCTCGTGACGTCGGCACCAACCGCAGCTCCCATCGCATCACCGAGCCCGACCTTCACACCGCAGACCGCAGAATTCGACATGCTCGTCGATCGTCTGGCGCAGATCCTGGAAGGTGAACCGGCAAACACTGGGCGCAACGTACTGGAGGACCGATCCACCACACAGTACAGAGCATTGGATTGGCTCGCAAATCAAGACACCGCAGGTATTAACATGATGTCCGCTCCTCTACCCGAGCTCCTCGAACGCTACGCACTTGCCGTTCTGTACTATACGACTGGAGGCGAGGACAAGTGGGGGAACAAATACAACTTTCTTACCAAGAGCAGCGTATGCGAATGGCGTGATGTCAGTGCTGACACCTTCGGCGGCATTGGTTCGTGTGACGAAGCTGGCAGGGTGACCGAAGCAAAGTTTGAGTCCAACTTCATGACTGGCACCATTCCGAAAGAGCTCTTCCTCCTTGAACAGCTCACCAGCTTGCACATCAACAACAACGTCATCAGTGGAACGCTGCCAACCGAAATTGGTCTGTTATCAAACTTGATGGAACTCGCGATAGCCTTCCTCCCAATGTCCGGCCCCATGCCCACGGAGATCGGCCGCCTGGTCAACTTGACGGAAGCTCGATTTGATACAGTTGGTTTCACCGGTACGCTTCCGTCCGAGATTGGCAACCTGCAATTACTTCAGTTGCTGGATATCTCCAGAAACTCCCTGACAGGCGTGTTTCCGACCGAGGTCGGTAAGATGCAAGCCCTGACCAACCTCCAGATCTTTCAGAACGGATTCAATGGGACAGTCCCAACCGAGTGGGGCCAGCTTACCAACCTGCGGAGTCTTCGTGTCGAGGACACCGGGTTGCAGGGCAACCTGAATCCAATCTTTTGCTCAGGCTTGCATCCCAACCTTATTGACTTCTACTCAGATTGCGTTGCCACTGACGATGGTGGGATTCCAGCAGAAACGACATGTTCCTGCTGCTCGAACTGCTGCGATGCCATGGGCAACTGCTGCAGCACTGTGACAGAGTGTCGCATTGTGAATGCCGAGAAGATGAACAACATACTCGCCATATTGAAACCACATCTGCAGGGCGATCCAATCTCTACGGACCCGTTGGTGTTCAATGATATCGAAAGCCCGCAATACCGTGCCCTGTACTGGTTGGCAGATGTCGACAGCTTCGATCTCGACCTTGCCAATACAACAGATGAGGTGGTCGTGGAGCGATACGCCTTGGCTGTGTTCTACTATGCCACCACCTTCTTTGGGCGTTGGGACACGACTGCTCCTGTGTTGTCGCCTTCATCCGTTTGCGAATGGTGGAATGGGGAAGAAGAAGTAGGCATCCAATGCGACGCCGAGGGCTGCGTCGCCTCCATCATGCTCTCAGACTCAAACGTGGACGCTTACCAGCTTCCCTCTGAGATTGCTCTTTTCGAAAACTTGACCATCTTCGATTGCTCCGACAATTACATCTCGGGGTTCCTCCCCACAGAAATTGGAAAGCTGGCTTGGCTTGAGGAGCTCAACCTCTCATCTAACGAGATATCTGGTGCGATCCCGACGGAATATGGAGACCTTTCGAGTCTCAGACTTCTCGATCTCAGCTCCAACTTCATCGGGGAGGAAATCCCATCAGAGCTCGGGAGGTTGTTGGTACTGGAGGAACTCTACCTCGACGACAATGGGCTCACAGGCGCGTTGCCATCTGAGATTGGTGATCTGTCCCAGCTTGGTGCCGTCTCCGTTTCAGGAAACTCCATCATCGGGGAGGTCCCGCCCCAATGGGGGAATCTGACGAAATTGTACAGCCTTCGATTGGAGGGGAACTCGATCACAGGCAACCTCACCGAAGTGTTCTGCGATGGATCATTCCAATTCTCTTTGTTTAGTTCAGACTGCAAGGAACCAGGCAACGGCGTCCTGCCTCCGGAGACCGAGTGCGCATGCTGCACACGGTGTTGCGAACGAAATGATGTCTGCGTCCCCTAGAGAGTGACAAGCGGCGGGGCGCACTCCAGAAACGTACTGTCATATTCCATCCGTCGTTGCTTTTGCTCTATCGCAATCGAAGGAATCTGGAAGTCCGCCTCCTCAGGAATGGCGAAAGATGGAGATTTGAGGCATGCCAGGACTAGAGATCAGGTAGTCAGCCTCATTGAATCTAGAAGATAGTATTAAACCTTCATTGGGTCTGTCGAGAGAGAGAGCAGGCTGTTCGATTTGGAGATGACACGTCTCTCTCTCTCTCTCTCTCTCTCCGACTGCGTATGGTATGCTCGTGATGCCATGGCATGTGCATGCATGAAAGTCGAGTGGAGAAGAGGATCCGTGCCAATCAAGCAAAGCAACGTGTATGTAATTGTTGGAACCGTTGATCCCTTCATCCGCCATGGTAATCTGCTCTGCTCGCCTCTCCTCGACTTTTGTCTATTCAGTTCTATCATGGGTAGGCACAAGTATAGTACAGAGCACTGATCGTGCACTCTATAAAACCACAGGTGGACAGTGCTTCCAACGCTTCATAGGCAACATTGTCGTTGATAGCATGGAGGGAGTTGGACTTCGAGTGTGGACTTCGAGCGTGGACTTGTGTGCGTCTGCATGGCGACCGAAACTGCGTGCTAAGAACCACACAAAATACGCTCGTTTCCGTGGTGGAAAGAACACAACCGCGCTCTCCATGGCAGATCCAAACGCCACCTCTCCGCAGTGTCCATTGACCGTGCCCCATTGCTATGCGCTGACGGTGCAAGGTTCGACCCTCACAACTCTCTTCAGCAAGCGTGAGCAAGTGCGGGCAAGAACAACAGTGTTATTCTCGCCATTCGCAGGAGCAACCACATCAGCAAACGTGGGCGGAGATCAACCCACCGCAATGGCGAACAAAAAGCGGAAGGATCGCAGGAACAAATCGGTTCCCAGGAAATCGAGGACAGCAGAGGTCGCAGGTGCTCTCGTTGATGCTCATGCTCGCACCCACGCTGCCGTTGATGCCCACATCCGCACAAGTAAAAAGAGGAAGCTCGGCAGAAGCCGTGGGAACGTGCAAGTCGAAGCATCCAAAATGAGCAACACCAGTGGCGATGCCGATGGCGAGAATGCTGGCGGCATCTATGACAGCGCGCTCTGCTTTCAGACACTCATGGCATCCCACAGAACACAGGAAACGCAAGCAGAGGCAGAGCAGGATGTTTCATCCATCTTCTTTGACCTCGCCAATGCACCGCTCATTCAGTATCGCATCAGCGAATCCAACGTGACAAGCGATCGCAATCGCGATGTGACATCCCTCACCACCCAACGCATCACCATCGAACAAGATCTGGAAGGTGCCTGCGGCGAGCACACTGGCGGCATCGTCTGGGAAACATCGTACTTGCTGTGCGAATACTTCTTCTTACAGCAGCAGCAGCAGCAGCATGCAACGAGCAAAAGCGACACGATGCTTGGCGACGTCTGCGAAGTGGGTGCAGGATGCGGATTGGCGGGTCAAGTTCTGCATCGATCGGGACTCGCGCATCGTGTCGTCATGACGGAATGTCATCCAGTGCTGAGAAATCTGCAAAGCAATTTGAAACGCAACCGCGACGATGAGATGAGCAAGGCATCGAGAAGGAATCCATCCAAACAAGCCATGTATTCGCTTGCATGCATCGACGCCGTCGCGTTGGATTGGACCAAGTACGAAGAAGATGCCAAGGCGGCCCATCCGCTCTTGCGTCCAGCGGCATTTGACACCATCATCGGGACGGACGTCATCTTTGCCCAGTCGTTGGTGGAACCGCTCTTGCGCACCATGGCGTACCTATCGCATCCCGCAACCCAGGCATACCTGTGTTTGCAAGAGCGATGTCCCGATTCGTATCGATTGCTTTTTGAAAAGTCGAAGGAACATGGTTGGGATGTTGCCGACGTGTCCGACCGCGTCTATGAAGAGCACTCTGCGCTGCGATGGGGCAAGGAGCTGGACTGCAGGCTGCTGCATTTTACGAGACTCAAGGAGTGATGGTGGTACCCAACCACTTAATACTCGCAGCCATGCAGAAGCATGCGACCGCGGATGGGTGGAAGGACGCGTGGGAGTTTACAATTACGAGACGGTCAATCCAACAAGACACACGTAGAGAAATAGACTGCGTACGTCCCCTCCGTTGCCTGGCCGATGGCATCATCGTCTGCCACGCTTGGGTTCGGTTTGACTTGGCAGCTGTTGAAACAGGTCTCTCTTTATAGCCCAACACTGACCCAGTAGACCCTGATAATATTGATGTCTTTTGTTTGTGTTGTCTGTACTAATAGTGGTTATTGTTGTGGTTGTCAGTGTTGTTGTCAGCTCTGCTGTCTGCTCATTATGAGATCAATTCCATCTCATCTGCTTTCTGGATCTTGATGTGCGATTCATCATCGCCTTTCACCACGTCTTATCCTGTCATTCTGGCAGTTGCTCAACCAGAATCAACCACTTCATTCTTCAATTTCTACTCAGTTCACCGTGTAGTGGCATGCCTTCATATTTCTGCACGATTGGATGTCTTGCCTCTTGGTGATCTGCTTGTTTCTCATGCATGGTTGCTCGTTTCTCACACATGGTTGATAGGTCACATAACATAGTCATCAGACTCCATCACATGGGCTCTGAATCTCATCATGTGATCTCCAGACTCCATCACATGATCTTGGTCAGTCGTATTTTGGTCCCATATCTCAATTTTCCATGTTCTTCCGAGTTCTCCATTATTTTCTACTTAGAGTCACGATCAATCACACATTCGCCAATGACGGATCCAAGATTCTCATTTTGGACGACCGAACCCGGTCCCACATTTTCCAAAATAATCCGTCTGTCTCGACACCCATCCTGATTGATCATGGCTCTTACACTTGTTTCTTGTCTCCACTGATGTGTTGGTCCGCCTTACTTCATTGCTCCTTGTCGGATTGCTGGTACAAGTCTCTCATGAATGCTCTCTTTCACGTTCTTCGTCATTGGGTCAGCGTAGTTCATCTCTGATGGGACAAATCTGACTTCCATCTCTCCGCTCTGGACCATCTCCTTGATGAAATGATTCGATACATCAATGTGTTTGGTCCTGACTCCAACCTGCTGGTTCCTGGTCATGAAGATTGCGCCAGTGTTGTCTGCATGCAGCACAATGTCTGTATCCAGACCAGTCATCTCATCCAAGAGCATCTTCACGAATTTGCACTCCGTCGCACAGAGCGCCATGGACACGTACTCTGCTTCCGTGCTCGACAAAGTCACACTCTTCTGTGTCTTCGATTGCCAGCTCACCAGACAACCGCCAACCGTCACGATGTGTCCGGATATGCTTCGACGATTGTCCTTGTTGGTTGCGTAGTCCGAGTCGCTCCAGGCTTCGACGATCATCTTCTGCGGCTTGCGCAGCTTGATCGCGTACTTTCCTTCCTTCGCGATCTCTGCTTCAATGTAGCCGATGACCCTTGCCATTGCTTTCCAATGTGCCTCAGTTGGGTGCTCCAGATGGGATGCAAGATCTCTGATTGCATTCGCACACTCTGGTCCAACCTTCTTCATCATCCACAAGAGCTTGCCCACAATGGAACGATATCCCTTTCGATTCACTTCTGGATCTCCTTCCTTCGCTTTCTCAAGCGTGGTGGACGGGTATGCAGGTGTTTCAAAGAATCTGACTTGCTTGCCATGATGCGATTTGAACTCCGCAATCATCTGGCCTACAAAGTCATCCATGTTCACCTCCAGGCACTTCCCATCCGAGTCTGTCAACTTTCGATACCAGACTCCGAGATGCTTCGTGAGTTCACCGAGATCCGTGATGTTGAATTTCTTTGCAATCTCCATCTTCACCCATTCCACGATATCCTCTTCTCCTCCGATGGCTGCATCATCGACGTACACAATGACCAAAGCTGCCACCCGTCCGTTGCGTTTGAGAGTGAACAGACATGGGTCTGCGAGGCTCTTGTCGAATCCGATCTGCACCAGAGCAATGGTAAACGTCTTCATCCATGCTCTTGGTGCTTGCACCGTCCCGTACACTGCTTTCAGCAGTCTCGCCACGTGTTCAGATCTGTATCTGGAGTTGTCCTTGCCTTCGAGATCTCCGTCCAGGAACCCTTCCGGAATCTCCACGTACACTTCCTCTTCGATGTGCGCGTTCAGGAAAGCTGCCTCCACGTCCAATGCTTCGATCACCCATCCAGGATTCGCCAGGCACACTGCGAGCATCGTCCGGATCGTCGTGTCACTCGCCACAGGTGAGAAAGACTCCGTGAAATCAACTCCAGGAATCTGCTCATAGCCCTTCACCACCAATCTGGCTTTGTATCGAGTCGACCCATCCTGTTCCAGCTTCTTCACAAAGATCCATCTGGATTGCAAAGCGATCCTTCCATCCCCCATCCTCTTGCGATCCATGATGGCCAGGCAATCGCGAATCCGAAAATTCTCGACCTCCTTCATCGCTGCCTTCTTCCACTCCTCGCAGTCGGGTCTGGACAGCGCTTCGCCAAGGGTCTTTGGCAGTCCAGGGTCGGAAGTCAAGGATGCATTGAACACAGCCAGGATCTTTCCATGTTTGAATCTGGTGTTGGGTTTGCCATCATCGATGTCGTCGACTGTCATTGGCTGCCAGGTCGCCAGCCTTGCGCGCTCTCGATCCAGCTTTGTGCGTGGTTCTGCCTTGGCTCGTGGTGGAATCACAGGTTGCTCATCCAAATCGACGGAGATCATGTCATCATCTTCCTTGGCTTCACTCTCATCGCTAACCAGCGGTCCTCCAGCATCGAGTAAGATGTCATACATGTTGTCCATGTCGCCATCACCGACCTCTTTATCGATGTCAAAGGTCTTGCCTTGGATGACTTCTTCGTCGTCGTCTGAGGGAATAACGTGGGGTATACCTTTGATCGACACCTCCTTGGCCCGTTTGGCGCCGCCCGTCACTCTGATCCCATCCATCTCACGCAAGATCGATTTCGGTTTTGTCTTCGACTTCACCGGAGATTCCAATGTCACCGCTTTCGTCGCGCCCTTCGTCGCATCGATGATATCCACTCCATCGGTCAGGTTCGATCCATGCCACTCCATCCAGTTTACATCTCTGGACAAGATCACCTTCTTTGTGTCCAGTTTGTACATCCTGTAGGTGTCGCCGGAATGGTTGTCGGCGTATCCGATCATCACTGCCTTGGTTGCTTTCGGACTCATCTTCGGTTGCTTCGTAGGGTCCTTGACGTACGCAATCCTTGCCCACTCTGTCAGGTTCTGGTAAAGCCTGGGAGTCTGCCCATAGAAGATTTCATCTGGACATCCCTTGCCTTTCTCCACCACAGTCAGGTTGTTGAGGCGGGTTGCTGTGTGAACGGCCTCCGCCCACAGCATTCCCTGTGATTCTGACGTCATCTTCGCATCCAGCATCAAAGCCAGCGCCGAGTCTCGAATCGTAACAAAACCTCGCTCCACGACTCCATTCATCTGTGGGGTGTGGGGTGCGGTGTATTCCAGCTCGATCCCATGCTCGTCACAAATCCTCATCAGCTTGCTCTGGTTCTCTCCAGCGTTGTCGCACCGAATTGCATTCACCTTCAGTCCCGTTCCGTCTAGCTTCACTACCAACTCTTTCACCTTCGCGGCCAGCTGGCTCTTTGCCTTGAGGAAATAACTCCACTTCTTTCTGGAGAACTCATCCACCACTAGCAACCAATAGTTGCTTCCCTTCGCCGTCTTTTTGTACGGTCCGGAGATGTCCAGAAAGAGGCGATCAGCCACCTTGGAGGCCTTCTCCATCGCCATCTTCCTTACTCCTTTGGCCTTGGCTTTTGCCATGGCGCATGCTTCGCAGGACTTCCACACTCCAGTGAGCTTCCATCCGGCTGCCGCTGCCGTTAGCTTGGTGTACCGCTCGTTGGGATGCCCCAAGATACGATGCGCGCGATTGATGTCCATCACCGTCTTCCTCGCACTATCTCCTTTCTTCTCCGCCTGCATCACCGCTCTGGCTAGTTTTGGTTGCGGCTTGCACTTCAGGAAGTAGAGATCTGCTTCTCCATGTCCTGGTTCCCTGTGGAAGATCATTTGGTTCTTCATGTCTGAATGGCCGATCTCGATGGTATCCCGCCTGCCCCGTATCTCACATCCTTTCTCCAGGAATATGGGAATACTGATGATGTTGTGGGCGAATCCTGGCACCACATACACCGTCTTCAGGACGAACTTGGTTCCTTCCACCGTCTCACCATGGAATTCTCCCACATGAGTTGGCGTCACCACCGTCCTGTCGCCAACCTGCACCGTCGTGTCTCTTCCTGCTGTCCTCAAGTTTCGGATATGGTCTGGCTTCCACACGACATGGCATGTCGCTCCAGTATCTGCCAGCCACTTATCCTCATCTCCGTCATCACGACTGTTTCCGCAGTTGCGGCAGGTCAAGTCCGACATGCCGACAAACATCCCAGACTCTCCATCGCTCCTGTTGTTGCCATCAGACTTGTTCTTCTCCGGGCAATCTTTTGCCTTGTGACCTTTCTTCTTGCATCGGAAGCACTTGATCCTCTGCAAGTAGCTGTCGTCGTTGTTGACCTGTCCAGCCCAGCAGTCAGCTGCCTTGTGGCCGTATTTGCCACACTTGGTACATGTTCCTTTGTACCTGCCAAACCTCCTGCCGACCTGGGATGTGAATGCTTGGTTCGCTGACCCAACTCCATCACCTCCCTCATCGCCAACCTTGCGTTTCCAGAATCTGATGAGAGACTTCCGCAGAGTGTCCCACTTCAGGTCACCGTCGTTGAGTTCCCTGTCCAATGTGGTCTTGAGTTCGCTGTAGATCGATTCCGGAAGATTCACCATGACGTGTGCGATGCAATCGTCGTCGCTCTTGGTCACTCCGAAATCCTTCAGCTCCTTCACGATGCGGTTGATGCGCATCATCCACTGACTTGGGTCCTCATCTGGCGGGTTCAGTGTACAAGTGGTGAACTCATTCAGCTTCGATACCTTGTCCGCCTTGTCTCTTGGGGCGTATCTGTCCTGAAGTGCGGTCAACGCTGCCACTGCGTCACCCTTCGGTTGGTGGTCAGTCTTGCAGTCTCGCACGATGCTCCTTGCCAGCCCATCCGTGCTCAGTAGGAGAGCACTGTATGCTGTCTTGTTCATTTTCATCGCTTGCTTCTCCTCTTTGGTCATGTCCGGCTTGTTATGCGGCGGCACGTCCAGAGTCCCATCCAGAACCTCATCGTACCCTTTTACCGCACCAATTGCCATGAAGACATCCAGCCATTCGTCGAAATCTTCGCCGTCGAACTTGACGATCTTGATCGACTTGGCTTCGTCTCCATCTGAGTCCGTCATCGTCTACCAGCCTCTCCTCTCAGCTCGATGGTCTCAGCTCGATGGTCTCACTGCTCTCTCCTGCAGTCCTCTCAGTTCGTTGTCCAGCCTTCTCTTGGCCTCCTCTCGTTGATCAGCTGATAATCACAGCCCGAGCTCCTCTTGATCTTGTTTCCCCTCGTTGGTCAGCTGCATCCCCAGCCCGAGGTCCTCTTTATCTCCACTCCCCTCGTTGATCAGCTGCATCCACAGCCCGAGGTCCTCTCGTTTCCGCGTCTCAAGACACGTTTTAAAACGTGTTGAAACAGGTCTCTCTTTATAGCCCAACACTGACCCAGTAGACCCTGATAATATTGATGTCTTTTGTTTGTGTTGTCTGTACTAATAGTGGTTATTGTTGTGGTTGTCAGTGTTGTTGTCAGCTCTGCTGTCTGCTCATTATGAGATCAATTCCATCTCATCTGCTTTCTGGATCTTGATGTGCGATTCATCATCGCCTTTCACCACGTCTTATCCTGTCATTCTGGCAGTTGCTCAACCAGAATCAACCACTTCATTCTTCAATTTCTACTCAGTTCACCGTGTAGTGGCATGCCTTCATATTTCTGCACGATTGGATGTCTTGCCTCTTGGTGATCTGCTTGTTTCTCATGCATGGTTGCTCGTTTCTCACACATGGTTGATAGGTCACATAACATAGTCATCAGACTCCATCACATGGGCTCTGAATCTCATCATGTGATCTCCAGACTCCATCACATGATCTTGGTCAGTCGTATTTTGGTCCCATATCTCAATTTTCCATGTTCTTCCGAGTTCTCCATTATTTTCTACTTAGAGTCACGATCAATCACACATTCGCCAATGACGGATCCAAGATTCTCATTTTGGACGACCGAACCCGGTCCCACATTTTCCAAAATAATCCGTCTGTCTCGACAGGCAGCATCGGCGAAAAGCGAAGGGATTCGGAATGAGAACCCGTCCAAAAATCTCGGCTCTGCCACGCTGACGCCAACAACCATCACACCGACTGCACAAGCGCAACAACAGGAACAACATCCGTTGCTGTTGCGACCTCTGCCGTCATCGGGCAACAAACCACTTCCGACGTCGTCGGTATCGGCCACGCATCGACCAGGGTTACCACTCATTGTTGCAATCATCATCATTGGACATGCGAAGGAGCGATTATGCACTACTATCACGGGACGCTTCACAAGCCACATATCCCCCATCGCATCACGCACCACACGTCCCTTTACGATTGACTTGCACGATGAACATCAAGCACCTGTGCGTGGACCTTTCCGCGCACGGCCTCGGCCACTTAGCTCAAACATCTGCCGTCCTCAATTCTCTCTGCGCCAACCTAAAACAGCGAGCACCCATCCAATCACAACTGCAAGCACCATCACAAGCACCACAACATCCTCCCTCTAACCTAAAGCTGACCATCCGATCAAACCATAAGACCAAGAATATTCGGCAACGCGTGCATGCCTTTGCAAATTACCAACAAGGTGTTGATTGCGACAACAACACCAGCAGCGATGAACATCAGCCTGGCGCAAACGGAAGGCATACCAGCACGACCGACCCGAACCTATGCCTGATTCCGTATGAACAAGATATCGGCCTATCCATGATCGATGCCATGACTTGCGATCTCGAAAGCAGCGGCCGATGGTATCTGGACAATCACTTGAACTACAAGCAGCGGGTGTCCGAGGCTGCGTACAAATTGGAGCAGCTCCAACCGGACGTGCTGTTCTGCAACATACCCTTCGTCTCCATCGAAGCGGCGGCGCTCGTGGGCATCCCTTCAGTCGCCATGTGCAGCTTAAATTGGGCCGACATCTTTCACGGCTACTTCGTCGAGCACGAGACTCAGTTCGATAGAACAGTCATGACCGAGGCATACGAGCAGATGCTGAACGCGTACTCCAAGGCGGACGTCTTCCTACGACCCACCCCTTCCATGGATATGGCAAGTTTGCACAACACGCAGGAGATTGGACCGATCATATCCGAAGGCACGCGGCGTGATCTGCGAGACATCGTGTTCACAGCAACCGGATGCCGTTTCCACAAATTCGTCTTGATTGGCCTCGGAGGGCTGAAGTCCAACGGCATTCCCGAGTACCTGAATCAATGGCCTATGATCGACGGCACCGCATTCATCTTCCCAGATTCCGCATTGGCAGCGTTCGGAAGCGCCGACGCTCACGACCAAGACGGTTTAAGAAACGATCCAGAGCTGAAATCTCCAAGCTCGCGCCGAGGTGCTCGCAATGAGCACCGACCCGATTTCATTCCTCAATCCGTCGTGGAACGGTCCATCCCGTACATCGATATCGTCGCATCGGTTGACTGCATCATGACGAAGACTGGGTACGGAACTCAGACGGAAGCCGTGCTCCACCAGGTCCCAACGTTGTGCATGGAGCGCCGTGATTGGCCCGAACATGCTGCGCTGAAGCGATGGCACTCCGCCCACGGCCCTGTCATCTTTTCAGAATGGAAGCCAGCCGAGCTGTTTGGCTGCGACCGCAACGACTTCGACAGCCTCATGCAGTCGGGTACCGCCCACGGATGCAACCTCAGTGCGCACTTCGAGGAACTCCTGGGTGCTGACAGCAAGGATTGGGCCAAGTATCCACCCATCCAATCCACCGGCGCTCAAGAAGCTGTCTCGATCCTCGAGCGGATGCTCTTCCCGCCCAACTGAGGCGACGTATGCACAAGTACGGATGGGTACAAGTTTCGCCTGACCGCGGTTCCTCCATGTTCAATGTCGTGTTCTAATCTCGGCATTGCAAACGAGTGGCGTAGAATAACGTAGAACGTGAATAGTGTCTCGTGAATGGAACAGCCACAGAGATTGATTCGAATGACGAGGCACACTCGAGGCCTCATGTTACATGCATTGAAGTTCGCGCCAAGACTCACTCGAGTGTCATCTTTCGAGACTAACTTGTATGATAGCTCGTAGAGTACCACCATTCTGGACGCACTGCTGCTCATACGAGCTGCTCCACTCCACGAGTACGCGATTCATCATGCTTCAATGGCTCGTATTTCTTCCGTACTACTTCTGTATTTGTGTCGGATACATCTCCTCTACGACCTTGGCACGTCACGACGACTGGACGGTTGCAAGCAGGGCGAGAGCAAAACTTGAACCAAAGTCACGCCGCGCCGTTCACAGTGTTGTATTATTCGAATTTGGATTCAATTCGGAGACCCACAACAGTGCCACCAAGGAACGCATGGTGTCAACCGGAGAGTATGGTGCTTGCATTCTTGCGGTTTCAAATCTAAAGAAAGGCTGGAGCGACTCGGTCGCTTGGGGAGAGCACTGCACACGAACACCAAATCTCCGCTCCAAACAAGAGGGGGTAGGTCCGCGACCATTCGGACGTGCCCAAAGATTGGCAATTGTGATTGCAATGTTTTGCTCCATCTCTGTGGCTGGGAACAGGAGCGTGCGTCGCTTCACATGCCGTTGGGGTGGTGTCTTCTCATCCAGAGTGATTCCTCTCCGCACCCTCTCACAGAACAGGCCCCGGCCGTGACTCGCAGTCATCCACTCTGCTGGAGTGGCTCGTACAGCACCATGCTGGTCTCGTTAGAATCTGCCCGGTTGCGATGTAACTGCGATAGTTGGCGGCTCCACTCCTTCTGCCGGCTCCAGACAAACATTCACGTCGCTCCACTTTTGATACTTTGGCGGGTACCTGTGCAATGGCATCGCTGCCGGAATGGCGAATGGGAGAGACGATTGAAAATGCCAACGTTTCCGCTGTTCGTTGCCGCATCTTCTGCTGGCAATCTTGTCGAAGCCAGAGAACGTTTGCACCGTGCTCTTTGCCACCACCTTGGCCAGACAAGGTGGTTCTTTCCGAGACCAGTTCCATGATCGTTTCTGAGCACATACTGGATGGAACGAAACGGACCAGGGCTGGATAGTTGGTGACACAATGGGGGATGTCGCACAACACGATCTGCCCAACACAACAGCCAGCAATTCGTTCACGTCGCCGCATGCAAGTGTTGTTCGATGTCGCGCTACCAACAACGGTACTATCAGCGTGCACAACAAGAAGCAGGAGAGCTGCGATAGAGTCGCTGTTGCATGTGATGTAGAATACCATCCAAGAAATGCAGAATGTCACGAACACAACAAGCGAAGTTGACTGGCCTTTCGGATTTTGCTTCCTTCTCACCGAAGGGTCCTTTTTGTTGGAACATGACGAATATTCAGATTCGTGTATGACCCGGTAGGGGTCACAGTTGCGCAAATGACTGCTCACACATATTTGTTTGTCCAGAACTCCTTCTCGCGATCAAATGTTCCAAACCCGAAAACGGAAAATTCGCAGCAGAATCCTCGAATATGACGAAAGAATCTCGGAATCTTCAGAAACAAATAATCTACGAGTCGAGAGGAATCTAACGTCAGTGGGAACGTGAGGAGCAGAGCATGAACGTCAGCAGAGGAGCAAGACCAGATATATATGGATGAGAGGAACCACTTAGGTAAGACGTCAGGATTAGAGACTGACGCAATCGAGTTCCTGAATCTCTGTCTGACACAACCAAGACCAAATAAGACAACAACACGACGAACTGCGGGAAACTGGCGCAGGTCGAGGATTCACATCGCGGTGGATTGTTAGGAATTAGGAAATGATCTGACTCAATAGGAGTCAGAACTACACGAGTTTGCAGGGCAACTGGAGATTGACATGAGTTGACTTTTGACAGACAAGTCAAGCTCATAAATCGCAGAGAAAGAGGAATCACCAACCTACAAACCCGGGATAACAGAACAACTAACTTAGTGAACCAATTGTAGCCCCACCCGGTCTACATGAGCAACAGGATTGAGACCTGTTTCAACACGTTTTAAAACGTGTCTTGAGACACTCAGACACACGAAGTTGGGCCATCAGGGCTGAAGAACAACGACAAGATGGATGAAGACGGGGTCAAGTCGGTGAAGATCGTCAAGTTCGATGGCGAGGACTTTGACGAGTGGTTGGACGTCTTCATGGCTCTCGCTGCGTGCAAGGGGTACGATGAGGTGTTGGACGAGACAGTCGCGGTACCAAGGCATGATCAGGCAGCCAAGAGCGAAGCAGAGAAGAAGGCTGAGCGGATGAACAAGGCAGCATACAGCACGCTGATGCTCAGCACTGAGGGACTGGCGAGAAGCATCGTGAGGGAGTGCAAGACAGATCACCAACCCAAGGGTGATGCTGTGGCAGCGTTGAAGGCACTTCAGGACAGGTATGCGCCGCGGGACAAGGCAGACAAGGTGACAAAGCTCAACGAGTTCACCATGTGTACACTGCAGACTCCGGAAGAGGATCCAAGCCAGTGGATGATGAGAATCAACAAGATCGTGAAGGAGCTGAAGGATTTCGGCGTGGAGAAGACGGATGACGACTGCATTGCGCATGTGATGGTGAACCTACCGGAGGAGATCTACAGCGAGGTGAAGACTACACTGGATAGAGAGCTGAATGATGGAGACCTCAAGTGGGAGTCGCTGAAGAAGTCCCTGATCCGATTCTGGAAGAGGAAGGTGAGGACGAGTGAGGATGGGAGCACTGCGTCGACTTCAACCAACAAGGCCTTCAACACCATGACGAAGGGGTATCAGAGCGGGTTCAAGGGCACGTGTCGCAAGTGTGGAGAATACGGACACAAGGCAGCGGAGTGCACCAAGCCACCAACCAACAACAATGACTACCTCCAACGAATCAAGTGCTACAGATGCAAGAAGCAAGGGCACAAGGCCAAGGATTGTCCGGAGAAGAACGGACAGGGCGGACAAGCAGGAGGATCTGGGAACACCCACTCTGGAATGTTTGTTGGTATGGCAGCGATATCTCATGTAACTGGGACAGATGGCAGGCAGGCTGGAGACAAGAACAAGTGGCTGGCTGACACCGGAGCTACATGCCATGTGACCTGGTCAACCGAAGGGATCACAGATCTGGTGGCGGTCACCGATGACAGACAGGTGCAGGTGGGAGACCGCAACATGGTGACACCAACCCATGTGGGGGAATTCCATGGAGAGTGCCTGGACGGTACCGAGTTCATCTTGAAGTCAGTCTTCGTGGTCCCAGGATTCGCACACAACATCATCAGTATTCCCCAATTCCTGGAGAAGGGATGCACGCTCAGTGGAGGCAAGGATGATATCACTTTGAAACATCCAAGCGCCAACATCAGTCTGAAGTTCCAACATGAAGATGACAATGGAGACGGCAACCTGTACTTCCTCAAATGCAAGTCAAAGGGGAAGCCAACGGAATCCATCATGGCCACGGGAACTGTGGAGAGGAAGAGCACCATGGATGTCAATCGAGCTCATCGCATCCTGGGGCATCCAAACGAGCGCTACACCAAGCTGACAGCAGCAAAGGCAGGCTGGTCACTCACTGGGACTTGGAGAGCATGTGAGGCATGTGCAAAGGCAAAAGCAAAGGCGAAGGGAGTGAGGAAGAAGGCATTTGAGAAAGCTACCCACATCGCTCAACGCCTATACCTGGACATCTCTGGTCCATACAAGAAGACGGCCAAAGGAAGCAACTACTGGCTGTTGATCGTGGATGAGGTTTCCAAGAAGAAGTGGAGTTACTTCCTGACGAACAAGAGCCAGCTTGCAGGACAGGTGGAGACTCTACTCACCAAACTCAAAGGTGCAGACCTGAAGGTGGAGGCCATTCGGTGTGACAATGCTGGTGAGAACCAAGGGAAGCTGGAGAAGGTCTGTGACGAGCATGGAATCCAGCTGGAGTACACCGCCCCCAACACACCAATGATGAATGGTGTTGTCGAGAGAGGATTCGTGACGATTCGAGATTCGGCATTGGCGCTCATGTTGGATGCTGATCTCACTGATGAGGCACAAGGACGGCTTTGGGCGGAGGCAATCCACACGGCAACCCGGCTCCATAACCTGACGGTCACGACAGGCAACGACAAGAGTCCAGATGAAACCTTCTACGGCCAGAATCCCAAGCTCTATCCGCATCTGATGGAATGGGGACGCGTCGGATACGTAACGGATCGCGCCAAGAAGCCGAAGCTTACACCGAAAGCATTCAAAACGGTGATGCTGGGCTATGCTGACAACCATGCAGGCGATACCTACCGGATGCTGAAGGTCGATACCAACAAGGTGGTGATGTCCAGAGACCTGAACTGGATGGAGTGGCATGGAGCAGGGGTCGTGGACGGTGTGGAGATCATTGCACAACCTGAGCCTGCATCCAATTCAACACCAGCAGCAACCGCAGCTGCAGTCCCAGATGAGAAGGCTGTGGTCGACGCGGATGTTCCACTGATGATGACTCCGTCCACTGGGGAGAGAGCGGCAACCACCAAGATTCCAAAGATGGTCAGCATCGATGAACTTCCTCATGTCATTTCGGACGATGAGAGCGGTGTGATGGCGGACCCAACCGACCATGTCCGGGACGATATCAACGGAATCGTTGTGGATCCTGGGCTTGTCTCTGATTCGGATGGAAATGAGGGCATGGATGACTTCGAGATGGTGGATGTGCATCAGGCGAATGAACGGCATGTGACACCTGCGAACCAACGTGAGAGACATCCAACTCGTCTGGCAGTTCCGCAAGCTGGGAGAGGGTCATCCAAGATGGAGAGAGAGCGAGCGAAACTACAGACCTGGAGATCCTACGAGGTGCAAGGCCGGAATGATGGAAGGCCAAACACCAGATCCGGGAGAGTGTTGATGGTTTTCAACGCTTCCCTTACTTCTGATCCAGGGCTGCCGAAGACGCTCAAGGACGCTCTGAGCAGGCCAGATGGTGACAAGTGGAAGGGAGCAGCTGAAAAGGAGGTTCACAACTTCCAGAAGCGCGACTGTCTCCAAGTCATTGATCGAGGCAGCATGGGACGAGGACGCACTGCACTCAAGTCTCGCTGGATATTCGTGAAGAAGTCCGAACAGGATGGGTCAACACGGTACAAAGCGAGGCTGGTGGTGAAGGGATACGAACAGATCCCTGGAGTGGACTTCACAGAGTCATTCTCCCCGGTCGCAAGTGATACCACAATTCGAACAATGCTGGCGGTGTGCCTGGCCAACATTGGATGGGTGATCGAAGCCCTGGATGTGGAGGCAGCATTCCTGAACGCAGAGATTGAAGAAGAGGTGTACATCGAGATCCCAGAAGGATTCGTGGACGGAGACTTTGACGGAAGGGCAGATCCAGAATATCGTCACAAGCATGTTGCAAAACTGCTGAAGGCGGTGTATGGAACGGTTCAAGCACCCAGAGCATGGATGAAGACTTTCACAGCAGCACTGGTGGACATTGGATTCACCAAGAGTCTGGCAGATCCATGCTTGTTCGTGTACAAGTCGAGCGGGCAAGTCACAGCACTGGTGATCGTGTATGTCGACGATGCTGCTATCGGAGGAGACCCAGTCACAGTCGAATGGATCAAGGAAGAGATCGCACGCAAGTTCAACATCACGGACCTTGGAGAGCTCACCAAACATCTGGGAGTATGGTACAAGAGGATGACTGATGCAGATGGCAAGTGCCTGGTGGTCAGCATGGACGACTTCGTGGAGCAGATGATCAAGGAATTCGAACAGCACTACGGATCGAACATCAGACTCTTTGAGACCCCAGGATACCCATCAACTACCCTGGTGAAGGCAGCCGAAGATGATGAAGTGGACAATCGCGCTGGATACCGATCCATTGTTGGCAAGCTCCTCTGGATGATGAAGAAAGTGGGACCAGAGTGTGCCAACGCTGTCAGAGAACTTGCATCACATCTGGAGCATCCAACCAAGGAACACTGGAAGGCGATGGCGAGACTGATCGGATACATCAAGGCTGAGATTGCGAAGGAAGACAGCTATGCCATCAAGCTCAGGAAGCCGCGCAGGCTGGAGATCGAAGCATGGTGCGATTCGGATTACGCAACGAACAAGGATCATCGTCGCAGCGTCTCAGGCAACATCGTGACGGTCGGAGGGTGTCTTGTGAGCTGGCAGTCCAAGACACAGCGATCGGTGACACTCTCGAGCACAGAGGCGGAGTACGTGTCGATGGCAAACTGCGCAACCGAATGCAAGTTCGCCAAGATGCTGCTGGATGAGATGACCGGAACCAACACGCAGATCACTCTACATGGCGACAACACTGGAGCAATCTTCTTGACCAAGAACCAGCAGGTTGGACTACGCACCAAGCACATCGATGTGGCATATCACTTCATCAAGGAGATGGTACAGGGAGGAGAGATGACCATGAAGTTCACACCATCCGAGATGAACTTCGCGGATCCCATGACCAAGAATGTGAAGGAGAGCATTCATGAGAGGCTGGTGCCATCCATCAGACAAGGAGGGTTGAAGTGACAATCGACGTCATTTTGAGATGAAAGGAGAGGTTCTGCACAAACAGGGAGAGTGTTGGAACATGACGAATATTCAGATTCGTGTATGACCCGGTAGGGGTCACAGTTGCGCAAATGACTGCTCACACATATTTGTTTGTCCAGAACTCCTTCTCGCGATCAAATGTTCCAAACCCGAAAACGGAAAATTCGCAGCAGAATCCTCGAATATGACGAAAGAATCTCGGAATCTTCAGAAACAAATAATCTACGAGTCGAGAGGAATCTAACGTCAGTGGGAACGTGAGGAGCAGAGCATGAACGTCAGCAGAGGAGCAAGACCAGATATATATGGATGAGAGGAACCACTTAGGTAAGACGTCAGGATTAGAGACTGACGCAATCGAGTTCCTGAATCTCTGTCTGACACAACCAAGACCAAATAAGACAACAACACGACGAACTGCGGGAAACTGGCGCAGGTCGAGGATTCACATCGCGGTGGATTGTTAGGAATTAGGAAATGATCTGACTCAATAGGAGTCAGAACTACACGAGTTTGCAGGGCAACTGGAGATTGACATGAGTTGACTTTTGACAGACAAGTCAAGCTCATAAATCGCAGAGAAAGAGGAATCACCAACCTACAAACCCGGGATAACAGAACAACTAACTTAGTGAACCAATTGTAGCCCCACCCGGTCTACATGAGCAACAGGATTGAGACCTGTTTCAACACCTTTTTTCGAATAAATGTCCCGACAAGAAGCCAGAACGTTGATGTTGATGGACGAATGAAGCAAAGAAGAAGTCTTCTTGGGCACGATTAACGAAGCCACAGAGAGGGGAAAGGGAGGCAAAGGATGCGAAGACCTCGCCGGCCCCATGTCCCCCACGCAGAACGTGAAAGCTCACAAACCAGTCTGTCGCGTCGACGAAGCCAGCACGACGGCAGGGGACGGTCTCTTTGCAGCAAGTGTCTGGCGGAGAGGAGCGGAGGCTGACCGGTTCACTCCATGTTTCACTCTCTCTCTTTCTTTCTTTGCCTTGTCTGTCTCTGTGAGCTTGGTTGGCTGCCTTGGTTTGCTCCTCTGTGTCTGTGACCGCGACTGATGGGACCGTTGCGCATCAATGCAACAAGCTCTCCCATTCTGCATTCGTCACATCACATCACATCACATCGACAGCATTCGTCACATCTGCCTTATCAGCGCAACAGCATGATCGACATGAGCGCGAACGGCAGCAGCAACATGAGCACCGCTACAGGTGGAAGCAGCAGCGGCAGCGGCAGCATGGGCAACACTGCCAGTGAGAGCATCTGCTGGCATCGCAATGCTCCCATCCACAGAACGCGCCTTACCGGTCCAATGGCCGTGCCGCTTCCCAAGACGGAGGCATTGTCGATGAAAGTCATGCAGACGTACGGAAAGCCATCCTCAATGGTGCAGCTGAGCCTCGTGACAGCGGATTCGGGCGAGGGTGACTTCAACGCAAGCTTGACAATGGAGACGACGGGCGTTGTCCAGTCCAGCAAGTTCAGCCACAATTCATCCAAGCTCAAGCAGTACTCCAGACAGCGGCTCGATTCCTCAATCACCAGGATCGGTCTGGTGGGACGCGAAGCAGAGATAGCTGCTCTCGACGCCATGCTGGAGCACCACATGCCGCAGGTCCGCCGACGCTGCGGTCCTCAGCATCGATCGCCGGCGATTGCCACCACCTCGTTGCAAGGCGATTCCATTCGAAGTCTGGCGCTCATATCAGGCGTCTCGGGCAGCGGCAAGTCCTCTTTGGCAGCGCAGCTGCGACCCAAGGTTCAATCCAGGCAAGGGTTCTTCGTCTCTGCCAAGTTCGACTACTGCGAGAACGATGACCAACCTTTGCATGGCATCAAGTCTGCGTTGAGCGATCTGTGTTCACAGATCCACCAACTGTGCCACCCATCGATAGAATACCCGCAACGTCCGACTGCAGCAGCACCTGCTTGCACCAGTGATGACGACAACAACACCAGCAACACGAAGAGCACCTCCGACAGCAATGTGAGACAACAACAGGCAAGGGAGATCAGGAGGCTCATCATGAGCCGTCTATCAAAGCACGAGCAGTATGTATTGACGAAGCACATCCCGAACGTGGTCGACCTCATGGATTTGCCCACCAGCCCGGATGAGGTGTCGCCCACAAGAGAACGCACCGTCAGCATGTCCTCGCACAGTGAAAGTGCTCACGTCTTTACTCGTACTACCAGCAGCCATACTGATATCGACAAGGATCATAATGGCACCCACGCCAGCACCGGCGATCTGCACCTCCGCGGTCTCGGCCAGCACTCCACCAGCCACGAAGGCAACAGTGACTGCGACTGCGACTGCGATGATGATCACCACAACCACATTCGGACTCGCAACGATGAGGGTCATGCTGCCAATGATGGCTCGAACCCTGAGAGCGTCACCTCACGTCACTCGCGAAATGCGTCACATGCGTCCGGGTTCGTTCCACAGGCACTGGACCGGATGAGAACATCATTCACGAGGCAACCCCAAAGCCCCAGCACACTCATCCCCACATCCATCTACGACGACGTGCCCTATCAAAACCGGTCTGATCAGCTCAAATTTCTTCTGGCCAAGTTCATCGAGATCGTCACATCCGTGAGTCCGATCGTATGGGTAGTCGATGACATACAATGGGCTGATGACATATCGATGGATGTGCTGCGGTCCTTCCTCGTGGATAGGAAGATCGCGTCCCTGCTGGTGGTCGCCACGCACCGTCTGGGAAACTTCGATCAATGCCCCGCCGCGTCAACCGTCCAAGAATTGGAGACCTACCAGTCGGACTACGCGCTGGGCCTCCGACGCATCCACGTCGCCAACTTCTCAAAGCCAACCGTGCACCACGTCCTGACCGAGATCATCAATCCGAAGACGCCTGAAGATATCGCGGAGCTATCCTCCATCATCCATGACAAGACGGGCGGAAACGTCTTTTTCCTCCACCAGTACATGCAGATGCTCGTCGAGACCGGCTTGCTGATCTACAACGTCGGGCTCACGCAGTGGTCGTGGGATGATGATGATGTGCGATCCAGATCACACGTGACCAACAACGTTGTTGGATTGCTCAAGAAGAAGTTGGAAAGCATGGACCGCAGCCGAACCGTCGTGCTGCCCTTGATCGCCTGCCTGGAACCCCACTGCGCGGAATCCATCTTGCGGTGCGTGCTTCAAGGCTTTATCGACCACAGCAGCAAGTCGGCGTTCTTCAAAGAGTTATTTGGTGCCGATCCGCAAGACGTCGAGACCAACCTATCCTCCATCATTGAAGGCTTTGAGGAGGAGAGCCTGATCATCTCCGGCCCTCACCGTAGTTCCCAAACGCAGCAGGTCCAGCAAGCTCGCAGTCCCACCTCGTTCCGTGCGCAGAATGCGAGGATAACATTCGTTCATGACAAGATCTACGAAGCGTCGCTGGGACTTCTCCCCAGCGATCGCATTTCCGCGCTGAAATTCCGCATGGGCGACATCCTCCTGGACTACTTGGAACCATCCGACCTCCAGAGCGCGCTGTTCATCGTTGCAAACCTGCTAGATGCAGATCTGGACATGGTGCCAAAGCATACGAGTGGAAGATGCAATCCGCGCCGGCTGCAAATCGCGGAGCTCAACCATGCCGCAGGCCACAAGGCCGTCGCTTGCTCTGCCTTCCGCACGGCGATGACGTACTTCCAGAATGCCGTCGACCTGCTTCCGGACAACCACTGGGAGACCCACGCCGCACTCTCGCTTGATTTGTACTCATCCATCACCGAATGCGCATTCACCAATTCAGATCTCGCGACACTCAGCACGTACTCCAACATCGTACTTTCGCAGTCCTGTGATGTGATTCAGAAGGTGCGGGTGTACTACGTTCTCGTCTGCGCCGCGTCGATGGCGGGCACTTCACGAGACGCGTCCGCGAACTCAATCTCGTTGGGCTTGGAGGCTCTGAAGACGCTGGGTTGCCACTTCCCAATGCGCAAGCTGGGTCAGTCCATGTCCACGATCAAGGGACTCGTCACGCTTCCCGGCAAGGTGAAGAAGAAGTGGAGCCCAGACGCCCTCAGGAACTTGGCGTACACGGAAGATGCAACGGCGGTCGCGACCATCAAGATGCTGGACAAGCTAAGCGAGGTCTGCTTCAAGTCCAACCGGCAAGATCTGGTGGCGCTCCTGGTGCTCACCAGCGCGAAGATGACGTTCAAGCACGGCCTCACCCCGTGCTCACCGGCGGCCTTCTCGACGTTGGGACTCGTGCTGTGCGCTTTCATGAATGACATGGAGACAGGCACAGCGTACGCCAAGCAGGCGCTCGACATGGTGAAGCACGCCAACTACAAGATGATCGAGAGCAGGACCGTTTCGAACTGCTACGCCGCCGTGATGCATTGGACAACGCCGTTGGCGTTGTGCAAGGAGCCCATGCTGGCGTCCTACACGGCCGGGATGGCGACCGGCGACATCGAGTCCGCCTCGTGGTCCATGGTGCACTTCGTGAGTTTCTCCCTGTTCTCAGGCTCGGACCTTGCCACCCTCGAGAAGGATTGCTCTGTTCACATCAGGGCGATCAGGAACAACCAGCTGATTCAAGAAGGCTGGATTGGTTCGATGATCTGGCAGCTGATCTCCAATCTTCTGGGAATGTCGCCGAACAGGAGCGTCCTGAAAGGCAGTATCTACGACCATGACGAAGGCGCTGTGATCATCGAGGACCTAAACGACTCCCTGATGAACATGGTGAGCGTTTTCTACCGCATATTCGCTGCAGTTGTGTTCAGGGACTTCAAGTCAGCTGCTGATTTGGCTTGCAAGCATCTGGACCAATTCCAGAGGGAGCTCAACGGCGTGTATACCTCCGTGACGATGGCGCACTTGTCAGGCATCGCCTGCTTCGCGGCCGCGAGAACTTCAAAGAATAGAAAGTACACGAGGTTGGGAAACAATTGCAGAAAGAGATTGAAGGAATGGACAAGGAAAGGGTGTGTGAACGCGCCGCACCTGTTCGAGATGGTCCAAGGCGAGAGGCAGTTTGCGAAGAGAGAATTCAAACGTGCGAAGCTCCACTATGAGAGATGCATCCGGCTCACAGGCAAACGCGGCCTGATCAGCGACCAGGCCATGGCGAATGCAAGGTTGGCGGAATGCCAGCTGCGTGCCAAGGACAAAGACGACGCGAGGTATCGATTCGACGAGGCGATTCGGCTGTACCGCGAGTGGGGCGCCACGGCCGTCGTGGACATGTTGCACGAGAGATGTGATGAGATTTGGCCGCGCCCGAGCCACATCACTGTGACAGAGCTACCACCCATGAGCCAGATGGACACCGAGATTGCTTTCGAGTAAGGTAGCAGCACAATGCGCTCATGTTACTGATGGTGTTACCTACACACCGTGGAGTGCTTGAAGTATTGGATTCTACGGCCACAAGTGCTGTCTACACTGACAGTCATGTCGGGCGACATCGAGTCCAATCATCGCTGGGATAAGGTTGATTCAGGAATACAGATTTCAATCGTGGATAAATTGACCAATGGTAACCGCGCAAACACAAAGAACAACAAAGATGACAAAAGAGACACGACAACGAACATGTTTGTGACTCGTTGCTGTGGTTGTGACCCTTGTTCGGTCGTCCGTGGTGACAACAGACATCAAAGAAGAACATCTGTCCTCGCAGCATCCCACACCGATGGGGTCGTACTTTATGCCCATGTTGCTCGTGCAAGCAGACGTTACTTGCAGAAGCACCACAGCCACAACCGAAACGACAAGGAGAGCCAGCAGTTAGTACTACATAACATTGGATACTACAATCTGATACGAGGAGTATTGGGGTGGACGGGCGTGGAATGGCTTTCTACAAGGGCAAGTCATCCTCTGCCCCGACGATCAAGGTGGCCAAAGCATCATCGCTGTCATCGCGGTCGGCGTCCGTGCGTGGACGTTCGTCTCATGCTGACTCAAGCTACGCGTGCGCATCCTGTTGGCCACGGCAACATGGACGGAGATGGCGCTCATCGACCCTCTACATGATGCTCATGGCCATCGTGGCTTACCAATTCTTCATAATCTGCCGCGCGATGACGCTGGAGAGGCATGGGGACCTTCAGGAGGCTTTCAAATTGGACTTTGCACAGGAGCAGCATATGGGCAGCGCGACGAAGAACATTCGATCCACGAGTACTCATGACATCCGTGGAGACCATGCGAGCAGCACAAACACTACAGGCAGCACAAATCGCCATCACGACGAAGGGACGGACGAATATTCGCTGCCTAAAAACCGAGTATTCGTGGGGATAGTGTCAGGAACGACGTCGAGAGATGTGTGGTACCGAGTTCGGATGCGCAGGTTATTCTCGCTGTGGAATACGAGCTCAGTTCTATGTTCCTTGCCGGAGTTTGAAGAGAATGAACGAACGCACGCGGGGTCGTGGGACGGCAACCCTTGCCAGGTGATTTACGCCTTCGTCTTTGCAACCAACGAGACGTATGCAGCCGAAACGATGCGACTGGGCTTGCCGTCACGACACCACGCACCAGACTCTTCCCACACGCGCTTTGATTCGTGGCAAGCCGCACACGATGACATGACCGTCAATCCGGACACGTTGAAGAATATTCAGGATCTCAACTCAGCCGAGGATTACGTCATCCTCAAGATTGTGGATAACATGGACCATGGCAAGTCGCAGACCTTCCTGTCGTACGCCGCCTCCGTTGTTTTGGAACATTACGAATCCATCGGATACGTCATGAAGTTGGACCTGGACAGCATGATCCGGTTGCATGCTCTGCTTCATGTCTTGAACTATCAGATGCCATCCTACTTTGAGCGCGCGCCCTCACCACAGGAAAACGTCGGTAGAATGTTCCGTCGGCGTCCAGTGTCGACATCCGTAGGATCCTTGCGTAACAAGGCTGCCTGGTCACGCGCGTACAAGAACGACAGTTCCATCGTCCAGGTGAAGGAGGGGTACTGGATGGAAAACTACGACGGACTTCACATGTACTTGGCGGGGCAGTGCTACGTCCTATCGCATGATCTGGTCATCGCAGCAGTCCGCGAGGCAATGCGTATGGACAAGGCTACAGCAGCTCTGCTCGCACCTGATCCTTCGATCCGTCACGAAGAGCAACCGCATGGCTCCGACCCTCACAGCATCGACGCAAGCGCAACTGCTGCAGCGGCTGTGACGTATTTGGAGGGTCCGGAGGATCATGATGTCACCGCGCTGGCATTGCAGGGGGTGCACCCCCACGCGATGCGGTGGATTGTGCTGGGCAAGCACACGCGGTTTTGGGAGCACCCAGTGAAGGCCAACGCAAGATGGAAACGCATCTGGCAACGCGAGGTGAAACGGATGGAACGGCAAACGCACAAGCTGGCGCAGCCACAGCTGAGAACGACGAGCACTGAGACGGACCGCCCGCCTCGATTCTTGATTGTCATCACGAATAGCACCGTGGAATCCAGAAATCGTCACCGTCAGCACATGCTGACGCAAGCGCGGAGTCTGAAAGTCGCTGCAGCTAATGGCAGCGGGAGTGACATTTGCCCGTACATGGTTGGCGCGAGAGGTGATGGGGATACTATTCAAAAGCAATGCGATGTTCAATGGGTATTCCTTCTTGATCAGATGGACGAAACCGAGGATCCCAGCCCGTCGGATGTCCTACACATCACAGATGTGTCACGAGACGACGAGAACAAGTTTGGCATTGAAGCATCTATCTTTGCGCTGCTGGGTCAGATAGCTTCACCAATAGCATTGGAGCAGGCTGACGCGTCGCGGCACATGACGGGAATCGACTATGTCGTCGTTTGCGATGCGGGAAACGAGATCAATTTTGCGCAGCTCGTTGCGTTGCGAGATCAACATTTGCGCCTGACCACAACCATCCCTCCACCGGCAAACGATTCCGCAGAGTCAATTCCAAGTCCAAGTTCATCGACGTACCCCAACATCGTCATGGGGGCGGTGAAAGAAATGCTGCAAGAGCAGGCCAGGTCATTGAATGTATCCTTGCCCAGCAAAGATCAGGAGATACCGATCCATCCGTTCTTCCTTGAATTCTACAATTCCGTCCATCTTTACGTCGACGATGCATGCTACCTAATTTCCACGAGGCTGGCACGATCCATTTGGGATGCATCGCATCAGCCAGCCGATCAAGCCGCATCGCCTGTGACAGAACAACAGAGAGAGCAGCAGCAGCAAAAACAAGATGAACAAATGGAAAAGGAGAGAGCGGAGTTCCATGCGAGAAGCGTGGGTCACGGATACAGAATCTCCACAGCAGCTCAAATGATACCGAAGGTGTTTCCGAATGTCATCGCGTTGTCAAAAGATGATCGATTTTGGAGTCCAGTCTTAAATGTGAAGCAGTAGAATGCTCTGTTGGTTGTTTACAAGCTGGCTGTTACGAGTTCTTACGATGATTGGTATGCATGCATGCAGACAATGCACGATTTAGACATCCGGAACCTTGGCGGTGGCTTCGTTTTCGTCGTTGCCCTTGGCTTGTTGCGGGGCGAGGTTCATCTTGATGAGGAGCTTGGAGAATTCCTCGTATCCCAAGAAGCCGTCACCGTCCTTGTCGTACTTGGAGAAGAGCTCGGCGATAGCCTCCTGGTCGACCTTGTAGTTGCGACGGTAGAGGCGGTCTGGTTCCGTGAGATTTGGTGGTGGGAAGGCATCGTCTTGGCGTGCTAGGTACCTTTCCAATCGCCAAGCGACCTTGTCGATGAAGTCCTCCGTTGTGAATCCGCTTGGTCCTGCCATGTCCCGTGTGCCCTGGCCGTAACGGAAGGTGTTGTGCAGCGCTCTACGCAGCGTGAGGGTGAAGGAATGGACTCTCTCGTGCGTCTCCTTCGCTTCGGCGCTGGTTGGGTTTTGCTCGAGCTGCAAGTTGGCGGCGTGGTTCATGGCACCAATCATCGCCTCGACCAATCCCAGCGGGTTGAGCGACGTCTCCTTGCCAGCGAGGTGGTCGTTCCACAGGTCGGAAACGGTGCCGTGGGATGCCTCGAATTCCTTGATGAGCACGCCGTCATCGCGGCGTCCGACCAAGTTGGAGGTGATGAAACCAGGCGAACGGTGGACCTGGGCGATTTGATCGGTGAGCATGTCACCGTCGTAGTTGTGGGCAGCCATGCCGAACCCGCCATCCGTCCAGCGGATCAGCTGCATGGTGGCGGCATCGGAAATCAAATGCTGCAGCTCGCCACCGCACTTCTCCATCAAGCCAGCCTGCGCTTATCCAATGGTGACATGGAATGGTAAGAAGGAGAATAGTTGATTGCGACAACAGTTGAGAAATTCAGTTGAGAAATTCGATGAGAGATTGCGGTGAGATCTTGAAGCCATCACACAACAGAAGCAGCAACAGCAGCAGCAGCGACAGTTGCTCTCGTTACACCAAAAACGAAGACAAGCAGCGCAACAGAGCAAGAGCAACTCACCTCCACGAATTGAGCTTTGTAATTGGTATCGAAGATATCCTTCATGGTGGCCCAGAATCCCTCCTGCCACTTGAAGACCGTCTTCTTGGTGACGACGTATGGCGTGATGTTGCTCTCGAGACAGCGCTTGAAGAAGAGATGCGCCAGCTCGGCGACGTTGTCGTAGGGATTGTGGTAGACAACCACGACGTTGTGCTCATCCTCCAAATCCCTCTTGTCCACGACGAAGGGCGGGCTGCCGTCCTTGGGCAGGTAGGTGGTGAGCAAGGTGCCCTGACCCACGGAGTTCCAGCCAGCGCCGTACTCGCCGCCCACAGCATGGCGCTCGAAGAAGACGGGATTCTTGTAACCCAGCTCCATGCCCGTGATGTGGATGGTATCGCGCGAGATGGTGATGCCGTTCCAACCCTTGCGCATGGCGCCGTTGGGAGATCCGAAGGCCTTGGACAGCCCCATCTCCTGGACCTGCACCGTGGATGGCGTGATGGTGGGCTCCTTGAAGATGGCGCAGATTCGCTTGCCGGCCTCCACGGCGTCGGCCAGCACCTTGTCGTCGGTCTCGTCGCGCGCCTTGCAGGACAGATCGAAGGTCTCCCACCGGCTCGTGTCGAAGTACGGCTCGACCCACTGCTTCACGAACAGCTGGCAGGCGTAGTGGGTCATCTCCTCGCCCGAAATGTACACCATCGGTGGCGCCATCACCTTGTCCTCCTTGGCCTCGCCGCCAGCCGTCGTGGAGAACGAGGAGGACATGTGCTGGTAGGACGCAATGCTGCATCGTGCGGCGCTCTTGCTGGTGCTGACCGCCGCCAGTCGACGGATGGCAAAGGATGAGAACATGATGGGAGGCTCGTTACAGTGCAGTTGAGTTCAGTGGATGCAACGTGGATACAACGTGGATGCAACGTGGATGCAGCGTGGATACAACTTGGGTGAGAATTGTGAGAGCGACGCAATTGTTGCCGATCGACTGCAATTGACTGCAATTGACTACTCTGGATGGATGGATGTGATTGCGTGTGGTTGTGGTTTCAATTGGATTGGAGGAGTTGGTGGGCTCCAACGCCCGTCCCTGCTCATCCAATGCGATTCTGTTGGTCATCGTTGCCGCCGTTGTTCTGATGGATCCACTCGCTTGGTGCCAGACCTTTTCTTCGTTTTGGGTGGTCATGTTGGTGCAAATGGTGTGTTGTTGGGAGTCTCTGGTCATCATTTTGCATCGCTGTTCGCCTGAAAAGCGAACATTGATCCACTCGAATCGAATTGATTGGCTCACAATTGTTGTGCCGGAATTCGGATTCTGCAACTGCAAAAACACAAGAAAGACGAATGGAAGCAGCATCAATCAAGTCGGACAAACGCGTCCTTTGCGACGTACACATGTCAGACGAAGTATATGCTGTACATATGAACAAGAAACTCCGAACGTCGTGCACATAGTTTTCGCACATTGTTGCGTCGCATCACCACGTCCATTCCACAATTTCAAAACGACCTCAGTGTGACTATGTTGTATCGCTAGATGAGAGTGGAGAAGAATATTTCAGAGTCATATGCACAATATCCGATGGCGGAAATAGGGATGGTCGGTCCTGCATTGAATGAATTGCGTCGTTCTCGTCCCAGAGGCGTTCAACCTCACTTGTTTGCAGTGGGAGGTGATCTGTACATTTGCGGAGCCATGCCCACAAGGAGCGGAACAAGATCAGTCAGCTTTGGGCATCCATGTGAGAACGTGAGAAGGAGAATTGATCTACACGCAGAAGTAAGAGCACATCTAGTTTGTACGAGCATGGACAACATCGGCACCATTGGCAAGAGGAGGTCAGCTTTGGACACCAAGTTGTTCGCTGCTGCGAGACTCAAAAGACGGAACAGGAGCAGAGTGTGTGAGTAGAGAGCACTCGGATCGCGAAGTTGCAATGTAGAGTATGGTACGACAAATCCACGATTAATCACGGGCCGTCTTTGACCATGGGCATACAAACGAAACGAACACACGATCAGAACAAGTGAAACGATCTCGCAGCAACCATGCAATTGATCTGAGCCGTGCTCTGTTGGTGCGATGAAGGTCGCTGATAGTTACGACAATGCTTGTGCGTTGCGATGCGTTTCTGTGACTCTTCGGCTGTTGTCACATCAACTACGCAACTGCCTGCATTTGCAATCAAGGACATCTATGCTCTCTTGGCGAGATCCCTGAACTTGGTCGTCTCCGCAGTGCGCTGGTGCAAACAAACACCTCAGGACCGCCACCACGTACATCCCCGCACGTATGCATTCGCCAAGAAGCCTTTTTGCGTTGGTTGTTGCGAACCACAATGGACATGATGCATGCATGCATGCACGCACGCACGTGCGCGGAAACGGTTGTGAGACAATGTCGATGCAAACACAGCACAAATGGAGTGACGATGATGATGGCTCAAACTCATGATGACGATAACGACGATGATGACGATGAGTGTGATGATGGCATTCGGAGAGACAAGGAAGCTAGACTGACCTCCTTGTGCGGCCTTTCTTTGGCTGCCCACACGCTTTGCATGGTTTCATACTTGGTTGTATCAGTAGGGCGAAGTGTTTGAAATTTTCCGATTGTTCATCAACGGCTTATGCCGGTACCACGCAAGTGGTCCAAGTAATGACGGATGCGAACACGTACGCGTTGCTCAAGCTTTCGTCAAATTACTCGTACTTGCAATTGGCCTATGCCACCAGTTTCTCCATCTTCCGTGTTGCTCGTCCCCTCCGAAGTCGATAGCGTCTCTGTATGTGCTTGTGACTTCTCCCTCGTCGTCATTTATTCGGACCTCATTTATGTACATAGTTTATCGTAAGCATTCTTCTGTGCCCCTAAACTTTGCCGCTTGTTCTTCCTCAGGGGGTTCTCCGTTTGGCTTGTTGATTGTGCTTGAAGTTAGCCCTCGTCGCCTTGCGCTTGTATCTTTTTGTCCATCCGGTGTGACATCACCCCTTGAGCGACACACGTCGACGGCACGATGACGAACTCTTCGGTGTCCCAACGAAATCGACCAACCTTGCCTTGTTGAACGAAACCTGACAACATCTTTGGTCGTTTTCCTCTCGTCTTTTGTCATTTTCTTCTTTTTCTTGGTAGTTGGGTAGTTGTGTTGTGGTCTTCGTCATCCTTGCCACGAGTGCGTCCAGTTGGGTTTCCCACGCGACAGTCTCCATGCGTATCCAAACAGACATCCCATGTGTGTGGAAGCACTCGTACCAACACGTGTTGGTGCCTGAACACGACCACGAGTGTGGAGAAGCGCTCCTTCTTGTATGTACTCTCCATCAACTGGTTTCGTCTCCGTGCGTACCTCCAAATGCCTACCAAGGGTATTCGTCTTGCTCTCGTAGGTCGTAGCTCGCACGCAGATGAGTGTTCGATGTACCCCCTTGTCACTGCACCAATACGTGGTCGAGTGACCCCCAACCACTAGTTCAGCATCATCGACTCTTTGAGGCGGGGTTCAAAACAGGTCGACCATCAAGTGCCTCGCGGAGGTCGGTCGTGCAGCTGAATCGCCCGTCCCCATTCGGTGAGTTGCCCAAACCTTCCACAGCGTGGTCCACGATCGTGGAGTCACATTCATCCCATGCGCATTCTTGTGCAATCGAAGAACGAAAGAGCAAAACAAGAAGACAGATTTCGAGACTGACAGAGTCGCAATGCTGCCGGCGGTCAGTGAAAGTGCCAAGAGATCCCGAGTCTGGGGAGAGGTGTCAGCTGCTGATGGGAGCCCAGCAAGTCGCAATCGTGTGCAATCACGATGGCAAAGCGCACCGCAATGTCATTCCAATCAACACCTCCCTTCCACCCATGCCAATGTGTACTCGTGTGGCAATGGCGATACGTCTGCACTGTTTGCTTCCGATGCTGCGCCCATGAGTAATGCACCCACCTCCAACACATGCGGCGCCCACTCGTACCGGCACCCACATCCCCACCACCCATCCTTTCTCGACTCCTTGCCTGCGATGGCCTTCAGCAACCACTTCCAAAGGAGCGGAGAACTTCCACATCCAACACCGCCGATTGCCTCAATGACGGAACCATCCCCACGATCACATGCATATCCACAATCACAATCGCGTCCATCCTCCCTGCACGACAACGAGCCATTGCCTGAGAATCGAGCACGCGATGTGACTGTCATATCACAGATCGATTCCCGGAACGTCCAATACACCAACCATGGTGGTGGCCAACCATTCTCCGTTCCAGCGGCCCGACATGCCCCAAACGTCGCCCACCAACGCGCTCACACCACCACCAACAACAACAACAACGTCGGCGTTGGTTCTGACGAAGCCTGTGGCGATAATTCAATGCTCCAAAGAAGCCAACCCGTGCAGAAGACCGGCATCCATTCGAACCATCATGTTCCGCACGGCGAACAGAGAGTCATCATGTTGCAGCGCGGATTCGCTGAGTTTCAACATGAGCATCATCGTCTTGACCAACATCAACAGTGTGACCGGCCGCGGGATCGACAAGATGGTGCGATGCCCACGAATCAAACGATGAGAATGACCGTGCTTCCAAGCGCTGCAACGAACCATCATGGGCAAGCAAGTCGAGCACGGCATGAAGTGCATCCGTTCATGTTGCAGACCACAACCAAAGCCTCGGCTTTGCCTCTGTGCCAAGGAGACGATCCTGGATCGAGAAGCAATCCAGCGCCCGCACCAGCACCCGCCGCTGTGCCGATCCCGATGACACCACCAACACCAACGCCAACGCCAATGCCGTCGGAAGTCACAAATCAAACTCCGACACAGGCCAAATCATCACGAAGTTGGACCTGGATGATGGAGCAACCGCAACCCATGTAAGTCCAACCAGTTGCATTCAAGCGCTTGCATGATGAGTGTACCGTGTTGCAGTGCCATACGCTGGACCGTAGCTTCACATCGATGTGGCTTCGAGCAAGAGCGGTTGGATGGCTTGTCGCTCCCGAGATGCGTGCGTGTGCATGGAAGTGCTTCCTCGGCTTCAAGTCATGCATGGGATGCTCGGCATGAAGAGGAACCGCACCGACCGGCGAAAGCAACCCACAACGATGACCTCACATCCGTGCTCTTCTTCTGTTTGCATTGTGCGATGGATGTGAAACGATGCTGGATCTTGCGTTGGTAATGCTTCGATGTTGATTCATGGATGGATGTTGGAATGAATGTTTGAATGGATGGCTGGATGGATGGTTGTTTGGCGGAATTGTTGGATGCATGGGTTGTCATTCGATCATTCGGTCGTTGATGATTGGAAGGTTGCTGACGCTGACATCGTCACCATTCCGAGTCTGCATGGCAAACCCCGCGGCGATGAATCTGCTGGGCAAGTCGTTGGTCGGATGTAGTGTTCTGGACATCCTATTCGGCACAAGTAGTCGCAAAGAGGAGAGCGCAGAACGGGCAGTGCTGATTCACAACGGAAAGCTTGTGAGTCGAGAAGATCCTGCACGATTGGCATCAGCAGCGACATCAACGTCAACATCGATGCAAGCGGCAACACCAGCGACATCATCATCATCCGCATCGCCCGCTCATGTCTCCGTCGTGGAGAATGCTCCGTCCATTCTGCTCAGCGGAGGACCGCCATTTTCAACATTCATCACCAGCTTGACTCTTCCTGATCTGCTGGGAGAGCTGCATCAACGCCGCCTCATCCGATGCGGGCAAGATACGTCCGCTGCAGACGGCGGCGTGTGGATGGACGTTTATCCGCTCGAAGCTCCCACCACGTCGCAGAACCGCGGAACTGGCAATGACAGCGGAAGGTCCGGCCAGGCCACCAGAAAGTGCGGCACCGACGGACCCGTTAGCGGTGGAGCATTGGCAAGATCCTCAGCCGCCTCCGTCTCGGCACTGTCGCTTGTTGGACGCAGCACGCCGATCCGGTGCCGCGCGCGGGTGCGGCTGCTTTATGATTCGGTGCCACAGTCGAACAAGATGGAACTCATCCACAATGTACTCATTCTGGATCCTGATGTGAGTATCGCTCAATCCTTGGGCGCCTGGGGATGAAACGGACGCGAGACATCGCTGACGATGACAGTGGCGATATTCGCCTTCGATTGGATGTTGCCTGTTGCTCTCTCCCGGCGCGGCGTGTGGAGTATCACGAGCCATGATGGGTAGCTGCATCCCGCTATGGCTTGCGCCGACGGTAGTCATTGATGGAGCGCATTATGGGCGCGACGGATGATCTTCTCCGACAGGTGTTGATGGTGGCGAAGACATAGGTAGTGGCGCAGTTGGAGGTGTGCGCGTGGTTGCGGATTGGTTCCGAAGAGCAACCGGTCGTGCCGTGATGCGCGGTGATGGACGATGATCTGCAATGATTTGTGATACGCAGATGCCTTTGGACAAGCAAGTGGGAGAGCACCCGTGCCGGTGCCGGTGGTGCTGTCCGAACCAGGCAGTGGATGGGCAACCCGCGGTAGAATTGGACAAGTCAAGACACAGCACGGATTCAAGCAGATGGTGGATCCTCGACGAGAGGCGATGTCATCAGCCACCATGTGGAAGATAAAGATATAATAGAATGGAACGAATTGCTATTTTTGGTTGGCGCTGCTTTGTGTGCGTGCGAGCTGTGTGTGTGTGTACGCGGCCCTTCATTTGCTTTCCGCTGCTGCTGTTGCTGTAAGTTCTGGCACCGCGTCTCCAGCTGCTGCCGAAGATCCTGAATGTCCGCATCTACCCATCTTGGATGCGGGTGCGTACGCGCTAGTCGTTTTCGCAACAGGATGGCGGGGATGATGCGGATGTGGTATGTGCTTCCCGTCATCACATGCGGGCACGTACACGCATCATGATCAGACTACGCACACGTACATACCATACAAAGGAAGGAAGTAGCTGATGCCAGCAATGATTGTGTGATGTGGTCGAAACAGTGCGAAGTGATTGGGGGAGCAACAGCAGAAGCAACGGCAGGCACGGCGACTGTTGGAGAAACATCGCTTGCCCCATCTTTGGTTTGGCAGAACAAAAAGCGACCCAAGTTGAAGCGAACGGATGTCCAAGCATCCAAGCGGTGATGGCCTCACCGACCGCCAACATCTGTCACAGCAGCATCTGTTCGCTCTCTGCCTCACTCGTTGGCCTCTCCCCATCAAAGCCCCCATGTGCGGCGACAATGCGAGTTTGCGTTTTGAGCAGATGGCCAAACAGACTGCGCTTCCAATTTGTGAGCAAATTTTCGGACCAAATCGGTGGTTCTCCAACTTGTTGACATTTTCACACAATGGCACGACAGATGATTCCAACAGAAATCGAGAACGAAAGCCAGTTGGCTGCCGATACTCCAGAGCAAAGAGGAGGAGGAGGAGGGAGGTGGACGGACACACGTGGGCAGGTGCGGACACTTGGAGGTGCGGACGGATACTCGTACATACTCTACTGCGTGAACCCATGCTCCACACGCCGTTGAGTAGCCATCCACTGAAACAGAGCATCAGAGCGTAGGGGTGGTACTCCTGAATCATATTAGATCGCGCGCAAGTGATGCTACAATTACGAGTGCATCAGGTTGATTGGAGCGCAACGCCGTCCATGGATGCAGTACTCCAGAGCGGATACGCCATACTCGTGCTCGTGCATCGCCAGGTCAGGCCAGGCCAGATGACATCTGTTCCTGGATTGTCGATGGCAATCTGGCAAACGCGCGCACAGCGCGGCAGCCTCCGCACGGATACGACGTGTCGCTCCACCGCTAGCAACAATCAATGTCAGCAGACGGCGAATGCCAACTGGCGGACACCATAGATCGTCATCATTGGTGGCAGAGGGTGCGCATCAAGTCGGTCCAGTCAACAGCCTCGACGCCACCCTGAGGTTTGGTGGTGGTTGAGCATGTCCGCCATGGAGCAGCTGCCGCTGATGCTTCCCATCAATCCGAGTATCTGCCGACCCGTATCCTTATCCCCACCTCTCGAATCTGTATCGTCGCACTTTCGCTGGTGATCGCACCTCCGACGGATGCAACGGAACGATCGCCAATCATCTTCTTCCCAGTTCGAGTGCATGCCGTGCAGACCATCCGGAGCAAGTCTGGATGGATCCTGATCGACTGCGACCACCCTGCTCTCGGAAGAATGTCAAAGCCACGAGCGCTGTTGCTTTCGGCACCTTTTGGCCAAACCATCTGCATGCTTGTATGCGTCCACCACCAGCAAATGCACATGCTGCATGAGTATCACACTGTGCGAATACGAAAGAGCATGGCAGAGTACCATACACGAAACTGGCACCCCCACCCCCAATGGGGATTATCTCTTGAATAATCTCAGACCATGGCATCAACCTGAACCGGCGCCGCTCGAGCTCATCGTTCATCAGCTTGAGCAGCCGCTCCTGCCTGTGGCTCAGCTACTCCTATCTTCGTTCGTGTAGAGCAGTCGAATCGATGCTGCAGAAGCAACACACAACTCGTACCTACACAACACTCCACACTGCGCACCATAGGTCGTGCTACTTTGCTCCAGGCAGAATCTAACCATGGGCGCCCCAAATCATGTTCAGACGAATCCAATTCGAGCCGCTGTCCACGTCGCCTTCCGCGAAACAATCTGCCGAAGAGTTTTTCGAGGTCGACACGACCAACCAGCAAAGCACCGGCACGACGCCACACATTTGACGTGCGTTGCGTGGTGCCAGGTCATCATCCTCCACGTCATCGCTTCAACAGACACACTCTTCGGTAGTATTACTCCATTTGTCCACCAGTAAGTCGTTTTCTTGCTCGTGCCACCTCTGCAAAACTTGAAGTCGCCACGGACAAAGAGCATAAGCCCACGACGACTGTGTTAGAAGCGGATGTGGACACAGGTACTTGGAACATGGTATCTATTCAGCCTCGAACGCAAATGAGTATTTCTCCACTTTTTTGGTACTTTCCCTCGTCGTCTCCAACGTTTTCCTCTCCAGTGGTCGTTTTGTTGTCGTCATCGCATTCCGCCACATTTCGCGGTTTGGTGACCGAGCCGTATTGCGCGCTTTTCATTCGTTCATCCGTTTCTTCCATCACTCGTTTGTTTGTTGCTCGATTCCTTCATTCGTTCATTCGTTTGCGTGCCAAATCACACACAGCACCAACAACAACACCAACACCAACAACAACACAACCAAACAGCGTGAAGGGCAAGTACTCCACTCTACGCACTCTGCTCTCCTCGTACTCCACCAACATTCCCATCACCATCAACAAGGCAGGACATGATTGTTGGTTGGACATTAACGACCCCATCACCTGCAGCATCCCAATCCTCATCCCTTCCATCATAGAGAGAGACGTCCATTTCGACGCCTTCACCATCCATGTGAGTACTCGTACGTACTGTGTTTCTACTCTCGTCCGTCCCATCCATCACGTTTGCGAGCCATCAACCGAGAAAACTGACGTATGTGCAGGTTGAACGCATCAACTTCTGTGCGCACATCGAACTTCGCGCCCATCAAACCAATCACCCGATTGACCATCCAGAAACCAGCAAACAAACAAACAAAGCGCATCAAATCGACTCCATCCAGAAACACAGCACAACACAGCACTGCTCTGGAAGGATTGCCTACGCACAAATGGCATTCGTTGTGGAGTGTGATAGTCTCATCAACTCTACACCTGCCAACGTGCATGTGAGTACATGCACATGTGGGAGATTCAGAGATTCCGCAGAGTCGGCTGAGAGGGCTGGATGGGTGAACGCGTGGATGGAGGTCGTTGTGCTCGGTGCCAAACTCAGGGCTGAAGGACGAGCCTCAGATTGCTCCAGCCTCGTCCAAGGTGAATCTGTAGGACCAGCTTCATGACGGCGACTCCTCGATCATGCTCTGATGACTGTAGGTGCGCGACTAACTATTGTCCAATATTCAGTACTCCCACCTCACCATTCCTTCACCCATCTTCATGCCCAATCATCTGTTCACCTTCCTCTGCGTCACTGTTGCATCAGTAACTTGACTTCGACCCAGCCATTGCCATTCTTTGGCATGATCTGAAGTCAGCTAACAACGGTCAATAAATGTTCACCGCATCAACCCACCATGTTGTTCCCGAATGAGCAATCGATCGGATGGAAAAGACGGCAGTTGCCCGATCCCGAAGGCACCAACAGCAGAAGCAGCAGCCCTGGCGGAGGCACAGACACGGACTCCAACGACGCCCACACGACCACTGACGATGGCAGCGGCAGTGCCACTGGCAGCACCAGCGGTCCTGAAGACGAGACAACCAATCGCAACTTTCAGGAGGCGAGGCACATTGACGACGTAATTGTCGCCAACGACGGTGCCACTCAGTTCCACACCATCACATCTGACTCGGATAACAGCGACACCGCCACACCAACGATGAAATCTGATTCCGTTGGGCAAGAGCATGCGCGCCGTGGCTTCGAAGATGGCGGCACCCGCACACAAACTCAATCCCTTCTGTCAGCCCGTGGTGCGCGGACGGCGCAACAACATCACGAAGGGCGCATCCAGGTCGGTGTGCACCAATCGCGAAGTGATGGCGTGCATTGTAAACGACGGAAGGACGAAAACCCCACAACGCAGCAAAATGCAAGAGCTGCGGGCCACCGCAGCGCTGATGTCAGCGATGGACCAACCATGAGCAAGAGAGCGAGAATTGATGCGCCTTCTCCTGCAATGGACCATGCGGTCACCATCAACCCCAAAGCAAGAAGCTATGAGGAACCTGCCTCAGCCCTTTTGGCACTTTCGCAACATCCATCAAGTCCACCATCCACTGTGGGGGCTGAAGAGAATGGAATTGCGGGTTCCACAACCCACCGCAACGCCCCAGATGATGCCCACCAAGATGCGCCGCTACCGGTGCAAGTGCAAGTCCAACCACGCAATCACCGCACGCAGATTTCACCACAGGAAATGCACTTCACTACCCTCACCTCCTTCCCGTTCCGCATACTGTCGTTCAGCCAAGCCTTGGCAGAAACAACTGGATCATCATGGATCGGACGCAGTATCTTTGAGCTTTGCCGGCCGAATCGTCCTCCACATTCCTCCGCCGACGCTATCCCTGCATTCGGCAATCGCAACGGTTGCAGCCGGATCCTGCTGCCATCAGGCGGATCTTGGCCGTCAGGGGCAACAGCAAGCCTGGCATCACATTCGCAAAGCCTGGAGCAGATTTATCCCCGTGGGTCAATGGTTGACGTCAACGTCGAGAAGGTCATAACGCCAAGTGAGACTGGAGGCGCGAGCGCGAAAAAGAGCACGGCTCTCGACGCCAACAGATCCACCAAGCACTTCGATCGTGCGGCACATTGTTTTGGCGAGAATGGACCCCGCCACGGCTGCAAGGATGTTGCACACCAACAAAGCATCGGCAGGAGCAAGACCAAGAGGGAACCAATCAAGCTCATGCCAGCACCATCAAGCAACGCACACACGATTAGATGCTTCATCCGCGTTGTGCCGGAGTATCATTCCGGTGGCATGGCCAAGCCCTCTCATGAGAGCATTGATATTGGGGCCAGAATCCCGATTGGCCAGGCCAGCACAGCCAGTATGGCAACTGATACCCACGATTTGCAACCGCAAGCTACGGTGTCGAAGCAGCTGGTGCTGTATTCTATCACCCTGACCATGGTGGCGCCGACGGGCACACCAGTCGCCACAACCGGCCGATGAGATGCGTCGGATGTGCCAATACCTTGACGTGTCTTGGTGACGACCACTTCAACGCACATGATGCCGCAAAGTTGGTGCAATCTGGTGCCTCCTGTGTGTATTGTATGTTCTCATCCACCATGGGCTGTGCGAAGATGTGCAGATGGCGCGGTGCTGTAGCATATGGCACGCAATCTAGAGTAGGTATTCCTGCTCCATGCGGCTGGATGAGATCGCCAATGGAGCAACGATGGGTCGCATTCGATGTTGGTGAGGTAAGGGGATGAGTAAACACCGGGGCTGCATGGCGATGTTTTGCATGGATGCATCACAGAGGATGGGATGAATGTTCGGCCGCGCGCTTTGCTTTGCTTCCGAATAAGCGAATCAACGAACGAGCGGGAAGTCAGCAAGCGGGGGCACATTCATGCCAACACGTGTGCGTTATCACTCACACAAATTTAAACTCCACGATGTTTTCTTCGTTTCGCCGGCGCCACTGCTTCTATCATTCAACGATTTTGACCGCAGCCGCCATTGCGACATCAGAGACAGACCAATCTACCACACACTACGTACGCAGTGCTATCGGTTTGGTGCTCACCTCATCTTGGCAACAAGAGGCCTCATCATGGTAACATCCTCCCGCGACGAAGGAGCAGTTGATTTCACCGTTCGCCGTTCGCACACACGCAGGGCGGGGAACCGTTTTTCTGATTTTATGAGACGAGACGAAGCAAGCAGCGAAACCACACAAGGAGGAAATCCGAACAGAGCACCAGCACGAGTCGTACGCGGTCATGAGAACGGCCGTCTCGTTCTGGAAGACGAACAAGTAGTCAGATGTACCTCAAGTACGCACGCGAGAAGCAACGTCGCTGTCGATGCAGCCGCCCACGTCGCTCGCGGCCATCTGCGCGCTCTCTCGTTCTCGTCCCATCCTCCTCCCCAAGACGACGCGAACGAGCGCCGTCGAGGCCAGTCCAGGTGTCCCCAGCAACAGTGCGATGCTGACGTACATCACGGGAGAAGATGAATCCGCGCAAGGAGCGATTCGTGCGAGATGATGGCCATCGGTCCCTCTTGCCAGTTGGCCAAAACCATTTGACGATGACAAAACGGTTGCCATCGGCATTGACCGATCCGTCACTCGACGTCCGGTCGTGCGTTGGACATGGCAGATGCATTTTTCTGTCGACGTGGGTGAGTACGCGCTGAAAGATAATACGAGTCGGAGGTAGTCGCAGCTGCCTGCCTGCCTGCGATGTGCAGCGGCAATTCAACCGCACATCAAATGCCTACGTCTTGGTACGCATTCAGGATGATGGCCATTTGGTCACATGGTTTCGCCGATGATGTGTTTCCATCCTGCCATCACCATGCAAGCTGCATCACTGCGCTGACGATGGTGTCGACAATGACGACAGCACGCCGAAGCAGCAGGTGAAAAAATCCGCTCATCCGAATGACAGATGGAAAATTGTCGACGTGTCCGCAAGATCAACACCCATGCCATCGATGATGACATCTGTGGTGATCAAACGACCACGGACCACATGCCGATCAACGAACAACGAACATCAGCAAACAAACAACCTGTGCGGTGTTGCTGCCACGTCCAAACAGTGCAATGACAACGACCACCAAAGCACACACGCAACGGTGCCCCTTCACGGCATCTATGCTCATTGCATCAATGGAACGAATTGACGTTTTTGGCCCGTGACGGGAGGTGATGCGGATGACAAGATCGCAGACGTGTCTTCGCGTTGTGCCGCAGTCGAGTTGGCGAACAAATACAAAATCCGATTCGCTTTGGTTTGGACGGGACAACGAATCGTGCCAGTCGTCTTAGCCTTCGCAATGAGCATAGATCAGAGCAGACGAGATCCACCAGCGCATTGTACGCATAAGACATACGAGTATGGTACGAGCTATGGGCTATAATATGATAGTGCCTACAAACACCAGCCAATCACAACAGCAGTGGCATACGAGTAGACTGTTGTTCGGAAGATGTAGCTCGTACCACAATGATCTGCCAACTGAACACCGTGATGACTGATTCACCGACCTCTGTGCTGGTATCAATGTCGTTGTTGATGATGAATGAAGGTGAACTTTTCGCATTCGTCGCTGCTCGTGGCGTATTGGTGTTCCCTGTGCCAACACCAATTCACAACCCGATCCGCTTCAGAAAGTTGTAGAGCGGCATGGTCTTTTTGAGGTCGGCATAGTAAACATCGGCCGCCAGCAGTTGCAGTTCGATGGCGTATGATGGGTAAGGATGGATGACTTTGGACAGCTCGGCAAAGGGACGGCCGAATTGCATCATCACGGAAATCTCTGATATCAGTTCCCCCGCCGACGGACACATGATGGTTGCACCGAGTATCTTGCCCGTGCGGCGATGGTAGACAACCTTGAGGAAGCCTTGGACGTTGTTGTCACAGACGGCGCGGTCGCTGTTCTTCAGATCTTTGAAGGCGACACCGACGTTCTTGGTGCCGAGTTCTGCGATCGCGACTTGTTCGGTTTGACCGATGGAAGCGACCTCCGGCGATGTGAAGGTGGTGGCTGGGATTTCATTGCCCAGAACTCCGCGATCGGAAAGTGGCAAGAGGAGGTTGCGGGCGGCAATCGCACCTTGGAATCCAGCGTAGTGGGTGCTGTCGTTGAGAAAGAGGGAAGAGAGAGAGAGTGCGGGATGAAGAGGGCATGCCGTGTTGAGCGTGGCAGCGCCATGAAAGAAACGTGACACATACATGTAAGTGGTTCGTGTGGTATCATCCTGGCACGTATGCTGGTACCGTGCGACTGTGCCACGCACATTATGGAAGTCTGGACAGCCGGCTGTTGTGTATGTATTCGATGGCATTGCCCTCAGGTTGTCCACAGTGAAGAAGCGCATCATTGTCAACGTCGCAACAGTACCGCAGCAGTAACAACAGCAACAGTCGCAACAGCAGCAATAGGATTAACAACGATAACGAACTCGCAACAAGACAAACTCACAATTGCCGATCGCCGGTGCAATCTCCTGCCGCGTATATCCTCTTGTTGCTGGTTCGCAGCATGTCGTTGACCTGGATCCCCCCATCGCATTGCACACCCAGCTCCTCCAATCCAAAACCCCGAGTGTTTGGCCGACGCCCGATCGACAGCAGGATGAGATCACCCTCAATCGTGGTGGTGCCATCCTGCAAAACGATCGTGTGACCACCGCCACCGCTACTCTCAATGCGCGCGGGTCGTTGCCCCAAATGCAGCTGCATGGTCTGCGCAAACACTTTCTGCAACGTCTGGCCGGCCATCGCATCCTCTTGCGGCAGCAAGCGATCGCTCGCAACGACCATGGTGATATTGCAACCCAACCGAGACAGGGCCTGCGCCAGCTCGCAGCCGATCGGGCCGCCGCCCACGACAGTGATGCGCGGTGGCAGCCGTTCCAAGTCCCAGATGCCTTCATACGTGACGTAGTTGACGGTTGTGAGGCCTGGAATGATCTCATCGTCTCCGGTGGGTTGGACAGCCGTCGCGCCGGTGCATACGATGATGCCCTCCTTGGCATGAACGATGCAGGGCGGTGTTGTTGCGCTGCCGTCGCCGTTTTCTTCTTCTTCTGTCGCCGATACCGCCGTGACAACAACCGTATCATCCGCTTGCACGAATGCCTTGCCTTGTATCGTCTGCACACCGGCCATCTCCAGAACCTGCGGCGCGTCATCCTTGTCATAAATCTCCTGCTGATGTTTGCGAAAGAGCTCGCGCGCTTGCGCCCAATCCGTGGCCAACGATTGTGGGGAGGCCATTTTCTTGCGCAACACGGCAGATGCCTTGGCGGACGCAATGAGCGATTTGGATGGCACGCATCCCGTCCACGTGCAGTCGCCGCCCAACCTCGCCTTCTCCACGATGGCTACGGACCTGCCGCAGGTGCTGCTGGCGAACTTGGCGGCCGTCAATCCGGCGGATCCTCCGCCGATGACTACTACATCGAATGTGCGCGATGTCGACTCTGCAGTGCTTGCAGCAGGCTGCGGCGATGACAGGGCGGCCACCGTGGAAACGACGGTGAGGGCGAAGAACAGGACGAGAATGGAGATTGTGGATGACATGCTGACTCAAATGATGATGCATGGCCGTGTGCAGTTGGTTCCTCCATCCATGTCATCATACATCCATGTGTCATCGCGTGTTTGCATGCATGTGTGCATGTGGTTGCGGCAACGACGCAGCGGCATGAGGTGTGATGGCATCGTGGATCGGTATCGCAGGTCGGCGGCGCGTGTTGGCAACAGGATTCCTCCCGGTTTCTCGTTTGATCGTTGCAGTCGTACTGGTCGTAGATACTGTTTTTGGAGTTGCGTCAACAACACAGTGTGCTGTCGTACGCCCGACAGACTGACTTGAGCTTCGCATTGCAACAATGAAATGCGAACTATCGGCTTCCCATTTTCTCGAACACACCAACGCGAAGCCAGGTCTGTCCGTGATACGATGAAACATGCACCAATCACATCACTTTCTGTCCACAGAAACGAACAGCGGCCTGGGAGGCGGGTGTGGGTATGACGTGTTCAAGGCCATTGCCACGCCTTTGTGTGGAATGCGCCCGCCAAATGTGTGGCGACAGGCCAACCAATCGCCAAACAACGAGGAACATCCGCGATTGGACCAACCTCCAAACCCAAATCACCCAAACGTTGACACGGACGGTCTGCAGTTTCGTGAGATCCTGTTTGACATCAACCAACGTCGCACCACCGTCCAGAAATTGAACGTTTGATCTCACTCTGCTCAACTCTGCTCCATCTCAACCTCTTCCGACTGTATCGCGTTACATTGAATCGCATTGCACTGCATTGCATCGCATTGCATTGGCGACCAACCCAACCACGCCCACACTTCAAGGCTTCTCACCCCCCAAGGCAACACCGCACAAGGCAATACCGCAACGGGCTCCTTCAAGAGACTTGATCGCATGCATGACAGGCAGTTGGTCCAGGTTCCTCCAGACAACCTCACAAATCTTTCTCACTTCGCTTCTGATCTCAGCTTCTCCATCATCTGCACCATCTGCATCATCACCTGCTCCCATTGCACCACTAACTTTAACAGCAACTTCAACAGCAACTGCATCGACAACAACAATGACATCCGCAAGTGACAATAACGGCGTCGCCGCCCGCTTGGCGCGCAAGAACATCCTGGAGCTGATGCCATACCGCTGCGCCCGTGATGATTACAGCGATGGCGTGCTGCTGGATGCCAACGAGAATGCCTTCGGCCCCACCAGTCTGCCCACCAAAAACCTCGATCCCTTCGACAATGACAACACCCTCGAACGCTACCCCGATCCTCACCAGACCAAGCTCAAGGAGCTCTACTCCAAGTTCCGCGGACACGGCATCACGCCCGCCAATCTCTTCGTCGGCGTGGGGTCCGATGAGGCCATCGATCTGCTCATGCGAGTCTTCTGTTATCCTGGCAAGGACAACATTCTCATCACGCCGCCAACCTACGGAATGTACAAGGTCTGCGCCAAGGTCAATGATGTCGAAATCCTCAAGGTTCCATTGACGCCTGATTTTGATGTGCAAATTCCAGAGGTATGTATAACATTGAATTACATTGAATTGGATTGCATTCATGTGCTGATGTTGGTGTGGATTGCATTGCAGCTCAGGTTTGCATGTGCGAAAATCGGTGCGGCAGTCTCGGTCTGCTCATCAGTCTTCTTTCATCTCTTGCATGCTCTCTCTCTCTCTCTCCATTGATTCCAATTGGCGCGCATTGCCATCAATGACAAACGGACTTCATTTCAATACTCGTGCTGATACAATGTTGAAATGCAAACTCAATTTACAACTTGCGAATTCAATTGGATTGTCGATGACGGCAACCGCACGTGCGACCAAATGGATATTGGAATTGACAATCGATGGCGACCATGACGACAATATTGATGTTATTGACGGCGTTGACGATGCAAACTCGATGTATTCCATTCTGCATCATCGCAAAACCAACATACATCATCTCGCAATGTACATACGATGCCATACATTTGCATCAAATCACGTCGCCTCAAATGACACTGTGTCACATCACACTGGATCAAAATGCGACGCACGACAATTTCCACCGACAAAACAGACAATCGCCGGCGCCAACGAAAACACCAAGCTCATGTTCATCTGCAGTCCAGGCAACCCAACGTGCAAGGCAATCCCGCTCAGCGTCATCGAGCAGCTCGCGACCTCCAAGGACTACCAGGGCATCATCGTTGTGGATGAGGCATACATCGATTTCGTCACGGCCGACAATGGCACCCCCGTCTCGGCCATCGCCCTCGTCAACAAGTACCCCAACATTGTCGTCTTGCAAACACTTTCCAAAGCATTCGGCTTGGCCGGCATCCGCTGCGGATTCTGCGTCGGCAGCCCCGACGTCATCCAGCTCATGAACAACGTCAAGGCGCCCTACAACGTCAATTCCCTCACATCCGAAGTCGCCATCAACGCCATGAGCTCCATCGCAACACTGCAGAAAAACGTCCAAAGCGTCCTGGAACAGCGCGTCGTCGTGCGCCAGCGTCTCGAGGCCCTCGACTTCGTCGTCAAGGTGTATCCCTCCGATTCCAACTTCCTCCTCTTCCGCGTCACGAAGCTCGCCAAGGAGCTCTACAAGACCATGGCCGACAAGGGCGTCGTCACGAGGTACCGCGGGTCGGAGCTCCACTGCGATGAATGCATCCGTGTCACGGTCGGTACCAAGGAGGAAAATGAAGCCTTCCTCAAGCTCTTCCAGGAGACGTGGGATGAGTTGTCGAAATAGGCAGGCAGGCAAGCAAGCAGACAGAAATATCCCCACCTATGCGTATCCCAATGCGCATGCTCCCGCGGCAGTGGGCTTGCCTTCGCAGAACGATGTTGCGCAGCACGAAATAGCGCATCAGTCATAGCACCATGAGCAACAGCAAGCGACACACAAGAAAAGAAATAGAACAGACACACATATGATTCACTATTGGTATGGTGCACACAGCAGGGCGGCCAACACGTTGTGCGACGTGTACCGTGTGTCACTCGCAGTGTCGTGGAACGACAGCTTCATCATCCAGTGAAATCTCCACGACATACGGCTGCGCTCTTCACCACCACACCCGCAATCATTCACGCTGAGTCATGTTTTGTGCTTCTACGAGTTAACTGCTTGAGGGCATTGTCATCCTAAACCAATTATTGGATGGTGTGATAGTCTGCACCCGTACGACACGACACGCCACGGCGCCGCGCCAATATTGACTTGTTCACTTCCTCGAAGCCTTCTTGGACGCCGCCTCTTCATATTCTGGATCCTTGACACGTCGCTGCAGCAGCTTGGACTGCTCCTGTCGCAGCTGCACACGCGATTGCAGCTTGGCCTCCTCCTTGGTGCACTTGTCCATGGACTTCTCCAGCGCCTGCAGGTCCTTGCGCAGACGGTCGATCTTGGCCTTGAGGTCCTTCTTGTCCTTGCGCTTGGCATTGAGGTCTTTTCGGGCACCCGTGACGTCCTTGTCGACGATGGCGAGGCAGGCCTTGGCACGTCGCTGGCGGCCGGCGACGAGGGAGGCTTTGGTGGGAGGCGTGACGGTGACCTTGTACGTGACGACCTTCTCGCGGAACCACGAGTACTCATTCTCGAAGGAAAATTGGATGGTGCAGGGGACCGTGCCGACGAGGAACTTGCCGCTGATGGCGCCGTCGGATTTGTCCGTTCGTTCTTGTTCCTGTGATGGTGGGAATTGGGTGGAAAGGTGGCGTCAAGGTATGGGACGAAAGAATCAGTCGTCAATTTGATGAGAGTGTTGTGCACAACAACGTGAGAACGAAGCAACTCGTATCACTCCTGCTTCACAAAATGCACATAGAATGAAATGAATTGATCCACGGCCTTGTACAGTCCAAATGCAGCACGGTAATGTAATAACTTGCAATAACACGCAATCAACCAATGAATCGATCAACCAATGAATGAATGAATCGTACCTTGACCACCGTGATCCCTTCATCGCGCTCCGCTGTGATTCCGAAGGAAATATCAAAGTTCTTGAGATCGACGGTGTACTCCACGACGGAGCCAGGCATGGCCACCGGTATGGGCACGACAAGGCTGCTTCCGGCCGGCACGGGCACGGACTTTCCAACGTAGACGTTGTCCTTGGCCTTGTAGGACTTGAGCGATGGCCCATCCACCTGCTTCATGACCTCCTTGGGCGATGCGTGGTTGAGCAGGGTGGGGCTGGGCGCGAAGGCCTTGTCTGCCGTGGCCGTGGCCTCTGCGACGGCCTTGCGTTCCAGCGCAGCCAGCCGCTTGGGGTCCTTCTCCTTGGCCGTGATGGTCTTTCCCTTCTTGCCGGCTTTGGATGAGACGACCACAGCTTCCTCGTCGTCCGAGTCGCTTTCTTCGTCGTCGTCTTCGTCTTCGCTGTCCTCCTCGTCATCGTCATCATCATCACTCTCTTCCTCCTCCTCCTCCTCATCATCATCATCTGATTCCTCCTCTTCATCATCATCATCATCATCATCGTCACTCTCTTCCTCGTCGCTATCGCTATCGCTGTCACTGTCATCATCTCCATCCACCTCCGTTTCTTCCTCTTCGGACGACGACTCGTCCTCTCCTTCCGATGACTCCACCGACGATTCCTCCTCCTCTTCCTCCTTCTTGGTCTTCTTCTTGGATCCAAAGAAGCTCATGGTTGCGTCTGTCTAATGCGATTGTGTAATGGGATTGCAAAGGTCGTACTGTATTAGTATAGTAGTATAGTAGTATAATAGTCGTGGTAGTATGGAGGACTCTTTGTTGAGAGCGTCTTGTGACTATACAATGTGGTTGCGTTGGTGGGGAAGAGAGACAGTTCCTGAACACTCGTTGTCTGATCGTGTTGGGACGACACACTTGATGCTGAGTACTTTGGACAGTCTGATCTAAGAGCTTCGCTGGTTGGGCGAATCGAAGCTTTGCGCAGCTTTGGATGCTTTCTTGGTCACTGCTCGGAACGTGTTGGCCTCCACGCCAACTAGCGCTGTCAGTGTGGAACGCAATTGGAGAACAACCACCGCCATTGTCAGCAATGACTGTTCCGAGTCATTGCTTTGCCGTGTTCATTTTTTCGCAACCGTTGGAGCGTCTGTCTGCCTATCCGTATAGAAGTCTACAACATTGAAATCAAGAGACGAGCAACTTTCACCATTCTCCAACCGCAAGCAGAGCACTCTGTGCGGGGCATACAATACGCATCCATAACACCTGCCTTGGTACTCATCGACATCAATCCGAAGCAACAATACACTGAAGTGGAGTGGAGTGGGATGCAATGTTATTGCTGTCCCCAAGCCAAAGCTTGGCCCGCCCTCGCACTGTGGCACACACTCAAAGCAGATCGCCCGATCAAAGGCTTGCAGGGATGTCTCGACTGCGCCCTACCTCCATACGGGTCACATGTCATGAGTATGACGCAGCAAAGCACAAGAGATAGACATCCTCTATCAATTTCTGGAGGTATCTAGTGTACGATAGAGGACACGCAGTAATTGTTCCAGCATACTATACTTACATAGTCTACGAGTTCTCTCTTTCAGCTTCTTACTAGTTCGCCACTTCCGTGAAATTGGTTCTTGCCCCGCATGTTGCGCTGCCCGCATCCCATGCACAAGACGCCTGACACAGCTCTTCCCTCGCCGTTGCATTCGTCACATTGCCGAGATTGACGCACTTGTCGCAGGATGCTGCGAACCTGGACCCACCGCACCACACGCACTCTCCGTAATGGCACGGGTCCGGTCTGGAGTCCCAAGAATCGCGGCATTCAATTCCACCAACGCAGCATCTCGTGCAACAGGAGCATGCCACGGGCGAGGGAGTATCGCCGTCATTGCCGCAGTCGGCGTCGAAGGCATAGCGCTCAGCCTGGTCGCTCAGGCAGAGGATGGGGTCCAGATTGCCAATCAAGCTAGTGTCTTCCAGCCAGATCGATTCGAGGTTCTTCAGATTGCCCAGCTGGCTTGGCACGTAGCCGCCGATCAACGAAAAACCCAATTCCAGATCCGTCAAGGCCGCGAGCCGACCCATCTCGCTTGGCAGACTTCCACCCACCTGGGTTCCGAACACTGAGAACCATCGCAGTGCCTTCGCATTTCCAATCTCGGTTGGTATCGAACCGCCAAGAGACGTGCCGAAGGTGAGGAACGTGTAGAGCTCCTTGAGGTGCCCAATCTCCGACGGAATGGTTCCAAAGAAACCAGTTGCGGTGATGTCGAAGCTCCGCATGTCGGACAGCGTTCCAATGTATGACGAGATGGTGCCCGTCAAAAAAGGATTGTCTTCCAGCCACATGAACTGCATATTGGAAAAGTAGTACACCTCATCTGGCAACGCCCCATCGAGGCTGGATGCGCTGAACAAGAGCTCTTCCACAGCGCTTTCATTCCTGTTGCAGTAGATCCCGGTATCACCATTTTTACCAACATAGTTCCAGCCACAAATAGACTTGTTTTGTGATAAGAAACCATACGGGTTCGATGGCCAGTCGGGACCGCCGGTGGCAAAGTAGAATACTGCTGCCGCATAGCGCTCGACCAGGTGTCGGAGACCGATATCGTTCGCATCAAGGATGTCAACGACGCTCAACTCTGTCGAGTTGCTGCCGGAGATGTCTTCGGCAGTGACGTCGTACCGCACTTGATCAATGTCGTACGTCCTGGAAAGCCACTCCATTGCCTTGTACTGTGGAGTGTCCGCATCCTCAAACGCTTCGCGTTTCGTGAAGGTTGGCGCGTGGCCCAAGATGGGCAGGAGTCTATCCACGTACACATCCATGGTGGATGTTGGGGCTTGTGTGGGCGGTTGTGATGGCAACTGTGTGGGCGCCTGAGTAGGGGGCCGCGTTGGTGATTGCGTCGGCGATGATGGAGAGAGTCCAGCCTGTCCATCGGTTGGATTCACGACCGCAGACCTTGAATTGGACGATTCATCCAGCGAACCGACGAGAACGAGGACCACTATCACAACACCGATGATGATGACTAGGCAGACGGCAGCAACGCCGAAGTACGCTCTTCGCTTCGACCGCTGTGCTGCTGATCCTCTTTCTGTCGTGCTGGACGTTGTGGATGATTCCATCGAGTTCATACTTTTGGCAACGGCACCAGTCGGCACTTCGAGGACTGCAACGGCTGCCACGGCATCGGAAGCCCGTTGCTCCATACGTTCTTGGATCTCCAGCTCCACGCGCTCATCGAACTGCTTCTGCAATTGATCCTTGATGCGGCCGGCGATTTCTTCGTCGGTAGCCGCCAACTCGGCGACGATGGGACCGTCAAGATGGGTGATCGCAGCCCTATTATCGCGCATCATGGCTTCGACTTCACTGTTGCTCCTCGAGAGGCTGCTGCTACGCTGGAAGGCACCTGGACGAGCCACGCTATATTCGTGATGATCGCGGCGACCCAACAACGGAGGTGCTGGCATGGTGGATTCGTCGCATATGGATCTGCCGTTCGTGCTTCGAAGTTCATCGGCGTTCGCCCAAACTCGAGGGATGCGAGTTGGAGACAACTGTGCTTGGTCCTCCTTCTTGGAGGAACTGTATTGTGCAGGCACGTCGTGGTCCTTGCCGGTTAACTTGGCCTGTTCGGAGGAAGTTCTTGATCTCAGCTGTGGCTGCTGCGGCTGCTTTGATTGCTCTTTGTGAAGCTTGTCAGCAGTGTGCTTGTCCCGAGGCGGAGATGACAATGACGACGACGATGGCGATGACAATGGCTGAAGTTGGTTCGTGCGAGTAGCGTTACCAGTCAGGATGCGAGTGGCTTGCAAAGAGTCATCCAGATTGATGGTTCTGACCGCATCTTCAACCACGTTCGCCGTTTCCTTCGTGGATGCCTTGGTCTCCGGGTCAACGGATACTGGTACATCAGATACATTTTGTTCATCGGAGGCAGATTGCTGATGATCGGAATCCATCGTCGATGGATCACCAAGAGAAGTCTCCGCAGCACCGCCGGGAGATCCAGTTCGTGTCAGAGGCTCTGCCGCCATCGCCATCGTCGCCATCGTCGTCATTGTCGTTGTTGCTGATGTGTCGATCACATCGTTGACGTCATGACGCCCGTCACCATTCTGCGTCGACCCTGTGGGCGATGTTGGTATGAGGTTTGGATGCTCTTCGTCCATCGTGGGCTTTTCTTCCTGCTGCAATGGAGCACGATGTGAGGTATGGAATGGCAAGGTATGACCTTTGGGAACAAGTGTCCTCGCAAGAGTTGTGGGATAGTCACTTCTTCGCCTTTGCGTTGGTGCCCCCTTGTGCTTTGCCGCTTTGTTGGTTTGATGGTGCGCCATCGTGGATGACCGGTGGGGCGTGACTGGTTTGTTGGTTGTTTTGTTTGGGCTTCGCCCCGAAAAATTCTCCATCTGCAAGTTGGACAGGCCAAATCACCCTATCTCGATTCAAAGGTCTAATTGGCGAATGGGGTATTTCCACGTGGAATATTTTGCTTGTCAACGAGTGTCCCATCGTGACACAAACCGAGTTCCTCCTTCCACCCCCGCGACCAGCGCAAGATCGGTATCATCGTCAACATCATCCAATCTTTCCTGGTTGACCTCCGCATCTGAGGCCTTGGCGGCAGATAGGCCGCGCAGATTCACACGTCCGGATTGGTAGATCGTACCACACCACACCACACCACAACACACCGCGCTCTCTCATCATACGACTACTATCTTCGTCGCACCATAACTCCTCGCCAGGCGACACAAACAGCGACGGCTGCAAAGGCCGCGCCATCCCCTCCGCGAGTCACGACCGCTCCAAAGCGTCCTGCAACCTTTCTCAACAAATGCCGCCCATTCACCCGCAGCGACACTGACGACGACGGAGTCTCGCACCGTCTTGGCATTGCCTTCTGCCGAGTCGCCGCTTGTCCATACACATTCCATCCACGTCCACGATCTGGAGCTTGCTGCAGAGTTCTATGCCAACGTGATGGGATGGGATGCGTCAAGGACCATAGCCTGGTCGGTTCCGTTGACGAACCTCCGATGCCTCGCACTGCAGGGGTACCAACCACAGAGCAGTTCTGTGTATGAGACGGAGAGGAGTCTCGGAGTCATCGTCGTGCCGGGGGCGGCGCAACAGACGATGTTCTTTGGGGATCTATCCAACAGTACGAGCTAGTCTGGAGGAATGACAGGACGGACCTCCTGGATCTGGATCGCGCCTCGGCTCTGTACTTGCTGGACTGCATGGCCTTGGGCACGTGGTAGACGGCAGGCGGCAATGATGGAAAACAACTAATCGAAGGATGCTCTCGGACGATACTCATCTCATGCAAAAGTATTCTACGAACTAGAATGCTTTTCTCCTTGGTGCAACCGATGATCATTCAAAGTCCGTCCTTGGCCCGCACGTCTCCATCTCCGCGTCCCACGCGCAGGACGCCCCACACAGCTCCGCGCCCATCGTTGCATTTGCCACCTCGCCAGGGCTGCCCGTCTCCAGACACTTGTCGCACGATGATGCAAATCTCGAATCGCCACACCAAACGCATTCTCCATAGTGACATGGATCAGGCCTGGACTCCCAAGATGAGATGCAATCCCCTCCTCCTTGAAAGCAGCAGTTGGTGCAGCAGGAACATGCCACTCGTGCGGCATCTTCTCCATCATCTCTGCAATCAGCGTCAAGCTCGTCTATCAGAGGTTGGTCGCTTCGGCAGAAGATGGGATCCAGGTTTCCAATCAAGTCGGAACCCTCGAGCCACACCTCTTCAAGTTTCTTCATGTTGGCAAACTGCGTCGGCACCGCACCCTGCAGCAACGACTCGCTAAGATGCAGATACCGCATGTTCAGCAGTTGGGCCATCTCCACGGGCAGTGTTCCACCCACCTGGGAATCAATCAGCGATATACGTCCCAACGTCGACACTTGCCCAATTTCCGTCGGTATGGAACCGCCGATGTCCGTGCCATACACATAGAGGAGTTCAAGCTTCGGAGCGTAGCCGATTTCGGAGGGGATAGTTCCGGAGAACTTGGTATCTCCGACATCAAACTCGAGCAATTCTGGCAGGCTCCCGATAAAGGTGGAGATGGTGCCCTCCAAGAACGGATTGACTTCGACCCAGATAATTTGCATGTTGTAGAAACAATACGTTTCCATCGGGTACGTCCCAACGAGGGCAAAATGGTTCAACAAGAGCCTCTGAACGGTCCCATCTGTCTCGTTGCAGAAGATTCCTGCCTCGTCTGCGTCATTCCAGTCACAAATGGATGTGTTTTGTGTCAAGAAATTGAGCTGAGTCGATGGCCAGTTTGGGCCCTCGGTGGCAAAGTAGAACACCGCTGCCGCATACCGTTCGATCAAGTGCCGGAGGCTGATGTCGTTCGCGTTGAGTATATCACCAACGCTCAGCTCTGTCGAGTTGTCACCAGCAACCAATCCGGTGGGAATGTTGTACTGCACCTCATCGATATCGTAGGAAGTGGAGAGCCACTCCATGGCCTTGTACTGTGGAGTGTCAGTATCCTCGAATGCTTCACGCTTTGTGAAAGTCGGTGTGTGGCCCAAGATGGGGAGGAGTCTGTCCACATACAGATCCATATTTGGCGCTGTTGGGGAGCCAGTCGTCGGACTTGCATTGGACGAGTCATCCTGTGAACGGACCAACACGGTGGCCACGAGGCATACTGCGCCAAGTCCGCTGTACAGCATCCGCTTGGATTGTTGTGCCGATGGTCCTCCTTCAGCCCCTTTCGCCGTTAGCGATGATGCTGTTTTCATCGTCGCGTCAAACATGTCCGCAGAAGAATCAGTCGGTACTTCCGCGACGGCGACGGCTGACACAGCACCGGAGACCCGTTCCTGCGCCCGTTCCTGGATTTCCAGTTCCATACGCTCATCGAACTGTTGTTGCATCTCCTCTCTGACGCGGTCGGCGATTTCATCATCGGTTGCCGCCAACGTCGCCGCGATTGGGACCGTCGGCACGCTGGCAAGGTTGTCAGGATTGTCGACTGCCGCTACGTCATCACGCATGATGTCTCCAGCTCCGCCGTCACCTCCGTGCAGTCCACTGCCGCTCTCAAAGGCACCTGGAAGGGTGACCCGTTGGCTATGGCGGTTCAACGGTGGAGGTGCTGGCATGACGGACCCATCAATCGTTGACCCGCTGCTCGTCCTCTGGAGAGTGCCACCCTCGGCATAAAGTCGAGGTAGGCGTGTTGGAGACGCTTTTGATTGATGTGCTTTCTGGGAGGGACTCGTTTCGGTAGGGATGGTGCGATCCACACTGCACAACTTGGATTGTTGGGAGGTGACGTTCGATCGGAGCTGCGGCTGCTTCTTCGGATGATCCTTCGGAAGCTCGCCAGGAATACCCGTAGCTTTGTCTGCATGAGTAGGTTGGCGAGGAAGGGGTTCTGTGCGATTTGAGAGAAGCAGGCAGCTCTCCGTTCATCAATCTGGCCGTGAGCAGGCTGCGAAGATTCATCTGCTTGGATGATTCTAAGCACCACTTCCATCTGGGTCGCTCTTTCCACAGAATGGTGCGCATCTCTTCGTGCCACTTCATTGCTCATGGCTGGGTGATCGGTCAATTCTGCGGGCCTGTTGCACAAGGGATGCGGTACATGAAACTTGTGGGTACCCATATTTGTCGTTGTCGAGAAACCATACACAAGAAACGGGCATGCCATCAAATAGAACCTTCACGAATGAGACGCAACGAATGACGCCGCGGGGCGCAACTCACCTGCTGTATCGCTCGCAGATGAATCATTGGCTTTATCCATCTCGACGCCTGTCCCGATCGGAGTTCCCACTGTCACTCTCACCGGCGCTTGCAATGGCGTCGTCGTGTCGGTAGGACGAGTACCCTGGCGGTCATCATCATGGTTCGGCTCTTGTGCTGGCTCGGAAGGCGATGGTGCTGGTGCTGGTGGCTGCTCGTCGTCCATGATGCGCGTGGTTGCAATGGCAGAGACAGGAAGATGTGTGTCCACCTGGCTGGAGCTTGGGGAAAAAGAGGCGGGGTGATCCTTGTCTGGCTCTTCCTTCGTCTCTTTTGTGGCTCGTGTGTGGTCGCTTTGTCGTCTTCGTTGCTTCTGCGTGATCCCCTCGCTCCGTTCTCTCCACAAAGCCGCTGGCTGATGGCGACGAGGGTGCTCGTGCGTCCCAGCGCAGGTTTGCGGGAGGGATGTGGCGGACGTGGCTGATGATTACGAGCAAGGGCGGTTTGGACCTATTTTGTTGGCGCGCCGGTGTCTTTTGTGACTGAAAGAGGCTAAAAACTCTGCCAAGGAACTCCAAAACCACCGCGCTGGCATAGCCGCTTTCGTTGACGAATCATGGACTTCCGCGTGGCATTCGGAGCCGAGGCGAGCACAAAGAACAAGCAAGACATCGAAAGAACGCGAACATCTCTCCAGTCAACGAAGAGGAAATGTCAATGGATGACGTTGTTCGTCACGAAAAATGATGTCTAGTCGTGACTGGCGCGTGCGTCTTTTTGTCACAATCTTCCGCGGACTGCGTGTAGTGCGTGTGGAGCAACTCTCAATCAGTGTTGGTCATGTGTGATGGTTCCATCGTGTGACGCACCGAGTCAATCAGTCAGGCATCCATGAAGGCTTCCAGGCATCAGATTCTTCGCTCGCCGCACTGTTTGCGCTTGGACAAACTGGTGGAGAACGAATCAAGTGTCACGATGCTTCCCATCAATGTGTTCCACTCATGGATTATCTACCTCCACATGTTCCGGACTACTCTAAGAGGACTGCGCATGAGTCATCCCATCTCGCTGCATTGGCTCCCGTACGTCAGCGCATCCATCAGTACTGTGGTGTGTTTGGCGCCGTGAAATGCATCCTCGGGCCAAGAAGATTCGAGGGCTGGAAGTTGGAGATGACCCCGTTTGGTGTCTGTCTTGGGATGGACTAGTCTCGGCAGTCGGTGCGTACTAATACTCCGCGCACGGCAACCTGGACTTCTGGGAGGCACGATGGGCCTCATCCTCGGGTGGTGCGTGGGAGGCTTGTCCGGTGTGGATCTATCCACCGACCTGAGCGAAGACTCTGCCCTTTGGTCTGCAAGAGGAATCTCGCCATCTCTATCTTCCAGTTCGTGGGTGGCCTGCGAAGAGTCTTCCGGAGCCATGGTCCAGAGAATGTCTTCATCCAGCATTGCTCTTTCCTTGGGCTGATGGGTTTCGATGGATTCATGATACACCAACTTTGCTGGCGGTTCACATCAGAAGCATCTGGTTGATGGTCGGTGGAGTGATGCGGTGGCAGCAAATGACGCGACGATGGATGGCCAGCACCATCGCCGTCGCCGTTAGGCACCGGGGACTGCGAGGCTGTGTCCGCAGCAAATCCGATTCCGATCAGAGTCCCCACTGGCACCGTCATCAGTCTCGTAGTACTGGTGGCATCTTGGCGCTCATCACCGGTGCCGATCCTGGAAGGCGACTGTGGCGACTCCGGTGGCTGTTGTTCGATCGTGATTCGTACTGCGAGTAGCTTGCATTGTGGTATGGTAATTGTACGTATGATTCAGACGGTGGAGAGTCTAAGTAATGGCAGAGCGTCGCAATGAAGAGTTGTGGATTACTCTATGTACAAGACTGTGCGTATGACACGAGCACAAGTACGAGATGCTTGTGAGTTCTCTCCTTCGCTCATCCTCGTGCGTTGTCTTCTGTTGGCCGACAACAACAACAACAACAACAACAACAACAACAACAACAACAACAAATGGATTGATCTGTTGGTCATGAGGGTGAGTGCTCTGCGAAAAGATGAGTCTCGTGGAGTCGAGGGGCTCGGCAACTACCAGAAAAGGCTGTCCACCATCCGGTGCCAATCACCATGTTCAAGATGACGTCATTCTGCACAACGCGAACGCCGACAAGGTGATCAGCCACTTCGGGGCCATCACTGGTACCATCACTGTGTATCATCCATCCAGCAGCACCATGCAACCTCTCTCTTGTGTGGATCACCTCTGGTTCATCAACTGTATCACGCAGATTCATCTCGATTTATCCTGATTCCTCTCTCTCTCTCTCTCTTGTCATCGACCAACAACATGATGCGCATCGCACCAGTGTTTGCCACTCTGGCTCCATTCACTGTCGTGTCCGCGACGGTTGGATCCACTGCCGGTTCGATTCCTGGGCTTGCTGCTGCCATCAATGACTCAACGCAGTCATCATCATTGGCATCCTCAGCAGCGGCCGCATCCTTCACACGCGGTCTTTTCACGCACGCCCAACTTCTGCTAGCGAAACAAACAGCGACAGCTAGCAGGTCGACGTCGTCTTCCTCAGCGTGGTCGCTTCAGAAGGCCCTCCTTTCCACACGAGGTGGAGGCGATGAACCCGCAACGGCAGAAGGACAGCAGCAGTACGAAACCTTGGCATCGCCTGCCCCCGGATCGCCATTCCACTACGCATTTCCCGTCCACGATCTGGACCTCGCCAAGGACTTCTACGGCAACGTTCTGGGATGCGTCGAGGGCCGCAGCTCGGAGAAGTGGCAGGATTACAGCCTGCACGGGCATCAGATTGTGGCGCACTGGGTCGGCAGCGACTACAGGTGCAAGGACTACTACAACCCGGTCGATGGTGACGAGGTCCCCGTGCCTCATACCGGATTGGCGCTGACCGTGGAACAGTTCCACGATCTGGCGGATCGACTGAAGCAGGCCGGCATCGAATTCATCATCGAGCCGCACCTGCGCTTCCAAGGGATGCCGGGTGAGCAGTGGACGATGTTCTTCAAGGATCCATCGGGAAACAACCTGGAGTTCAAGGCCATGACGAAGCTCGAGAACCTCTTCGCGAAGTACAACGTTGTTGACAAGTGATTTTGATGTCCGACGATTGATGGCCGCTCTGCTATAATACTGGGGCAGACAGATATGAACATCTCTTTCTCTCTCTCCTTCTCTGCACCCATTTGATTTGAGAACGCAATTGCTGTTCATTGCACTGCGTTGTGCTGCACTCGGGTGCGTCGTGAGCGTCATGAGCATCGTGGCCATGGTAGAAAGAGCAGAGCTGCCGAGCAACACACTGAACATCAGAGCGAAAGAATGAGCATGAGCGTGGTTGTCGAAGTGAGATGTCTGCTGTGAGAGATTGTGAGATACCTTGCACATGCATACTCATAGATCTGCCGCATCGTCCCGAATACAGCAACTGCTTGCGCTAATCATCCCCAAAGAAAGCAATCCATTCGTAGAGCATCATACCGCACCATGCTATTTCATTCTCATGGCTCGTTCGAGCATTACGTCGTTTGCTCGCTCTTCTCGTGCTGTCATCGCGCAAGCATAGATACACATATACATCCATACATGCATGTACACGCATGTGGCCGCTGATGAGTTTAGAAACCACGCGGGATCCGCACATCTGATAAATGCCTCGCCATCCAATGCGCAAGCTGTCCGGAAGAGCTTCGGGTCAGAGCCACATCTACGAGACCATCCCAATCAGTCGTCTCCTGGCACTTGTCGCACGAAGGTGCGTATCTCAAGTCGGCGCGCCAGGCGCATTCTCCGAAATCGCACGGATCGTATCTGAAGAAAAAGCAGACGCCGTGCGATCGTCTGCATTGATGCAGCAACTGAAGCAACAGGAGCGCGCTACTGGTGATGCAACTTCTCCGTTGTCACCACCGTCAGCCGCAAAGCACGGGACCCGACCCAGACTTCAAGAAATCGGCACACGAGGGGATCCTTGGATGCAACTGGGATTGTGAGCACAGGTGCGGGATTGGTCACAGCGGTGGCAATCGCGATGCTGTCATGCACGATGATGTCACTTTAGCTATCACTGCTGCAAATGTGCATGCCTTACTAAATGGCACATGGACGAGCTGCGCGGTGATTGCCGCAGCTTATGGATTAATGGCCTGGCATGCGGGGTTGGTCTGCCGTGGAATCATTTGCAATCGTTTCGAGTGCGTCGGTTGTCGCCGAAGATCCGCCACGAGATGCCGTGGTTGATTGAATTGGACATAATTCCTGCAAAACATCTCTCTGCGCTTGAGCCTTGTGGTCCATTTCTGTAAGCGTGTATGGTTCGAAGGGCGGCAGTGGTTGCCGTCGGGCCTGCGCCAAATGGTCTTTGTGAGGCTCCAGCATAGCAGGCGCGAAGGGATGTGGCGCCGCGACGGTCCATGGACCTGCTTCTCCAAGAGGTCCGGGTGTTCCAATCACTGCCCCCCTGTTGATGGAGTGTAGCGCTCGTCATCGGCATCTGGTTGCTTTGCTGGCTCCAAAGATGCTGATGACGATGAGTTCGGTGCCGCTTCTCGGCCATGGCGAGAGCAGATCGGTTGATACAGGGAGACATATGGTACGCAGAAGGAGGGGAGCACTTCAAAGTGAGGAAAGGGTGAGGAAAGGGTGAGGAGTTCATGTGTGCCAACGTCGACTTCTCTCCCTCCTTGCAACGCTGTGTTGGCGCTGGCTTGACCCATGCCAGCAACCCTCGTTTCTCCCTCGCATTGGTGCGCGTGCTCTACGACTATGAATCGCACCCGTATCCGAAAAAGATCATTCGGCGAGAAAGCATCGATGAGGCGTGTGTCGGCGTTGGGAAACACTTTCGAGGATACGATGAGAATACAATCGCAACGCTCCAGGTTGTTCATCCTTACTGGCGCGAGTTGCGTCAAACGTTACTGATACGAGTAAGCCACGACAGGACACCACACAGCTAACCAACCCCCATTGCTTCGTTGCGGATTCTCCGTGACCTTTGCAGTGGTACTGGTACGGTGCTGCGCATCGTTCCAGCGTTTCCAGCTGCTCTTTCAGCCATGACGATTTCACAACAACGATACAGACAGCCAGTCGCGTAGCTTGTGAGTCTCAAGAGCATGATGGACTATTCCCTCTCTCTCTCTCTCTTTCCGGAGAGAGGGAGGACTCGAACGAAGACGGAACTCATGGGACTATCACAATTTCGTCAATTTATTTCATGTTATCTGTCGAGTGGAAGTATTATATAATAGAAGGTTTCATGGTTCCCAGAGTGCTGCGCACCATCGTTGCTACTCATTTATCTGCGGCTGAATGTTGAAGTGATTGCTGTGATTACGCCAGCAGAATGGATTGCAATCGCTTGGATCGGATCATGCGTCGCCACTTCTTGGGAGGCGATGATGAGTGTCTGCGCTTGGAGAAGGATTGTTTTCCTGACTTCTTCTCCTTCTTCTGTTTGCGTGGCGTTCCTTTTGCAGCACGGGGAAGTTGATTTGAGTGAGATGAAGCGGTACTTGAATGTGTGATGATGGATTCATCATCGCTGATTGGCTGCGCACAATCGTCAACGCAGAACGTTTGAAGTCTGCTGTTGATGTCCGCGACAGCAATTGGCACTGCGATTTGTTGATGGTGCTTGCGTTGCAGCTGCTGAGTCATCGTCTTCGCTTTCTTCTCGATCTCCAGCGCCTCGATTTCAGCGTTGAGGCTGTTGTATTGGCTCTTCAATGACAGAATCTTGTTACGAAGATCGTCGTTCGTCGTGTTCATGGAATGGGCGTGCGCTTGGATGGCGTTGGCGGCGAGCTTGGCGTTTTGGATGTCAGCAAAAAGACTGTTGAAGTGATGGTTGGTGGATGTCATGGTTGCTTGGATAACTGCAGAGGAGATTTCACGCGGAGTAGTGTGGTGTGGGTGTGTTGGTTCCTGTTGCTTTTGCTTTTGCTGTAGTTGGATTCGTGTTTTGGTTGATCTTGTTGTGATTTTGTGAGGAAGAAGAGGAGGGGAGGGTGTGTGTTGTTTGTGTGGATTCTTGTTTTGCGACACAATCCAAAAATTGATGCCGACAAAACTGATGCCAACCACGCATGGCTATGACATCGAGTGTAGATAATTGATAGAGTGAGGGCAGGTGGAGTTGGCTCATCGACTCGATACGACCTATTGTATGATCCACATGACCAACGTACGTATAAGAGCAATCGCAAGCACAATCGTTTCCAATGGACACGCTTGATGGTCACATCGTGGAAACACGATGGACACAGCACTTGCGTGGAAGAGCGAATGAGACTTTGATGTTGTCGCAGTGTGATTTCCCACGGCGCAACATCTCCAAAGACGGAGTCGTTCGCTTGTTCGCGGAGAGTCCACTGTTGCGCGCAACGTGGTGGAAGCAACGTGACACGATCCGCCCGTCTGCGCAACGAGTGGGAAAGCATCGTGTGGCCTGCAACCATGTACGATTGCACACGATGCACTTTTGCGTTTACCTCCTCCTCGTATTGCAGTCTGCAGTGCCCCAAGTATCTTGGACAGCACAATGGGAGTTGTGATGTGGCTATCCACGATATCTCATCTTGGCCGTGAGCGCAATTGGCGGAGATCCCACAGGGTGCGCAAACGATCAAGGCTGTGAGTGTGCTCATCAACACAATACGGCTCCATGATCGACACACAGGATGGCGAAGCGGAGGATTCCATGCACAAGCTCGCGTGATCACACAAACACACAATCTCAGAATCGATACTTCTACAACGTCCAATCGCAAGAGCCTTGAAGACCACGCTACTTGTTCTGTCGCAGTACTCCCAACACCATTGACGGCTCCCACACCACAGCCATTCTCAACAACATACAACAGGATGAGCTGCAACACGGATGCCGTCGCCAACACCAACCATGATCCGGACTTCAACACTTTCTGGAAACAACTCCATCGAAAAAAACTGTCATCGAAGACCGTGTTCAATGTGCAGAGTCGTCCAAGACAGCAGATCAACTGCTACAGTGTCACACCCAAGCGGATGGAACACTGGGACATGGCCATCGAAGCAGGATTCACTTTTGCTGACTTGGAATCGATGGTGGAGCGGCACAAGTATTTTGCTTTGTCACCTCAGGTTCTACTGAGCGATTTGTATCTCCAGGGCCTCGGGCAGATGCAGATTCGATCCCTGAACCTGGAATTCGGCACCATCGACCAATTGGGAGAAGAAGACAAGCAAGCGATTCGCTTCGTACTCCGATTGGCTGCCGAACATTCACCCAAGTCTCCATTCGACGACTGCATCCGCTTGCCTCAACGCTTCGTGGAGATGAAGCAGCTCCACGATATCCCTCTTGTGTCACGTCGTGTGGAGTTGGATTTTTGTGATCTTGTTGATTGCGACAAGCTCATGTTCAACATCTCCCACAACTCAAAATACGTTGAGTTTCGTTTATGTAAGCTCGCCAATGGGGGCGCTGATTTGTGCAGATGGCTGTCTCCAAACAGTTGCAGCGTCACCGAAGTATCCTTTTACAGAACCTGTATCACTTGCGATGGCATGGCCAAGCTATTCCAGTCAAACAAGCGCATCAACAAGCTCAACATCGAGTGGACTTGGTTCTCTCACGACCAACAATCCTACTTACGACAAGAAATCGACCAGGTCATCAAGCTCCTTTCAGATGCATCACATCTGAAGAAGCTCAGGGTTTCCAGTCTTTGGGTTTGGTCATCGCGACAACAGCAGATGGTGAACTTCGACACTTGGATATCACTCCTGGGAAACAAGAGCTTGTCATCTCTCAGATGGTTGGCCTTTGGTTCTCCCAGCATGTTTAAAGGTGCGCCTGAGGTTCTCTCGGCACGAATGGAAGCACTTGAGCAAGCCTTGGAGGAGACTACCCAACTCACCTATCTCTTCATTTGTCCAAGCCCGCCTGGCAAACATGCCCATTCGTACAATGCACTTGTTGAACGTATCTTGCGGCGAAATCATCGCAACAAGGTGAGAGAAGTGTTGTGTTCCCTCCCGTCATGGTCGCAGCCACTGGCCCTGTTTGGGGAGATGCTGATGAGAACAAACAAACGTGGGGGTACAATGGGTCCAATGGGTTCCACGAACAAGACTTTTCACATCCTGCTGCAGTGCAGTGAGATGTTGAAATAGACATGGGACGATCGTCGTGCCGAGCTTCATGATCAGAAACGACAGAAGAAATAGCGCTGCAGCGATAAGATCATGGGTCTTCAATGAAATTGGCAGCCAACTGGCCACACTCGTGAAAGCGACGGGGCTTCTGATTGGCGCTCGGTGTCCACAAAGCAAAGAAAGGTGTATCGATGATTGATGCGATACTGTATCACCTTAAACAACTGTAGGACAACTGCTCTCATCCAACTCCACTGACTGTAAGCGAGTCGAGTGTGTGTATGCAGCACCCATGCCCATGCCCGTACGCGTTGCTGCCAAGATCGCAACAGTGATGCATCTGCGATGACGAGAAACCACGCAACGTCAACACCAAACAAAGCAACGAGAGTCACGATGATACTATAATACGATACTACTATTTGGGATACTCTATCTCCGGCGATCGGCATGCTTGACTTGCGGTCAACGAAAGTCAGAGGCGTCGGCAGCGAGAGTCGCAAAACAAAACTGATGTTTCAGCCCGCCAGCACGACGCCTGCTGCGATGCCACCGCCGATGATGAGGACAGCCACGATGACGATGGGGACCATGATGTTGCTTTTGTTCGATGCTGGTTCCTGCTGCATCGTCGGCTTTGTGGTGGTGTTGGTGGCCGTCTGTGCCTCAATGTCGACAGAATGCATGCTTGTGGTGTTGCCGGTGTCCTGCTCGACCACGTTCTTCGGATCGAGATGCTGGCTGGATCCCTTGGAGGGTCCGATGGATTCTTTTCGCGTGAGCTGCTTGACCGGTGGATCTTGATTGATGGTTTGCTCCGGATCAGTTGTGGGAATCATGGGAGTGATGGATATTTCGATGGAGTTGGTGCGCGAGACGAGCTGGGTGGGCATGTCCTCGTTGGTGTCGTTGGTCTCGTTGAGGAGGATGGCGGAATGAGTGGATTGGCTTTTGTCCAAGACCACTCCAGCTGAAGCGGAACTGCCGCTCATGAGGCGGTTGGCGGATGTGGAGATGTAGGTTGACGTTGGGTCTTTGGTGGAAGCTGGATCCTCACCATCCATGTCCATGTCCACATTGCTGTGGTTGGATTCCTTGGAAAGGGAGTTGGTGGAGTCCTGGTTGCCATGGTTGCTGTTGGATGAATTGGAGGTGGCGGCCGTGCGCTGGGTGCCGTCGTTTTTGGCGGAGACCATGGAGGAGAAGATCCCGGAATCCCCATTGGAATGGGCACCGAATTCGCCTGGCTTGCGTTTGTTGACAGTTCTGGTGGATGGTCGCTCCGTCTCGTCACCCTCCTCGCCTTCGACGACTGGCTCCAATCCACCTTCCTGGCGGATGGAGGACATCCTCTTGGCGGCGGAGAAGCCGAAGGACGAGCCCCCGTTGGAGGAGGCGTTGGGGCTGCCTCTGGCCGGCTGGGACGTCCTGGACGGCGCGGTGTTGGTGGTGTTGGGAGATGTTCCGATCGCGCGTGGGCGCTGGTCGGAGGTGGAACGGAATTCGTCACGAAAGGAGTCGTCTCGCATGGAGTCGTCCTCGTCTGTGAACTCATCGAAGCCTCCATCGGTCATCTTGTCGCCCGCCTCCTCATCGGAACACTGGCTCTCGATGTCGTCATCATCATCGTCGATGATGTGGATGTCGTCATCTATCTGCTGCGTGTTGGCGGTGGCACCCGCGCTGACGTTGTGACTCTGGCTGTGACTGTGGCTGCGACTGCGGCTGTTGGCGTCGGCACCCTCATCGTCGTCGCTGTTGTCGCTGTCAATGTCGTCGTCCAGGCCTTCATCCAGGCCTTCGTCGAAGGGCTCCTCATCGCTGTCCACCACCCTCCTCGCACTGATGGAGTCCACCATGTCGGCGTCGAAGTCCTGCTGCGAGTGCATGGAGAACTCTGCCTCATTGTCATCGCCGTACACGGTCTGCTGCTTGCTGCCCAGGTCGTCCATGTACTTGGAGGTGTAGGCAGAGGCGTAGCCGGTGGGCGATGATGCTGCCGATGACGACATGGAGCTTGGTGATGGCGCAGAGTTGCGGCCGTACTGGTGACCGGTCTTGCGTTCAATGCCGGACGTGGAGGAGGACGACCGTGAAGCCTTGCTGGTGAACGGGAATCTGTTGTCTTCCATCGATTTGTGTTGTCTTCTGTTGTGTTGTCTTGTGTTGTATTGTGTTGGGTTGTTTTGGGAATGATCTGCTCTGTTGCTTCGTTCAGTCGTTCAATCGCACAATGATCGATGCTCAATGTTGAATGTTGAATGGACGGCCTTTTGCGACTAACGTGATTGCTGATGGCGCAGTATCCAGTATCCAATGTCCAGCGGTGGATCTACTCTCTCTCTCTCTTTCCCTCTCTGTCCAGTGATTCTTGAGGCAACGGGGTGATGCGATGTGATGCGATGCGATACACAATGTGGTTGATGTTGATCATGGTGTCGCTGTTGCAATTGTTGAGCCTGTCAAAGGAAATGGCCGTCGGTGGTTCTCAATCCACGACGGAAGACAAGTGTCGGGGATGGTGATGACAGTGAGTCCGTTGCCACCAACATGCACGCGATGCAGATGGCACCAATCATCCTCTTTTGATGCATCAACGATGCTATTGCTGCTATTGCTGCCATTGCTGTGATTCTTCTGGTTGTGGCTGTCTCTGTGGTTGGGCGATCAATGAGTGAGGAACCAAGTCAACCAGCCGAAAGTGTTCGAAGTCTCTCAAGAAGCAGAGAGGGAGAGAGAGAGAGTATTGGTATGTTCTGTGGATGGACACTTGATGTCGGCGTTGAGCATCGTTGAGCATTGCAGTTGTGACGATCTGCATCAGTATTCTGCAGCGATGTCTGCAACAGCACCACCATCACCATCGTCATCATCACAGAGTTCGCAATGATTGAGTGAGGCGAGATGAGTCCTGGATACGTTTGTTGTCGATTGAAACACGAGTGGTGTCATCATCGTGATCGTCATCGTCATCATCCTCTTGGCAAAACAAGAGAAACGCCTCTGGTGTCCACCGAAGAAATCATCGTGGTGGATTTCTCACATCGTGGATCTACCCATTGCGGTCGTTCGATGACATCCAACTGCCGAAGTACATACTACTATAATAGTATGCATTCGTATGGCACAATGGTTGACTCCCCCAAGACCATCACAGAGGGATGTGCCTACTCATGTTGCACGACCTATGGTATCACACGGAGAGGCGCAACTGCACAGTGCGGCCAAGTCGGGCATCATCGAAGGTCGTATCGTGCGAGCGAGCGAGCGAGCTAGCCAGCTTCGGATCATGATGTGGCTGTCCACGGTCGCACCACACCATCGCATGCCACATCATACCACACCATACCGTACACCGAGGTGGAACTGCGCAAGTCCATGCAGGTGTGTTGACTGATGGTAGATCCCTTCGTGATGAATGCACAGGATCATGAAATGGAAGACAGCAAACTTGAGCAGATGAGCTCATAATCGCCATCCAAGCGCAACTGATTTGGGACCACATACTCTGCCTGCTGCATCTACTCTTCTCGTTCGATTGTGCCACCAACAGCAACAATCGGCATCAGCCGTATCAACAGTGACGACAAGAAAAGGATGAACCGCAACATGGATGATGTCGCCAACAACAATACCAACAGTGACCATGATCCAGACTTCAAGACTTTCTGGAAACAGCTCCATCAAAAAGAGCTGGCACCGAAGGCAGTGTTCAATATACAGAGTTATCCAAGAGAGCAGATGGACTGCTACAGTGTCACACCCAAGCGGATGGAATACTGGGACATGGCAATCGAAGCAGAATTCACCTTTGCTGACTTGAAATCGATGGTGGAGGGGCGGGACGAGTACGTTGCTTTATCACCTCGTGTTCTGCTGAGCGGTTGGCCTTACGCCGACAGAGGGCGGATGCACATTGGATCCCTGCGCTTGGACTTCGGCAGCAAATATCAATTCGGAGAAGAAGACAAGCAAGCGATTCGCTTCGTACTTCGATTGGCTACCGAACACCCACGCACATCTTCATTCGATGAAGGCATCCGCTTGACTCAATACTTCGTGAAGATGAAGCAGCTCCACGATATCCCTCTTGTGACACATCGTGTGGAGTTGTGTTATTGTGATCTTGTTGATTGTGACAAGCTCATGCTCAACATCTCCCAAAACTCGAAATACGTTGAGTTTCGTTTCTGTCAGCTTGCCAATGGGGGCGCTGATTTGTGCAGATGGCTGTCTCCAAACAATTGTAGCGTCACCGAAGTATCCATTTTATTCACCCGTATCACTTGTGATAGCTTGGCAAAGCTATTTCAGTCAAACAAGCGCATCAACAAGCTCAACATCAGTTGGTTTTGGTTCTCCAACGAAGAATCCTACTTTCGACAAGAAATCGACCAGATCATCCAACTCCTTTCAGATGCATCACACCTGAAGAAGCTCAAGGTTTCCAATCATTGGTACGAGTCATGGCCACAAGAGCCAGATACCTGGTTCGACACTTTGATATCGCTTCTGGGAAACAAGAGCTTGTCATGTCTCACCTTCTCTGCCGGTGGTGCTCCCACCATACCTGAGATTCCGCCTGAAATCCTCTCGGCACAAATGGAAGCACTTGAGCAAGCCTTGGAGGAGACTACCCAACTCACCCATCTCGACATTTATCCAAGCCTGCCCAACAAACATGACCATTGGTACGATGCACTTGTTGAACGTACCTTGCATCGAAATTATTGCAACAAGATGAGATCAATGCTGTGTTCCCTTCCGACATGGTCGAGGCCACTGGCCCTGTTTGGGGAGATGCTGATGAGAACAAACAAACGTGAGGGTACAATGGATCCAATGGGTTCCATGAACAAGACTTTTAACATCCTGCTACAGTGCAGTGAGATGTTGAAACAGACATGGGACGATCGTCGTGCCGAGCTTCATGATCAGAAACGACAGAAGAAATAGCGCTGCAGCGATAAGATCATGGGCCTTCAATGAAAGTGGCAGCCAACTGGCCACACTCGTGAAAGCGACGGAGCTTCTAATTGGCGCTCGTCGCTTACAAAGCAAAGAAAGGTGTATCGATGATTGATGCGATACTGTATCACCTTAAACGACTGTAGGACAACTGCTCTCATCCAAATCCACTGACTGCAAGCGAATCGAGTGTGTGTATGTAGCACTTATGTCCATGCCAGTGCGCGTTCCTGCCAAGATCACAACAGTGATACATCCACAATGACGAGAAACCACACAGCGTCAACACCAAACAAAGCAACGAGAGTCACGATGATACTATAATACGATACTACTATTTGGGATACTCTATCTCCGGCGATCGGCATGCTTGACTTGCGGTCAACGAAAGTCAGAGGCGTCGGCAGCGAGAGTCGCAAAACAAAACTGATGTTTCAGCCCGCCAGCACGACGCCTGCTGCGATGCCACCGCCGATGATGAGGACAGCCACGATGACGATGGGGACCATGTTGGTGCTTTTGTTCGGTGCTGGTTCCTGCTGCATCGTCAGCTTTGTGGTGGCGGTGGCTGGCCGTCTGTGCCTCAATGTCGACAGAATGCATGCTTGTGGTGTTGCCGGTGTCCTGTTCGACCACGTTCTTCGGATCGAGATGCTGGCTGGATCCCTTGGAGGGTCCGATGGATTCTTTTCGCGTGAGCTGCTTGACTGATGGATCTTGATTGATGGTTTGCTCCGGATCAGTTGTGGGAATCATGGGAGTGATGGATATTTCGATGGAGTTGGTGCGCGAGACGAGCTGGGTGGGCATGTCCTCGTTGGTGTCGTTGGTCTCGTTGAGGAGGATGGCGGAATGAGTGGATTGGCTTTTGTCCAAGACCACTCCGGCTGAAGCGGAACTGCCGCTCATGAGGCGATTGGCGGATGTGGAGATGTAGGTTGATGTTGGGTCTTTGGCGGAAGCTGGATCCTCACCATCCATGTCCATGTCCACATTGCTGTGGTTGGATTCCTTGGAAAGGGAGTTGGTGGAGTCCTGGTTGCCATGGTTGCTGTTGGATGAATTGGAGGTGGCGGCCGTGCGCTGGGTGCCGTCATTTTTGGCGGAGACCATGGAGGAGAAGATCCCGGAATCCCCATTGGAATGGGCACCGAATTCGCCTGGCTTGCGTTTGTTGACAGTTCTGGTGGATGGTCGCTCCGTCTCGTCACCCTCCTCGCCTTCGACGACTGGCTCCAATCCACCTTCCTGGCGGATGGAGGACATCCTCTTGGCGGCGGAGAAGCCGAAGGACGAGCCCCCGTTGGAGGAGGCGTTGGGGCTGCCTCTGGCCGGCTGGGACGTCCTGGACGGCGCGGTGTTGGTGGTGTTGGGAGATGTTCCGATCGCACGTGGGCGCTGGTCAGATGTGGAACGGAATTCGTCACGAAAGGAGTCGTCTCGCATGGAGTCGTCCTCGTCTGTGAACTCGTCGAAGCCTCCATCGGTCATCTTGTCGGTCATCTTGTCACCCGCCTCCTCATCGGAACACTGGCTCTCGATGTCGTCATCATCATCGTCGATGATGTGGATGTCGTCATCTATCTGCTGCGTGTTGGCGGCGGCACCCGCGCTGACGTTGTGACTCTGGCTGCGACTGTGGCTGCGACTGCGACTGCGGCTGTTGGCGTCGGCACCTTCATCGTCGTCGCTGTTGTTGTCGCTGTCAATGTCGTCGTCCAGGCCTTCATCCAGGCCTTCGTCGAAGGGCTCCTCGTCGCTGTCCACCACCCTCCTCGCACTGATGGAGTCCACCATGTCGGCGTCGAAGTCCTGCTGCGAGTGCATAGAGAACTCTGCCTCATTGTCATCGCCGTACACGGTCTGCTGCTTGCTGCCCAGGTCGTCCATGTACTTGGAGGTGTAGGCGGAGGCGTAGCCGGTGGGCGATGATGCTGCCGATGACGACATGGAGCTTGGTGAGGGCGCAGAGTTGCGGCCGTACTGGTGACCGGTCTTGCGTTCAATGCCGGACGTGGAGGAGGACGACCGTGAAGCCTTGCTGGTGAATGGGAATCTGTTGTCTTCCATCGATTTGTGTTGTCTTCTGTTGTGTTGTCTTCTGTTGTGTTGTCTTCTGTTGTATTGTGTTGTGTTGTATTGTATTGTGTTGTTTTGGGAATGATCCGCTCTGTTGCTTCGTTCAGTCGTTCAATCGTTCAATGCTCAATGTTGAGTGGGCGGCCTATTGCGACTAACGTGATTGCTGATGGCGCAGTATCCAGTATCCAATGTCCAGTGGTGGATCTACTCTCTCTCTCTCTCTCTCTCTCCAGTGATTCTTGAGGCAACGGGGTGATGTGATGCGATGCGATACACAATGTGGTTGATGTTGATGATGGTCTCGTTGCTGCGATTGTTGCGCCTGCCAGAGGAAATGGCCGTCGGTGGTTCTCAATCCACGACGGAAGAAAAGTGCCTGCGGTGTTGAGTGAGCGTGTTGTCTTTCACGTTGTGTTTCGTGCCGTGTTTCAAGACAAGAGAGAAAGATGCTGCGTTGTTGTTGTTGCTCTGTTGTTGCTCTGTTGTTGCTCTGTTGTTGCCTTGCTTCAAGTCTCCACCGCTGCAAGCACAAGCACAAGTACGAGCATGAGTATGTTGCGAGGATGCTTCTTGTCAAGGGTGTGGATGGGGTGTGAGAGTGTTGGGTGGTGCCTCGGTTGTGAATCTCCCTTGTTCGCACACACACCATCGCGCTCTTCTTGTTCCAACTCTCGTTGCTGTCGCTCTCCTTGTGGTTTTCGGAGTAGCTGTTGGCGCCGTGCTTCCGTCCCCATCAGTGCGACCTTGCGTTTTGTCTCTCTGCCGCTTCGGTCGGGCTTTCTCCGCCACAACAACAAATCCGCGCAACTGTTAATCCGAGGGTCTTTTTGCTCGACTGTGATCGTATTTCCCCTTCGTGACGTCACATCGACATTGTACAACTCGTATTCGCCGCCTGCGTGCGCAACAACTAACAATGATAAATATCGACATGACGCGTTTGTGTCACAACGGCATCATCCACCACGAGCCAGCCACGCTTTGGTACCACCAGAACACCGTTTGTGTCGTTGCGTGTCGCTAAAAGCTCGTTGGGGACTGCGCGCTATTTCGGCTCTTGTTGTTTGCACGACTCGTTCCAACAATGAATCACGTGTTCGAATCTACTTTCGTTTCACTATCTACATCAATGACCGATTGATCTTTGAATTATATTCAAGCATGAATATTATCATTAGCAACGGTTACTTTTCGAATCCAATGCGACGTTGGAGACATGCGTGTGACACCTCACAACTGAATTTTTCAACGAATACGCACGCCATCATCCTCATCGATCATCGGAACCAATGATGGATGCACCTGACAACTCCCGAGATGCTGCAATGAGCTGCGCTGTTGCGAAGAAGGGAGGATGAACGACAAAGGAGAGACGGAGAGCGGATACCACCAGCGACAGCGCTGCGGACAGAGAGGACACGATGGACCAACAGGGAGGAGGCAACAGATACCAACAGAACAACAACAGAGAGGACAGATAACGAGAGAGGTGCCCCCACTCACACCGAAAGACGACAACATCAGCAACACCAACATCATCCACATCATCCACAGCAACGCGGACAAGGACGCCAACCAGTTGCTCAAGAATCATTGTTCCGCCCACCGACGCGAACACAACTGAAGTATAATACTCTGCAAGGATCGCTGCGATCATCACATCGAAGGAAGTTTTGTCCATCGCAACGGATCTCTCTCTCTCCAGAGATTATCGACAGTGCCACCATCAGCAACAACAACATCAGCAACATCAACATTGCTTGACGAAATTCACACTCACTCCAACCCAATCAACCAGTCACCAATCAGCCATTCATCAATCAACCATTCATCAATCAACCATTCATCAATCAACGCAACGTCAATCGATCAATCAAGTGCACAAGAGACTTCGAGGGCAGTTACTCTACTCTACTCTACTCCACTCTACCCAACTCAACTCGATTAGCAACGTACTTCACCCTGCCCCGCTGTACTCTGCTGCACTCTGCTAACTCAACTCAACTCAACTTTAATCGACTCAACACAATCCATCGCACTCATACTCCAAGTTCATACTCCAAATTCATAGTTATACTCCCCAGAGAGTTGAGCAACATGGGATGCAACAGCAGCAAGGAGCTCGAGACGGCGACGTATGACAACTCGGGACGCAAGCCTCAGTCAAAGCCGATCTCGCCATCATCCTCCGTCCAACAGCGCCAGGACAGGGATCGAGAGCTGCAGCAGAAGCAGAAGAATGCCAAGCAGCACCAGAGTCGCGGCAATGACGATGACACCTCCGCCATTTCGGCCACCATCCATGCCAGCAAGCCAGAGCGCCTCTACAAGCTGCTCATCAAGGCGCATGCCTGCTCCCACAACCACCAGGAGCGACAGATGTACCTGCGCCAGGCTCTAGAGCACGTGCAGCAGGAGCCGTCGGCGGCGGCGTTCTGCAACCCCACCACTCAATCGACGCCCTTGCACCTGGCCTGCCGGTTGCTGGATTCGGAGGTGGTGGGAACGCCCAATGCCACCCCCACGTCCACGGGCAGCAACAGCTCCGCCTCGTCCATCGAGTCCACCCTGTTCCAGATCATCCGCTCGCTCATCGCGGTGCACAGGGAGTCGCTCGCCAAGGTGGACGCCGGTGGCCATCTTCCCTTGCATTACGCCATCTCGCCGACGACGCACTTCAGCGCCAGCAGCGGCAACGGAGGTTCCAACATGGCGCCGCTGCACGAGGAGAAGAAGGAGGAGACGGCACCGAAGGCCGCAGGCCGCGCGGCATTGGAGGGCGCTTCCAGATACACTTTCAGCTGGAAGCAACGTGCTGCGGTCGTGCGTCACTTGATTGACAGTGACTACGAAACTGCGCAAGCCTACCTCTCCAAATCAAACATCCGCTACGAGAGCAGCGACGCCAGCGGACCCTGCACGCCCCTGTACCGCGTGCTGCAGGTGCTGCCCGATGACATGGATCCGGTCGGGCCCTCCGTGGACTACGTGGAGGTGGTGCATCGTGCGTACCCCTACCATGCCGGCATGGGCAACGCCTCCGACGGAGACAAGCCGCTCGGCCTGCTCTACCGTCGCTTCACTAGGCAGTTCGACATTTCAGAGAAATTCTTCGCGGGCGACAATTCAAGACCCATGGTGGTGGAGCACCGGCGTCGCTACAAGACGGCGGCGGGCAACACGTGGAAGTGCATCGAGATTCTTCTCACGGGGCCCACCAACGCATCGACCGGTGCCATCAATGGCGCCGTCTCCAACACAAACAGCTCGATGGAGAACGACGCGCAGCAGCAACAGCAGGCACCCGATGCTCAGTCGGGCATCGTCCACAGGGCGGTTCAGGTCGAGACGCCGCCCGATCTCCTCAGGTACATCGTCGAAACCAACGCCCAGGACATGGCGCGCGTCGATGGATACGGAAACCTGCCGCTGCATTACGCGGCCGCGACCAAGGTGGGCGGTGCCTCCGCTTTCTCGCCCCGCAGCGAACAAGGCTCTGCAACCAACCAACGCGCGTCCTACCCATCGTTCTACACAAAGTACGTCATCGACGAGCTGCTCTACAAATTCCCGGAGGCCGCCAGCATGCCCGACGGCAACGGCCAGTACCCGCTCTCCCTGGCGGTGGATGTGGGCAAACCATGGATCGGAGGAGGCATCAAGTCCCTTTACCTCGCCTACGAAGCCGCGGTGCAGCACATCGATCTGCAGCGTCATCCGGCACTCCGCAGCGCCATCGGAATGACGGAAGGCAACGAGGCGGACAGCTCGCCGGACGAAGCAGATGGCGTTGTCGAAGATGAAGAGTACGACGCTATCATGCTCGTGCAGAGTGCATCCGCGGACGTCTCCGAGGTTGTTATGAGCATGTGGGCGCACGAGGAGGACGCTGGCGTGCAGATGCTTGGCTCCGTCGCCATCTCGCGCATGGCGCAGAACTGCCTCAAGAACAACAACATCGAGGGCGTCCAGCTTCTCGCCATGACATCCGTGGCGGCGGTCGTCAACGCCATGAAGGCGCATCCCAACGAGATGATCGTGCAGGAGAAGGCTTGCCTGGCCTTGCAGAGCATGGCCCCCGCCGATGGCTGTCGCGAGGTCAGCATGGTGGCATCCGGTGCCGTCACCGCCATGATCGGTGCCATGCAAGCCCACATCGGCGATGCCACCGTCCAGTACCACGCATGCGAGGCAGTCGCGGCCATCGTCGAGACCGGAGGTCCGGACCGCGCGACCGTGGTGGCATCGGTGTCGGGCGTCACCGCCATCATCAACGGACTGTCCTCCCATCCGTCGTCGGAGTCCGTGCAGCAAGCCGGCTGCCATGCCCTCTTTGCCATGACCAACTGCGAACCACGAGCCAACCTCCCCCAACTGCCACGATCGCAGACGGAGTCGATACTGCGACTGGCTAAGGAACAATTCCCGGACACCTGCGGAGACTACGTCGACGCGTTGCTGCAGCACATGTCAACCTACGACGCCAGCGACAATGACGAGGATCCCAACAACCCCATGGACGTCCAGAGCTTCCCGTCTCAGATGCCACCGGCATCGCCGCAGGCCGTTGTCATATAAAGATGTAACGTCGAATCAGTTTGTTAATACTAAAGAAGGAATTCATTCGCGTAAGAACGAGCCGTTGATTGTTACATTGCATTCCCACGAAAGTTGCGATTGTGGGATACGTTGTAGGGGTTGACTCATGGTTGCAGAGCACAACAGGATAGAGTGCTCATAAAAACGCAAAAGCGAAAGTCATCAAGTCTCTACCATAGCACTCCACGAGTATCAGCAATCATCATCACCATGCACGTCTACCTCCAGCTCCTTGCTGTCATCGCAATCGCGCATGCCGCAGAAGTGCGAAAGCTGCATCACAAGAGCTCCGACACCTGCCCATTGGAAACCGCGGATGAGGCAGACCTCATCATCTGCGTCGCCGATTGCGGTAAGAAGCTGTCCCTCATCGACTCATCCGTTTCCTCCTGCCCTTCCAAGACGGTGACCGAACTGCCGTGGAAGCAAACCTTCCAACCCAACATCACCTACGTCGCCGGTCAGACCATCCGGATGGAGGATGATGGACAGAATGATGGTCCTCAGGTCGCCGTGTGTCCCGAAGGCTCGGTCGCCACCGGCGGCGGATGGCTGCGTCTCTCCGGGAACATGGAGGCCATCATCGCCTACGATGGTCCACTCCTGGCTCCGAACGTCACCTACCCCGTGGGGTGGCAGGTTCGTTTGGAGGCCGACGGGCCAGGCGATTTCATCGAGTCCCAGACCTTCGCCGTTTGCATGTCCATGATGGGTTGAGCATCTTGAGGAGTAAACGGAACAAAAGCAAGAACAAGCATCAGCGTGCTTCCATTTGGGCGGAGGGAACGGAATGATCATCTAATCGGCATCAATGGCGTAGGTACCATACACCCTGAGACAAGTTTCTCAACTCAACTCAAATCGAGAGAGGACGTGCGAATGCAACAAATAAGATAGTAGCAGCATTTCACTGCATTACGATCGACGAATATGTTGATGTAATCTGTTTCGCTAAAGTTAGTACTGTACTGCAGTACTCGTATGTAATCATGCTTGTAGTAGAGTGCATGGCTCCACTCTACTTTGCTCTACTCGACTCAAGAGTCGGACAGTTGCATTTGCGGATCCACTTGTAGAGGATGCGCTGGCGAAGGCACGAGTACTCTGTGTGCAGCCATCGGAGAGTCTTGACACCTTTCCTCGTTGCCTCGTTGCCTCGTTGCCTCGTGACATTCATTCTACTCATTCTCCAAGCCAAGTTGGAGGCAGAGAGCTGTACCACCGCAGAGCACGAACGGGCCATCTTTGTTGGTACCGGCGCTGCGCTTCATAAGGAAGGCCTCAAACTTGGCCTGGTCCAAACGAGGGATTTTGGCAAGCCCAGGATTGTTGTTCATGCTGTGGGCAAGGAAGGCCGTGGGGATCTCCACCCCGTGGTGCTGGACGTACGACACGCGCATCTTGGTGAAGCCTGCAGTGCCGGCGGCGATGCGGAGGTGATGCTCGTGGCCCATGTCAGTGTAGGGGAGGTCGTAGTCGGCCATGTTGTCGATCTTTCCTTGGTCGAAGGTGGCTTCTTGGAAGAGCTGGATGAAGGTGTTCCAGGAGTGAGACACGATGGTGGCCACGCCACCGTTGGGGTCCAGCACGCGCTTGACCTCCTTCAATGCCTTGATGGGATCATCGGGGAACATGATGCCGTACACCATGGTGCAGATATCGATGGATCCATCCGGGATGTCCTTGAGATCGGTCATGTCCTGCACCAACGTCTTCACCTCGACGTCCTTGTATTTGGCATCGACCCGCTCAGGCAACTGGGCATCGAGCTGCTCCAGCATGCCGGCGCTCAGGTCGGTCGCCGTGAGCCGGATGGGACGATCCTTGAACCCGTCATGCATGCGGATCGCATCGACGGTGGCAAGAGTCGCCGCCCCAGTCCCGGCGGCGATGTCGAGGCAGCGGATCTCGTCCTTCGGGAAAGGCACCTTGCTCTTCAACCGAGCACCGACCAGCTCTTGGACAGCGCTCGTCGCGAACTTCCCGGTGAAACGTTGGGCGTGCTTCTTGTACCCAGTGGCCTCGATCCTCCAAGAATCTTTTTCGGCGTCGGGCGCTGGATTTGTTGTGCTTGACATGGCTCTGGAGCTGATGTTGGCGCTAATGCGGTTGCTGTTGATGATGTTCTTGTTTGCGTTGAAGCTTGTGGGGGAAGTCGAAAGCACTGCTGGAAGGTGAGAGATGTGTGATGCGAAACTCGCAGACGAAAGGAGTGAGAGTGAAATGTGGCTGGATGAGCGATGAACGAATGCAAATGAAGAGACAGAGCGAGAGAGTCGGGCGAATTTCATGAGACCAAGGAGCGTGATGGAGAGCCGTCCGATGTTCATGAGATTTTGGGCTGTGGTTGTTGCTGTTGCGATTGGGTTTGTTGCTCTTGCTCTTCGTTTTCTTTATGAGAGATGCACTCATGTGATGTGAAAGGTGGCGATAGTGATGCTCAACATGCCCGATCATAGCCACCCCTCGCATGGTTCCGTCGTAAACCACCGTACAAATGCATTGGAGTTGCGATCGCAAAGTCTCATCTCTCCAGTAAGATTCCACGATTGATGGTACTGCCGCATCAGAATCCGCCCACAGAAGGCGGAATCGCAACATGTTCTCGTCGACCCATGAAGGTTCCTGAAGGTTCCTGAATCATAAAGATCTTCTCCAACGATCGTCAGAATAGCCTTTTTGTCAGACTCTTTAGTCGTACGAGTCCATCTGGCAGTTCAGGCTGTTCAATCCGAACACATCAATTTCTCCAACAATTTCGCAAATTGATATTTTATTGGCAGAAGCAGACATCAACGACGCCATCGTGACCACCCATTGCACCCGCACAAGGATTCAAGCGGAAACAACACGTCGCTTCCCATCATGTCAAGTTCATCAACACAAGCAGATCATCAGGTTGTCCCACTCTCCTCGTACGGTGCACTCGCAGGAACATTGAGATCGAGATCGACGTCTCTGGTGCAGCATGGCGCCGCCAGCCACAGCAGCGCGGCGTTCGAGGAAGCGCCCACGGAACAGTATTGGGAGCGGCACGAAACAGAGCACGACGAAGAAGCCAAAGCCACCGCCGCCGCCGCCTGCTTCGCTTGTGAAGCTTCTGAAATCCAACAAGTCCGTGCTCAAGTACTTCCAGGCCCTGCAGGAGAACTTGGACTACGACGTGCAGAAGTGGAAAGACCGTGCCAGAGGCTACCAGGCGGAGCTGGAGGAATGCAAGGTCAGAGTCAAGGCGCTGGAGAGCAATCCAAGTGCAGCGAATGGACAGTCAGTCACTGCTAGCGCTGCAGCAGCTCTTCGCGATCGATCGAGCGCCACTGTCCCAGCTCCCAAAGTTCATAATGAGTTCACGGCGCCCAGAGGCACGCGCAACAACGATTCGAATGAGTTTTGCCTATCTTTCTCATCAGATGATGATGGTGATGATGATGATATTGGCACAAATGGTGATGCTGATGGTCACGAAGCAAACATGGATGAGGTGGATCTGCAAATAGAAAAGGAAAGCAAGGCCAAGAGGACTGAAGAAGCCAACGCAGGTGAAGGCGAGCCCGGCCCAAAGCAAGCGGGAGCGAAGCGAAAAGCATCGAATCTGGCAGGATCGAAGCAGAACAATCGACCCGCTGGCTCCATCGAGGACCACATGTTTCAATTCTCTTCCGACGATGATAGCGACGACGACGGCGCCGATACTGGCGCTGGTGCAAATCATGGCAGATTGGATGGAACTCCGCATCAACCATACGACTCATGTAAATCGCATCATTCCAGCAACCGCAAACGCAAGCTTCCAGCCGAGCCAACAGCTCTGGTTGATGCCGGCAAAGGCACAGAGACATCAAAGGCTGAGAACAGCCTCGACCGCATTCTGCAACAAAGATCAGTGGAAGCATTGCAGCGTTTGGGAGTTGCTCTCTGGAAATTGGAGAAGATGGAGATCGTCGCAAAGCCAGACGCGGACGTGAATGCTGCATCCCAACATCCCGCGAACTCCACCCAGCAGCACACCAATCAAGATTCGATTCAAAACACTGGTCATGCCGAAATCGATAGCAACAACGGTATCAACGACGGCAACAATGCTATCTTGCACCAACCAACCCATTTGTGGCGCCCTCTTCCGAAGCTGCAACTTTGGGGCGACATGCTGCGTCTGCTAAAGGATGCAACAAGGATCAAGGATATCGTCTGCATGGAAAATAATGACAGGGCAGAGAGCGAGCAACGATCGAACACACACGCTGCAAGCAAAGGTCTCGTGCAAAGAGATCAGTTTCGGTACTTTCCCTTCATGAGCAAAGACTTCTTCCCCTGTTTCTGGGATGCAGCCCAACCGAAGAACGCCAGAATGCCTCGGCACCCCACCAAGCAGATCAGCGATGACATCTTCCATGTCATCTCCTTCTTGGATACGCTCAAACCCCCAACCGCATCGGATCAACCCACCCACATATGGGAACTGACGCTCGAAATGGACCAGGATGTGAAGGACTTGGAACCGCCGTCCATCATGGAATGGGCGCAAGCTCAATCACAACCTGGCCGTGCTGATCACGGTTGCTCCCACCTCGCGCAGGAGCTCGTGTCGTCATTGCATGGCGAGATTGTGCACGTTTGGCCATCGCACGATCGCGCCAGCAATGCCTCGACCCAATTTGATGATTTCGACAAATCAGGCACAGCAACGGAAGACTCGATTGGCAATAATGGCGATACCAATGGTCCAGAATCACCGTCAGCCCAATCGAAGTCAGACCAAGACAAGGATGGGCCTGGTTCACGGCTGGAAGTCATCCCCGTGAAGTACGCAGCGCGGCTCGCAGCGCTGGTGGAGCGGTGCATTTTGGTGCATTTGGTCATTAAAATGTACCTGCAGCGCGGCGATTACGACCAGGCAGCAAGGCTCGTACTGGAATACATCAGTGCGAATGCGACATCCTTCAACCCCGAAGATTCCACCACAACGGAAGACATCCCAGCATGCTGCAGAAGGCCGCCTGTGATGAGCTTTTGCATTTTGGAAGCCATGCTGTCCCCACCAATGGTATCAAGAGGAGACGATTGGTTCCGTGCAACTCTGACACACAACACTCCCAAGTCGACGTCGACGTCGCCGCCAGAAGCTACTGTCCGGATGCTCGTCCTTGCCACGGAAACCGTCGCGGAGATCAACAGAGTTCGGCAGCATCACGGCAACGAGCGTGTTCGCGTCCTCGCGTGCATCGAACTTGCAGCCTTGGAACGTTTGCAACACAAACTTCCGTGGCTATTTCCTGCACAGGAAAGACGACCGACCAGTGTCCTCGCAAAGGAGATCGTTTCTATCGCTTCGTCCACCCTGCACGCTGTAGATTCGAGGCAAAGCGATGGCATGCTTTCGTGGACGTTGCAACTTGCATACATCCTGAGCGGCAACCTCGGATGGATTCAAGAAGTGATGGAATCCATCTTCGCAGAGTCGAAGGACGACGTCGGTGACAATAAGCGCATGGCGGCCCTGCTCGCATGTTCCAATGCCATACAGCAGCTGCACATCCGGCAGATGGAGACATACTACCGGTACACAACAAATGGCGATGCATCCATCACAATGGCCAATCATTTGTGCCCATCGTCGAAGCAAAGCATCATCACGCGGCTCTCCACATTCGCGATTCAAATGACACAAAGGAAGGGGCCTGATGAATCGACCGCCCGACTTGGACTGTTGTGCTGGGCTGCATGGTGCTGCGCAAGCTGCTCGGATGGTGAGAATCTGTCACGCATCGTTCAGCATGCTTTGTCGTTGGACAACGCAATTGCACCCGCTAATCTTGCGTCGAATCGAGGTTGGGCATCCACCATGGCCCTGCTGATGGACCGACCGACCGTTCGCGTGATCAATTTGGAACGGAGGAAGGATCGCATGGCATTATTCATGACGCAAGCAATGCAAGAGAAGGTGATGGTGACGAGAGCACTGGCCGATGCGTCCGGCTCCTCCGTGGATAGTGTCGTTCCTTCCGTGCAAGCCTACGCCGTCGATGGTCGAGGTTCGATGGTACAAGCCGAGATGAGGATGGTGAATCTGATCGGATCTCTGTCCGGCTTGAACGCCTTAGTCCGTCCCCAGTGGCGGCCCAACGATTTGCGAGCGTTCGATACGAATGCTCCCGCCACGGATCACGAGGTGCGCATCAGCCCGACGGAGAAAGCATGCGCTCTGTCGCACCTGAAGTCGTGGCAGAGCGCGCAAGCATGTTTGGAAGCGCTGCTCGTGGAAACCGATTCTACGAAGGAACATGGGGAGAAAGAAGGCAGCGAGGCCCGTGGTAGCAATGCTGCAACGGCCGACACAACGAGGCTCCGGCGCAAGATCGCAGGTGAACTGGGAATTGGTGGATACGCCAGCGGACAGGCCACGTTCTTCGCAAACGAAGCGATGGCGCCGCAGCCAGTGTGCGTGATTTTGGAGGACGACGCCATGATGGTGGACCGATTCACCGACCGACTGCAAGAGCTGCTGCGGGAGCTGCCGCGAGATTTCCACTTCTGCTCGCTAGGCTACGGACGCCCCAAGACGGCGCCGATCGTGCCGTACTCCGAGCAACTTGGGATCCCGACCTCCGTCTGGTACCTGACGGGATACGTGGTGAGCTTGGAGGGTGCGAGGCACCTGCTGAGCTGCCTGCCAATCCGCGGCCCCGTCGACAGCTGGATCGGGCTGAAGATGTCCGCGAACTGGGACAACATGTACGGGTACAAGATCGGCGTCGGCTCGTCGCTGGCGGCGCGGTCCGAGCTGAAGCTGCCACCACGCAAGGAGCTGGCCTCGTTCTTCCGCTTCCGAGCATTCGCGGCGCTGACCCCGCTGTGCTCGCAGAAGCTGTATGCCTCGTCAGCTGCCGCCATCGATGGCCAGATGTCCGGTGGAGGTCGTCACCGAGGTCAGAATTGGCGCAAGAAGGACACGGACATTGCGTACAGCGGCAACAACAAATCGTAAGTTCTCATATCTACCAATACAACGAGTTGAACATTGTAGAGTCTGGTTCTTCTCGTATGACTAGTCTCGATGGATTATCCTACGACCAACCATCTCCACACGATCCAAACCAGTCGCACCAAACGAAAAGTGACCGTTAAGTTGAACTCGAACGGTTCGAATACGATCGACCATCCGCGCCAGTGTTCGGTGCGAAATATTTCTCCCGATCCCGCCTTCGAAGATATTAGCTGTGACAGATCGAAAATTGGCGCTCGTTCAAAACCGAAAAGCTCGCACAGGCGCATCTGCATCCAACAATAATCGGCGCACCTCGATTCAACACAAATCTGTTGAAGTCACAATTACTCTCTGTGTGCCAAACACTCACGCGGAGTATCACAGCGTACGCGTGGAGGAACCACACGTTGCATGCAACGACTTATAATAGAGCAGGTGGCAAGAGCACTCCACAAGAGAGCAAGGCAGGTGAAGGAGCACATTGGACGACCACCAGATCATCGGCATCGCATCATCATCGACATCGTTATCGACAATAGAAACAACGCAGCTGGCCGTCCACCGGAACAGAGGACCATCTCTGTTCGCAAAGATCTCTGTCCAAAATCCAATTCCGCCGTCGTTCGTGACTCAGGAGAGGCTTCAGCTTCGGCCATCTCGACAGTCGGAGAAGGCATCTTGTGGAGTATCGCAGCCATCTTGCGTCCATCCGCAGCGGAGCACACTTGCATTCCATCTGGGCAGCAGCATCAGATTCTCGGCAGGCGCAGAGAACGGATCGATCCATCGAGGTGCTGTCGAAGTCCTCACCATTCCTCCCATCCGTGACTTTCAACAAATTCAGTCATCCCAGTTGGCTTGAACGAGCGAACAGAGCAGATCAGAGTTGAGTTGAGTCGAGTTGAGTTGAGTGAGACAAGCACAGAAGATCATCAGCAGAGCACACTTTCGCGCCTCTCCCACTCGAATTCCCTCCCATCCAAACGCCGCAGACGCAGGCGGTGTTGTCGTATCCAAGATGATGGTCGGATCGAGACCTCGGACATCGTCGCGGGCCCAGGCGGAGTTGCGATCCAAGCGAGGTCATGGCCACAGCAGATCGGGGTCATCGTCCACGCTGTCGGTTGCCACAGCCGGAGGGGCCATCGTCACGCAAGGATCCTCGTTGGCGAGGCCACCCAGCGAGCGGTTCTTTCCGCTGCCACCGGAACTCGATCTGGACGCCTTCCAGAAGAAGCACTACCTGCAGGACATGTCGCGCAACAAGGAGAAGTGGACCAACATGGCCAGGGAATACTACACGCAGTGCACTGCCAGGGTTCACGCCGCCGGCAATCACTTCGGAGACATCTACCATGGCGGGATCGGCATCACCAGCTTCCTCACCATGAAGCTGGGCGATCGCTTGATGCTCAAGGATGGCGCCAGTCTCAATCACAAGAAGTACATCCAGCAGGCTCTGGAATCGGCGCGCAACGCGGCGGACTTCTGCCAATCCAACGCCCTCATCTTCCAGCCCAGCACGGCGAGGAACCTCGCGTCTCCGCCGCCGATGCTGCGAGGCCGGTCTGCCACCAAATCATCAGCTTCTTCCGTCTCCTCGACCGCCACGCACAACACGAATGCCACCAACAGCACCAAACGCCGGTCATCGAGCGGGAGCAACAACAAGCGCCTCAGGCATCACGTCAGCTTGCTCCAATCGGAATGGGTCGGTCCCAGATGTATGATGGTTGCCTGCTACGTGCGTTTGAGGAAGGTGGACCGCGCGCGAAGCGTTGCGGACGAAGTCTTGAACATGCTCGAGGCATCCTGCCCAATACCATCCTCCAGGAAAGGGTCATCATCATCGATGTCATCGCGGCAGCGACAGTCATCGATGCCACCGAACGACATGCTGTCGGGACGTGCTGGCGCTCTGCAGGCCATCCTCTTGCTGCGCCAGGAACTGCAGGATCCAGCATACGGAACCGCATTCTTTGTGGCGCAGGCCAGATATTTGCTCACGACTGGCTTTGCCACCGCACGATCCAAATCATCCAGCGTCGAGTTGGTGTGGGAAGGTTCCACGCCCACCGCTGGCCTCACCTCGCCACGCAACACGCCCAAGTTCTTCCTCGGCACAGTGCACGGCACCGTCGGCATCCTACACACGATCCTGGGAATGACCAGCGACGAATGGAAGGAGCTCGACAAGCAGCTGCCACGAGCGTTCGACATGATCCGGCTTGCCATCGACTCCTTGTCCACCCAGGTCTACAAGGAGTCCGGGAACTTGAAACCGACCCTCAACTCCACAGTCCCGGATCGCCTGGTGGAATGGTCCCACGGTGCACCGGGCTATTGCTTGCTGCTGCTGCGAGCCTCGCAGGTGTACGAGTCGTGCCAGACGGAGTACATCCAGCAGGCCGCCAAACTCGCGCATGCTGTGGTATGGAAACGTGGCTTGCTCACGAAGGGCATCGGTCTGGGATACGGCATCACGGGCAACGCCTACGTCTTCCTCGCCTTGTCGCACGTCCTTCAAGCCAACCAGATGGACGATGCCATGCTCTGGAAGCAACGGGCCATGTACTACCTACATTATGCCGCCGATCATCTGTCTTCGCTCCTCGAGATTCCCAATCGACCGTATTCGGTATTCGGAGGGCTCGGCGGACTCGCGGTGCTTTGTCTGGATATTCAGGCGGACATCGAACGCGAGGAAGCAGCAGCGCCAGAAGATGAGAGCAAAATTGGAGACGCGGGCAAAATCGGCGTCTACTTTCCACTGTACCAATCCTCGTCGTATCCACATCCATGTGCGGACAACGCTGCGGTGCAAGAGGCAATGGGAATTGTGGCATCGCCCTCCGCGGAGGAAAAGCAGCGCATGCAACGCGATACAGCGGAGGCCGCCAGGCAGGAACGGCTGTTTCATCAGGAGCAAGTGCACGTGCGTCGGCAGGAGCTGGAAAAGAAGAAGACCACGGCGACGATGTCGCAGATCAAATCCAAATCCGGCAGACAGCCCAGTCCGACAAGGTCCGGACAGCCAATGCCATCCGTCGGCTCCACCTTTCCTTCCAGAATCATCCGCCCTCGATTTGCACCATCATCGGCATCTCGTGAGCAACGCGGCGACAGCAGCAGTCCTCGTCCGGTCCCCATCGAGATCAAGTCCAAATCCACAGGCCACCCACGCGCGAAGACTGTATCCGACAGTCCCATGGCATCATCCGTCAACGGCATGGATTCACCTGCCATCGGCGAAGCCTCCATCGGTCCCGAAAACGCCGAGCCATTCCGACGCAGGCATCTAACGCAGGTCAAACAGCGGCTGGATTTGTCCACGCCCGGAAAGAAGGTCACTGCACCCAAGAAACGCTCCGTCAACGCCAAGCGAAGCACGGCAGCATCATCCTCGTCGCGACTCCCCATGGGTGCCAACCGAAGGAAAGCACCTGTGCCGCGTCACACAGGACAGCGTCCCAAGAAGGTCACGCCTACCCAACCGGATCCAGCTGCGCGCAGCAAGCGCAAACCACCGGTTCCCAAGTTCCGGCGTGCCACAGACACCAAGGAACCCGCACAACATTCGCCTACTGAAAGCGAGACCGCTTCTGCGAAGGCGTCTGCCACGACGGAGCCTGCAATCGACGCTGCAATGTCGACTGCAACCGTGCCCGCTGAAATTGTGAATGAAGACCATGTCATTTCCAGCGAGAAGCCTCATGAGGATGATCCATCGGCAAAAGTGACACCCGCAGAGGAACTCAAGCCCCAAGATGAGCAACCGTCCTCGTCCAAACAGACGGAGCCAACCTCCGGTGAGCCAAAAACCGATGCAACCAAGCAGTCGTCGTCGGCTGCTGAACCTTCGCAATCGCCATCACCACCAAGGTACATGAGTCCCACCAAATCCAGGCTGTCACCATACGAAGCGGATGGCTTGGGTTCTCGAGCGCGCACATTGAGCTTCGAGAAATCGCTGCGTTCGTCAGATTCGTCCCCGTATCGTGACAGGTCGAGGTCGCCGATGGCCCCACCACTAGGATCGACGAGGGCAAGGCCCGATCCAATTCAAACGAACATGTCAGCTGGTGGTGACCCCGCTCAAGATTCCACGAAATCGCAAACGGCGCGTGCTTCGTCTCCCCGTCGAGTCCCAGGCAGCGGAGACAGCCGTCCTTCCTCCACACGAAGCGCAAAGCTGGATACGCCGACATCGGCGCAGGAGAAGAAACTCATGCTGATCCGACAGGAGGCTGCCGAGAAACGCATCAAGCGAGAAGAACGCACGAAAAAGGCAGCGGCCGAAAGGAAACGGCAGGAGGCAGAGAAGGAAGCAGCGGCCAAGACCAAGCGTGACGAGGCACGGCAGCGGGAAGAGCGCAAGAAGCTCGTGGAGAAGGCCCGGGAGATGAAAAGGAAGAAGGCCGAGCGGGAGAAACGTGCGCAGCTGCTCGCCAAGAATACTGAGGATGCAAGAGAACGCGCGAAGGCGACGGAGGCAGCTCGCGTCGCCATGAAGACGGAGCGCCTTGCCCAAACGCGCATCGAGAAGCAAAGGGAGGCCGAAGCCAGAGCCGCGGAAGAAGCCCGACTTGCCGAGGAGTCACGAAAGCGCGAAGTAGAAAAGGCAGCAAGGAAGAAGGAAGCCGAAGCAAAGACCGCGGAAATGGAGAGGCTGGCGGAGGAAATGCGAGAAGAACGGCGGCAAGCCGAGATGCAGAGCGCGCAAAAGAAGGCGGTGGCTGCGGCCGCGGTTTTGGAGGAGGCCAAGCGACAAGCGGCCGAGGCAGAGCAGAAGCGACAACTCGAGCTGGAGCGCAAGGTAAAGGAGGAGGAGGAACAGATATTGAAGAAGCTGGAGGCAGAGGCTCAATTGCAAGGCAAGCTCAAGGCGGAAGAAGAAGCCAAGGCACGTGCAATGAAGGAGGAGCATGAAAGGGCCAAGAAAGAAGCAGAGCGTATCAAACTTGAGGAGACAGCCAAGATGCACGCTCAGGTGGAACTGCGCAAGATGAAAGAAGAACATGAGCGACAGCTGCGGGAAGAGCAAGAAGCCACCGTCGAGGCCGAGGAGAAGGCCTGCCGTGCTGCGGAGGACGAGCTCTCCAAGCTCATGCAACAGGAAGACATCAAGATGCAAGCTGATGCCATACTGCGATCACGTGGCGATGGCAGCGGCGGCGATACGACACCGCAGAAGCCAAAGAGTCTGGATGGTATCCTGAAGAAAGCGGAGAACCCTCCGAAGGTGCAAGCTGCCCCTGTGCCCAACATCGGCAACGAAGAATCGGAGGTAGACGATCCGACTGCAGGATTGGACATACTGCAGCAAGAGCTGTTGAACAGCGCAACGGAGTTGGAGAATCTGGTCTCATTCAGCATTGACGATGCCGCTCTGAACAAACCGACGGAGTCCAAACCAGCTGCTCCAACGGTCGTCATCACCCCTCCAGTCTCCAAGCCGGTTGACGAAATCGCAGAGAAATCAGAATCAAAGGAGAAGCCATTCGAAAACTCAGATGTCATCCCCGCTGCTGCTTCAGCCGCTACGTCGGCTTCGAATGCAACTGCACCGACCAGGGCGACAAGCAGTAAAGTGCGTGCAAGCAGCGGCATGTCCTACGCGCAAGTTGCCGCTGCTCCTGCTCCTGCGCTTGCTTCTATTTCGGCTCCTGCAGTTGACCAGCATGGTGGAATCAAACAGCAAGACGTGAAATCGCCCGAGAGTAATGCAGTGACAATCGAATCCCAAAGCAGCCAAGATCTTCAAGACCAGCCCAGCACGTCGGAAGATGTGGATGAGGAACGCCGGGCGGCCGAAAGCGCAGCGCTTGCTCGCATCAAAGCGCAGGTGGAACAGGCCACCAAGCGCATGGCAGCCGATGAGGGGAACAGTGACGCCATACAACTACCTTCATCTGAATCTGCGAGCTCGGACAAATTGCACGATCTACCGTTGCAGCAGCACCTCAAGAACAATCTCGAATCGCTGCGGCGTGGAGGACGACGAGATCAGGATGAAGCCGAAGACTTCTCCGTCTGGTCTGGATCGACACGCGATATCGAGACGTATGTGAGCGAAGACGACGCCTTCGTCCCGGGCGCGCTGAAGGGATTCCTCAAGGCGGCCAACCAGCTCATGTCGGATAAGTTCGATTCGGTACTGTGCGCTGGCACAGAGCACGAGCACACCATGCGTGAGGGGAGGACTTTCCCGATCATGCCAAGCTACACGGATGATTCCGGAATCGCCGCGAAGACACAAGACGAGCAACGACAAAGGAGCAAAGGTGATGAGGCCGCCGTCGCTGTTGCCACCACCAAGGATCAAGAATCGCCGTCGCAGTCCGACGAGCACACGGGGCAGGTTGCATCGAACATCAAATCGCATTCGACAGAGACTGAACTCATAAACAATCAAGGTAAGGGCACCCCGACCACCGGCAAGGCCACGTCTCCGAAGACGGAGGCTGGGATCGAAGTTGTCACAAGCGAAAGTGCGTTCGCGGAGGAAGATGCCGACGAAGGGAAGGATGTCATTCGCCACAACGTCGACTCCAGCGATAAGACTACTGCGCATGACGATGAGGGCGAGAATGAAGACGACGATGATTACATTCCAGAATCACTGAGGAGTTTCATCGAGGACGCCGACCGGGTGATGGTGGACCAAATTGAAGACGTCATGGCACTAACGGCCAAACCCGACAAAAGTTCATTTGAAAGTGAGGAATACGATGCCGTGATGGCACCTGCCATCGATGAGTTGGAGGCCACGTTGGCAGCGACGTTGCCAACAGTGGAAGGCCTTGCTCATGGAGGTGACGGAGCGAAGGACAAGATGGATGTTGATGAAGACGAACCCGCGCTCGTCGATGAACGAAAAGCCCAACCACTGGACAACGCCGTTTCCAACCAAGTTGCTCCACCTTCCGAACAGGACAAGAACACCAGCGCATCCCCCGGTGATCAACCGCAATCCACACTTGCGGAGAAGGCACGGAAGGTCCAGCAGGAGGCCTCCGCAAAGCCACGCAAGCGCCAGCCCCCCTGTCCCGAAGACTTCATCGGCAATGTTCCAAGCAGGAGCTACAGCAATGGCAGCAAAAAGCAGGAGATGGAGACAACGAACGCTCCCGCGGTCGCCAACAATGCAACAAGAGAGGCGGAGCAATCCGAAAACAAGCAAGCCGGCGTCGCCGATGTCGAGATGAACGTTGAGTTGCAACCCAGCTCGGACAGCGAGGACTTCGTTCCAGACTCCATGCGTGAATTCCTGGCCGAGACCGACAAGACTTTGCAGGCAGGGATCGACGATTTGCTGAAAATCGCAGACGACGATGCGGCTGGCAAGAGGGTCGTCCGCAGCGAAGGCAGCAACAACATGGTCGAGTTGGGGATGGGTGATGAAGAACCGATGAAGAGCCCAAGCACCTCATATGATGAAGCCGAAGGTGGCGCACCTGGCACGAAACTCTCCGTGATGTCGCCGGTCGAAAGTTCCATCGAGGTGACCCTGTCATCCGACATCCAGGAAACCCAGAAGTTGCAGAAGAACGCGGCCACCGAGGAATCCATCGAACTGTCCGACATTGGGATTTCGAATGTGAAGACGCCAAAGGGCTCCAAAGGCGGGGCGGCGGGCAAGAAAGGAGATGAAGGCGGCAAATCGAACATTTTCAGCTTCGGCGCCAAGCCTCAAACTCCAAGGTTGCGCAGCGCCGCACCAGGGTTCCGGATGGGACGGGCAAATAGAGCGCAGGTCGCACCAAGCCCAGTGAACGAGAGTGGCAAGAAGGACAAATGAGGAGGACAGGATCAAGCCAACGGCAGCACACGACCAGGCATGCTATAGAAATGAATGGAAAGCGATTAAAGACATAAACGCCCATGTATTATAGAGAATGGTGCTCCTCCACCTGTGGTGAAATGTTTGGTCTGGAGCTTCGACCGCAAGATGCATCATTGCTCAATTTGCGCGAAAACGGCAGCTTGGCACAACAGTACATCTGTTTGCATTGTGACTGTTAATGGTCGCCATCCGTTGTGTGGAGTACCTCGAGCAAAACAGCAACTCTTCTGCAGTGATTGAAATGCAGCGGAGCACAACAGTGTTTGGCAGAGCTCAATTGCTACGGTAGTGCACTTGCTATCTCTAGGCAGCCAGCGCCTTGATAACGGCTTCCGCGGCAGCCTCCGACGATTGAGGATTCTGTCCGGTGATGAGGTTGCCGTCAATGCAGACCTTGGAATTCCAGTCATCGGCCTTTTCATAGTTGGCGCCCTGCTCCTTGAACCTGGTCTCGATGAGGTACGGCACCAGCTCGACCTTCTGCACGGCCTCTTCTTCCGAATCCGCAAATCCAGTCACCGTCTTGCCCTGCACGAACGGCTTTCCATCCGGCGTCTCGCAATCGCACAAGCAGATGGGTCCGTGACAGACCGTCGCGACGATCTTGCCGGCATTGTACATGGTCTCGATGGCCGATTTGAGGGTCGCATTGTCGATGAAATCCACGCAGCATCCGTGCCCGCCCGGCATGTAGATGGCATCGTAGTCGGATGGGAATTGGAGCGTCTCAAGCTTCTTGGAATGCATGAACTTGCCCATGGCGGTGGCGTCGTGCAGGAATTTCTTGGAGGCATCGGTGAAGAAGGGATCACTGAGACTGCCGGCATCGACGGGGATGGCACCGCCAGCAGGCGAAGCGATGGTGACCTCGTATCCGGCCTCGACGAATTTGTAGTACGGTGCGGCGATCTCTTCCATCCAGACGCCGGTTTCTTCGGTCTCCTTCAGGATGGGAGCCGATGTGCTGATGAGGACGATCTGCGGGTTGTTGCAGAAATCATGGAGGCAAGGTGAGACGATGATGGGCAGTATCACAACAAAGCGAAGCAGGATGATCTGTGTTGATTCGTGTAGATCCTCGCACCGCCATTGTGTTTCGTTGTATTCTGCTTCCACATGCGGAGTCATTGGTCCTGCTCGTACTACACTTGTCCGCAACACTGACCAACCAACGCGGCTTCACCAACATCGTTCAGGGAGACTCACCTTGACCATGGTGACTTTGCTGTTGGTGCTTTGTGTACTTGTTGATCGAATGGTTTTGTGATGATCGGGAGACGATACGAGTAGTGTGTGTGTGTGTGATGTGAAGTTATTAGAGGCCTATCGCATTTCACATTGGGAGTCCCACGGGGAGTTGTCGGAAAAGGAGAAAAGCTTACTTTTTATGTCGGAATTGGCAAGACTAAGTACTTGATTAGACATAAATATGTGGTTTGCACCCATCATGGTACTTTGTTTGTTCCTACTACTATTGAGTACTTAGTTAGTTCTCTCCTTTGTGTTTCTGTTTCTGTTGTTTTCGTTGTTTTTTGGTGTTTGTTTTGGTTTTGTTCGTGCTGTTGTTGTTATTCTGTGTGATCTACTCTGGGGAGTAGTGCTCTCTGTCTGTGATTTCTGTGCTTTGCTGCTTCTCGTGTGATGTTTCTGGTGTTGACGCATTCACGGTGATGCGGTGATTTTGTTGTTGTTGTTGTTGACGCATTCAGGCTGATGCGGTGTGCTGCGTTGCGCTGCACTTAGGCGTTCACAGTGTGCCCTGTTGCATCGGCAGACACAACACTGCCATTCACTCCATCAGGCATTCCTGCTGCAGCTCCGCCTGATACCTCATCCACTTTCAGGCGGAGCACATCATCACGACGTGGGGCATCCTCACCGTTGCGGGGGCGCACAGAGCCTGTCAGAGCTGTCATCTCCATCTCGACAGTGGGGATGGAGCTCCCAGTACTGCTGGATTGAGAGGAGCTCCAGACTGGGTCGGGAACGCCACCACCAGGCAACCCGCTGGGATTGTGGGAAGCCAGGGATGCGTTGGTGTGAGCTTGAAGGAGCTGCGCCTCAAGCTCAGCCAGCCGAGCCTGCGCATGCTGCTCACGAGCATAAGCTTCGTTGCGCATGGCCTCGAACTGGGCCCGAGCTTCATGCTCAATTCGGGCCTTGGCCTGAGCATCAAGCTGGGAGCGCTCTTTTGCCGCACGCAAGAGAGCCTCGCATTCGGCCCGTTCCTTGCGAGCTAGCTCTTGCGCTCGAGCAACTTGGGCCGCGGCCTCGCGCTCCATCTGCTGGCGGATCGCAGCAGTCTGCGCAGCAGTCTGGGCAGCATTCTGGGTGGCTGCTGCAGGGCTGGCAAACCCGCCACCAGAATTGGGAATCGGAGATCCGAACGGAGCAGGATGATGGTTGCTGCTGCCACCGCCTGGTTGGGTTGGAGCAGGATGGCCAAAGGGGTGGGAGCCAAATCCTTGTGCAGTCGGGACGGCGGGCGCAGGCATGATGGGATTGAAGGAGTACACCATCCCATCCAAGCCTCGGACGCCACGACGACCAGCCGTCCCGAACTGCTGCTGATTGAAGTTCTCCTGAAAAAAGCAGAACGTCACCAGTGTGGTGGTACCAAGGTAGTTCTCCACGATCTCGAAGTTGGGTTCCTCGAGGTCCTTGGTCTTGACGTTGCGGAAGAGGCTGTCAATCTTCCTTGGGAGGCTGAACTGGCAGCTGACAACAAGCTCGCCTGCATCGTCGGTGACCTTCCGAGCGAGATCCTGGAAATAATTTTTAGCCGCCGCAAGGCTTGTAGAAAACCCTTTGTCGTATCCGTAGACTCCGTAGATGCACTCTGCTGTGAAGTACATCTTTGGTACCTTGTATGTCAGCTTCAGTGTCCACCCTTCATCCTCCGTAGACAGCGCCACAGAATCTGGATCTACCTTTGCGTCCAGGACCACAAACATGTGAATCCCCTCACGGTAGCGCCCAGTTCCATTCGCAGCTGTCAAAGGATCGAAAGCACGTTCAGTGAATGATCCGAGCTTGACCATGTCCAGTGCAGGGCTCATGGCGCGATCTGCACTCCGGATTCCCATCTTGCCCATGGCATCCACGATGGTCTTGTCGTTGGGTGTGGCGTCGCGCTTGGGGGCAGGAGGAGGTGTTGGCTTGTTCACGTCTCGGACAGGGGGTCCACGAGGGCCTTGAACTCCACGACGAGGCATAATGAATGGTGGGGTAGCTTGAGAGAGATCGTCGTCAACGAATCCTGGGTCGAGCTCCAAGCTGTCTGAAGATACAGCAGAGCCGAGACGATCAGAATGAACAGAAGGAAGGTAACTTTCGTCGTCGTCCGAAGAAGAACCGCGAGCAAGATCAGCAGCAGGAGGGTGATTGGCATCAGTGTTGTTAACAGCGCCTTGTGCTGGTCGGTAGTTCAGGTCGATTCCGCGTTGTTCACGCAATTCTGCAAGGCGTTCTGTGGAATCCAGACCGCACCTCTTGCGAAAATCAGATCCAAATCCTGTGCACAGCAAAGCAAATCAGAGCTGTGTGAGAAGAGATTTGGTTCACGAACATGTCAGGACAGTCGGCGATCACAATAATAGTCACAACAGGCAACATCACAAAACGGACGCACCTTTTCCACTCTCGAGGAACTTCAGCAGACGGGCCCAACAATTGAGGAAATTCTTCTTCGTGTTCTTTTGGCTGTAGAGACTGTGCCACTCGACGTGCGACTCCCAGAAGTTCGAGAAGCCTTCCTTGGTTGGTTGGAAGCGAGGAGGATTGGAGATGAAACCTTTGATGATGTAAGCAGCGTGATCTCCTGCGGGTGACCACCTTTGAGCTCGAGCAACTTGGATTTGTGCCATCTTGGAGGTAAGCTGAATTGTGGGCTTGTGATGGACACCCCTGCTACAGCAGATACTGCGAGTGCAACGCTGCAAACAACTCGACCAATGCTGGGGGATGGTATCATCGATCGATCAACCAGCTGTCTATTCAAATCAAGCACGCAGGTAGGAGTAACGCAGCCAGACTACGGCAAGCATTCAGGCTGTCACATTCGTCATTGCCTGTTTCAATCAACAGTATTGCACAGATGAGGAGGATTGTGGTGCGTACATGAGGGCATGAGGTGCCATCATCCTGTTTTGTTCGGAATGCAACTTCCTCGTGGGTCGAATTTGCTTTTTGTGGGAGCTCAGTTGGATTTGGTGAGCATACTCAGCTTCATGTGCTTTGGACGGCTCACTTGGAATGATGTCTTCAAATCTGTATATTGACCCTCCGACAAGAAATTCTTAGGAACCGACGGTATTCGTTTTTGGGGGGACAAGTACCTGGTTTTCGCCGACAAGTCTCATGTGTGCTTTCCTACGCAACAGTCAGTAGTAGCTCACGTAGAAAACAAAAGACAGAATTTGTGGTTCGCCATTTCTACTCCGACAACTCTAAAGTTCTAGTCCGACGGTTACTAAACCGTTAATTTTCTTGCCTATTTAGTATCTGTCGGATGGAAATCGTGTACTTGTCGGATGCGAATTGCGTACTTGTCGGACGCCTTTTTGGCTCCTCGATTTGAAATGGTGTGGAGTGGAGTACTCAACGCTACTTGTCATTGGCTTGTGTCGAAGTTGGTCCCACCGAACAGCATGTTGACCCCGTCGCAGGACAGCTCATCGCAGAGGTGCGCTTTGGCCGATCGGCCTGTTCTTTGATTTGCGTTGCCACATGCAACGGAAGCAGACACACGAACCAGGGGTGGTGCTTCACAACGACGATTCAAGCCAAGCACCAACATCTCTTGCTCCTCTCTTCTGTGTCGAATTCAGACGAAGAAGAACACCATCCAACCCTCCCGGAGGCGGCCCCTCGGCGGAGGACACCATCAACTGGGGCACCCCAGTCACCACAGAACCATGCTCTTCGGTTTTCGCATCGCCATCATCGCACAGCCAACATCAATCAAAAACCACGAACACAACGTGATGCTCTGCTTCCAACGATTCAACTGCAGAGGGATGCGAATGGCTCCATGCCAGTGGCTGCATCTACTGGTGCAAGCCAGCAACCATTTACAGAAGAGAACAGATGAAGCAGACAACCCCATCATTGGACACGGATTCTCCCAAGTCAGTTGGCCGATCCTTCATGATTTGGAGAGGCAGGGACAGCAATCACTTCAGCTCCAACTTCTTCCTTCGAGCAAACACCCAACCAATGTTGAATGGTGCCTACGACCATCGGTACTCCATCGGCAGCGTGCAAGACTTCCTCGATCTTGCGCGCTACATCCTTCTCACCCCTGGCCAGTGCATCACCAATCTACGATGCCGATCAGGTGCATTTGGGGAGGACTTTACCGTTGCATTTGGGATTTCGCCTCATCTCTGCTCTGTGCTGTGGGCACTTGCAGCACGTCGTGGGGACCTGAAGCCAAAGCATCTCCTTTGGGCCCTGTACTACATGCGGCACTACCCATCCGTTCGCATGGCATGCGTCTTCCTTCGGACCACGGATAAGACTCTCAAGCTCCATATCTGGTCAGCCATCAAGGCTGTAGCAGATTTGAAAAATGATGTGGTAAGTCCCAAGGGGAATGCATTTCACTCACAATTGATTCAGCAACAAACAAGCTCACATCTTTTGCACTGCTTGTCTCTCTTTGACGTCGCCATGAAAAGATCCTGTGGGAAAACCGATACTCTGGGGATTTGAACAGATCATGCCTGGTCACGGTTGATGGCACTGATTTCAAGATCAACGAGCCAACCCCATTCGATCGCAAGTGGTATTCGCACAAGTTCCGATCGGCTGGAATCAGATATGAGATCGCTGTGTCGATCCAAAAGGGAGATATCGTATGGATGAATGGTCCGTTTGCTTGTGGGCGGCACCCAGACCTCAAGATCTTTCGCTCTTTGCTGAAACAGTACTTGGATGATGGTGAGATGGTGGAGGCTGATCGTGGATACCGCGGTGACGAAGCTGTCCGAACATCCGATGATTTTGTTACAGAGGCGGAGAAGCAAGCCAAAAGCCAAGCTCGTGCTCGCCATGAGACTGTGAATGGCCGCTTCAAGAATTGGAAGATCCTGGAGAATCGTTTCCGCCATGACCTGATGTTGCACAAGCATGTGATGAAAGCAATTGTCACTATAACCCAGCTTCAAATCGAACATGGCAACTCTCTATTCCAAGTACAATACTAGATTATACAAGTTTCAACAATACTGAGGGATTCGTAGTCTGGAACGCATCTTGCAACAGCAACCAGGAGAGTGAATCGCGTCGAATCCGGCAAATAGAAGAGCACTGCACCACCACTCATATACTATAATTGCATTAGATCTATTCTCAACTATTCTATTGACCAGATACACCACACCTTGTCCTAAACTGTGAGACGATGCAGCAATCCTGGGATGGATAGGACGTCAACGAGCATGTAAGCGCGGCACGATGAGAAAGTACTGCACTACTCTGCGTGCGCAAAATTGTGTGAGCTCTTCAGACAGTCAACTCGAGAACAAAGCGCAGCGAAGGAGACCCAATCGAGGAACCCCTTTCGCTTGAGTGTGTACAACATTGCTTCGTATTCAACGATACGAGACTCAACAACGCGACCATGGAGGTACGATCTCTCTCTCTGTCTCTCTCCAGAGGGAGTATGCTGCGGTGTGCGTGCACGGTCTGCGCATGTTGCAACAAAATGGAGCATGTCGGCGCGTGATCAGCTCTGATATCATTGCATGGGACAAGGATTCATACTCTATCAACATCGATTGGGCTGCTACTCCTTGAGTCTGCTGCTATCAATGTTGCACAAAGATGGATGAGAGTGACACCCAGTGCATAGTGATGTGGAGAGTGACGATTGGTGGTTGGTCATCAGGCCACCTCGCATTGTGGTGATTTTTTGCCGTGCGATACTGCTGGTGGATTCCTTGCACTCTACCCTGCAGGCAACTCTCACTGATGGGAATCAAACGCATCACATCATCAAGAAGGTAAATGGCGTGGGGTCGGGAACGATACTCGATCGTCCCTGGTGGGCTTTTGATGAGTTCAATATAATAGTAGTACAAGCCAACAAACCAGAAGACAAGGACTTGTTCTGCCAACCAAGACGACAGTGCGCTTTGTGGACCACCGCAGCAAAGTGTGACGAGAATGAGCAACACCAAAACACGCAGCGAGGAAATCCCATCCCCACACACGCCACAATGCGGGACTCAGAGATGATCGATTGCTCTCGTGAACCAACTCGGCATTCTTGTCCTAGTCGTATGAGTCGAACATCTCGAATCGATTGCGGTCCATCACGTGTGGCGAACTGGCAACTGGCAGTTTCTTGTCATTTGTGAACAGACTCCGACACGAAAAACGTGATTTTCTCTTTTTCCGACAACTCCCGGTACAAAATAACCTGATAATGACATTTTTAGAGGGGCAACATGCGAACTTCCCCCTCGGAAAGTGAAACTCGATTGCGTTTTAGGAGCCAAAAACACAATTGAGTTTCACATTGCAGTCCCGGCAATCCAACCTTCCACGTGTTGGAACGAAACGAATGGCCAATCATTTCTCTTCATTTGCAGAAATGTTGAGTCGTCCTTGTCGTGACAATGATATTTTTTGAGATGCTAGTGATGATGAAACTAGCATTCCGAATGAGAGGTGCATGGAGCGATAGAGAGCGATTACGATGTCGAATATGCCTGCAAGCTTCACATATGATATCTGCGCGCAAATAGAAAAGGACCCCTTCATGATCCAGCTGAGGAATCATTGCTCATATCCTATTTCACCCGATACAACATCCGCGGCGTGTTCCTGATGCTCTGAGGACTAGTGTAGTCAGATACGACCAGGGACTTCGACCAACGCGCATTTTGCATCTTTTGGAGATCCTGACTGCCATATCGGAAGTCCTTGTTGGTCTCCAACCAACCCAACGCGCAATCGTAATAGTTCTGTGTAGACTGCGTGGAGACCTTCTATTGGACAACAAACTGCTGATCCATCTCCATGATACAGTGATCAAGAGGTCTCTGTCATCGATATTGGCAACAGAGCCTTGAACAAGCTATGAATCAGCAGGGACAAAGTGCTTGCGCATATGTTACCGGACCTCTGTTAGTAGCAAAGTTGAGAAAGAAGAGATGGCAGCGAAAATCTCAGAACACGAAGCCCCCACGAGAAGAAAGAGAGATGTGCGTTGCGTGCAACTCAGAGCACACCCATTAATGATCCTATCAACCTTTGGTCTCAACAAGTGATGCGATAACATGCAAGGAGCATTCATATCAGAGCAGTCTAAACTAGAGCTCTATTCTACAGAAGAGAAGCCGATTCAGTCATGTTGGTCGTCTTTCTGAGTAGGTCACGAACTAGTCACGAGTACCAATGTGAAATCCGAACGTGAGTGCCACATGTGACATGAACACAGGGGTGTGAATGTGAAATGCGATAGGCCTCTATTATGACTCGTCTCTGTTGTCTCTGCTGAGGCTGTGAACAGGGGTTCATTTGCTGCTCCGTCTGGCCTTCGACCGTATACCAACACCCCCCCCCACGCTGACGCAGTCAGCGGAAGTTACAAATCCGGACTCCTGTAGTCGTTTACATATGAGGGCACGTTGCGACCCATAACTAGGTCAACGTGCCGAAAGAACAGGACCACGGGTGTCTGTTTCGTGCAGATATCACATGCGTTCATCTCTGAGGAGACCTCTGGATAGGCGACAAGGTCTGTCTCGACCCAATCGAGGACCGCGAATTCTCGGATGGCTATGTGTCTTGAGTTCCGAGTGGGCTGACTGGCACTGGCCATCAGCCGGGCACCGCGATTATCCTCGAAGATGGGGGTTGCGAACGGTTGTGTCACGCCAACTTTATGGAGAATCGACCGCAGCCAAAGAGCCATCTTGCCGGCATCGCTGGCTGCAACAAATTCCGCCTCTGTGCTGCTCATGGAGACCGTGGGCTGAACCCTGGTCTTCCATGCGATGGCACCACCTGCAAACATCATGACGATGCCTGACACGGACCGGCGGTGACGTATATCAACACCCCAATCGGCGTCGACGTACCCATATAGCGTAGAAGCCTCGAGCTGGCGCGTGGCATTGACGTCGTGCGTAGAATCGCCATGTGGTGACAGCTTGGATGGGGCCGGCACATCGGGAAGATCGACAAGTGACGCTGGCCGCCAGTATGTTATGCCATAGTCTCTGGTGCTCGCGACATACCGCATGAGGAACTTGACAGCTTCGAAGTGAGCTTCGCCTGGATTGTTTGAGAATTGAGAGAGTTTGACAACGGGAAAAGAAATGTCAGGACGGCATGATATCATAGCCCATATGAGCTCACCGATGGCTTGGCGGTACCCAAACTTGAACCTTGTGGCCAGAGCGGCTCGCTCCTTGTCATCGCTTGGAACGTCAGCATTGTCCAAAGTCTTGACATACGAGTTGTCCGACAGCATAGGCAATCTGTGAGTGTGCCGCATGTTCTGCCACTTGTTGCGCTCCAGCATCTTGTCCACGTAAGATGTGCAATGTATGCGCACGAATCGCCGAGCTTGATCAACATCGAGTCCGTTATAGTGTACCATGAGTCCTTGTCGAGTGATGGGCTGGAAGAGGCGCTTGTCGAGCATGTCGCAGAATGTATCGAAGACACTCTGTGATGGAGCAGCGACTGCAAAATCATCCACTTGACGTAGCACGTAGATCTTGTTGTGACCAATGGCCCCAGTGTACAAACAAGGAGCATGGGTTGTCGAAGTGAACCCGATTTGTTGTAGGATGCCAGTGATGTGCTTGCTCCAGAGGCGAGGTGCTTCAGGATGACCTTGAAGGTTCTTGTTGACCGGGATGACGTGGCCGCGAGGAATAGTGGTGCCATGTTTCTGTTTCCACCACGCTTGATACGGCTCATCCACTTTCATGAAGTATCGTTGTTCGCCAGCTGGGGCTTCTGCAAAAGCGTTTGTGACATCCGAGCTGTACACCTTGAGCTGTTGGATTGCAGCAATGCCAAGGAGAATCCTGAACTCCGTCAAATCAGGCGTAGCCGCATAGGTGTGTCCGAATATTCGAGCATGTCCTCCCCTGGTAGAGCCATCGCAAACAGCGCGTGCCTTCTTCCGATTATTCTCATGTGTCTTGACCACGTAGACCCAGACCCAATTGAAGATGGCTGCGTCTGCGGGAGCTGGAACAGGATCGCCAAACATTTGCTGCGCATCGTACTGGTCCAGCTGCTTGAATTCCGCGGCCTGCCACTGTTCCCAGTCATCTTGCTGTAGAAGCATTCGTCGAGTGAGCTTGACTGGTGCATTGGCAACACTGGTGGCATGTGCTTGGGGAGTGGACGTCTCGATGATATCTCGGATATGTTTCATCTGATCGAAGTACATCTGCGGGACCCCGTGTTGAGACAGATTGTTGCGAACGTCATCGAATGCGAACACAAACTCTGCAGTGGTAACACGTTGTTCACGCAAGGCCTGTATGGCTTGCCGCGCGTCCATGGCTGTATGCACCTGTTGACCTTGAATTGAAATGAGGTGCGCCTTGCGCAGCCTGGACCGCCATCGCGTGATACGTGCAGCCGGTTGACCTGACTTGCACTGTTGAAGCTGAAGCCGATGCCGTTGCTCATCATACCGAAACTCGAACCCAAGGAGGCCGTCCGTACCACGCACGTCCACACTTTGGCTGAATGGATACCCAAACGGTTCATCGGTCGTGTCAACATGCACGATATCGACTTGTCCAGTTTCTGTGCACCTTGCAGCAGAGGCATGGACATGCGAATGATCGAGGATGTCTCCCAACGGAAGCGGTATCGCACACGCCGTCGCCGGAATCTTGGCATGCCTTGTGACGATGGTGGGGTACACAGGCTTGGTAATGATCTTGCTTGGCGTTGGTTCCACAGCAGGTGTGGGGAGTCCCAGATCGTACAGCAACGCTGGCCCTGGAGGTCTGTTGGAAGACATGTAGTGTGCCTCATCAAAGACAATGTTGCCAGCCCGCTTGAATCTTCCAGAGTTGATATCGTAGTACTCATGCACTGACGCCGTAGCTGTGTGCCCAACGAAGATGCCATCGTATGTATGAACGTCGAGCTTTGCGGCAGCCTTGCCAGGCTTCTTCACAGTGACTCGTGCACCAAACACACGGAGATGACTGAGGTCTGGCGCGACACCATGTTGAGCCTCATACGGCGTTCTTCCAAGTGTAGAATGATGAAGTCGATTCTTGAGGTACACTGCATGAGTCAACGCCTTGGACCAGAAGTCAGGTGTGAGCCCGGACGAGTAAAGTAGCGCCCTCACCATGGTGCCAAAGGTCTTGTTCAGCCGTTCCACTTTCCCATTCATCCATGCGCAATCTGCTCCAGTAGGTTCAACGTTGTATCCACATTCCTGGACCATGGTACCAAACTGACTGGACCTGGCCAGCTCACCGCCCAAGTCGACACGAACCGCACGATAGCCCTCGCGGCGCCCAAAAATAGTCAGGGTCTGTCGTACAGCCATGATGGGTGGGGATTTGTCCTTGGTAAGAAACACCCACACATAGCATGTACACGCATCGACCACAAGAAGGTACGCGCAAAACCCATCGACGGAGTGGATGACCCGTTGAGCGCTTTGGGACTTCTTGCGCTGGCCGTACGCATCGTCAGTGGCCCTCATGAACCCAAAGTCGACGTGAAACCTAGCGCCAGCGACGTTGGCTGTAGCCGTGTCATTGGGGCCGCGTGTGGCATGTTGATATCCTGCCTTGCTGCACGTGTCACAGTGTCGAAGTGGGTGAATGTGCCGTGTAACAGATGCCGGAATACCGGTGGAGCACTTGGAAAGCTTCTGCAGCTGCGCCATGCCCACATGTCCAAGTCGTAGATGCCAAAGTTCCGACAGGAGCGTAGGCGAGGCCTGTCTCAAGGTCATGGCACGCGGACGAACGCCTCCGAAGAAGTACAGACCGTTGCGAATGTACAGCGGCACTCGAAGATTGTTATCTGGAGACTTGAAGACGATGTGAGCATTGTGTCGGGTGGATTCAATGCCGAAGCTGTTGTATGGGTTGTCACGTTGTCGGATGATAGACTGTGGCGACACAAGCGTGTCAGCCAGTCGTGGGCACAGAAGAGTGTGCACCAAAAGATGCGCGCCGCCACCACATGATATCCGCATGTACCCTTCTCCCGGGCACTCCATAGCAGGCGAAGACGAGTCCGCTGCCTCAAGGCTGGAAGGAGTAGTAAACGCGGTATAGTCACTGAGGAGACGCGCATGTGGAGTCGCGCAAACGTTGGCACCTAGATCACACTGACCGTGAATTCGTTGGCGCCATTCGCTGTCGCGAGACCCTGCAAGTGCATTTGCACGGAGCGGGACCGTCGTTGACGTCATGAAACGATCCGGCTCTGTGAACTGCACTTGGGTTGAGGCAGTTTGTAGCGGAGATGCAACGCTGGTGTGCGTGCCTGTTTGCATCCCGCATGGGCGAGCAACGGGTAGTAGCCGTTCACCGGAGAGCTGCTCTACTTCCGGCCGGCAAGAACAAAATCCTGGAAAAGGATCTGCGCTGTACGCTCGTCGTCGCTGCTGTTGTCGCCGTCATCGCTCAATGAGTCACGTCCATGATGGACAAGAGCGACAGCCCTGGCAACTGTGCTTGCACGCTCGCTGGAGTAGACCTCCTTGTACGTCTTGAGAACCTTCGCAGCAAGGTCAGGTTCGGACTCGCGGAGCTCAACGAAACGCAGATCACGTGCCCATGGAAGGCAGCTGCGCGCATGATGTCCCTTGCGGTGGCACGCGGAGCAGAATGCATCCTTGTCCGGTTGATAAAACTCGGACCGCTTGCGCTCGCCACGCTTGCCATCGCCACCAGACTTCCCAGACGAACGTGTTTGCACACGGTGGCCAATATTGGACGTTGAGGCAGTGGGATCTCCTCTGATGGTACGGGCAAGAGCCGACACGTGTAGGTGAGGGGGCACGCGCTTGTTGCCTGGCACCAGGGACAGAGACGTGATGTGGTGCTCCACAGGCATGTGGTGAGAGCGAAGACCTTCGAGGAATCGGCGGGATAGCTCCACATCAGTGATCGTGCGACGGTGAACGACGCTCTCGGTTTGTTGGAATTCCAACAACGCCGTGGCGAACTTGATGACGTCTTGCGAATCGCCATACTCAGGCGCTTGGCTCACGGTGTTGGCAACACGCATGTATGCGTCCGAGAGCACTTGATGAAGGAAAAGGAAGGATGACAGATGGTGTGGCGACATGCCGAAAGTCCCAGAATAGAATAGGGAGATGGCAGGGTCGTCCAGATCGAGGATGTCCTTCTGTTGCAACTTCTTGTTCAGCCACTCGCCGGCACGGATGACCCGTTCGCGTGGAGCGTTGCGCGGAATGATGGAGCACTGCGGACTGAACGCGGAAAGCGGACAGATGTGGATGTCCACACCAGCAGCCTCAGCCTGGAGCTGTGTGTACCACTTGAGTACTCCAGCGGGTGCGTCCCCAGCAAGCTTCAGCTCCCAGCGCTGCCAGTATCCAATTGCGGCATACGAGGGCTCTGTGACCATGGGAACCTCCTTGAAGTGGAAATGAGGGAGGACTGCAGGGTTGTTGCGGGCCATGGCGTAGGTAAGGCCAGAGCCGGTGATGAAGTCGACGGCAGGCGCTGGTTCTTCACCAACATCAAGAGGGGCATCGCTGGTGTCAACACCACGACCGGCGGTTGCGACTGGCACGTCACCGCGGGGTGTAGATGTATCACCACGTTCGGAGGAATGGGCATCATCGGTGGTACCACCCGACGCAAGGGCTCCAGAGGCACCATGGGCTTCAGGGGGAAGCTTGTCGCGAATAGCGGGAGGCTTTTTGGCCTTGCCGAATGCACGGAGCACGGGGCGTTCCAGTGTGGTGAACCACGCGTCAAAATCAGGGTTCGCTTCCGCGTACGCGCGAAGATTGCGGAGCCCGAAACAACGAGTGATGGAGCCAGACTTCCAGCCGTCCAAGACAGCCTCGAACTCCTCTTCAGAGGTATCGAGGAAGTCAGCGAATTCACCGTCAGAGGCGATTTTGGAATGCTTGGAGAAGTCAGCGAGCCACGTCCAATTGAGGCGACGGAAGAGTTCCTCTGTGTCGTGGAACGGAGTTTTGTTGGGGTTGTCACTGGCGGGCATGATGGCGGTGATGGAACGAGGCGTGGAGCAAAGAGAGAGATGAGATGAGCTGCGTTTGGATGGGGATTTCCAAAATACAGAGAGGGTGACGAAGCAATGGGGATTGTCTTATATAGTATAAGCGTATTTCCTCATAACCTGTGATGATCGGGAGACGATACGAGTAGTGTGTGTGTGTGTGATGTGAAGTTATTATGACTCGTCTCTGTTGTCTCTGCTGAGGCTGTGAACAGGGGTTCATTTGCTGCTCCGTCTGGCCTTCGACCGTATACCAACAGGTTTCGTTTCTGATTTTATGAGGAATCAATTCGGCTGATGGAGAACAAGAGATTTGAGGAACCAAAAGGATACACCTACGAAACGGTATCGTGTGACGTGATGATGTGGTCTTCGGGTCAGCGAGTTGGTGGACCGTTGCTTCTGTCTGCTTGGGCTCAAGAACAGGAAAGATGATTCATTGTGCAAAATGTGTAAACGTGAATTTGGAAGCGATCTTTGTGGACACGCGTGTTCACGGATGGTATATATTTATTATGAATAAATGCATTTTGCCTCAATCCTCCAATAACTAATAGACATTAGTATTGTCCGTCCATACATACGGATTCGTTGATTTCACGCAATCAGCCAACCAAGAAAACCCATCACGAGAAATGTGGAAGGATACGCCATCAATCAACTCGTGTCTATCACCACAGTCAACATCACGATCGCCGACATCATCATCCACACCCTCTTCGGCATCCTCCCAAGCACAGTTCTTTCATCATTCACAAGCAGCTAACCAAGTGACTTGCAAGCGCAATTGTACATCATGAGAACCACACCTCTGTGCGTGTTGGCCATGTCTTGCGTCGCATCTTTCCTACAGTCTGTGTCATTGGGCATGCCAACATCACGCAATGGAAGGTTACTCCTTTCCACGGTGCTCTTCAGGCACGGGCAGGTCGGTGCGTATGCCTGGATCACGTCTTACCGACAGCATCAGTACCAGCAACAGCAGCAGCAGCAGCGATCCATGATTTCATCGTTGTTCACATCCACACCCACACCCACAACGCCAACGTCAACAACAGCAACACCATTGCGGCATTTTCACGTGACAGGATTGCAAATGACAGCAACGGAGAGTTCAGATATCACCAATGGCCCCAATCAGCCAGCCGCAACAACAGAAACAGACGCACCAACAACGACGCCACCTGCCTTCAAACGACCAGCCAAATTCATACCATTCCCATTCGAGTACCACGAGGAGATCGATGTGGAGATTGAGACTCTCACGAATCGTGGAATGGGCATTGCTCGTGTTCCGATTCAATTCACGCAGGAACAGCGTGATGCTCATAAGAAGAAGAAGGGAGGACGGCGTCCGCGTGGTGGCGGCGGTGATAGCAAGAAATCAGAAGAGCGGAGCAGTCTGATAGCAGCACCAAATGATAGCAGTGTCGATTCATCATCGGCGTCTACGGAAGCAGACGACGACAGGACCACCGTGCAAACAACGAACTGGGTCGTCATGGTGCCGGGCGTCATCCCCGGCGAACGCGTGCGGTTGCGTATCTTTCGGAACTTCAACAATTACAGCGAGGCGGATCTCGTGCAGGTCTTGCAATCATCGCCGGATCGGATCGAACCGAAGTGCTCTCTCTACGGGACCTGCGGTGGATGCCAACTGCAGCACATGAGCATCGGCGCGCAGCGCGATTGGAAGCAGCGCTTCGTGCAAGATGGCTTGAAGCAGTACGGCATCACGGATGTCCATGTGTCACCGTGCTTGGGAACGGATGAAGTCTTCGGGTACCGATCCAAGCTGACACCGCACTATCAGAATCCATCCAAAAGTCGCAGAGGACGCAAGAACGTCGACACCAAAGACAACGATGACGACGACGATCACAGTTTCGCAACAGATGTCCCCGTCATCACGGCGATTGGCTTCCAGAAGTCCAGCGTGCGCCAGATCGTCGACGTCCCGCGCTGTCCCATCGGCACGCCCGAAGTCAACGTGGCGTACGAAAGGGCGCGGGAGAGTCTGTTGAACAGTCCGCCGCCTGGCAAAAAGAAGAAAGGCGCCACCTTGCTGTTCCGCCAGGGCAATCTCAACGACGAGTACATCGAAAGCGACAACAACGAATACCTGACGACCACCGTCGGGTCGCTGGACTTTCGATACCGCGCCGGCAACTTCTTTCAAAACAACTACTACGTCCTTCCGTTGATGGTGGAGCAGGTATTGAAGTATGCGACAGCTCCTGTGGTATCCACTCAGGATGCCGACGACGCCGCCACCGCCGAAGGAACATCATTGACTCATCTGGCCGATTGCTACTGCGGCTCCGGCCTCTTCGCATTGTCGGCATCGCAACATTTTGATACCGTCGTCGGCATCGAGATCAACAACCAGGCCATCGAGGAGGCCACCCAAAACGCCCAGCGCAACAACGTCACCAACTGCGAATTCCGCGCCGCGTCCGCCGAAGCTATCTTCGATGTTCTGTCCGACGACTTCCCCAACGACCGCACTGCCATCGTGTTGGACCCGCCCCGCAAGGGCTGCAGTGAAGACTTTTTGAAGCAGCTGTACGACTTTGCGCCGCAACGTATCATCTACATGTCCTGCGATCCCACGACGCAGGCCCGCGATTCCGAAGGCATCGTGAAGGCGGGGTATGCGATCACGAAGATTCTACCCTTCGACCTGTTCCCACAAACCAGGCACATCGAGTGCTTGATGATCTTCGAGAAGGAGAGCATTGCGAAGGAGTAGATTGTGGGTCGGAACAACTTGAATGCTCTCTACTATTGCAATAGATAGCAAACTGCGCGCTACTCTCGTCCATGTCTCGCAACAGGAATCATCCCTTCTGAAGTTTCACAATACGAGTGGGAGATGATAGGGTGAGCTGGAGCAGCTGTCGTACTCTACTCTACGTGGCCTACGATCATTCAATTAGCAGAAGTAATGGATTCATCTTGGTTTACCATACTCGTATTGTATTCTATTTTAAAATATTATCTTACATAATACTTCGGTACGAGCCTGTACTCATGCCATTCACGGCTCGTCGAGGAGGACCGTCAACGTGGAATGCAGATCCTCGTCATGTCCAGGTCTGGGTTGTGCGAAGTGTTGGGTACGAACGAAACGACTTGAGATGGAACGAAGTGGAACAGAGGAAGAGGTGCCGATCTGGACATGTTGAGAAAAGGGCATCCATGACCGGCAGGACAACCAAAGTTGACGGAACGTGGGTGTGATGCGTGTGCAAGAACAAGGAATGAGAACCATCCTTCGCGGACAACACACTAGTCGCAGTCAAGCTAGAGGTATGCGAACAAATCGGAATCCAAACACGCAAATGACCAACACGAAGATCCATCACAAACACGCACATCTCTGCAAGGCACGGGAAAACCGTTGAAACACGACTTAGAGCGCGTTCGACCACTCCGACGATTTACTTTGAATCGCTGAAGCGATGTTGAAGTTCGACTCAACTGATTGCACCAATCGTTCTAGAATAACGTTTTTAACGTCTATCTGTTTAAAAAGCGAACTCCAATGACAACAAACTGATTCAATGAAAGTAATGACGTTTCAATGAAAGTAATGACGATTCAATGAAAGTAATGACGATTCAATGAAAGTAATCACGGTTCAATGAAAGTAATGACGTTTCAATGAAAGTAATAGCGTTTCAATGAAAGTAATGACGTTTCAATGAAAGTAATGTCGGACCACGACTGAACGACGAAAACACGACTCACACGATTTTGTCGAAACTCGACACAACCCACACACGATGGATCAGTTTTGTGTGGTTCCAAAACGAGAACGTGCGTGCTGCGTGCATCAGTGAATGCAGCGAACGATAACGCTGGTTATGCATGTGTTCTTGGTGCAAGTACTACCATTGCGTACTTTGCACGATTGGTACATTCTCTATTTGGCATTGTTGTGACACAGCACAACTGCAAAGCCAGAGCGAGAGCGAGAGAGACTGTGATCTATTATATTATTTTATATTATATTATATTATATCATGTTTGTGTGGTATGGCAGAGTAGCTCACGCTAGTATGTACAAGTGCTCCACAACTATCAGTGCTGCATCAGCAGCAGTGCCATCGCTGAAGGTATGTAGAGATTTCCCATAAATAAGTACTGGCCATCACTTGTGTTCAGGCATGTCTGTCGCCATCCCTCCAAACTGCCACATCCCCACCACAAGAACTGCACCAGTGTACCTATACCTCATGAGAATCCATATAGGAGTTGATTGTTGCTTGAACCTGCAGCCACAGTGAACCCTTGTACATGCGAGCCACACAGATGAAGTGGAGCACACCATTGGTCTAATCACAATAACAGCTCAAGGATTATACTCAATTCACATGACAATGCACCGACTGCACTTTTCTCCTCCTCCTTTCTACTCTTCCACTCACGAAGAGGGGGTACGGAATCTGGTTGCTGCATTGGTGTGGCTGGTGATGTGGCCAGTGCTGTGGTACTGCAAGTTGTGCAGGATGCAGCAGCTGTTGTCATCCAGTTGGTCATCTGTTGGAGCTGACTTGAGTGCCAAAGTGCATGACCAACCATTTACATAGCCCAGTTGATACTTCGACAGTATCGCCAAGGAAAGGGCGCAGCTGTTCCATCCAACGTCCGCTTGCTGTCTGCGGATATTGTTATCAGAGGGAGAGTTCTGCCAACTGCTGAGCGGTGGCACGCCTCTGCTGATCTTTCTTGGCCTCCCCACGATACCGGCGGTGACCAAGGGGTGCGTTTTCCAGGCCTTCATTTTCTGTCACATCTCCGAAAGATCTTCACTCCATGTGGATTGCATGAGCAGGCCTTGGCACAACCACATGTGATTTATGTACTTGGTCTTTCCGCATGTTGGGCACCTGTTGCTGGTCCGCACATGCCACTGCTTATTCCGTTTCCTAGACATGATCTCGCTGTGGACTAGCTTGAAGGTGGCGCATTGTTTGGATTCACTCAACCCAGGCATTGCAGCCACCAATGCAACTTGGTCTTGGCCGACTTCACAAATAAACCGGCTCCAGAGGAACCTATCCATGAATTGGCGATTCCAGAGCTGCCTTGGCATGGCCTCATATGTGACAGGGGAGGGGGGGATAGCTTTGTGTGGAGATGATAGCAGGCTATACTCTCTCCATGCACCACTGACGTCCAGGCAATGCTTCCTTGTATCTCCATGCACTGCCAGTGCAAACCTGCCAACATGTCCACCAACATGTTCATGTGCGCCCAAGGGTCGTTGACAGGAAGCCCCTTGTTGTCCTGGCGCCCTTTGACATGCCATCCAGTAGCTCAAGACTGCAGGTTGCAAGCAATGAAATGAGTAGTGCTTGCTAGATTGCTGTCCGCATCCTCCAGCCTGACGGTGCGCGCTGGATCGAGAACCACAAGTGCTGACGCGTTGTCACAGGCGAGCTGCACGCGCCATTTGATCCCATGGACCAATTTGGCATGATAGATCCACGCAAATATGCTGTAGATACCGGTGAGCTCTGCTTGATGCGGTTGCATCAGCTGGTTCCCGCATGGCACCTCGTTCACAAATGTGAATGTGGAGACAGGGGTCAGAAATGGTGGTTGCATTTCTGCGGCTGGAGTGACGATTCCATTTTGGATGACCCGTCCCTGCAGGCCACACATTTCCTGTTGCCAACACTGGTGATGAAGGCTTCCTCTCCACCAGTGGACACCATTTGTTTGACCGACCATCATTGACTGCACTCGGTGCTGCGGACCAGCTGGCTGATGATTGCATTCATCCTCACTGTTGGATCGATGCAGTTCAATATGCAGCCTGGGGCTAGCTAGTCCCCTTGCCAAGTGTTCATGAACTGGTAGCAATGGCTTCATGAGGGTGGTGCCTGTCTGGTGATGATACGTGCCTCCCCTGATCCCTCTTCTACGTGCCCAATACAATGATCTTTGGCCCACTTCCTGGACTATCTGGCCGTCCTCCAACAAGAGGTAGCCTGGATGCCTTGAAAACAGACCGTATCAGGACCTTGGCCTAGCTTAGATGTTGTTGATCACAATATTGGCTCCTGGCCAGGAGATGATGGCTGACCACCATAGTTTCCATTGGGATAGCTACCACAATCCAAGCGGCAGCCATTTCAGACTCAAATGAGGTTTGGCGTGCTCTCTGGGATGTAGGACTTGCTGTCATATGGCCATCCCATTTGTGTTGAGCAGGTCTGACTTCCATATGGCTTACAGGTGCACCAGGCATTGATTGATCATAGCCTCTTGCTTCTAGGAGTATTCTACTAGGAGGATTACATCCCTAATGAGTTGGTTGTTCTGTCTTGGCAGTTAGAGAGGGGAAATGGAGACCTACATACGCATGTCAGCCTGCCACGCATTTTCCTGCGTCCAGGTAGACAATGTGGAAGTGTAGAGATGCTCCATTCCACTAGGGTAGCACGGCCACACCTCTGGCAGCCCTGTCTCAAGCACCATGGCTTCCACCATGAAGCGGAGACGCTTACCAGTGGTGGAGTAGTACTCCGTTGATCTAGTTGGCACATCAACCCACAGCCAAGCATCCGTCACCCAACTCCCATCACATCCTTCTGCCTCAGCCAAATACTCAAATGGGAGACTGACGCAATCGACCAAACGGCAAGGACGATCAACCAAATGAGTCTTTGTATCAGCAACAACGCAAGAAGGACAAGCAGAAATCAAAATGGTAACAACACTACAGCAACAGTTGTACTATGGAAGATATAATATTATACATCTGGAACCCTACTTCTACTGCTTGTGGTAATGTTATGAATTGTGTTGCACAGTAAGGGCAAGCACTTGTTGTTGTGCGTGTGTTTGCATCATGCGCACGATTTTGTTTTTGTTCGAATGGATGTCCAAACGTGGATTCGTCAAATCGTGAATCAAAAGACTCCCACAAACATTCGATGTCAGTCGTGACGTTTCAATGAAAGTAATCACGATTCAATGAAAGTAATCACGATTCAATGAAAGTAATCAGGATTCAATGAAAGTAATCACGATTCAATGAAAGTAATAGCGTTTCAATGAAAGTAATAGCGTTTCAATGAAAGTAATCGCGTTTCAATGAAAGTAATCGCGTTTCAATGAAAGTAATGACGTTTCAATGAAAGTAATAAAATCGACGTTACCGCCTATAACGTCTTTTTAACTGTCACAGATTGGAACATCGGAGTTGGTCTTGGCTCGTCGGCGTCGAGGAGTGCCTCGAACACGGGATTGGTGTGGCGAAGGGCGTTTGTCCGTTCTCCGGACACACTTTCAACGAATTTCCCGTGCCTTGCTGGCAGAACACAACACAAACAGTAGCAACATCAACAGATCCGCACACCACAAACCATTCACATTGATTCCACCCGGACCCGTCACCAAGTCATAACCGTTCATACTGACATAGTATTATTCCATAGTTCATATACAACCGTGCAATACATGCATACGAGGAGAGAGGACTCGACCTTCTCGATACCCATATTTGTACATCGCACAGTCGCAGCTGTCCAAGCCTCAACAACAAAGAGCAGATCGTTGCGAGTACGGATCGCCGTCAACGCAGCATGGATCTCCCCTTCCCACCATCTTTCAACTCACCTCCGCGCATACCCATGCACATGGACATGCTCATGCGCAGGCCCATGTGAGTGCACTACTTGTACTCGCACTTGCCCTTGTGCTGGCGTCTCCCGAAGTGGATGCGTACATGTGCCAACACATGAAAACGTGGTAGCTGTGTGGCTGAGGGGATGGTGGTATCCTCCCTTGCATGAACGACTTGACGTCGACCTTCCTGTCTGCGAACCAGTATTTCCATTTGTTCCCCTGCCTCTTGATCGCACCTGTGTGCATTCGTACTCATACATGTGGACCTGCAGGCTGAGCGCACATGACACTGCCATCTGCTTCTACTTGCCATACACTCACATTGACGCAATCCACCCTCTCTTCCTCTCTCTTCCATCCAACTCTGAATGCATCCGCTGGGGCATATTCTCTATTCTACAATGCAATCAAAATGAAACTGGAATGGAAACAGTGATGACCCCAATGACAGATGGCTTGTACGATTGTACAAAGCATGCAATTGGAACAACTTGGCATCGGTGCAGGCCTTGGTCGAATCATGCGAGGAGGGCACGCTTTGCAATGTTGTGCATGAACTTGGCGATACACCACTCCATCGTGCTTCCTATCATGGAAACATGGCCATTGTGAAGTACTTGGTGGAGTCTGATCGAATCAAGGTGGATGTCAACCTCCAGGATCGCTTTGGAATGACAGCAATCCATCGTGCTTGCTGTAATGGACACACGGATATCGTGAAGTATCTGATGGAATCCGACCGCGTTCAGGTGGATTTCAACATTCCAGACAGGGACGGCAATACGCCCATGCACATTGCGTCCAAGCGTGGAGACAGAGATACCATTGAGTACTTCATGCAATCTGATCGAAGCGATGTGGATGTCAACGCCCGAAACAACAGAGGGCAGACATTGCTCCATCTCGCTTGCAGGAGCGGAAAGAGAGATCTTGCTGAGTACTTGATGGAATCTGATCGAATCCACTTCATCATGGATGATACTGATGGCAACAGCTTACTCCACCATGCCTGCGAACAAGGACACATCGATGTGCTGAAGTACTTGGTGCAATGTCCCCAAGTTGATGCTGCTGCCAACATCAACAAGCAGAACAACAAAGGTGACACACCTTTGTATACAGCATGTCGGGATGTGAGGACCAGCTGCCTTCGATACCTGGTGGAATCAGATGATATCAGTGACAATGTCAGTCTCAACATTCGCAACAACAATGGTGATACACTTCTCCACCTGGCTTGTTACACAATCTGTGTTGATGTTCAGGATACGATTGCGTATCTGGTCCAATGTGACAAAATTGACACAGCCAACCACATGTGTACCCAAAACAATGACAGCAACACACCATTGCATCGCCTTTGCTTTTACGGCAGCCGTAACTTCTTACCTTGCTTGAAGCTGCTGCTGGAAGAGTACCAACCCAATAATGCCAACAACGAACACAACAGCAACAGCAAGTTGAGTATCGATGAATTATTCAAGATTCAAAACAGGTGGGGGAATACACCTCTCCACATTGCATGCAAGCGTCAGGAACGCGACGCCATTGAGTCCATGCTTCAATCGTCCAAGACCAACGGCAGCTTCAACATCCAGAACCATGACGGTGACACACCTGTGCACCTCGCCTTCCGCAGAGATATTTTCGTTCCGTTGAATGATACCACCAGACTCACCCACCTCTTCGAGTTCATCCAACACCAACTCATCGCCGCCACCAACCTCAGCAATCTCTCCCATCTCAACAATCGTGTGGGAGATACAGTCATCACCAAACGATTGATAGAAGAGGCCAAACCAATTGCAAACATCCAGAATCGTGCTGGCAACACACTTCTCCATCTTGCATGCATGAGCAAGGAGAGTGAAATGTCCACCCTTCAGCAGTTGGTGGGACATGACTCAGTAGACGCAACGCTTCAGAATAGTGATGGTGATACTCCATTGCATTGCATCTGCTGCGTCGACACTGGTACCGAAAGCGATATCGGAAGCAACGCCAACGACCGTAACGACTGCCTGGAGAAGATCAAGCTGCTGATTGAATCGAGCAACGTGACGGTGGATGTGAACATGATGAACAATGACGGAGACACAGTCCTTCACCGTGCGGTCAAGTATGGTCTGGCAACGGTGGTCGAGTATCTGATGACGCTGGAAGAGATCGATGTTCATGTGCGGAACAAAGCTGGCAATACGGCATTGGAGTGTGCGCAGAAGGCAACCCATGATGTGAAGATCTTGGCTTTGCTCGAATCGAGGCTGGCTTGCCATCCCACCGCGAAGAGGGATCGGCCGACCTGCAGTCCAGACATGTCGATGGAAGGCGAGATAGAGACAAAGACAAAACGGCAACGGTAAGTCATAATATATGATATTCTATTCCATGATATAAGGGTTGATCCGAAATGCCGTGCCGTACCTATTGCTGCTAGTCGTTTGATACCTCTCGAGTACTCGACTCCAAACTCTACTTGGAAGTACTCGCCCCATGTTCGTTCGCAGCACATTGAATCAGTCCGTGCGCAGAGGACCAATGCATGTCGCCAATGTGGAAAGAATGGAAGTTCCGCGGCGTGCGAAATGGTGTGCAGATGTACGTAGCCTTCTTTGGCAACGTCTCGTCTTTCTACCAACCATCATGGTCTACGTCAGCATGTCTTTTGACGTGCTTGCTGCGTTCGGCCCTTCTTCATCCCACCTGATTCCCAGCCTGGCACCGGCGCTGGCATCAACTTCGTTTGTGATCGTTTGTGACCGATGGGCGATGATGTGCTGCGGCTTCGTTGACGCCAGCTGAGTTTGTGCCGCACCTGTTGGTCCGGTGGATCAATGCAATTGATGCTATGAAGCGCGGTTTCATGTGTCGTCGCCAGCATTTGTTTCAGACACCTCGCTGTCTTGCTGCCTTGCGGTGGTCACCGCGTGCAGGAGGCTGCGATTCCCAAAGCCTGTCGCTGCAGTGCGTGATGCTGACGCGATGTGTGCTTGTGTATGTGTGCCTTTCCACGGGAGCGCACGGACCCGGCAGTCCAGCACCGTAGTCTGACACCGTCATCTTCCATCAACTCCATTCGTTATGATCGCATCGAATGCCGATCAGAGAATCAGCCTGGGCGCTGTACTGCTGCAACTGTTGGTACTCATGGATGTTGATGCCTCATTGTATTGTCCCGCTGTACAGCATAGGTATGCTCATGGTGTCAAGGGATGCGGTACGAGGAAGATGGTGAGCAGATGTGGGTTCTTCCTTGGCTGTTCCATCATGGCGCTGCCGATGTCGCCTCTCATCTCTGACCATTGCGGTCGGTGGCCATCGTCGAACGGGGTTGCGCAACAACAGACAGGTGACCGTGATCTCTGTGAGTGCGTTTGTGTGTGTCGTCATCACTCACAAACCAATTCCACGATCGTGACAAAATGAAGTACGTCACCCAATCACGATCAATCACGGATGACAGGCAGACGATTGAAGTGCGCCAAGAATTCCTGGCATCACCGAAAACAACGAACTGTTGATGTTGATGTCACACAGAACAACTACTCAACAACTGGAGGTGGTTGTAAGGGTCATAATTTCATAATCTGGGCCTCTCGGCCAATCATATCGCTCCATTTAGGGCACAAGATACCTTTCGGCTCCTCGTTGAAATGGGGGTCAACGTCGACATAACGTCAATCGAAATAATTATGAACTCCTTGTCCGCGAATATGAACGCTCTTCGGAAACCGTTCATAATTTCATAATCTCTCTGATGAGTCGTGGTAGTCCAAAATTCGTTCTCAACGGCTGCATCGGAGCAAAACTTTGTGCTCGCACCAGATTGATCCGATGTGCTCTACTGCAAATTGATTGTTCGTGCCCACCCATTGCATCGCAACTCTCTGTTGCAATTTAACTCCTTCTTTAGATGCACCTAGTGTAACTCTGTATTTATCATCTGATGAACTCCAGCGGATCATATCTTCCCCCACCATCATGACTTCCACCCTCCAGTATCATCGCCGACACCAGGCTGCCTTGATTTCCGTCATCCTTGTCATTCTCAAGCATCTTGCTACACAGCAGCGCCTCCTCATGTGTGCTGTGGCACACTGCATCCTTGACACCATGCCAACAAGTGTGCGTGGGGTCGGTACCTTAGCTCAAGCATCTTCCATCATCAAGCATTATCTTTCAGGTCTTTGATTTGAGAGCATGGCAACTCCATGGAGTTCTACGACTTCATCGGGCATACCAGGCCATTGTTCGATCGATTGGCATAACTGCTATAGCCCGGCATTGAAGCGTTGCCCGTCGATCCGTGAGACACGGTGCCACCACGACCATCATATATTTGCTGTTGTAAGTTTGGCTACATCAATGTCACTGCCATTGCAATGAAGTATCTGACTTCCAAGTCAGAATTGAAGAACCATTTCTGGTAGGATATGCCTTCGTTGGAAGGTTGGAAGAGATCTTGGAGGACGTAGGGAGCAATGGACATGACAGAGGCTGAAGTTGAGGCAATGGAAGAGCACTCTCACGAAACAGGGACTATGGATGACAATTGTAACCTGACATACAAAGCAATGGCTCTTGAGAAGAAAGCAAAGGAAGATGTGGAATGTATCAACGATACCCAGAAGCAAAGAAGGTGCGAGTGGGAAGCTACAATGGCCATTTGTATCATCAAAGCATTGACAATGAGACGATTGATGAGCAAACAATTGCGCTGAATGCTGCGATGGTTGGGATAGGTATGTTGAGCGTTCAATGAATGAAGGAGTGGACACCAGCAGCACAGCCAGTGGAGAAAGGAAGACAGAGGGAAGCAGGAAAGCGACGACACTTGGAGAGTAGTATGGAGATGAACTGCGGATGGCACGGAGCGACACATATGTACATACAAACACATTCATCTGGTTCATGGCAGTTGAAAACTGCACTTAGGCAAGACACATGTATTTGTGAATGTGTGAAGCAGCAAGAGATGTGCGACACTGAAGCTGTGAATGTGTCAACATACGACCCCATTCAGCGAGGTCGAGCATAATCCTGTCAATGTTGAATTGGACAACATGACCTTGTTAGGCATCTATGTGGCATGTTGTCCATTAGGGTTAGATATATTTAGATAGCTCTTACAACACTAATACATGGCTTGTCCTCACTGTGGACGAGAATGATGCCGTCATTGTTGGTCGATATCAGACTGCGATGGTATCCAACAGAGTGGGTAGTGATGTTGTGACAGCTTCAGTGTTGCGTTGATTCCTCATGTTGTGGACGATTGGGCTCTGTTGTGCGTTTCCCCCCTTGTGCGTGTTGTGTCAAGTAGCACAGGGTTGTTTTTGGCATCCCTACACGTTCACGTCTACATTCACGGCAACAGCAACACTTGCGAATACTCCACAGCATAATATGATATAATACAATGGAGCACAGTGACTCATCCTATGGCATGAGAAGTATACTATACTCTCCACAATATAATAGGATGTACATAATGCTTATCTTAACAATCCACAAATGACAACATGACAACCCTGAATGGGGTCACACAAGGAAAATGGTCGTGGAGAGAAATGGTGATGCATGGAAGGAATCAATGGATTGACGGGCACTGATTTAGTCTTGGGGGCAGATTTTTATACGGGACTGACGTTAGTGACTTGAAATCGGGGTGAACGAGGCTGACCAGTTATGAAATTATGACCCTTACAACCACCTCCACTATGGCAATACATGTCCTCGTTCTGTGCAAGAGATCATGGTTGTACTTGCATAGAACTACGTGCATTGATGGAGGTGTCAGCCAACGTATCATACACAGACATGACCAGTAAAGCAATGCATGGGGGAACCAAGCAGCCACGCACAACGTCGCATGGCAAAAAGGATGGACAAAGGCGACCATGGCAAGAGATGGAGATGGAGACGATGATGACGACGAATGGGAAGTGGTGATGAGGAGCGATCGCAAACGTATCGCATCGATCGGTGACATCAGAAAGGAAGATATCAAGGCAATTTCATAGGTAAACAATCACATGAACAATCGCAGCACCAACAACGGTGCCATCAACAGTGGCAAACGACGCCATGGTTCCGGGATAAGCCCTGGATTTGAGTGATCAGCAACAACGCCCACGCTGGATGCGCCGTCGGCAGCTGAGACTCAATACCTGCTGGACGAGTGCATTCATGAGATCGGACGCAACAACTTCTTCGGGACCTGTAGCACCAGCTGTTCGGAGATACTCCTTCTATTACGCCACCACTGAACGCATCATTGCCTCCAACGCCCACTCATGCTGAAGCTCAAAGCGATGCATTGCAGCCATAACTGCAAACGATGAGATGGAGGCACGGTGTCATCGGATCCACAAATTGGAGAAATGATCTGCCAAGGAATCAGCAACTTTTCCCATGGCTCGTCATCCTTGCCAGCCGCATTGGGGCCCATGTGGCAGCTGGCGTGCGCTTGCGCCTTGCGTGATACCATCCAAAAACGGCGGCAGCAACACCAACGAGCCGACAGTCGCGATACATACATCCTGCCCCGTCCAGTTGCAGTGGAGTACAACGATCCATGCATGATGCCAGCGGATACCACCATCCGTTCCCGCACAATTCCTTCTGCACAACCCCTTCCACATCATCGAAATCAACAAACGCGGAAAGCACTTGATTGACCACGGCGACAGCAGCGGTGGCCAGATCATCGTCTTCATACCGCACTGCCCAACGATGCTGGATGGTACACCAACGTGCTGTTCACCAACCAGGATTATCTGCAACGCAGCGGCATGATCATCAGCAATGCATTGGCCAAAGAGCATACCTTGCGGCCCAGACAGCCAGGCTGTGCTGCGAACGATACGGTCGTGCGCAGAACAGCACACTGCGCGAGTCACCAAAGGCGAAATCCAAGACGTGCCGGGCGCACCATTGGACGTATCACTAATGGCTAGCTTACGAAATACGGTAGTGTAGTTACTTCTCTGATTACAGCCTATTCATTTCCTCAACTTCATGACACGCTCACTTCTCTGTCTACTGTTGTTGTGATTCACTCCTCTTCTCCAGCAGCAGCGCCATCGGCCTCAGCCACCCTGGAAGGTGTGACGGACCGCACGAGGTTCACCAACGTTGCGCGATCCATGTATGAATCCACTTGCGCAGGACCCTCGTTTTCATCCACGATCTTGTACAAATCCATCATGGACATGGCACTGTACTTGTCATCAACTTCATTGCTTGCTACTCTCCCACTGCAGACGGCATGGATCTCTCCCATCAGTTGGGGATGTGGAATCAGCTTGCTGCAATCTTCACGAGCGAGTAAAGTCTTCATATTCGCAGCTGCCAGCCTCATTGCTGCATCCTTCAACACCACGCAGTTGTGTTGATCAGCGAATATCAACGCATCTACCATAGTGTCCTCTGTGAGATGAGTGCGGGCCAACTCTGCTTCAAGAACAAGCTTGAGTCGCCAGAAGCCGAACTCGTTGGCCACAAGGATCAGCTGTTGTAGATCGTCCTGTCCATCGATGGTGGGAGTTGGCTGGTCAGCGCCATCATCATCGTCATGAGCGCCATCGCGGGTATCAGTATCGTTGTCCGGAGCGCTGCGATCGAAGGATATCTCACCTGTGTAGATGCATTCGAGGACACGTTGGACATGTTTGGCTTGAAGGTTGGGAAGAGGGATGAGCCTGCAGGGTGGGGCAGTGGCAGAATCAGTGCCGTCATCAGTGCCGTCCTCGACGTGCTGATGTTGGATTCCCGAGTCGATCAATGTCTGAATGGACGGAACAGTGACCATGAGGAGTCCGGAGTTTGCCTTGATTGGCTGTTGTTCGTCGCCTTGTCCGCACAGGAAGGTGATGTCTGCCTTGGTCTCAGAAGGAACAGCGCTGCGGCGATCTTGGTCGATGCTGATGTTGGTTGTTGTGTGGATTTTCGGATTGCTGTGCTTGGTTGGTGTTGTGATGGTGTTTGTGTGGCTTTGCTTGTGCGCCTGCATCTTTGTTTGCAGCTGCGTCTGCAGTTGCAAGTTGCGTTGACTGAGATGACGGAGACGCGTCATGATTGATCTCATGATTGATCTCATCATCTGGGCCTGATTGTGCGCTTCGATTACACCGACGGGTGTTTTGTTGTCGTTGTTTTGGATGTCGATATTGACCTTGCATGTTTCAATCAGGTACTTGACACACTCCAGGTGGCCTCCATGGCATGCTATATGAAGAGGAGTGTCGCCATGGTTGTTCTTGTAGTTGACATCGGCGTTGGTTGATTCAACAAGGTACCTGACCAACTGCGGATGGCCTCCATAGCATGCACGGTGAAGGGGAGTGTCGTCATCGTTGTTTTTGCGGTTGACATCGGCGTTGGTTGAGTCGATGAGGTACTTGACAAACTCCAAGCGCCCGTTGGCGCATGCCATATGAAGGAGAGTACGACCAAAGTTGTCTGTGGCCGTGTTGACATCACGTCCTTCGTTCTGCTCCTTCCATTCCTTCAACACTGACAGATCACCTGCAGAAGCAGCATGAAGGAGTTGTTCGTCTGAGACATTTGACATGTTGGTCGTTGGTCGTTGGTTGCTGAGCTGTTGGGAGAACAAACAATTGCTGGATGATTGCTCAATGTGTTCACGGTGCGAGTGGGTCTTATGATGACGATGCTGACTGATGGTATGAGACCAAACTGCTGCAAGGAATAGCAAGGTTGTCGTTGTCTTGTTCGCACGTTCTGTTTCTCTGTTCCATGATCGCACTCTGGTTTGCTGTAAGATCTTTCTCGACATCGACCACAAACACACACACACAAACAACACGAAAGAAACACGAAAGAAACACGAAGAAGGAATTCATGCGATCGAACTCGGTTTTCTGTAGTCCATTGAGTCATTCGACAGAAGCTTCCCTGTTTGTGCCAAACTGTGCCGGATCGCAGGGCGTGCCTCCAACGGCGTGACTGTTGGGGCGAGCGACTTGGTCGCCATGACAGCTTTTCCATCACGCTCGTTTCCCCAGTCGTACACTTCCCACAGAACACCACACAAACACCATGATCTCCGACTACCACAATAGCAATACCTGTCCTGGCACACCTCCTTCTGCAAATGCTGTCAAGATGATGAGCGCGGTCGCTGGTGCTTCAATTCCCCATCTGAACAAGTTCGGGTGGAGGATGCATGCCTTGTGCGAAAACGTGAAGCTTACGGATGGCAGAGCTGAGACTGGATCACGCAACGTGCTGGAGATGTGCGCGATGTCTCCGCGTTGATGCCAATGCTGCACATCTTTGATCCAATGATGCCTTTGGCCAAGTTGTTAAGCTGGAGCATTGCTCAAGACATGCACCCTGAGGTGAATTGGTCCTGAGATGCAAAAAACAATGGCTTGGCACCGATACATCATATGGTACCAATACATTGTGCCTGAAACGTATTGCTTTGAACACCTGAGTATTCGCAAATCCAACCAATTGGTTGGACTGAAGCAAGCCTTGCACACTACAACAGCAGCAATCCAAGACAGTGGAGGAGTAGAGCCAGGTAAGCATGGTTTTGCTGTCAGCACATACATGATCACATCAGTGACACACTTCAATTGGCATCGCATGACATCCCCTTGGTTGCTCTCCTGCTTGCACACTGTCTCTTGTTCTCTCTTATTGCTCACCTCGATCCCAATCGCGCACCAAATCCAGATCAAATGCCACCCACACCTGTCAAGTCAGATGTCATCGCAGCATTCACAAGCTCCATCAAGTGATCATTCAGAGTATCGTTAGACGCAGTGATGAGAGCACAAGTGTTGGAACTCCTCCGGGTATCGCAAAGGTGCCCTTCAGTTGCATCAAGCTTGACCAAAGCGCAATTGGTAAGGTGCATGGCATTTTCTTCACTCGTCGGGTCACCAGCTGCCCCACGGCTAGTCCGAACAATTGGGTGAACGCTCACATATTGCAAGGACCCAACAATGCGATGACAACAAAAGCGCCAATAGTGACTCTGGCTGAGGTTCGATGCCGCTGATATTCCAAGCTTCTTGCTCACTCACAGTCACATCCATCCCATCTCGCTATCCACAACTGAACCAAATCATGAAGTGCAAGCTAGCAGTTGTATGATGGAGTGAATCACCTGCACAGCCTTCTATACCACATGCACACTTGCCATGGTCTTTTCACTGCATGTGCATGGAAGTGTTGAGCCAATAAGTGACTTGGAATGTGCAACACAGCAGTGGACTGATTGCCATTTCCACTTTGCGCCATCACCATTGCTCTAACGAAAGTAACTCTGATCACAAGTCAATCGCTTGCCACTGGGGCTACTTTGTGATGACTAAGCTAGTTGTCTGGAGTACTCAATTCCATGGCACATTGCCTTCCATGGCTGCTGCTACAGTGTTCCGCTTTGCTCCTCTTTCACTTTCTTGACACCAGTCTCAGCTGTCCACAGGATGTGTTGGTGTAGTGCACAAAGTCCGCCAATGTGCCATGATGAATGTACAAATCAACTTTCCCAGTGCCCTTGTCTTCATCCATGACCTTGCACAACTCCATCATGGACATTGCAATGCACACATCATCAAATCTGTTGCTCATTGTTCCACCACAAAAGAGGGCATGAACGCCTCCCATCAGCTGAGGCTTCCGACACAACTTGCTGGAATCTCTGTGGGTAAACAACAAATGTGTGTCTTCAGCAACCATCCTCATTGTTGCTTGCCGTGCACACGTGTGGAATGAAGTGGAGTGCAACCCTGGCTGCTTTTCATCTTGTTGATATCATCTCTTTCATTCTGCTTCTTCCCTTTCTTCATTGCCAACAGATCGCCTGTGCTGACAGCAGCGAAGAGTTGCTTGTTTGCGACATCTGGCATGTTGAGATGATGGTCGATAGCAGTTAGGATTCGTGTACTTTCGTAGACGAACCGGAGTAGGCCGTGTGGACTGCCGGCTTCAAACGAGGCCAATTCACGCAATTCACTGGGCTTGAGTGTTGTATGACCGTCAAGGCTTGTAACGATGAATAGAGTAGTAGTGTTTGTACTAATCCGAACATGTATAATATGAGTTAGTAGTTGTAGGCAGGGTGAAGAAACGATGTTCTGGTATTGACACGGCTCTGCACTGACCCTCATGGTTCAGTGCTGAGAAGAGACTGTACTTTCCTCTGTGTCCTCCTCCCTTGGATCGCTGGCGATGTCATGCAGTGGGTCTTGTGGCTTCAGCGGATGTTGAAGGGATGGGAGCTGCACAGCCGGAGCCAGCAGATTGAACATCCGTCAGGATTCCATTGCTGAGGTTGAAGCAGCTTAGATTGCTCACGATATAGCTGGCATGGCCGGATGGCGTCGTGGCAGCAAAAGGGAATCCAGGTGAGGTCCATCTGACAGGATCTGAGGAGCATATAGTTCCCACATGCATTGGTAGGCTTTAGACGGACCGTAGCATGAGAATCGGGAATGATTCGTGACTGAAAAGAAGGGAGGGCAAGGAAGGTCTGTCCATTGTCGGGTTTGGACAATTGCCCGCCAAAAGCAATTTCAAGCGACAACACGGGATACCCTAAAAAGGAAAGTAGTCGGTTCTTAGTTGAACTTCAACTATAGCTGTCGAGGGGTTGCCAGGTGGGTGTTGGATGATTGGTTGAATGGTTGAATGGTTGGATGTTGTATGGTATCACATGGTGCCTCTTGGCATTGTGTGCAGATGCCGATCATATGTGTCAATTCCACCCATGCAATTGTGCACCTTGAGTTTGTACCATGCCTTTGTAGAATACGACTGTTCCTGCAGTTCGAGCTACGATGTGACACTGTCTCAATTCCCTGGTTGCCTCGCTGCCCCTCTCTTTCTCTGGTTTCCCCACCTTACTTCCTCTCTCTTTCTGTCTCTTTGTTTCTCTGTTGAGTTCGGTCCTTGTCCTTGATCCCTTCATGTTCATCCCTTCATCATGTCCTACGATCTATGATATTCTATAATATTATATTATATTATAAAAGTGTTATAGAATACAATGGATAATAAAAACTATCCAATGTGTCTGCGAGCCACAGGCGCCAGAGCACGTTGTCAACTACCATCCCGCTCCACGTCGTGTGTGCGTATCCGTTGCGCAACAACTCCTCACGGGTTAGCGGGAACGAGTCGTGGTGGGGGTCATTTGTGCTTCCACCAGCGCCGGTGAAGAATAAGGGTCTTGCTGGTTAGCATGTTTTCACAACCCGTGCTGCGCGATCGATTGTGAAGGAAAGCGAAACGTGATCGGCATTTGTGAATGACCACCGTTTCCGTCTCCCCACAACAGTCACAAAAGTCCACCCCGCCCAGCGAAAACGAAAACCCCTCACATCACTGTGCAGCGCGTAGTGTGGAGTACGTACGTGTATTCGTACCATCTATTCCGCAAGACACCGCAACTGCGCTTCGGCAACCGTGTGAGCAAACGACCAAATACCCTTCCTCAGACCGTTCACAAAACCTGTCCACAACATTGGGAAGAGGAATTCAACAAAGACAACACACAAATCAGGACACACATCGGGACACACACATCAGGACACACACCGCAACCATCACGCCAATCCACATCGCCGCTCACCAATTTCCAATTACCAACATGATCAACATCAAGTCTGCTATCCCGACGATTGCCTTCTTCGCATTCTTGGCGACTGCAGAAGCCAACCTCCGCGGAGACAGATCGGTGGAAGCGATCGACCAATTCCGCATCGCAGCGCATGCCACTCGCACTCTCAAGGCGGGTCTCGATGCCGACGGCAACATTGTTGACGGTGGCGCGAAGACTTCAAAGACCACCAAGAACGGCAACCAAGAATCAGACCCACAGCAGTCTGCTTCTCCGACAGCCATGCCATCCTCTTTAACCACAGATTTGCCAACAGAAACATCAAGCAACCAACCAACATCGCAACCCGTGTTGCCACCGAATCCCATTCCGCCAGTCTCCGAAACTGACTTCGATTCCACTATCACAGTATTCTGCAAACCAGACGGAATGACAACTTTGACGCAAGAGGAAGCTCGTGCCAAGACCATCATGTGCGATGCCACGCAGGAACCATGTCGTGAGGCCGTGCTCGCCGTGAGGAAGTCCACCGACTTGCAGAACTACTTCGCATGTGCGGGAAACTTGGGAGAAGGAGCGTCACGTAAGCTTTTTAATCGATACGCGAGAAATGCGGCCCTTGCCAAGCAACTTGCGCTGGTGGCCGAGGAAGGGGTGGTTCTCGTCACCGAACGATCCGATGAGATGAAGGCCGCGTGCATGTCCATCGGTATGGATCAAACGACGCCCGTCGCCAACCCGTGCTGCCAGGGATCATCCGGATGCGCCTCGACGGCCGCTTCTTCTTCTTCTGCTGCTGCTGCTGCTGCTACGGCCGGGCCACTTCCGTTCATGACTGTTGCGATAACAGCATGCACCGGCGACAATGCGTGCAAAGACATGGGGCCCAATCCCCTCATCCTGGACTCTTCATGCACTGGCGTGAGCGCATGCGAGCTCATGAATCACAACGACGCCGATCCCACGGTTTGGGGCATCACTTTCGTCGGCGAAATGTCCTGCACCACCACACGATCATGCGAAGGCGTAGGGCACCGATCCTACGGAGATGTGGCCATTCACAGCAACGCGTGTCTTGGGCCCGACGCATGCAACGCCGCTGGACGACGTCGCGATCAAGGAACAGCAGCGTTTCGCAGTCAGAGCCACGTCCACATTGGTTCCAAAGCGTGCGTTGGTAGCGACGCCTGCAAGGATACTCACTCTACCGTCAACCGTGGTCCTGCCGGCAAACACGCCGGGAGCTTGACGGTCGGCGAAGCCGCCTGCACAAATGACAGGGCATGCGAGAAGCTGGGGTTCAACGACGGGATGAAGACGGACATAATTGTCGCTGCTGGGGAATGCACTGGTGTTGCGAGCTGCAGGGGCTGCATGACGAAGTCAGCATGCAGCCATGATGAGGTGTACATCATCAGCAACGCAGATGGGGCCTGTCCAAAGGGAGGCAGCGATAGCAACAACAATCCAACAGGAGATAAGGTGGATGAGTATTGCATTGAAAAGGACACGCTGCCAACAGAAGGCCCCACATTCTATCCAACCCCATTTCCTACTCTTGAATCGTCAGCTCCGACCAGTGGCCCAACCAACCTACCGTCCCAAAGTCCGAGTTCGCCTCCTTCGGCGGTTCCCTCTTCTTCTCTGTCAAGACCGCCGTCTGGCATGCCGTCGGATAGTCCAAGTTCCCTACCTTCTGATATGCCTTCTCTCCTTCCGTCAGATCTACCATCAGCCCAACCATCTGATACCCCGTCCAATCTACCATCGGATAGTCCAAGTTCCCTACCTTCCGACTGGCCCTCTCTACTTCCATCAGATCTACCATCAGCCCAACCCTCTGCTATCCCGTCCAATCTACCGTCGGATGGTCCAAGTTCCCTACCTTCCGATATGCCTTCTCTCCTTCCGTCAGATCTGCCATCACACCAACCGTCAGATCTTCCCTCGACTGTACCGTCTAGCATGCCGTCCAGTCTACCGTCGGCCCTTCCAAGCTCCATGCCTTCCGATATTCCCTCTCTACCTCCATCGCAGTCACCATCGCAGGTGCCATCTGATGCACCGTCCCAAGCTCCCACAGGCCTCCCTGGGCTTCAGGTTGGATGCCTTGCCACTCCTGGAGACGTGACATCCACTTTCAATGTGATTACTGGCGAGGTGTTTTGTGACAATGGCGCGGGCCCATGCGCAACCTTCGTCTCCACCATTAATGGTCTGAGCAGCAGCAACGGGAACATGATCAAGAGTATCTTCGGGTGCAATGGCGGTGCAGCTCCAGGGACAGTAACCCTGGATGTGGCACAGAAACGCTTCGACACGATCAAGAACGATGCGAGCGCTATGGGGGCACTGGTGGAGGCAGCGTTGCAGAACATTCAGCTGTTCACTGGGAGTGCATCTGCCGTAACGACAGCCTGCGACACGAGATGTTGCACGACTGCTAGCAGTTGTTCCCTCAGCCCTTCTTCTGGTGTGATGACAGTGAGTGCGGGATCCTGCACTGGTCTGAATGCCTGCAAGCAATTATTCCCTGACACCATCATCATCACTAGCTGCACAGGTAACAATTCATGCAGTTTCTTTGGCGGGTTCTCCGAAATCCTGCCAAATCCCAACGTCGAGATTGGGTACAGGGTAGTCGGGCCGGAAGCCTGTGCCAACGCTGGCGCTTGCACAAGCATTGGATTAAATATGTTCGGCAATGTGAGAGTCGAGAAAGGGGCATGTGACGGCGATAGTGGGTGCGCTCGTGTTGCCTCCCGTCCAACCCAAGGAACCACGTTGTCACCAACCGTGGGGAATGTCTTCATTGGAGCATATGCATGCCAAGGGCGGTCTGCTTGCCAAAAAGTGCACTTCGGGGGTATGGGGTCACCAGGAAGTCTAACAATCGAGAAGGGTGCGTGTTTGGGACTGCGTGCATGCATCGTCATTGCCTCCGTGATGGATGCAGTGAACGACCTTGTCATCAGATCAGGAGTTTGTGATCTAAGCAAGCAGGAGAAATGCAATACGGGGTGCTTGATCGAAGATATGTGTGGCGGAGACTTCAGCTTGACATATGTCATCGACAACGCAGCCCAAGACTGCCCTGGACCAAACCCATCAGCTTGTGTTGCTCTACCTTAGACTGACAACAATACTCGTCTGTGCACAAGTAATAGTAAGATAGTGGCGAAATAGCCAAGTGATTCTCATACATTTTACATCAATTTTTGTCGGAGTCGTTCAACATGATTCATAGTGGCTGCGCATGGTACATTACATAATCGGATGGTAGTCGTACGGATACCACCCCCTTGGACTTCGATCATTGCTCGTACAAACGACGAATATCCGCTAGTAGTTCGTAGTATGATCAGTCCTTCGTCGGATTATCCACGTTTCGGAAATCCCATCAAATGAGCGTTTGTCGTATCTTTTTGCGCAAAAGGATCCTCGCGGCTTTTCTCAACACACACAAGACAGCATGGTGCAAGATGAAACAAGCGCAGACCCACGCGGCGCCATAGCTCGCGCACCAGCAAGTGCAAAGGAAAGAACTGGATCCATCCTCCCTCCCGATCCCCAATGGCCCCGGTTTCCGCCCATGCTCTCTTCCACATCAATCCCATCGTCACTGCTATATCTCATACTCGGAGGTGTTCCCGCGAACTTCCGCACGCAAACAAACAAGCAAGCAAATGCATACGTTGACCCGAAGGTTCCACGGATCGTCGCTCATCCCAGCATCAGTGGTGGTGATCGTGCTGGCTTCCCAAAAGAAAGCACTCTCGATGTCTGCATCTTCGTCCATGCATTCATCATTGCGAAAGGGTGCTGCATACGAACCTCCTGCCTGGCTCAAAGGCAGATTCACGAACGTGCCAAGCAATGGCCGGCTGTCCTTGGGAAACTTCCCAACTCCACTGTATAAAGTTCTACAGCCACCGCAGTCGTTGCATCAGGACGTTCAGAAGAAGGATGGTGAAAATGGCACCGCGGAGGACACGAGCATCCTCGGCACGCTGCAAAGACACGACATCAAATTGTGGATCAAGCGCGACGACATGAGCGGCGGGGTGGAATTGGGAGGCAACAAGGTGCGAAAGCTGGAGTTTCTCCTGGCGGACGCGTGCGCGCAAGGATGCACGTCCGTCATTACGATCGGTGGCGAACAAAGCAATCACTGTAGAGCAACCGCCTCCGCGGCACGCATGTTGGGATTGAAACCGCATCTCATCCTCCGCACCAAGAGAGCCGACGCGGTTGCCGTCGACGAGGGCGCGGACAGTTTTGGAGCCGTCGGCAACATTCTCGTTGATCGCATGGTCGGTAGTTCCATCTACACATGCACGCCTGGCGAGTATGGGCGTTTTGGTTCCGACGCGCTGGTCAAACGATTGGCGGATCATCTCGAGAAGGAGCATGGGGAGAAACCCTACTGCATTCCTGTTGGTGGATCAAACGGAGTGGGAACGTGGGGATACATCAATGCGGTGGAGGAACTCCGCCAACAACTCCGGCAAGCGGGAGCAGAGAGCGAACGACAGGATGGAAAGCAAGACAACGATGATGGCAATGCGGTGAACTTCGATCACGTCGTCTTTGCCAGTGGAAGCGGAGGAACGGCCGCAGGACTTTCCATGGGCTTTTCACTTTGCCCATCACTTGTTTCCACACGCTTGCACGCCATTGGCGTTTGCGACACCCCTGATTACTTCTACAAGACCATGGCCAAGATCGTGAAAGAGGATATGGGATACAGTCACAGTTCAACCGATGATGTGTCAAGCGGCACCAGTGCTGCACCAGATGCCGAGGGCGGCAGTGGTGGCATAGAATCATTCCTTCGACAAAAGGTGACTGTCCACCAAGGCAAGGGACTTGGCTATGCCGTGAGCACCATGGAGGAACTGGATTTTGTGGAACAGTTCGCTATGGAGACCGGAGTCGTGCTGGATCCTGTGTACAGCGGAAAGGCTCTGTATCATTTCTTCCAGAACGTGCTGTCGACAACAGATAACAATGGCAATGATAGTGGCGAAGAGGATGATACTGCGCAGACCACCAATCCATATCATGGGAGCAACATCCTGTTCTGGCACACTGGAAGAGCCTTGGGTTTGTTCGATAAGGTCAATGATCTGCAACTTTCGAAGCAGTCGCCCGTGACGAGGCTCGGGCTCTACGGCAAGCCGAATGAAGGCTCTCCAGGATCCATCTCCATTTGAGCTTTGGTTTGATCGTTTGAAAGCGCTTACGACAATTACAGTTGGACATGGAGAGTAGCGGAGGGAATGAGTCTATCCGTCTTCTTACACTCATAGTAACAGTAATAGCAATAGTCTCACGTACATCAATGTGTGGGTGGAGCTGGCAATGGTCTGGAGATTGTGTGACGCACTCGTATCTCCAGCGAGCTCGTCCTCGCACGACACGTGACATCCAAGAACATGCCGAAGGAGAATTCCAAACGTGTGGATGTGATTGGACGTGACGGCGAATCTCAGACGCGCCTTCGCCAACAAGACACGTTCTGTCCGAAGCGAGACGTGAGCTCCTCTCGTGGAGGTGGTACGATCAGTTGCCTTCCGACCCTCTCCGTTTCTCATCTTGCCTTGCATCTCCACGCACTCAGTGTACTCCGCTCGTATCCATACCATACACGGAGATGCTCCAGAAATCCAAGAAGGAACAAGAACAGAAAGTTGAAGTGCTGTTCCACGATGATGAAGAGCTGTCGCCGGGTTTCAGCCTCCGTTTGGAGACATCCGTTGTGCCTCAGTTTTGGTTAGCGGCTCCATCTTGCTTCCATGCTTTGCTCCATCATCACCAAGCCATGATGGCTGGGTGATTCTGAAGATGCCACAACTCTTCTCTTCTTTTCTTTCGAGCATCCAAGCAAAGAGACTGCGAGTGATCGACAGCAGACTCCTCTCTCTCTATCTCTTTCTGGAGAATAATCCACGGCAGTTCGACAGTCCAGACAGTCTCCATGCCCGCGCATTCGTTCCTACGATCATCGCTGCGAACGCCCGCAGCGTACACTCTTCCGGCTTGGGCCCAAGGCAAGTTCAAGAACCTCCCCACCAACGGCCGGTTGTCGCTGGGGAATCTTCCAACCCCAGTGTATCAAATCACACCGGCGCCACAAGATGATGTCACCCAAGACTCCACAATCCTTGGCGCTTTGCGAAAGCACGACATCAAGCTTTGGATCAAGCGTGATGACATGAGCGGCGGGGTGGAACTGGGCGGCAACAAGGTGCGAAAGCTGGAGTTTCTCCTGGCGGAAGCGTGCGCGCAAGGTCACAAGTCCGTCGTCACGATCGGTGGCGAGCAAAGCAATCACTGCGGAGCCACGGCGACTGCGGCGCGCATGTTGGGCATGAAGCCCCATCTCATTTTGCGAACGCATCGAGCAGATGACATCGATGCATCTGGTTCCAGCGCAACAACACCAACAACCACCTTGCAGAATGGCATCGCGACGGATAGCTTTGGAGCCGTTGGCAACGTCCTCATTGACCGCGTGGTTGGCAGCTCCATCTACGCTTGCACGCCGGAGGAGAATGCGCATGTTGGGTCCCACACGATGGTGCAGCGACTGGCGGACTATCTCGAGCAAGAGGAGGGGGAGCGGCCCTACTGCGTTCCCGTCGGTGGTTCGAATGGCCTTGGTACCTGGGGATACATCAATGCGGTGGATGAGCTCAGCCATCAGCTGGAGCAGACAGGGGCACATACAGAAGGTGACGACCGCAGCAGCGCGGTGACATTTGACCATGTTGTTGTTGCGAGCGGGAGCGGCGGTACGGCTGCAGGACTTGCCATTGGCTTCGCCCTCTGCCCGTCGCTTCAGTCTGTTCACCTGCATGCAATCGGCGTCTGCGACAACCCGGACTACTTCTACAGGACCATGGCCAAGATCGTGACGGAAGGCATGGGGTACAGCCCAACAGGTGAGGCGTTCGGAGGTGATGGTGATGCGCCATCTGCTGGTGACGACCCCGATGACATGGAATCCTTCCTTCGACGAAGGGTGACTGTTCATCAAGGCCAAGGACTTGGGTACGCAGTGAGCTCGACGCAGGAGCTCAGGTTCATGGAACAATTCGCAATGGAGACGGGGATCGTCTTGGATCCCGTCTGCAGCGGAAAGGCGCTGTATCATTTCTTCCAGAATGTGTTGTCGACAACAACCATCGATAGCGCTGGCGAAGACGATGATGCTACGCAAAGTGATAGTCCGTACCAAGGATGCAACATCCTGTTCTGGCACACAGGTGGCGCCTTGAGCATGTTCGACAAGGTCGATGATCTGCAGCTTCCACAGAACTCACCGGTCACGCGGCTTTGCCTCGACAACGGCTCGAGAAATGATGGGTCTTCACGAGGCATCTTCATTTGAGCCTCGGCGAGCATCGCAACATTGGCATGGATAGAGACAACTGGGTGAAATCCAAATGTGTACTACGAGTATGCGGAACATGAAGGAAACAAACCGACCGTTTCGCTTAGCGCACACCTCTGCAATTGATTCCACAGCAAAGTAGTATAGCATATTAGTCATACTCTCGCACCCTCTACTCTCGAGAGAGAGTGAGAGAGTACAAGCGGAGTCCATCATGATGCGGTGCTGCTATTCATGGGCATCCAAGAAACCACAAAACCAAAGTTCCTGCACGAGAGCAATTTTGGGCTAAGTGGTGGTGGGAGGAAAGGGTTGTTCCCAAAATGACGAAACACGAACTGACACGCAACACAGCCGCGAATCAGGTGAGAACCAGAAAATGTCATTGAATCCACGTCTGGAGCAGAATTGATTACTGCACAGGGTACATACTTAGACTCTAACAAGAGACCGAGCGGACCAAGAGCAGTGTATTAACGAAGCTAGATACCAATCCAATCAAACAAGAAACAACCACAACAACTTCGCAAGATCGTTTTACAGGTAGACAGTCATATAATAGAATACCTGCGTAGAATACACACCAAAGGCGTATAGCTCGTAGAATACATTTTGATCTGCTGCTGCTGCTGTTACTTCTACTTCTGCGAACGAAACGATAACTTCATTGTACTGCGATCACGTGGAGCCTACATGTATAGTACGACAATTGTAGCTCTCGACCCATGCTCTTCCTCTGGAGAGAGAAACGATCGGCGATGATCTTCGATGCTACATGTGCAGTCTATCGTCGCATGATTGTAACGCAGTCGGAATGTAGGATAGGAACTCTCTATCTATCGATCTATCTACTGCTCTACATTCAATTTAGGCTCCGTGTGACGCCTTGATTCACGCTGGTCGTGATTGAACTGGTTGAAGTGACAGAATTCTTCTCTCTCCTTTGATCTGTCTTCGTTGTTGTTCCAAACTCGCTCCGTGTCATGTGGTGAGAGCGCTTGGAGGACGCACAATAGTTGGAAATCACACAGAACTCTGTGGTGTGCTCAAGAACCTTACGTATGCACGACAGACGACCAATGTCTACCCAAAGTAGACACAAGGGTAGACTTCTGAAAATGCAGTCTCGAGTTTGATTAGCACAAAAGTGTACATCGTACTTAGGCACGCACTCGGTTGCACTGCTCCATGTCAAAAGCATACTTCCATCGTATGTTCGTCCACCATAAAATCACCTGAACTTCTTATCGTAGAGTATACTGGATATCAATGAGCATCAATGGCCTCCTTCTCATTGCTACATCCGCACTTCTTCCAACAATTGACATCGTTGAATGGAATAAGAAGCATGCCAGTGATTGTGAGATGCCTGCTTCAAGGCTGGCCACTGGTCGGAAACAAGTAATCAAGACATCTATGCAATTCATGATGTCGATAGCGTCGAAGGAGTTTACAATCAGAGTTCTATCTTCGAATGCTGGACATGTAAGGCACCACCCGGATCGGTCAACATTGATCGTGGTATTGAAACTACTATAAATGTGGAATAACTTGCGCTGCACTCACTTTATGACATTTGACAAGCGAGCCGTTTCGAATGTTGGTCACGGATATGAGCCAACTTAGTGAGTCGACCTGCACTTTGTTACGGGACTCAAGAACATTTATTCAGTAGATCCAAACCAAGCATATAATCGTATTCTCCCACCTCTTCTTATAAATAATTAACCATTACATTTTTGAGATAGATCCTATTTTGAGTTTTATGCATATTCAAAGGCTTTCTGAAGTCGTATGGGTCGATCCCTGTGAAATTCCTAGTTGTTTTGCAGAAAGTTCGATCATGTTCTCATGCATTTATCGTATGGTATCCAATCACGGAATAGACGCCGGGATTGTCGTTCGTTTGGTACGCGTTAAATACACGTTAGCATCTGCGACATGATCTCACATTTTGCTCGTCACAAAACACATCACACAAAACACATCACACAAAACACAAAACACATCACACATCACACATCATCGGCATCTGTTCACAAATTCAGGCATCATCGCCACACTTTCGCTCCATTTCGCAACTTTCTTCGCCAATGTCATGTGTACTCTCTGTTGTGTTCCATGCTTGTGCTCGCCCTAGTAGTGTAGTAGTAGTAATAGTTGCTGTGGCTGTCAATGAATGGTGGCCTTTCATCCCATGCTCTCCTCTCCTCACTTCGTCTCAAACCTGTGCAGATCATCACATCCGACCAAATAACAACTACACTCTCCACCAACAATTCCACCATGTTTCCCTCTGCTGCTGCCAAGGCCCTCTCCAAGGATGGCAACCCCTCCCCCAGTAAGAAACCGCGTTCTCCTTACCCTGTATCTCCTCCCTTCGATTCGAAGGGGTTCCTGCTGCCAACTGCGGAGCAACTGTTGCCTGACAAGCCGTCCGCTGCGTTGAGGAAGCCGAGCACCATCACGCGAGTGATCGATGTGAAGCCGATGCATGCAGCGGATGGCAACCTCGTCCCGAACAGTACGCATGCGCACGCTCGCGAGCTGCATGTGTACGTTCACATCCTCGACAATAACGGAGGCGTCTTCGACGACTCCAATGTCAGGGTGCGTTCGGAGGGACGAGGTGTTGGCGATGGTACGTTGGTGAGCGTTATCGTGAACGCGCCACCCCCGCCTGCTGCAGCTGATGTTGCACCACCTGCCGAGCCTGCCCCACCGGCGAGGCTCCCTCGTCGCTGCAATGCTGTTGTTGCTGGTGTCTACGCAGACACCTCCAATGACAGCGACACCACCTACGACGACAACGACAGGGGTGAACGAACGCGTGCCAGCAGGAACAGGAGAGGAGGTCAGTTCGGGTTTGATCCGGAAGAGGCGGGAAACTGGAGGCGCGATGCCATTGTTCGTGTCATGGCAGTGCTTGGATCTAGCCTAGATCCTGAACTGTTGTACCACATGCCCAAAACAGGATTCGTTCTTGACAGCAACGGTGATAGGACAACATGGTGGAACTTGACACGCGTGTGGGTCACTGTGGCTACTGCGCTCTGGGGTGTCTTGCTCCCTCAGGAGGAGTTGCCAACTCGTCAGATTAAACAGGTGGTGGAGTTTGTCCGCGCTCGCGTGGACCTGCCGCCGCCTGCACTCGGTTCAAATCTGTACACCCTGTGTGTGAGGGGGGAAAAGACAATTGCTAACGTGGCGAAAGCCGTTCTCGCTGCATCTACTTCATGCAACAACGTCACTGCAATCCTGTCTCGTCATGTGGAAATCATGCCGGAGGAACAACGTATTCGTGTCGCACCAGCACGCGCCACTAACACTAGGAGTCAACTAACAACGTTGCGACGCGCCTTCGACATATTCAGCTGTGGCGGAATCATTCCGCCCAAGGTTCTACAGTATCGTGTGCGTGCTTGCAACCTGTCTGGTGTGACGTCGTTTCTCATGACCACCACTACGTACAAGGCAGGGTTGAGTCACACGGTACAGTTTGGAGGTGTCAAATTTGAAAATGTCCCCGTGTTCGATCGAGGAAGCACGACTATCGAACAACTATTCGGCATGTACTCATCCACGACCAACAACCCAGTGGGAATGCCCGCTTTCACCCTCATCACCAACCTACTCACACGCAAAAGCAAGATCAAGACGGGCCTCTCTTCCTTCGAAAGCTACTTCTGGATGGCGACGGAGAAACTCAAACAGGCGATTTCGCGCCTAGTAGACCTACTGAAGGCTAAGTATGAAACAGACGGGGAGGAACAAAACGATGCCAATGACGAGAGCGACAACCACAACGACGAGCCAGATGACGTCATCGCTCCACATGTGCGCACAGCCGATTCCCTCTTGCATGCACTCGAACTGCTTGTTGTGTTCCTCAAATGGGAATTCACCGCCTCCCACATGCAGCTTCAGTGTGACGATCCCATGCATTCGGCTGCGTTCGCACTCACCACCAACAAGGAGAAGAAGAAGGCAACAACCACATCAACCAATCAACGCCAACCACGCACCAACAAGCACAAGCGCAAGAAGACCACCTCTGTCACCAACGACACTCCAAACGTCACAAATGACAATTCTCCCACCACTACAAATGACCAACCCTGTAAAGTATGCAACCGTTGTGGATCAGCAATGCGATTTGTGAATGATTGTTTTGTTCCTTTTGTCACAATGCTTAAGGACAACGAACTCGCAGAACACAAGGACGAATTACAATCCATGCTTGCGGCGGCGCCGGGATTCGCCAACGAAATTGTTAACTACATGGCTCACAAAGTGCGTGCAAAAGTTCAATTCCGACAAATCGCCTTTTATCAATCCGAACTCAATGATAAGCCTGAAAGAGCCTATGTGGTACTTGACCATAAGCAAAAAATTCTACCGACAGGCCAAGGCGAAGCCCAACAAGAATATTGGGGGAAGAAGGGAATGTCACTGCTTGGGGCAATGGTCATCACATGTCGCAATGACATTTTTACTTATCGGTTCATCGACATTGTGGTCGATGGAAGACCGACACAAGACACTCTTCAAGTTGGTGGACTGCTGGAGATCGTGCAAAAAAAGGTCAAAGACATTCACCCATCCGTGACTGAAATCATCTTACAGAGCGATAACGCGTGTTGTTTTGCCAGTCACGAGCACATCGCGCTCATCACGTCCAAACTCAACAAGAACCTTGTGACACGAAACGCGGCCAAAATCATCATGTGGATCTACACGGAGGCCCAAACCGGTAAGAGCATGCTGGACACCCACTTCGCGTACATCACACGTGTACTGCGAAAATACGTGCAAAGTGGCAAGGACATCAAGACCCCGTTCCAACTCTTCCTCGCGCTCCAAGCCGGCAGCATCGCGGGGACAACCACGGTACTTGCCAACGCGTCGTCCCTCCAAGGCAACATCACGACGCTTCCTGGCGCACCAAAAAGACGATTCCGCGCGAATGGGCAACAGGTACGTCAAACTCACGAGGTGAAGTATGATGATGACCAGGCGTGGTTGGTGGCTGCATCTGGTATCACGGAAGACGTCGTGGTCAAGAGCGCTGAATGGGAAGGGTGGATCATCAACGAGTTGGGTGTCGTCCCTGCCAATTCGCACACGTCCGACAAGCTGCCGATCACGTCCGAATCGTCCAGGAAAACGGACAAGACGCGCAAAATGGGGCGCACAGCAACAGAGAGCAAGGCGTTCGCGATTGGCAAAGCCCTCCAAGACGGACAACAACATCTACCATCCGATCACACCACAGCACTACAAGACCAGACCGCAGAAACAGAACATCCACCGCTTGCAGTGCCCGGCTGGGCAAGCAAAACAACACGGACCAACGCCAAACTACCAGACTACATCGCAGACAAGTTGAAGGACATCTGTGAAGCGTCCGCGAAGGACCAAAAAAACAGGCCATCGGAGCACGAAGCACATGAGAAACTGATGAACAACGCAAGAACCAAAACTGACTGGTACGTGCAACTGCACGCAAATCCCATGCGTGTCAAATCGTCGCTGTTTGCAGCGTACAGTGCCAAACAACGCAAAGAAAAGAAGCAGGCTGCCCTCATCAAGACGGAAACCACCACAACACTGACCACCACCACCACCAACACAACAAGCAAAGCAACAGTAACAGCATCTGCAATCGTGGCCATCAATAATGTGCCAGATGGAACAGAGGAGGAACGAATCGAAGAGGAGTTGCAGAGAGAGGAAGAGGAATTGGAGAATCAGAGGTGGTGTGATGCTCACACAGTGAAGGCGAATGCAGAAAGTGAGGCTGTGTTGGATGATGATGGCACGAAAATTTTGTGAGGGGTGTGCATCGCCGCGATAACACGAGTTGTGGAGTTTTGTGGGTGGCAGACCATGCTACTACAACGAGTCTAGAGGCCATCCAAAAAACACATCCAAATATCGGCTTATCATGCTATATCTCAACAACACATCGCTTAAAATTAAATGTAAACATTGCATTCAGACGGCTGGCTATCTGTTAATCAGAATATCGAAGTTAAATGAATATAGAACATATTTTGGAAGTCATGTTGGTTTGCGGTGTTTTGTGTGGTGGATTCGAGAAAAAATTGTTGATGCCACAATGTTGCCCTCCAATGAGCACACATGATCATCATCATCATCCTTGTATTTCAGAAAAATGTGCATACCATTCGCTCTGCATACCTCCCAGCTATCCGCTCCATGAAGCATGGCCACAGATATTGGCTCTGCATGCAGCAATGCATCCACACACTGAAACAGAGCATGTTCGAAAAATCATTTTCGATGTGGATGCAGTTCAGATACGGATCCGTATCTCGTCCATACGATCCTTTCACCCCCTCCAAGCGCTCCTCGTGCATTACCACACTCCATGGCGACACGCGGATGCATCCAGACTGGGCTGGGAGTGCATGGCCAACGTGATGCACCTCCATATGATGATGTGGTGGTGCATATTTTGCTCCCACCAAACATGACCATTTCGCAGATATGGTTGGCTGCAGTGTCTTCCAGACAACTTGAGAAGAGCATGCTTCACGATGTGCATCTTCAATTGATGCCGCACGCATCTTGTATGGGTGGCTTGACGATTGAGGGGCGTCGTCCCATCGCCCCTCACCGCCAAAGCCACGCGACCGGTGCTGCGCGAGCCCCAACCAAAACTCCTCAAAACCACCTTTGCCTCTGCGCGGACACCTTCCCGGTGCTCCGCGGCCCTCAAACTTCGAGGGTGCCTTCATATTGGCCTTCTCGAGGCATCCTGCGCATCCATAGGCGCTGATATGGTCTGTGTGTGTCACACATTGGCCAAAACCAACCAGCCGATTTGGGGCCAAATTGTGATCGTATTTTGGGGGCCTACGACGGCCCCAAATCAACCCCTCTCCCCACCTCTGTTCGTCCACCCATCAAACGTTGCGTGGAGATGACGGCGATGTGCTTGGATCTTGAATTGGCCGCCTGGTTGTTGCGGCGCCAAGCATACCGTTCGACGGCCATTGTGGTGTTTTTTTGGTGTTGCTCCACTTCCATGTCGGTGTGTCGAGTTTGCCACTCTCAACCGGCCTCACATGTTGGGGGATGTGGAGATTTACCTCCAATTGTACCGAATGTCCAAAAAGACCACTACACAAAACACTCGAGGAGTACCAACCCTTCTCAACCACTTCGCCACGACGAAGCAGACCTGATGATTTTCCGCATCGTGATATGATTGGTGTTTCATGACGAAGTATCCAATTTCGTGACGTCGATGACGGATTGGACAAGCACATTGTGCAATTAACGTAAACACGAATTCGCCGCTTCCCCCAACATTCTACAACTAGTGCTATCGTGGATGGACTGTTGGATGGTCACATCCGAACACCTGAAAAAGAGACTAAACAATTCAAAATCGGAACAAAGTTGCAGAAACAAAGAACAGCAAAGGGTTAAATTGGATCGATGTAGTCGGTAGAAGACGGCCGAGTCCCTAAAGCAGTCTAAAAATGCGCACATTGTCGGGTCCATAAAACTTAAAATAGGATCTATCTCAAAAATGTAATGGTTAATTATTTATAAAGAGAGGTAGGAGAATACGAATATGTACGTTTTTTGGATATCTGAGACAAAAGTTCTGGAGTCCCGTAACAAAGTGCAGGTCGACTCACTAAGTGGGGTCATATTCTGTACAAGTTTCCTCTTTGTTGCCAGACTCTCCATACTACATACAATAGAGAGAGAGAGATGCCGTGACAGAAATGCAATACCCTTTCTGCATGCAATCACCAATTGATGAGTTGTGTTCCAAATCACAAGATATGCGAAGCACGACGGGTTCCACTCTATCCTGGTACCCCTTTTGTCACGTATAATCGTTGGCTGTGGTCGTAATTGCTCGAGACTGTCACTGATTCACAGGCGCAGCAAATGTTCGTAGATTCCCTGTGGCATCGACATTGTCGATGTGAGATTGCATGATTAGACAACCACATGACCGCATGGGAAAGTGCGTCTGAGCAGGTCTTGTTGCTAACACACACCACATCACACGTAACAGGCAAAACAAGCGCACCACGTTGTAGTGCCGAACAAACATGTCCGTCACATAATTTGTTCTTTGCTGATGGTCATTATGTGTGGGCATGGATGGTAGCGGAGATACGCGCAATGGAAATAATTGTTGTCACAAGCACCTGTTGTGACCATGACAAATGTCTCGTAGTCGTGCATCTGCGAACAAAATTCTAACTTAGCACATCAATGTACAGAAAGACGGTCATTCTTCGCCGACACCAGTTCGTACAGCGACCACCACTTCTGTCCGTTACCATCGAGCCGGTGTCAAGTTCATCCACGCGTCGTGGGATACTGGCTGTCTGTTGCTTCGTGTTTCTTGGACGCGTGGAATGTCAGTGTACTGCGCCTTTCCAACCCACTGCGTGGGGAAGACGATGTCGTTGCAACATCCGACCAAAGTCGTACCTCCGTCGGATCATGTCATCTCAACAGCCAACCTACGTCATCTGATGTCCGATCAATGTTTGACCAATGTCAGACCAATGTTACCGCAAAGTATGACATTGCGGTGACAGGTTTTTTCCACGTTTCGAAGGCACAACTTGCCACCCCCCTCTGCGATCACTCAGTATGATTAGTTCGCAACTAGACACATAGAATAACCAAAGAAGGCCTCCCCTATCACGTAGTGGCGTTTTTGTTGCCATTAATATTATAGTTATCTCTACAGGGGGTGCCTAAATTGGTGCGATTAGCCTTACTCCTAGCAAAAATGTCAATTACGTCATTCACATGTCAGACATACATCATACCAATGTATGATGTTTGTCGGCTGATTGCATACTGACGTCGGATGTATGTTGGCTTGCTGTGCATGCTGGTCCGACCAACGTCGTACGACGTCGACTGGACCTCATGGCGACGTGGCTGTTTGCCACAACAACGCACTTGTGTCTGTCTCGTGCGGAAACATGTCTGCATGCACAACATCAACGAAGCAACGACGTCCATCATCCTCATGCCAACAAACGAGCTGTCCTTGCATGACACATGTCCGTTCTGTTCCACACCACAGAAGCACAACAATTAACCATTCACATCTCGCCATCATCGCAGCGAAGAATTCGCCAGACACAAGAACGAGCAGAAACTGGCATTCTCTTGCAGTTTGATATTCGATGGCAGTCATGGCAAACCAACAGAAGAAAAAGTACTTTATCTTTACGACCAGGTAGTTTGCTTTGTTTTCTGTCAATAGTCATAGGTCAGCAGTGGTGGGCGATCCCTGTTTGCGCACGTCATTTCGGCGCAGAACGGGGGTTGCTCAGGAAGACCTGAACTGCGCACGTGTCAACGAACTGGGCGCTATCATACCGATACCAGAAAGGGGGATGCGCGCAAGATCTATCATCCACAACATCACAAGCAACATCGATTACCAGACAGATGTATCACCAGGCAACTACATTTGCAGCACGACTGCGAACGACCACGAGCAACACTCCTCTCTCCAACAATGCTGTACTCTAGACACGATTAATAGTATTCTGGTGAAGCGCAGTCATCTCACGAGACACAGCGATGAACACGACAGCAGGCTGGTTCCTTCGCAACCACTTTTGTGTGCTTTGCAGTTCTCGGTCGCACAAGATGTTCCGCTCGCAGGTGTCGTTGTTGCCTGTTTACATGGACAACTGCGCTTCCGCAGATGATAGTGCCATGACAGTCACAGTGACATTCCCCCAACCACTGATGCAATGGCTGTTGTGTGGTTCACTCAAACATCATACAAGCATTGTTCGGGTACGGTTTGACTTGACATTTCCTCTATGTTGTGTCAAGACATTTTTGGTCCGGCAAAACCACGGTCCGATTGTATGACGTTTTGTGTTTCACTTGATTTGCTTGTGTTCGATGGATTCTGGCACAGCATCATTCTGCACAACCATTGGCGTGGCGGTGATGTGCGTTCCCTCAAACATGGTGTGGTTGGCCACACAGAGAACTCCTATCAATCAACACATCGGATGATGATGGTGCTGTTGATGTTGTGGCGGAAATCATGAAACACATCCTACTTTGGTCAGCAGTTCGAAACCAAGGATCTCCTCTCGAACAGATATTCATCGAACGTACTAACGGACATTATGTAGGACCAACATTGGATGACGCCGAAATACACGATGTCCGACATGCGCCCAACTGCTAACCAAAGTACGATCAAAGTGAATCCAAAATCGAACAATGCGGCATAATGTCCGATAAAATGTCTAATATCGCAACTGTTGTGCGTCCTCCTTGGTGGCAATACCCCAAAGTACGTACGCAATGCCACAATGCGCAATGCCATCGCATCCTCATCAAGAGACGCCGCCACACCGTCTCCCATCCAACATCCAACTTTGAACATTCTTTCACGATCATACCCACTCTCCATCGCGTTACATGCGTTACATGCGTTGCATGCCCATCGCAAAGATGTCAGAACAAACCAACCCAGACTTCCTCAACTTGATCAGCTCGGAACAGATCGCATCTCTGTTTGACAATGATCCTGGGAGTGACGACATTTGGTCCTTGCTACAAAATGCGGATGACGCTCTTGGCGATGCTCTTGACGACACCCTTGGCGATGATCCCGTAACAACCAGCGACTTAGATCCGCAGATCTATGATGGCGATCTGCATCCCTTCGACATCAGTCAATTGGATGAAAAGCAGGATACTTCATCGTCGAGACCATCCAACAAACGAGGCTTGGATGGAGACAATCCATCGTCATCACCACCATCGCATCTGGAGACTGTTTCAGACCCTTCATCGGCTGAACATCTTGAACAAGAACTGGCGGAGGCCGAGAAATTGCAAGCGCGAGAGATCGAGGCGCTATCTCTGCAAGACAGAGAGCAAGTCTACGAGGACATTCATGGCGTACGTCGACCACCTGAAGAAACGGAGGCCTTCTTGAAGGATCGGCTGCACCGATTGAATGCCGAACTCACCATGGGTCTGTGCGACAGCCGACGCAAGAATCATCAAAGCGATTCCGTTCAGAAACCATATCGCATGGCAGCCCTGTTGGCGCCGCGCTTAACATGTGATGTCGCATTTCGGATTGCGATGCTACGATCTACCAATTGGGACGTTGAGAAGGCGGCTGTGAAGATCGTGCAGTACTTCCATGTCAAGGAGCGGTTGTTTGGTAGGGAGAGGTCTTTGCGACCCATTGTGTTGTCGGATCTTCAAGATGATGCAAGACAGTCCATCGAAGATGGCGCGTACATCGTGCATGATGGCAATGAAGGCATCTGCCACAGGCCCGTGGTGTTCAACTTCGCGGCACGGTGGAAGACGCAGACGATTATTTCTCAAGCTCAGGCCGTATTTTATCTGCCACACGTTGCAGCCCGCTCGGCGCAAGCCCAGCAATATGGTGTCTCTGTGGTCGTCCTTGCGATGAAGGCCCACGAGCACTATTTTCGTGATGCAATTCGCATGATGCAATTCAATGTGCTGGATAATGTACCGGCTCGCACCGCAGGCATGCATATCTGCATCTCCGATGACCGTTTTCAAGATATCATCTCCCACGCGCTGCAGGTAGCACCGAAGGATCAAAGGTTGCGAGCGAAATTTCATTACGGATCCGTGCAGGCCTGCAAAAATCACCTGCTCACGTATGGCATTCGGTCCACCATGATACCAGACAACGAGGATACTATTTGTGGCAACGCCACGAATCATGACACCATTCAGCGATGTCTGCAATATGATCGTGAAGTGCTGGACAAGTATTCCGAAGGCAAGCCAGACCATTGCATCGACGCGCCGCCCAACCCCAACGACGTCCTACTGGGCCGGGGCCGACCCTTGCAAAAGTTCCCGGGAAATTTGGAATTCTCGCGACTGTTGCAAGAGTGCAAGCCAAGTTACGATCAAGCGTCCAAGCCTCGCAAGACAGAGATCACGCGTGAGCTGGTCCAGAAGCTGCGTGATGCTGGGGTACGTTTTTTGATGCATGATGACTCGGGCGATTGGTGGGAGGAGGTTCCCGATGCGGTGGCCCGCAAGCGGGCGGCGATGAGTTTGCGTAATATGTCACGCAAACGGGAGGAGTGAAATGTGTGGTGTGGTGGAGCAGCGCAATGAAACATCAATAGAGTGACGGAGCAGTGCAGGAGATCCACGCCGCGAAATGGGGGAGACTCATCGTCGTTGCCCGAGACGCTGTTCAGCACTGCCTCTGAACTCCCCGGAGCTGCCGTCGATGAATATGATAGTATTCGACATTCTCATGCATCTCTTGGTGCTTTGCGAACGAGATCAGTTCCCAGAACGCTGCGATGCTGTGGCAACTGCGTGAGCAACCACGCAGCCAGAACTCTGTCCCTACTTGATCATATGCAGCGCATTGTCGTTTAGTTCTACTACCATCGACATGCGAGACAAGAAGTTGCATATCATTCCCCCAGATGTGCCTGACATGACATGATGTTCCAAAGTTGTGTCCTCTCCACTCGTGGGGAGAGAGTACCGTCATCGATCTGTTCGACGAGTATCGCCGGCACTCTACATTCATTGGCGATCTACGTATTGGGACGATCTGCCTCGTTCCGCACTCCATTCGATTGAATTGATTGGAACTGGTTTGAATTCCACATTTCCTCATTCATCTCTGTTGATGTTCCCAAACCTGCCGATGTCACTCAACAACTTGTTCGGCAACAACAGTCGTGGACAATGCCACCGCACGACGCATAATGCGATGGTTTTTTCATGAAGAGATGCATGCGATAATACAATAGGACGCACGGTCCCTCATCAAACATTGAACATCCTTCCACAGCACCAGACACTATCCATCGCGTTACGAGTGCATGCACATCTCCGAACATGTCAGAAGGAACCAACCCAGACCTTCGGGACTTGATCAGTTCGGAACAGATCGCATCTCTGTTCGACAATGATCCAGGAGGTGATGATCTGTGGTCCTTGCTGCACAATGGAAATGATACCTTTGGCGATACCCTTGACGACGCCCTTGACGATGATCCTGCAATCACCAGCGATACAGATGCGCAGGTCTACAATGGCGATCTGCACCCCTTCGATATCAGTCAATTGGATGAAAAGCAGGAGAGTTCATCATCGAGACTCTCCAATAAACGCAGCTTGGATGGAGACAGTCCATTGTCACTGCCACCATCGCAGCTGGAGGCTACCTCAGACACTACATCCACTGAACATCTCGAAGAGCTGACGGAGGCCGAGAAACTGCAAGCCCGAGAGATTGAGTCTCTGTCCATACAAGACCGGGAAGACATCTACGAGGATATTCACGGCGTACGTCGACCGCCGGAAGAGACAGAGGCCTTCTTGAGAGATCGGCTGCATCGATTGAATGCTGAACTCACGATGGGATTATGCGACAGCCGACGAAAACTTCTTCCGAATGCACTCATCCAAAGGTCATACCGCATGGCGTCGTTGTTAGCGCCGCGATTGACATCCGACGTCGCATTCCGCATCTCCATTTTGCGATCTACCAATTGGAACACTGAGGAGGCGGCCATAAAGATCGTGCAGTACTTCCATGTCAAGGAACGGTTGTTTGGAAGAGAGAAGTCTTTGCGACCCATCATACTGTCCGATCTGCAGGATGACGCACGGCAGTCGCTTGAGGAAGGCGCATACATTGTGCATGATAGCAATGAAGGAATCTGCCACAGGCCGGTGGTGTTCAACTTCGCTGCACGGTGGAAGACGAAGACGGTTCTTTCACAAGCGCAAGCGATATTTTATCTGCCGCATGTGTCGGCCCGTTCGGCAGAAGCGCAGAAGTACGGCGTCTCAGTGGTCGTACTTGGAATGAGGGCCGAGGAACGCTATTTCCGCGATGCAATCAGCATGATGCAACTCAATGTGCTGGATGTTATGCCAGCTCGTACGGCAGGCATGCACATCTGCATCTCCGATGATCGTTTCAAGGACATCTTGTCGTACGCGCTGAAGATGGCACCGAAGTATGATAGGTTGCGGGCGAGATTCCATTACGGATCGGTGCAGGCCTGCAAGAACGAGCTGCTCACGTATGGCATTCGGTCCACCATGATACCAGACAACGATGATGTCCTTTGTGACGTCGTCACGGAGCATAACACTATCGAGCGATGCCTGCAACGTGACCGCGAGGTGTTGGAGGACTACTACAAGGACAAACCAGACCACTGCATCGATACGCCGCCCAACCCCAACGACGTTCTACTGGGGCGCGGTCGGCCGCTCCAAAAGTTCCCCGGCAATTTGGAATTCTCACGATTGTTACAAGAGTGCAAGCCAAATTACGATCAAGCGTCCAAACCTCGCAAGACAGAGATCACGCGTGAGCTGGTCCAGAAGCTGCGTGATGCTGGGGTGCGGTTCTTGAAGCATGATGACTCGGGCGATTGGTGGGAGGAAGTGCCCGATGCGGTGGCGCGCAAGCGGGCGGCGATGAGTTTGCGCAATATGTCGCGCAAACGGGAGGAGTGAAACGTGTGGTGTTTCGGAATAGCGCAATGAAATGGGGAGGACCTCGTGAATCTGTTACGGACGGCGGCTCTGGCGGAGCCTTCCTTGCAATTGGATGAATGGCGCACCGCGCTCCCATGTGCATACCAGGAGGGTACTATCGATGCAGCGTATTCTACGTACAGTAGCACAATCGTGTGTTATTCCTTGCCGGCATACTTTCGCTTGCTTGCTGTCCACGAAGTTGCTCAAGATGTTATCCAGAACACCGCCTCGCAACTCTCCGTCGTTGATCGTCGGAAGGAGCTAAGTATTGCGGTGCCCCACTCATTCTCGTCACACGGAAAAGCGCAGCTCTGCGGCCGTGCCTTCACACTCATTCATTCCTGTTCCTCGCACATGCGGACAGTGGCCTCATCGTCTTCTTCGCGGGAACAGATGGGACGAGAATCCAGAACTATGACGACATGAATTGTAGTCTCGATGATGGGGAACGTCATTCACAACAGATAGATGCAGAACACTTGACTGCTGGAGTACTCAAGTATTCTACATACATACAGTCCAACTTAATTGCACAGCGATCCATTCAGCATGTAATAGAGCAGACTAGCGTACAGCAGAGTAGAGTAATGTATTATCTGAGCACTTCCCTTCACTTTCCATTCCCAATTCTACTACATCTGCTACGATTTATCATACTATTGCTAAGATACAAGAAGAGCCGTCCACCCAAACGAGTCTAATTCGTCGATTCGGTGTAGTGCTGCTGTTCGGCGACGATGGATTCGCTGCTCGTGGAGCGCATTCGCGTGTTGGGTTCTTCCACTGTGCGCTCCGACTGGAACATGGCCGCGTTGGGGTCGTTGCAGACGGGGTAGAACCCGCAGAGGATGGCCTGCGACAAACCCAGTCCCAATCCCAGCAAGTTGGGCACGTAAATGACGGGATCGTTCTGCGAGAAACCGTAGAGCATCCAGAAGGTGCTGTTGAGCCAGTTCATGAACATGGTGGGGCGGTGGATGGAGGCAGAATTCTTGGTCGCGACCACCTCCTTCATGCTCTGCAGCGGCGCGCCGTAGAAGAATATGAGATTGAGGTTGACGATCAAGCCGACCGTGTTGGCCTGGAGGTTGGCCGTGTGCTGATGGTGATTGGAGGACAGGACGTAGGGCGAGCCGTTGTGGTGGGCCAGGGCGAGATCCGGCAGGATCCATCCAACCCAAATCAGAATGCAGCACCACACGACGATGACGCGCAGCATCCAGACCTCCTGCGATGTGCAGATGAGGGACTCGAATTGCTTGTTGATGAGTCCGGAGGTTTCGTTGTAGGCGTGGATCGTGCTCTGGTCCTCGTTGAGTTCGAGCGGCGGCGACGCATCGTGGAATGCGGGCGGAATGCCGCTGGTGTTGGCAGCTCGGTTGTTGCTCGTGGCATGCCCCCTTCCCATCGCAGACGTGACTGTGCTGTAGGCGCCCGTGCTGCCGTTGGGCTGCGTGATGAGGTGGTGGTTGGGATTGTCCCTCCGTTGGGCCTGCAGCCGCTCGAGGTACTGCAGCTTGGCGGCTCCGCAATTCAGCCAGATGGAGAGCACGAGACCGGGCAGGTTGGACGCCAGGACGAAGGGATCGTGCTTGTAGTACGCGTAGATGCACCAACCCAGACAGTTGCCCGTCATCACGGTCCACGGGAAGGGATTGAGTTCTGCGAAAGATCCGCGCAGCAGGGCCTTCCGCAGATCCGAGATGGGCGCGGCGAACATGGCGCTGGCGATGATGCATCCCAGGAAGGGACACACGTAGCCGAACAGAGTCTGCGCTGTGAAGAAGTTTGCGAAGAAGCCCGTCATGGTGGCGATTCTGTTGCTGCTGCTGCTATTGTTGTTGCGACTGTTGCGACTGGTGCCGCTGTTGTTGTTGGAATAGAAGTGGTCGGGAGTGTGTTACGGAGACTCGAATGGAACAAAGTGCAATGCTGTTGAGTACTCTGCTCGACTCTACTCTACTCAACTTAACTCAACTTAACTCAATCTACTTCTGTAAGCAGATGCGTCCTCGTTTCACTCTTCGGTGCCAAGCGTGGAATTGTGTGGAACCGTGGATTTGATGGGTGTCAAGGATTGTGAGGTTCTTGATGTGATGGTGTCAGCAACCAAACTCTTTTTGTGCTCAGCCACCATGCTGAGAGATGGAGGCGCAGAATCTTTCCGCCTTCGTTCTGATGTGCACGACCCCATGATCTGTGTTTTGCGTGTGTTCTACAATAAATCCATCACACGATCTTGCGTGATTTGCGTGGCCACAAATTTCCTCTTTTCCTTTCTTCGATTGTGTTCATGATGACAACACGAAGGATTCCAACTGTCGTTGTTTCTCACTTCCGACGGGTTCACGTACTCGCTATACGCGTCTTTCGTGGAAAGAGACAACCAAACCAGCGATCGGACACTCGTTGGCATAACGTTGAAGCACTCTGCGATGACGCGTCGCCACCAAAGAGAGCGGAAGCGAAAATAACGTTGCCGACAACACGAATTCCTCCTGCGTGTCTCAGTCAGCGACATGATGCACCCAACTTGATCCGCCACAATCGTGGTTAGAGTAGCGTAGACTCCGCATACCGAAAAAATCCGGCAGTTCGGTTTTGAATCTGTGGCGGTTGTGAGAAAGTAGTTGTTTCTTCCAGACCCCATCGTCACATTTGTGTTGTGGAGCAGGAGTTATCTCCTTGATGCAAGTGCACACAAGTTCCTGATGACGACTCTTCGCGTACTCTGCGAGAATGCGTGGTTGCAAGTGCAACCTTGCTTCTCGTCCCGTCCCATTCCTCTCTATCTCATCTATCTATCAATGGAGGGACGCAGAGATTATCAGATCCTCTCTGTCGTCAATACAAATGGTGTAGTTTGGTATGTCGACTTTGCAAGGTTGTTCACCTAATTGTGGAGAAATGGCTCTCTCCAGGTCGACGAAGATACCCAAGGCAGCTCTCGAAAACAGATACAACAAGTGGGGCAACTGGCACACACGCTAACATGATCCTCATCGATGCGCAGGTCGTAGCATACATCTGGGTGGCAGGTATTTATGTATGTATGCACCATGCACGCAGAGGCACGATTTGATCTGTGGTGGTGACGGTCGATTCCACTCTCCAGAGAGAGAGAGGGAGTTGCCCAACACCGCCATCTCAGCAACAGTGTTGCTCATGGCAATGCTACCATACACACTATACACACCAATACGCTTGCGTTCTGTTGTTCCGAGTTCTCTGCTTCCTCTCGGCTAGCTAGTAATTAAGTTTGCGCGTCCAATACTTCACGGCATCTTTGGGAGTTGGGAACCACTGGACGGAGGAGAAGAGAGGGATGCCGTCCTCCGTCTGCAAGGGCTTCGATCGCGACAATCGCTGGAAGGCCCAGTACGCGGCTTCCGTCGTCGGCAGATCGATCGTGAGGCTCGTCATGGAGAACTTGGGTCCGCGCCTGGCCTTGGGCTGTTGATCGAGGCTGGCGAAGAGCTGCGGTCCCAACACGTCGTTGACCCAGCGTTCGATGGCGTTGTGATCCGACGTGGCAATGTCCTCGATGAAAAGACGCTGATTGTTGTGCGCGGCGTGCGCCACCATCACGTGGTTGTCGAACAGCATGCCAAAGATATTCAGATGCTGATCACTGGCGCGCTTGCAGTGCTCGGCATCCTTGAACACCACCATGGCGTACAGCGGCGTGCGGGGGCGTTTCCAGGATCGGTCACGCATATTGGTGGGTCTCACAATCTTGCGGCCGTGGATTTTGCGGCGGCCCGGGTCCAAATCCAGCCGCTGGTTGAAGATGTGCAGACCTTCGATGGGTCCCCACGCTGCCAGAACGTTGCGCAGATCCTCGGGCGTTATGTCGATCGGGAGGTTGTCCAGGAACAGGAGGCGGTCGCTGGGACAGACATCGGGCAGCTCCAAAGCGCTGTCCGCGAGGCTATCCGATGCAGGTAGCAGCTCGTCGGCGGTTGGATTCCAATCAGGATCCATCTGGATCACATCGAAACGGATGTGCGCAGCAGTGCCCTTCCTGGGCCTGCCTGTCTTCGTGATGTCGTCGAGGATCGTGTGGCCCTGTGTCGTGACAGTCGACTCGGCACTGGCATCATGGACGGTCTCCAGAATCTCCTCGTCGAGCTGCGACTGCCGTTCCATCCGGGCCAGCGCGATATCAGACGGCTGATCCAGAAACTGCATATGCTCCTCATGCTGCAGCATGGACTGGATGGAACGAACCGCATCGATGATTTTCGTCCTGTGTTCCTCCCACTTCGCCTTCGATTCGACGATCTTGGGTTCGGCCGATGCGGCTTGGACAAACTCGAGCACGACGCCCGAATTCGTGATGGTCTCCTCAATGTCGATGGTGCGATGCGTGCCGTCGGAAAGCTTTTCGAAATCCTCGTCGCTGGTCAGCAACGTCGTCTTCATTGTCGTTTGCGCTGCGGAATCTGTGTAGAAACGTTCCAACAGCTGATACATCGGCCGGATGTGCGGCAGGTTGAGGTAAAAGAACTCGGCGAGGTCGGACGCGACGAGGTGGCCGTGCTCCTTGGTGTGAAACAGCAACGCATTCTGTATCGAATGACGCGCTCCCTTTGATTTGTATGTCGGCTTCGTGTCGCCTTCAAGATCATCTCCATCCATGCCGTCCGATGCCTCCTCCTCTTCTTTCTTGCGTTGCTGCAGCTTTGCAAGGATGGTAGACAAGTTGTTCATGTAGTCCTCGCAGTATTTGTGCGGCATGCTGGCTGTGAGACGCTGCGCCATGACCTCTGCTTCTTGCGTCAGCTCTTTCCTCGTCTTGCGTCCATGCGCGAGCGTCGTCCAATTGAGGCGCCACGCATCCATGTCGGGTGTGGTGGAACCCTTCTTGCGTCGTTCAACTCGGCTGCTGCGATACGATTCAGCAGTTGGCACCTCTTCCACAGCTTCCGTTTGCTCGCCTTGGTCTTCCTGCTCGGAAAGTTGCGCATTGCGGTAGACTGCGTTTTGGGCACGCAGCTGCTTGCACATGGTGCGGAAGGAGGCGCGGCCGAAGATGAGACGGTTGTGGGCGAACTCTTCTCGCAGCTCCATGAGGGTTGGCACGAATTGCTTCCAGTTGTCATTGTCTTGGTTGGCTGTGTAGTCTGAATAGTCAGTGCGGACAGAGTGTGCGGCATCCGCGCTCTGCTGTTGCCGACCGGCACTGGTGGCGTCGCTGGTGTGGTCGCTGTTGCCATACCTGTGGGGTGATACGAAGGCAAGAAATTCCTTCCGCAAATCAGCATCGATGGATTTGTTTCTGGTCAGCTTTTCCAGCACGATATGTGCGGGTTCCTTGCGGTTGGATGAAGCCATCTTTTCCTCCAGCTTGGCGATCCATAGGAGCTTGACGATGGGATGCTTGGCGATGATGTAGTTGTCAAACCACCCCTCGACTACACTATTGGTATGAACGGTTTGGCTGAGCTGGTCAGCGTACTCGTGGTTTTGATGCAGTGGCACGCGTCCAGTGTGTTGTTGATGTTGTTGTTGTTGTTGATGCTGTTGCTGCATCATGCTGTTAAATGGATCATCTTTGACCCATTTCGTCTTTGTGCTCGTGCTGGTGCTTGCCTGGGACGGTGCAGCACTTGGACTTGCACTCCTTGTGCCATTGGTGCCTGCAGTTCTCGTGGGTGCCACAGAGAAGGCCGTGGAGGCTGGAGAAGGATTGGATTCCGAATCATCCAGCGCATGGTCCTGATTCAATGGGGCATCATTGAGACTGTCCAACCATATCATCTCGTCTGCGCCTTCAAAATTGGCATTAGCATTAGCATGTTGGCCGTCAATATCATCGAGATCATCGTGCGAAAGGATGCTCGCGAGAGGCAGGGTGCTGCGCTCCAGCTCAGCAGCTTCCGTTCCTGCTGCAGCCGGTGCCACGGATGGCGTTGTCAACGGCTGCGAAGTGAAGCAACGCACGTAATGATGCTCCTGTGGCCATGAGGCAACGGCCCTGCTGCGCGTGAGCGATGACAACGTTGTCAATGATGCCGCTGATGACGAAGAGACCGCAATACGAGGACGCGTTCTCGCAGCTGCAATGGCCTTCAGGCTGCGTTGCTGCAGGATCTTCTGTCGCAACGAGTACATGTTGCTTGACACGTAGTTGCTGATGTGTCAACTTGGAATTGTGGGAATCTGTGGATGGCTATCGGCTTGGCTGTGTGAGAGTGTGGATGCGCGGGTGCTTGGATGTGGTTTTATGGATACCATGTGCTGTTCCTTTCTTTCGCCTTCTTGGTCGGGTTTGTGTGGTGGTGGTGTGTTGGCACCGAGGCGAGATGGTATCCGCCAACACACAACGATCCACATGCCACATCACCACACCGCAAGGTTTTGTGGAATTGAGAACTTGGTTCGTCTGGACAACTTCGATTTAATCTCACGGTCGAGTTAGTCGCATCGGCTGGATGGCAGACCGTGTTTCCAGTCGTGTCACAGGGGATCCACATTCATCACACGCTAAAAAATGTGAGAGACACAACAAGAGAAGACGCACGTACTCGTGGTTGGACGGGTCCAGAGCCATCATCGCAACAAACAACAGACCGTCGACTTCTTGTCCACTTTGCTTCCACACCAGCTGATCTTGAGGGAGGAGTCTCCGCGACTGCAGAATGGAGGGTGGTTCCATTGTTTGCCATGGCTTCTCCAGAGAGAGAGAGAGAGAGAGAGAGATCCTTGCTGCTCCGCACTCCGCACTCCATCGCTATTGGCGTGTGACGAGGCTTGATTTTCTTGCATTTGCAGATTGAGGGGATGCGCCACTCTTGGCGCCAAAATCTTGTGACAAGGATCAAACGAAACAGAACACGTCCAGACTTGGGTCACAACACAGCGGAAGGTGTTCTGATGGATGGTTCAATACGATCTACTTGCAGAGGCAAGAGAGACTGATGCAACAGTGATGAAAGCAGCACGATCGAGAGCAGTGGGAGAGCATCACGTGTCAGAGCCATCGGCATCATCACAACAGACGCAACGATGACTTTGCAGCTCCAAGATCTTTGAGCTTTTCCATCGCGTCGATGTGCCAAAACGTCGACGACGACTGCGCTCGTGGCAGAGCCGCGTCTCGGCAGCAGGCACAATTGCTCCCCTTGTGCTGTCAAAGCATCAGGAGGGCCGAAAGCCACAAGATGGACCATGTGCCATCACGGATGAGGATTGTTCTGCCTCCAGGAGGGAGAGGACACAAGCAACGGCCCCGTTCGTGTCATCAGCTATGGCGCAAGGGATGATCGTGACCGGCACGAAGAGGACGGGAGGAATCGCGGATCTCCGCTCTGTGCATTGCATGTCGTGTGCTGGTCTCGCGAGTGATGGTTCCATGGTGACCTCTTGTGTGTGGTACTCTTGCGTGATGTGCTTTGTGCCGTCGACGTGTTTGTTCCATTTCTGTTCTGTGATGCCCTTCTGCTCTCCAAGGCTGTTCTACACATCACCATCCCATTCCTTCATCGTACTCCCCCGAAGGCAAACACAAGTACGAGTACGTACACATGGAAACGAGCAACATCGTGAATACCACAGTGGGAGTCAGCGCCATGAGAGGTCCCAAAGGGTCAAGTCACACCAGACACCAAAGCAGCATCAACAGCAATAGCAACGGCGATAGCAATAGCAATAACAGCAGTATCACCAACAGTCAGGACAACCAATCCGCCAACGATGTGTTGCTCAGCAGCTACATCACAGACCTGGGGGCCAAGGCGCACGTTCTGCTCAACCGGCAATCCTTCGTCATTGTCGCATACATCCGTTCGGCGGCCGAGAAGGTTGCCTGCCATTGAGAAGACCTTCCGCTCATCGCGCGTACTGAAGAGTGTCAGCATCTCAATGCTATCCACGATAGCTCAACGACAGCATACAAGTGCTTCGACCAGGCGATTCGTTTGTATGGAAGCTGGGGAGCTGATTGCAAGGTGGAAGTTCTGAAACTGAAACTTCGGCAGCAATGCGAATGATTTGAGCATGAGCTCAACAGTTCAAGGGGGGTCCCACTCTAATAGATAGACTACGATGGAATACGGATCGTATGATATAAGACTCTTCTCCATATCAAACGAGCTAGACGCGTTGTTCCTCACTTCACGCTCATCACATACTGTCGGGATCCTTCATGAAATAAGGCGAAGACGGATCGACCGTCCGCATATCCAACCGAACGCCACGTCCCTGCGTGGCCGACACCGACGCCCGCAGCCAGTACCTGACATTCTTTCCCATCTTCTTGCCGGATTTGCCCTTGCCGTACTTGTCCGGTTTGACGGATTGCAGTTCCTTGCAGACTGACCGCGCATTGTCGACGAGCTTATCGAGACCGAAGCTGGCCTTTCCGATGGGAACATGCACGATGCCCGATTTTTCGGTGCGGTACTGCACGTTCTGCGATTGTTGCTGCAAACTCTGCAGCAATTCGTCGGCGTCCGTGAAGAGCGTGCCGACTTTGGGATTGGGCATGAGACCGCGCGGTCCCAGCACCCTCGCGAGTGCCTTGGAGAGCTTCGGCATGATCTCCTGGGTCGCCAGAGATCGGTCGAGGTTGTCGACAGTGACTTCTCCATTGGCGATCTGGTCAATGAGCTCTTCTCCGCCGGCATGAAGCGCGCCTCCAGATTCCTTCGCCGTCTTTGCCAGATCCGCATTCTCCGTGAAGACCATGACGGAAACCTTCTTGCCTGTGCCATGCGGCAAGGCCACGGTGCCACGTAGCGCCTGTCCCGGTCGACGCGGGTCGAGGTTGAGATTGATGGCCATCGACACCGTCTCATCCTGATTTCTGTACGGACCCTGATCCTCCGCGCTGGCCTGCACTCGTACGAGTATGATGGAATAGAGAGAGGAGGAGAGGAGGAGAGGAGGAAAGAAATGAGACGACGGATTGGATCGAGGTTTCGTGGACGAATGAAGCGAACAAGAAGGATACCCTCCGAGTATGTCGTTTGAGACCCCATGCACTCAGCTGTGATTGCGCAGAACAAATCGAAATAATGGTCTTGCATGCACTATCTGACCTCATCATATGGTAACCAAGCACATGACGCCACACAACGCCACACCAACAAAGAAAGAAGGAACCGCCAATCAACGCACCGCATCGGCTCCCTCCTTCAGACGCTTCTCCTTCCTCGCTTGCGCATTGCGCTCCCATTTCTGTTGACGGAAAGCAATACGATCTTGAGTATCCTGCAGGATGGATTCGAATGCCTGCGGCACCGCGAATTCTGGTGTCTTCTGCGGATGCGCCCTCGAGACGTAGGAGGCAAATTGCGGTGTGCGGATAATGGCTGCGCGGTGCAGCGCTCGTGAGAACATGGTGTGAAAGATTTGAGCGTGATCTCTGTTCTGCCTTCTACGATGCGCCAGTCGTTGGTTGTCGTTGTCTGCGTGGAGCGTCCAGCCTGTTGCCTGTTACGTTGTCGCACAAGGTTCACACTGAGCACATCAAGACGGCATTTGGCAGGGATGGTGGATGCCGTTTCTGCGGTTCCGTGTCGGCCTGGATTTTGGGATTGGCCATGGTCGATCCATTTCGTCTGCTTCTGTGTTGTTGGGCGGTTGTTGATGGATAGGGAATTTGGAATTTGGAATCGTGTCGGTGTCAACAAGAGCAATATGGTTACGACCTCGCAGAACTCGTGCGTCGAACCTAATGACGATCATCAACCAATGAAACGAGACCATGACGAAAATGCATCGTGTTGGAAAAGGGATCTTTTGGTTGCGTGGCTCTTCTGAACTTTCGCCAAAACGAACATCGGAACAAGAACGCAACTCACCAAAATCGCGAACCTCCGCACTTTCGGCCACTGACGATCATCCTTCGTTCATTGCAGTTGCGTTTGTTGGCGGCAGCATCGCAGAGCACGCGCGAGTATTGCTGTTGGATCTTCCACCTCTCTCACTGGCAGTGTTGCATGTTGTTCATCTCTCCCACCACCATCATAAAATCAAAGAAGCCAACAGATTGAGGCAAGATGAGGATCCATCTCACGAGAAGCGCGACACTGGCGCTGCTCACTGCGGCAGCCACCACCTCGCTGGGCGCATCGAAGAGCAATGGCATGAACAATGGCTTCAGCATCCACAAGATCTTCGGCACGCGCGCCATGCGTGGCGGCGATCCGATTGCCAAGGTCTTCGGCAACACGGACCCCACGGAGGAGGCGGCCGCCGTTGCCATGCAGCAGGAGTCGATCATTCCAGAAGAAGCGCCGACATCGCAGCGTGTCATGCTGACAGGACGTGATGAGCCGCTCATGGCGGATATCTCCATGCTGACGAGCATTCTCTCCACGATGGTGCAAGAGGAGAGTCCCAAGGTCCACGAGCTCTACGGGCAGTTCTTGGAGATGGGCAAGAAGCGGTGAGTTTGCTTGCTTGCAGTACTGAAATACTCCATGTTTGTGTATTCTACGAGTTCCCGATTCGACACGCACGTGGACACTGACATCGGCACGTGCATTCGTTGAAACTCTTGCTCGGAGAATCAAGAATTGCACATATCATGTACGGTTTATTGCATGATGTCAACGCCTTGGGCCACGCATCGCCGCTGTTCACCATCCGTCATCACCGTCATCTGTCTCACCTTTGCCCATCCATCACGTCCGAACTCGCACGAATCCAACAAAATGAAAATTGATGACGGCAACAATTCCATTCCGAAATGGATGAACGTGACAATTGTGATCAACCCCAACAAAAACAAAAATACCAATGTCCCTGCAGTGCCAACGATCCAGATGACGACAAGGCGCTGGAAGATATGATTAAGAAGGCGGCGGCATTGTCATCGGAAGAGGCTCTTGGCGTCCTGCGAACCATCAATCTGGCGCTGTGCCTCGTCACAGCCGCCGAGACTCACCACCGCCTGCGCATCATCAAGCAGGACGAGCTCAGCTGCCTCGTGGACAACACCGGCGATGGCGTCCTCGACAGCTCCAAGATCCCGGGTCCCCTCTATCACTCCGAGGACTCCGTCAAGGGATCTCTAACTGCGCTGCTCGGTCCCGACTGCGACATCACGCCAGAGCAGCTCCACAAGCAGCTCTCCACGCAAAAGGTCGAGATCGTCCTCACTGCCCATCCCACCGAGGTCAACCGAAAGAGCGTCCTGCGAAAGTACCGTCGCGTCACGGAATTGCTTGCGATGCTCGATCGCTCCGACCTCCTTCCGTACGAAAAGCTGCGTGCCACCATGGAGCTGCAGCGCATCATCAGCGGTCTGTGGGGCATGGACGAAATCAGACGCCAAAAGCCAACCGTCCAGAAGGAGGCGGCAGGCGGATTGGCCATCTTGGAGACAGTGTTGTGGAATGCCGTGCCATCGTACGTGCGCAAACTTGATGAGCAGTGCGTCATCTCCTTGGGCAAGCGACTTCCCCTCACGGCCACACCATTGAAGTTCGCATCCTGGATCGGAGGAGACCGCGATGGAAATCCCAACGTCACGCCCGCGGTCACCGAGGAGGTCGTGTGGAACCAGCGCCTGCGTGCAGCGCGCCTGTATCTCAACGATCTCAACGAGTTGCAGTCCCGACTCTCCATCTCCAGCCGCTTCAGTCCTGAGATGGAAGAACTCGCCGCATCGCTTCCCGTCTCGCCACACAAGCGCGAGAAGTACCGTCGCGTCATCTCTCACCTGCGCAAGCGTCTCGTCAAGACCGCGCGTGAATGCGAGTCGCACCTGTCCAAGTTCTTGAATCCGGAGCACATGTCGTTGCTGCGATCCAAGCTTGGGAGCATGATCACGCCGGAGGAGGGCGTCGCCAATGAGAACGAAGCCATCGAGCCCATCTACAAGATGGCGGAACTTCTCGATCCTCTCATGATCATGCACAAGTCGCTGGAGGACACGGGATTCGCACTCGTGGCGGATGGACTCCTCGTCGATATCATCCGACGCCTGCAGATCTTCGGACTCACGCTGGTGCCATTGGACATCCGCGAGGAATCCACCAAGCACACGCTGGCGTTGGACGCAATCACACGATGGCTCGGCATCGGATCCTACAAGGAGTGGGACGAGGAGGCGCGCCTGTCCTGGTTGCAATCCGAGCTGTCCAACAAGCGACCGTTGTTCAAAACGCGTGATATTGACGCTCTTGGATTCGACGCCAGCGTGGCCAAGACCCTCAAGGTCTTTGACGTCATCTCGCAAATCGAATCGGAGGCGTTGGGTGCCTACGTCATCTCGCAGGCACAAACCGCATCCGACGTGCTCGCCGTCATGCTGCTGCAGCGTCAGTTCGGCATGAAGCCAATGAACGAAAACACCATGAGAGTCGTGCCGCTCTTTGAGACGCTGGATGACTTGACCAACGCGCCAGATCGGTTGGCAACCCTGTTTTCCATCCCTGCCTACATGGGCGCCATCCAGGGCAAGCAGGAAGTCATGGTGGGATACTCCGACAGTGCCAAGGACGCCGGTCGTCTCGCCGCGTGCTGGGCGCAGTACAACTCGCAGGAACGCATGGTCGAAGTCGCCGAACGATTCGGCGTCGAGCTCACATTCTTCCACGGCAAGGGTGGCACAGTCGGTCGTGGTGGCAACCCAGCCTTGTACCGAGCCATCCTGTCCCATCCGCCCAACACCATCAACGGGCGATTCCGCGTCACGGAGCAAGGCGAGATGATCACGCAGAACTTCGGCAACATGGCCATCGCGGAGAAGACGCTGGACATTTACACCGCCGCCGTCATGAGAGAGGCCTTCACGCAGCACGTGCAGCCCATTTCGCCATGGAGGAAGGAGATGGATCGCGTTTCGAAGGTCTCCTGTGATGAGTACAGACAGCTGGTGCGTGGCGAGCCTCGATTCGTCCCTTACTTCCGCCAGGCCACGCCAGAATTGGAACTGCGAAGCTTGAACATCGGCAGCCGACCAGCCAAGCGTTCCGTCACGGGAGGCATCGAAACACTGAGAGCGATCCCATGGACGTTCGCATGGACGCAAACGCGCACGCATCTGTCAGCCTGGCTGGGCGTGGGCGCCGGATTGTCCAGCGACGATCCCATCAGCACGCAGACGCTGCAGGACATGTACGAAGGATGGCCGTGGTTCCGTGAGACTGTCGATCTGATCGGCATGATCGTGTCCAAGACTGATTTCTCCATCGCCGAAAACTACGACAACCAGCTGGTCGACAAGGACGGCGAGCTGGATCGATTGGGTCGGGAAGTCCGCGCCAAGCTCGTGCAAACAAGACAGGCGGTGCTCGACGTCACCAAGTCCACGGACTTTGCCGGAGACCACGTCGCCCTCCAGCGCGCATCGTCACAGATCCGCCATCCGTACGTCGATCCCGTCAACGTGATCCAGGCGGAGCTGCTGAAACGATTCCGCGCAATGGACAAGCGTGACGATCTGACGCCGCAGGAGCAGGAGGAGAAGCAGACCCTGAAGGATGCCCTCATCATCTCGATCAACGGTGTCGCTGCGGGCATGAAGAACAGTGGTTAGACCCTTTGCCTTAGAGTACTCTTGTGTGTGATGTGTACGTATTATATGTAGTACATGATAATAACAACATGATAGTGGATAGTGTTACAATCATGACTCAAACACGAAATCGGCATCACTCAGTGATGATCTCGCTGTGCAATTTTGCGATTCGCACATCCTGTGCCACAGCTGAGCTTGCTGCTGCTCAGACTGATGAACTGGGGACTCTATTGAAGAAGTCTGGAGCCAAGAAGGAGGGTGAGCAGCCAAAGAGGCTGTTCCCATTCCTGTAGACTGATTGAGACTGCATTCGGCACATGGAGCACACACAACACGCCAACCATCTGACGTCTCAACGTCGAGACCGATGATCTTCGATGCTCTACAGAAATCGAGTTTTTGCTATCACACCAGCCTTACTCGTTGGTTATTGCTGAACCATACATAGCGCCCTATGCGGCAACCAACACTTTGCTCTTCTCCTTCATCTTGGGCGATTCTTCGATCTCCGAAATGTACAATACTGGCGTAGATTGCACGATATCGTCAGCTGCCTTGTCACTTATCGCATCGCTTTCCTTCACGGGATCGTGGAGAGAGAGAGATTCTCCAGCTCTTCCATCAACTCATCCTCATCGATGACGTCTGCCGAGTAGGAGGACTGCTGGAAGGTTGCCTGGGCGGCTTCGATCATCTCGATCTCCTCCTTCCAATCCACGCACACGTCGTCAATCGCGCCCGTCGTCATGCCCTTGTTCTCTCGCAGCTGCTTGAGGGTTTCGGCTGTCCCCTTCAGAGCCGCAGCCGCCGCTCTTGCCGAAATCGCTCCACGCAGCACGGAAAGCGTGCTGTGCAAGTTCAAGATGGAGGATTCCATCTCATGCACCCGGTTCTGATAGAGGGCCTTGTGCCTGAGCTGGAACAGCGCCTGCTGCTTCTTGCCTTCTCATTTGCACTGCAGTGCCTTATCATAGCAATCATCTGCAGCTTGATTCCAACGGTCCACCTGCGCTTCAGATGATGCGGCCGCTCGTTCGAGATCAAACATAGCGACCGCCGCCTCTGATAAAGTGTTGAGCTCATTGCGCTGCTCTTGATCACGATCGTCGTCCCATGGCGCATCCTTGCGCAGCACGATAAGGTCGTCTTTGCCTGCGTCGCTTCGCGATCTGCAAATGATCTTGGCCATTCCGAGTGCCTCGAACACGCGTAGGAGCAGCTCTAAATCACTGCTCTTCAAATGCCGGAGGAGATCCTCCTGTTCATCCTCTTCCTCAGGGCCTGATGGGCTCGAAGGACATTCCGCATTGTGGCGCCACTGCGGCCAGCACAGCGATGGATCTTTGCGATCTTCGCATGGAAAACGGAGTCTCCAGGTGGCGGGTTGTAGTAGCCGTCATCAGCATGGTCATCATCATTGCCACCATGACCTGGACGGGAACGATCTCCGACACTGTTGTATGCCAATGTCACAGGGCTCAACAAAGTGGTGACAACGGAGAACAGACCCGAGGTAAGCGACGAGGATGTCGTGGACTTGCTGGAGGGCGGCGGTGTGTTGAGCGATGGCTCGGTCTGCTCTCGCGCTTTCGCTTGGTACTTCTCATCTGCTCCGCAATTGCTTCTGCGGCTGAGGATAGACGTCGGTCAGCGGCACTCTTTGTACGATCATCGTCGTCGTCATCGCCATCGTCATCGTTATCGTCAGCAACCTTCCCTCCACCTCCTCATGCATTGACGGCAGGAAGCGTAATCACATCGTCTCGCTGCGGGACAGTCCAAGAGAGCTCCGACCCGTCCGGAAGACTGCCAAGCACATCGCCGGATGTCACAGTCAAGGACTTGCGTTGCATGCAGCAGGCTGCATGGGCAGCACTCCACGAAGATGGAATCGATGCGCTGCCTCACAGGCTCGTTTCAGTCTCAACCATGGTGGCCTTGCAGATGTTGGGCTTGTGCGACGGGATGGCTACGGCTGTTGTGCATGTATTATATGATGCAGCGTCATCGTCATGTGATGGTGTGGATCCTCTTGCCATACGACTACAGAATGCCTTGATGGTGGATGAACGAGATTGGATACTCGCACTCCTACTCGTACTCGTGTAGTATAATCGACCGTACCATTGTACGTTCGATTGCCCAATCCTTGAAGGAAGCCCAAAACGAGCGTCCCCACCACAACCAACACGCCAACATCAACGCAATTTGAGATCCGAATCTCAGTCTCAGAAATACTTCAAGTACGAAAAGTCCCAAGAAAGTGACTGAATAGGGGGATATCGCATTTCACATTAGAGAAGTTCTGCATTCCACTCAGAGGCCCCCAGACGAGGTGTCACATACGACATGGTGCCAACAAGAGTTCTCAAGAATTGCTGGTTCGTGGAAGGACTGAATTTAGTCCATCTAGTCATCTTAGAAATTCCGCTTTGATTAGGAGCCGCCTTAGTGAGTCGACCTGCACTTTGTTACGGGACTCAAGAACATTTTTTCAGTAGATCCAAACCAAGCATATAATCGTATTCTCCCACCTCTCCTTATAAATAATTAACCATTACATTTTTGAGATAGATCCTATTTTAAGTTTTATGCATATTCAAAGGTTTTCTGAAGTCGTATGGGTCGATCCCCATGAAATTCCTAGTTGTTTCGCAGAAAGTTCGATCATGTTCTCATGCATTTATCGTATGGTATCCAATCATGGAATAGACGCCGGGATTGTCGTTCGTTTGGTACGCGTTAAATACACGTTAGCATCTGCGACATGATCTCACATTTTGCTCGTCACAAAACACATCACACAAAACACATCACACAAAACACATCACACATCATCGGCATCTGTTCACAAATTCAGGCATCATCGCCACACTTTCGCTCCATTTCGCAACTTTCTTCGCCAATGTCATGTGTACTCTCTGTTGTGTTCCATGCTTGTGCTCGCCCTAGTAGTGTAGTAGTAGTAATAGTTGCTGTGGCTGTCAATGAATGGTGGCCTTTCATCCCATGCTCTCCTCTCCTCACTTCGTCTCAGACCTGTGCAGATCATCACATCCGACCAAATAGCAACTACACTCTCCACCAACAATTCCACCATGTTTCCCTCTGCTGCTACCAAGGACCTCTCCAAGGATGGCAACCCCTCCCCCAGTAAGAAACCACGTTCTCTTTGCCCTGTATCTCCTCCCTTCAATTCGAGGGGGTTCCTGCTGCCAACTGCGGAGCAACTGTTGCCTGACAAGCCCTCTGCTACGTTGAGGAAGCCGAGCATCATCACGCAAGTGATTGATGTGAAGCCGATGCTTGCAGCAGAGGGCAGCCTCGTCCCGAACAGTACGCATGCGCACGCTCGCGAGCTGCATGTGTACGTTCACATCCTCGACAACAACGGAGGCGTCTTCGACGACTCCAATGTCAGGGTGCGTTCGGAGGGACGAGGTGTCGGCGATTGTACGTCGGTGAGCGTTATCGTGAACGCGCCACCCCCGCCTGCTACAGCTGATGTTGCACCACCTGTCGAGCCTGCCCCACCGGCGAGGCTTCCTCGTCGCTGCAATGCTGTTGTTGCTGGTGTCTACGCAGACACCTCCAACGACAGCGACACCACCTACGACGACAACGACAGGGGTGAACGAACGCGCGCCAGCAGGAACAGGAGAGGAGGTCAGTTCGGGTTTGATCCGGAAGAGGCGGGAAACTGGAGGCGCGATGCCATTGTTCGTGTCATGGCAGTGCTTGGATCTAACCTAGATCCTGAACTGTTGTACCACATGCCCAAAACAGGATTCGTTCTTGACAGCAACGGTGATAGGACAACATGGTGGAACTTGACACGCGTGTGGGTCACTGTGGCTACTGCACTCTGGGGTGTCTTGCTCCCTCAGGAGGAGTTGCCAACTCGTCAGATGAAACAGGTGGTGGAGTTTGTCCGCGCTCGCGTGGACCTGCCGCCGCCTGCACTCGGTTCAAATCTGTACACCCTGTGTGTGAGGGGGGAAAAGACAATTGCTAACGTGGCGAAAGCCGTTCTCGCTGCATCTACTTCATGCAACAACGTCACTGCAATCCTGTCTCGTCATGTGGAAATCATGCCAGAGGAACAACGTGTTCGTGTCGCACCCGCACGCGCCACTAACACTAGGAGTCAACTAACAACGTTGCGACGCGCCTTCGACATATTCAGCTGTGGCGGAATCATTCCGCCCAAGGTTCTACAGTATCGTGTGCGTGCTTGCAATCTGTCTGGTGTGACGTCGTTTCTCATGACCACCACTACGTACAAGGCAGGGTTGAGTCACACGGTACAGTTTGGAGGTGTCAAATTTGAAAATGTCCCCGTGTTCGATCGCGGAAGCACGACCATCGAACAACTATTCGGCATGTACTCATCCACGACCAACAACCCAGTGGGAATGCCCGCTTTCACCCTCATCACTAACCTACTCACACGCAAAAGCAAGATCAAGACGGGCCTCTCTTCCTTCGAAAGCTACTTCTGGATGGCGACGGAGAAACTCAAACAGGCGATTTCGCGCCTAGTAGACCTACTGAAGGCTAAGTATGAAACAGACGGGGAGGAACAAAACAATGCCAATGACGAGAGCGACAACCACAACGACGAGCCAGATGACGTCATCGCACCACATGTGCGCACAGCCGATTCCCTCTTGCATGCACTCGAACTGCTTGTTGTGTTCCTCAAATGGGAATTCACCGCCTCCCACATGCAGCTTCAGTGTGACGATCCCATGCATTCGGCTGCGTTCGCACTCATCACAGGAAAGGAGAAGAAGGCAACAACCACATCAACCAATCAACGCAAACCACGCACCAACAAGCACAAGCGCAAGAAGACCACCTCTGTCACAAACAACACTCCAAACATCACAAATGACAATTCTCCCACCACTACAAATGACCAACCCTGTAAAGTATGCAACCGTTGTGGCGCAGCAATGCGATTTGTGGATGATCGTTTTGTCCCTTTCGTTGAAATGCTTAAGGACAACGAACTCGCAGAACACAAGGACGAATTGCAATCCATGCTTGCAGCGGCACCGGGATTCGCCAACGAAATTGTTAACTACATGGCTCACAAAGTGCGTGCCAAAGTGCAATTCCGACAAATCGCTTTTTATCAATCTGAGCTCAATGATAAGCCTGAAAGAGCCTATGTGGTACTCGACCATAAGCAAAAAATTCTACCAACAGGCCAAGGCGAAGCCCAACAAGAATATTGGGGAAAAAAGGGAATGTCACTGCTTGGGGCAATGGTCATCACGTGTCGCAACGACATTTTTACTTATCGGTTCATTGACATTGTGGTCGATGGAAGACCGACACAAGACACACTTCAAGTTGGTGGACTGCTGGAGATCGTGCAAAAAAAGGTCAAAGACATTCATCCATCCGTGACTGAAATCATCCTACAGAGCGATAACGCGTGTTGCTTTGCCAGTCACGAGCACATCGCGCTCATCACGTCCAAACTCAACAAGAACCTTGCGACACGAAACGCGGCCAAAATCATCCTGTGGATCTACACGGAGGCCCAAACCGGTAAGAGCATGCTGGACACCCACTTCGCGTACATCACCCGTGTACTGCGAAAATACGTGCAAAGTGGCAAGGACATCAAGACCCCTTTCCAAGTCTTCCTCGCGCTCCAAGCCGGCAGCATCGCAGGGACGACCACGGTACTTGCCAACGCGTCGTCCCTCCAAGGCAACATCACCACGCTTCCTGGCGCACCAAAAAGACGATTCCGCGCGAATGGGCAACAGGTACGTCAAACTCACGAGGTGAAGTATGATGATGACCAGGCGCGGTTGGTGGCTGCATCTGGTATCACGGAAGACGTCGTGGTCAAGAGCGCTGAATGGGAAGGGTGGACCATCAACAAGTTGGGTGTCGTCCCTGCCGATTCGCACACGTCCGACAAGCTGCCGATCACGTCCGAATCGTCCAGGAAAACGGACAAGACGCGCAAAATGGGGCGCACAGCAACAGAGAGCAAGGCGTTCGCGATTGGCAAAGCCCTCCAAGACGGACAACAACATCTACCATCCGATCACACCACAGCACTACAAGACCAGACCGCGGAAACCGAACACCCACCACTCGCAGTGCCAGGTTGGGCAAGCAAAACAACACGGACCAACGCCAAACTACCAGACTACATTGCGGACAAGTTGAAGGACATCTGTGAAGCGTCCGCGAAGGACCCAAAAAACAGGCCATCGGAGCACGAAGCACACGAGAAACTGATGAACAACGCAAGAACCAAAACTGACTGGTACGTGCAACTGCACGCAAATCCCATGCGTGTCAAATCGTCGCTGTTTGCGGCGTACAGTGCCAAACAACGCAAAGAAAAGAAGGAGGCTGCCCTCATCAAGACAGAAACCACCACAACACCAACCACCACCACCAACACAACAAGCACAGCAACAGCATCTGTAATCGTGGCGGCCCCCAATGCGCCAGCTGCAACAGAGGAGGAACGAATCGAAGAGGAGTTGCAGAGAGAGGAAGAGGAATTGGAGAATCAGAGGTGGTGTGATGCTCACACAGTGAAGGCGAATGCAGAAAGTGAGGCTGTGTTGGATGATGATGGCACAAAAATTTTGTGAGGGGTGTGCATCACCGCGATAGCACTAGTTGTGGAGTGTTGTGGGTGCCCGGCCAGGCTACTAAAACGAGTCTAGATCCCACCCAAAAACACATCCAAATATCGGCTTGTCATGCTATATCTCAACAACAAACTGCTTAAAATTAAAACTAAGCATTGCATTCGTACACATGACTATCGGTTTATCAGAATATTGAAGTTAAATGAGTATAGAAAATATTTTGGAAGTCATGTTGGTTTGCGGTGTTTTGTGTGGTGGATTCGGAAAAAATTGTTGATGCCACAATGTTGCCCTCCAATGAGCACACATGATCATCATCATCATCCTTGTATTTCAGCAAACTGTGCATACCATTCGCTCTGCATACCTCCCAGCTATCCGCTCCATGAAGCATGGACACAGATATCGGCTCTGCATGCAGCAATGCATCCACACACCAAAACAGATCGTTTTTGAAAAATCAGTTTCAATGTGGATGCAGTTCAGATATGGATCCGTATCTCGTCCATACGATCCTTTAACCCCCTCCAAGCGCTCCTCGTGCATTCCCACACTCCATGGCGACACGCAGCTGCATCCAGAATGGGCTGGGAGTGCATGGCCGACATGATGCACCTCCACAAGATGATGTGGTGGTGCATTTGTTGCTCCCACCAACAACGACCATTCTGCAGATATGGTCAGCTGCAGTCTCTTCCAGACAACTTGAGCATAGCATACTTCACGACGTGCATCTTCAATGGATGCCGCACGCATCTTGTATGGGTGGCTTGGTGATTGAGGGGTGTCTTCCCATCGCCCCTCACAGCCAAAGCCACGCGACTGGTGCCAGGCGAGCCCCAACCAAAACTCTTGAAAACCACCTTTGCCTCTGCGCGGACACCTTCCCGGTGCTCCGCGACCCTCAAACTTCGAGGGTGCCTTCATCTTGGCCTCCTTGAGGCATCTTGCCCATCCGTAGGCGCTGATATGGCCTGTGTGTGCCACACATCGGCCAAAACCAACCAGCCGATTTGGGGCCAAATTGTGATCGTATTTCTGGGGCCTACGACGGCCCCAAATCAACCCCTCTTCCCGCCTCCGTTCGTCCACCCACCAAACGTTGCGTGGAGGTGACGGCGATATGCTTGGATCTTGAATTGGCCGGCTGGTTGTTGCGGCACCAAGCATACCGTTCGACGGCCATTGTGGTATTTTTTTTTGGTGTTGCTCCACTTCCATGTCGGTGTGTCGAGTTTGCCACTCTCAACCAGCCTCACATGTTGGGGGAAGTGGAGATTTACCTCCAATGGTACCAACGGTCCAACAAAACACACAACACAAAACACTCGAGGAGTACCAACCCCACTCAACCACTTCGCCACGACGAAGCAGACCTGATGATGTTGAGCATCGTGATATCATTGGTGTTTGATGACGAAGTATCCAGTTTCGTGACGTCGATGACGGATTGGACAAGCACATGGTATAAGTAACGTAAACGCGTGTTCACCGCTGCCCCCAACATTCTACAACTAGTGCTATCGTGGATGGACTGTTGGATGGTCTCATCCGAACACCTGAAAAAGAGACTAAACAATTCAAAATCGGAACAACCTTGCTGAAACGAAGAACAGCAAAGGGTTAAATTGGATCGATGTAGTCGGTAGAAGACGGCCGAGTCCCTAAAGCAGTCTAAAAATGCGCACATTGACGGGTCCATAAAACTTAAAATAGGATCTATCTCAAAAATGTAATGGTTAATTATTTATAAAGAGAGTTAGGAGAATACGAATATGTACGTTGTTTGGATATCTGAGACAAAAGTTCTGGAGTCCCGTAACAAAGTGCAGGTCGACTCACTAAGTGGGGTCTTAGAATCTAGATCTTTTAGACCTGGAAGCCTTTGGCGGACGATCAGTGGAGATCAATGGAGATTTTGACAACATAATATTACAATGTTGAAGGCTATACTCTAATTGGAGTACATTATGGATCTGTTTATTGAGTCTTTTGTGAGCAACGATAATTCTAGTACTAGCATGGTTTCGAAGCAAGAACTAAACTAGAAATACAATTTATTGTAGACATCGATAAAAGTTCCCTGATTGGATAAACATAAATCTCCGCGTGGAAGTGACACTTTTTCCGGGACTCTCTGAGTGGAAATGATTTCCATTTCTGCGCCAGAAATGGAAATCATTTCCACTCAGCGAGGGGGTGATTTCTCGTCGCCCCCCGGGAAAATGTCTCTATCAGGTTATGACTCCCTCGTGGGACTGTTCGTGACTGGGTGAGTGGAATGCAGAACTTCTCTATTGCGAGTCCCACGGTACAAAATAACCTGATAATGACATTTTTTGAGGGGCAACATGCGAACTTCCCCCTCGGAAAGTGAAACTCGATTGCGTTTTAGAGGAGCCAAAAACACAATTGAGTTTCACATTGCAGTCCCGGCAATCCAACCTTCCACGTGTTGGAACGAAACCAACGACCAATCATTTCTCTTCATTTGCAGCAATGTTGAGTCGTCCTTGTCGTGCTGATGATAGTTTTTATGAGATGCTAATGATGATGAAACTAGCATTCCGAATGAGGGGTGCATGGAGCGATAGAGAGTGATTGCGATGTCGAATATGCTTTTAAGCTTCACATATGATATCTGCGCGCAAGTATCAAAGGCCTCCTTCATGATCCAGCTGAGGAATCTTTGCTCATATCCTATTTCACCTGATGCAACATCCGCTGCGTGTTCCTGATGCTCTGAGGATTAGTGTAGTCAGATACGACCAGGGACTTCGACCAACGGACATTTTGCATCCTTTGGAGATCCTGACTGCCATATCAGAAGTCGTTGGTGGTCTCCAATCACCCCAACATGCAATCGCAATAGTTCTGTGTAGGCTGCGTGAAGAGCTTCTATTGGACAACAAACTGCTGATCTATCTCCATGATACGGTGATCAAGAGGTCTCTGCCATCGACATTGGCAACAGAGCCTTGAACAAGCCGTGAATTAGCAGGGACAAAGTGCTTGCGCATCTGTTGCCGGACCTCTGTTGGTGACAAAGTCGAGACAGAAGAGATGGCAACGAACCTCTCACAACATGAAACTCCTAAGAGGAGAAAGAGGGATGTGTGTTGCGTACAACTCAGAGCACACCCATTAACGATCCTACCATCCTTTGGTCTCAACAAGTGATGCGATAACATGCAACGAAGCATTCAGATCATACCAGTCTAAACTCGAACTATATTCTACAGAAGAGAAGCTGATTCAGTCATGTTGGTCGTCTTTCTGTGTAAGTCACGAACGAGTCACGAGTACCAATGTGAAATCCGAACGTGAGTGCCACATGTGACATGAATGGAGGGGTGTGAATGTGAAATGCGATATCCCTCTAATTTGTGCCTCTGATCAGCGAAGCTGATTTCTCGGGTGGCAATGCAAGATTTGAGCGCGTGTTTGCTCCAGCCTAGCTTCCATACCTACTCTATTCTACCAATGCCTGTACTCGACTCTACGCTATTTGTGTGGTGAAAGACTAGATCTTTACATGGATATTGATAGGGGAGTGTAGACACGCGAAGGGTATGAGTATTGCTGCTGTTGTTTATGAGTCGGCATGAAAGCAACCGATTCTGTGTGATGATGTGATAGGTTTGCAATCATCATCCAGTTGGCGGTGGTAGGATGTGCTTGAATCCACACACCCTTCGCATGTCCACAACCCTACTCGAAGAGGGCGCAAGCCGCGACTGCCAAGTTAGCAACCGACTGCCTTGATGGTGAAGAGATCAGTGACGAACTGTCCCTCGACTCCTTGGGCCCAGATCTCCATGAACTGGATGTTGGACAGCACAGCTGGGGTTGGGCAGTAACTTGGGTCAGCAGAGCATGGGACGTCGGTCTTGCCGGTGTAAGGATTCCAGGCGCTGCTGAACTCGAAGAGTGGGATGGTGTATCCGTTCTTGCCTGGTCCAGAGACGGGGATGGCGGAGCGCCACTGAAATGGAATTGGATTCTGGATATCCGGAATAGCATCTCCGAAGCCGATGAAGTATGAATTGTAGCCGGAGATTGCGTACATGGTGACCTCGATGGCAACGCAGCCAGAGATGTCGGGGAAGGGCTTGGTGCCAACGGTCTTGACGAATCCTGGTCCGCCAAGGAATGGCTGATAGAAGATCATCCCATCGAAGTAGGTACGATCGCCTGCCGCCTGGAGTTTGCCCTGGGATTCTCCACCAGGGACCATATCGTCAGTCTTCACCTCCCAGCCGCTGTCGCCGGCGAAGTCCTGCAAGAGGACGTCGGCGTTGGCGGCGGAGAACATGCCCATGAGGGTGGCAGCGATGGCGGAGGAAACGGAGAACTTCATGGTGTTGTTTGTTTGTTGTTGGCTTTTGGCGTTTGATGGGTGAATCAATGCAGATTTTGCTTTTTGTGAGGATGTGGAGACGTGTGCTTCAATTCATTGTCGGAGATACGGGCGATGTGAGCGCACAAACGATGCGAGCGCACAGGCGGCGCAACATGCCAACGATGCTGGAGGGTCGGAAGTTGGGTTGGATTGATTTTGGATATGTTTCTACAGCCATTGCAGTAGGTGTCCTACTGCGAATCTGTTGCCGAGATGCTGACAACTGCACTTGTTTCATCTCCCACCATTCCCAGCCATCCGCGAGAAAGATGCGGAAGGTATCAGAAACGACGAACCAGGATGTGTTTTGGAGGCGTCAGCAACCATGCCAGCATTTACGAAGTCCTGGCTGATGCTACCCCGTCGAGAGAACCGAATTGGGTCCAGACAGAGCGTCCAGGAGGTTGCGGTATTGTTGGGATATCGCACCGTATTTCGGACATTATGCCGTATTGTCCGATTTTGAATACACATTGATCGTACTTTAGTTAACAGTTGTGCGCATATCGGACATTGTGAAACAGCACGTTATCCAACGTTGGTCCTACATCATGTTCGTTTGTCCGTTCAATGAAAATCAGTTTTAGCCCAGATTCCTGGTTTCGAACTGCTGACCAAAGTAGGATGTGTTTCATGATTTCCACCACAACATCAACAGCACCATCATCATCCGATGTGTTGATTGATAGGAGTTCTTTGTGTAGCCAACTGTACTATGTCTGACGGAACGCACATTGCCACCGCACCAATGATTGCGTAGAATGATGCTGTGCCACAATCCATCGAGCAAGCAAATCGAGCGAAACGCAAAACGTCATGCAATCGGACCGTGGTTTTGCCGGACCAAAAATGTCTTGACACAACACAGAGGAAATGTCAAGTCAAACCGTACCCGCACAATGCTTGTATGATGTTTGAGTGAACAGCACAACAGCCATTGCATCAGTGGTTGGGGGAATGTCACTGTGACCGCCACGGCGCCATCACCTGCGGAAGCGGAGTTGCCCACGTAAACAGGCAACAACGACACCTGCGGGTGAAACATCTTGTGCGACTGAGGACTGCAAAGCACACAACAGTGGTTGCAAAGGCAGCAGCGCGCTGTCGTGTTCATCGCTGTGTCTCGTGAGATGACTGCGCTTCACCAGAATACTATTAATCGTGTCTAGAGTACATCATTGTTGGAGAGAGGAGTGTTGCTCGTGGTCGTTCGCAGTCGTACCGCAACTGTAGTTGCCTGGTGATACACCTGTCTGGTAATCGATGTTGCTTGTGATGTTGTGGATGATAGATCTTGCGCGCATCCCCCTTTCCGGTATCGGTATGATAGCGCCCAGTTCGTTGACACGTGCGCAGTTCAGGTCTTCCTGAGCAACCCCCGTTCTGCGCCGAAATGACATGCGCAAACAGAATTCGCCCACCACTGCTGACCTATGACTATTGACAGAAAACAAAAAAACAAATGGTCGTAAAGATAAAGCACTTTTACTTCTGTTGGTTTGCCGTGACTGCCGTCGAATGTCAAACCGCAAGAGAATGCCAGTTTCTGCTCGACCTTGTGAGTGGCGAATCCTCCGCTGCGGTGATGGCGAGATGTGAATGATTAATTGTTGTGCTTGCTTGGTGTGGAACAGAACGGACATGTCTCACGCAAGAACAACTCGTTTGCTACCGCGAGGATGATGAACATCGCTGCTTCGTTGATGTTGTGTATGTAGGCATGTTTCCGCACAAGACAGACACAAGCGCGTTGTTGTGGCAAACAGTCACGTCGCTATGAGGTCCAGTCGACGTCGTACGACGTTGGTCGGACCAGCATGCACAGCAAGCTGATCAACATCCGACGTCAGTATGCAATCAGCTGACAAACATCATACATTGGTATGATGTATGTCTGACATGTGAATGACGTAATTGACATTTTTGCAAGGAGTAAGGCTAATCGCACCAATTTAGACACCCCCTGTAGAGATAACTATAATATTAATGGGAACAAAAGCGCCACTACGTGATAGGGGAGGCCTCCTTTGGTCATTCTATGTGTATAGTTGCGAACTAATCATTCTGAGTGATCGCAGAGGGGGGTGGCAAGTTGCGCCTTCGAAACATGGAAAAAACCTGCCGCCGCAATGTCATACTTTACGGTAACATTGGTCTTACATTGGTCAAACATTGATCGGACATCAGATGACGTAGGTTGGTTGTTGAGATGACATGATCCGACGGAGGTACGACTTTGGTCGGATGTTGCAACGACATCGTCTTCCCCACGCAGTGGGTTGGAAAGGCGCGGCACACCAACATTACACACACATCCAAGAAACACGAAGCAGCAGACAGCCATTCTCCAACAACGCGTGCATGAACTTGACACTGGCTCGATGGTAACGGACAGAAGTGGTGGTCGCTGTGCGAACTTCTGTCGGCGAAGAATGACCGTCTTTCTGTACATTGACGTACTAAGTTGGAATTTTGTTCGCAGATGCACGACTACGAGACATTTGTCATGGTCACAGCATTTGCTTGTGACAACACTTATTTCCATTGCGTGTATCTCCGCTACCATCAATGCCCACACATAATGACCATCAGCAAGGAACAAATTATGTGACGGACATGTTTGTTCGGCACTACAACGTGGTGCGCTTGTTTTGCCTGTTACGTGTGATGTGGTGTGTGTTAGCAACAAGACCTGTTCAGACGCCCTTTCTCATGTGGTCGTGTAATCATGCAATCTCACATCGGCAATGTCGAAGCCACAGGGAATCTACGAACATGTAGTGTGCCTGTGAATCGGTGACTTCCGCGAACTGTTGCCACCACAGCCAGCTATTATACGCGACAAAAGGGGTATCGGGATAGAGAGGAACCTGCTGTGCTTCGTGTATCTTGTGATTTGGAATACAATTCATCACCAGGCGATCGCATGCAGCAAGGGTATTGCATGTCTGTCACAACACCCCTTCTCCATTGTATGTAGTATGGAGAGTCTGGTATCTCGTCCGCGCGGCAACAAAGAGAAAACGTGCAGAGAATATCCGTGACAAACATCCGAAATGGCTCACTTGTCAAATGTCAGAGAGCGAATGCAGCACAAGTTGTTCCATATTTATAGTAGATTCAATACCATGATCAATGCTGACCGATCCGGGTGGTGCCTTACATGTCCAGCATTCGAAGATAGAACTCTGATTGCAAACATCTTCAACGCTATCAATATCATGAATCGCATAGGTGTCTCGATTACTTGTTTCCGACGAATAGCCAACCTTAAAGCAGGCATCTCACAATGACTGGCGTGCTTGTTATTCCATTCAACGATGTCAATTGTTGGAAGAAGTGTGAATGTAGCAACGAGAAGGAGGCCATTGATGCTCTTTGCCATCAAGTATACTCTACAATAAGCAGTTCAGGTGATTTTATGGTGGAGGAACATGCGATAGAAGTATGACCTTAACTTGGAACAGTGCAACCGAGTGTGTGCCTAAGTATGATGTACACTATTGTGCCAATCAAACTCAGGACTGCGTTTTCAGAAGTCTAACTTTGTGTCTACTTTGGGTAGACATAGGTCGTCTGTCGTGCATACGTCGGATTTTTGTGCGCACCGAAGTCTGCGGTGCGATTTCCAACAATACCGCAACCTCCCAGTCGGACAACGACAACCACGAGGACATTTTCTTGTGTTGGGAGACAAAATCGTTCTTTTTCTCCCGCACTGCAGGCCCCGTGACTCAAGTGGGTCATACAAGATAGGGGTGTGTGTTTGCTTCAGCCTAGCCTCGATACTCCATTCTACCAATGCCTGTACTCGACTCTACGCTATTTGTGTGGTGAAAGACTAGATCTTTACATGGTTATTGATAGGGGAGTGTAGACACGCGAAGGGTATGAGTATTGCTGCTGTTGTTTATGAGTCGGCATGAAAACAACCGATTCTGTGTGATGATGTGATAGATTTGCAATCATCATCCAGTTGGCAGTGGTAGGATGTGCTTGAATCCACACACCCTTCACATGTCCACAACCCTACTCGAAGAGGGCGTAGGCTGCGACTGCCAAGTTAGCAACCGACTGCCTTGATGGTGAAGAGATCAGTGACGAAGTTTCCCTCCACTCCTTCGGCCCAGATCTCCAGGAACTGGATGTTGGACAGCACAGCTGGGGGTGGGCAGACGCTTGGGTCAGCAGAGCATGGGATGATGATCTTGCCGGTGGCATAGTCCCAGTAGTTGCTGAACTCGAAGAGTGGGATGGTGTATCCGTTCTTGCCTGATCCAGAGACAGGGATGGCGGCGCGCCATTCGTATGGAATTGGCATATCGGGAGTAGGGGGAGTATCTCCAAAGGCAATGAAGTATCCATCGTAGCCGATGACGGAATCCATGGTGACCTCGATGGCAGCGCAGCCATCGATGTTGGGGAAGGACTTGGTGCTAACGGTCTTGACGAATCCTGCTCCACCGATAAATGGCTGATAGAAGACCATCCCATCGAAGTAAGAACGATCGCCTGCCTGAGTCAAGGTGCCTGCGGAGACTCCACCAGGGATGACATTGTCGGTCTTCACCTCCCAGCCGGTGGTGTCGGCGAAGTTATGCAAGAGGACGTCGGCGTTGGCGGCAGAGAACATGCCCATGAGGGTGGCAGCGATGGCGGAGGAAACGGAGAGCTTCATGGTGGTGTTTGTTTGTTGTTGGCTTTTGGCGTTTGATGGGTGAATCAGTCCAGGTTTTGCTTTTTGTGAGGATGTGGAGACATGTGCTTCGATTCATTGGCGGAGATACGGGCGATGCGAGCGCACAGGCGGCGCATCATGCAAACGATGCCCGAGGGTCGGATGTTGGAGGTTGGATTGGTTTTGGATACGTTTCTACAGCCATTGCAGTAGGTGTCCTACTGCGAATATGTTGCCAAGATGCTGACAACTGCACATGTTTCATCTCCACCAATAATTCCCAGCCACCGCAAGCGAGAAAGATTCGGAAGGAGTCAAAAACGACGAACTGGGATGTGTTTTGGAGGCGTCAGCAACCGTGCCAGCATTTGCGAAGTCTTGGCTGATGCTACCCCGTCGAGAGAACCGAATTGGGTCCAGACAGAGGATCTATGGATCCAAATGCCGTCAATGCCGGCGGCACATGTTGACAGCCGTTCACGGGACTTTGGCAAACTCCAGCGGATACAGAGGACGTGCACAGAAGAAGTCTCGTCGGAATCGTTGGTGGTATGTGTCTCTCGGGTCTGATACTCCACTGTTTCTTGCCGGCACAAGGAACTGCCTGCCTGCCGACACATGCTGCCCCAACGAAGAATGGAGTATCAATATGACCAGGTGGAATGCCGGGAGCTGCGGTCCTGGGGGCTGGGCAACATACGATGCACCTCAATCACTCGGAAAACTGATAGCACTCTAGTATACTCGTAGTAGCTTTGTTTGCAGCAGCTACACTTGTGTGTAGTCGCAACATCAAGTGCAGTAATTGCATCGTTGACCGATCTCTTTCGTGTGACGACGTTTTTGGGAAACAAGGCGATCTGGCGATCGTTGAAAATGTGACGAAACGGAGCACGCGAAACGTTGAGGGAATGTCACAGCGACACATGTCTGTCCAAAGTAATCGCCGCCCAACGGCTGATTTCGCCGAGCCTGTCGCGATGTGCACTCAGAATTGTGACCGATCTCATTCCTCCTCTCTTGTGGTGGTGGTGGTTGCGAGATCGAAAGATGTTAATACCAAGCGCATGCAAAACCAATCGGTCAGCAGCAACAGAAGATGGCACAATCCGTCATGAAGCTCATCAGCAACGTGAAACGCTCCGGAAGTCGACAGCGGCTGGATCTGGCCGTAGGTCCCACGATCTTCGAGACGTCTGTGCAGCATCTCGATCGAACAGGCAGCAATGATACGACAGCCAGGAACAATCGCAGCGCAGTGCAGCATGCGCCTTCGAAGGGCGTTCTGAAGAAGAGGCAGGGTCAATCAACGGAGAGGATCCACGATGAGGCAAGGCAGGAGCATGAAACGAACTTGCATGGCAACAACAATAACAGCAGTCACAGCAACAGCGCCGCTGCAACTATGAATGGCAAGAGCAGGTACTCCCAGAAGCACACGACCATCGATTACAAGTCCAACCAGGCCACCATCTACTTCAACACAGCACAGGACGAAGACGAGATTGATGAGCAAGTCAACAAGGATTACGAGGCCTTGATGGTTTCCAGAGGCATCACCAGCCCCATGCAGGAACGATCGACGAGGATATCCTTCCAGCTCAACGACGACGAAAGCCTCCTCTCCACCCGCCACGTCGCCAACACGCAATCCCCCATCCTGCAACGTCGCATCCGCGCCTTGGAACAACGCAACGACGATCTCCAACAGCAAGTGCGCGACATGCGCAATCAAGCCAACGCGGCGCACGTGCATGCCTCCATGAAGGTGGCCAATCTCACGATCGATCTCGAATCCCTGCGCGAGGACAAGGAATGCTGGCAGCAAAAGTGCGAAGAGTTGCAATGGAAGCTGCGTCAAGCGCGCATGGAGCAGGCGGCGCAGCAGTTGGAGCTGCAGGAACTGCGGAACGAACGGCAGCAGTATCAGCGTCGCGTTCAGATCATTCGGCGGTCGGGGGCGGGGTCAGGGCAGACGCTTTCGTTTTGATGTGGGAGTGGTTGATGGACCAGTAGATCCATGAATCCATCAACCAATGGATGGATGGAGGCATGGATGAGGCAGCGCGACACATGCAGACTCTTTAGAGAGTTGAGCATGTTCCTTTCTGTTTGGAGTACTCTACTCTGAATATGTTGTCACTCGAAGTACTAAGACATTCTATTGCATTGGCTAGGCTCCTACCACTCTACTGGTCCACTCTCTCTCTAGATTCCACAGCGTGGACCATACTACACTACCACACACATTTACATACAATCTCAATGTTCACCTGTCCAACACGAAGAGTGTGTAGCAGAGCAGCGTGCAGTCCTCTGCTCTGCTCCGCTCTTGTTTACTTGTGTGAAGACACCCACTGCGTCGCTCACTTGACAAGCTTCTGCTGCTGCTGCTTGTTGGGATACACAACGGCCCGCGGCTTGAGACCCAAGAGTTCCAACTCGTAATCCGCCGCAAAGTACCGATCCACCTTGCGCTCCATCTGCGGCGTGTAGTACCAGCTCAACTTCTGCCCCGCGCTGGTCATGTGGCGAATACCACCCGCCGACGATCCCAGGAAACTCGCGGCCGAACTGGCCGGCGGGCCCCAACCCGAGACGCCGTACGTCTGCCATACCTGCAGATGCCGCAGCAATCGCTTGGCATCGTGCGCGTTGGTATCGAAATGACCGACAAAGACGGAATCCTGCAGCACGGGCCAGTACTTGGCATCGATGCGTTCGGATTGCGGCAGCCAGTGGGCGTCCCAGGCGCAATGGTTCGTGACGAGGTCGTAGAATGCGTCGAGCGATGATTGGGCCTTGGCGATGCACTCGTCCGATTGCTGGCAGCAGTTGCGAATGTGCTTGCCGTTGTTGCTGACGGCCTTGTCGAGGTAGGCGGAGAGGAAGCGCTCCTTGGGATCGCGGACCCAGATCGCCTTTGTCCATTCCCGTGATCGCAGCATCTGTTCCGCTTCCTCCGTGGAGTAGTCCGCCAGGTAGGTGAGGCCGTTGAGCTTGGGATCGTGGGCCAGCATGGAATCATCCCAGTCGGCGTATCCCATCATGCGTCGGAAGAGCTTCTTCCAGACCGTGCAACCAACTTTGGGGGTCGTGAAGAAGATGAGCTTGTGCTGCGGGACAACTATGGGACTCTTGTCATAGTCCCGTTGCATGATGTAATCGTCTTTCGAGACGAGAGTGCCCACAGGATGCTGCTGCTGTTGTTGCTGTTGCTGCTGCTGTTGTAGCTGCTGTTGAGGTGCAGCTTTGAGGGAGTCATTTGTTTGGACGTTTCGTATCAGAGCGGTTTGCTGTGCTAATATCTGCCTTTCTCCCGATTGTGGCACCTTTGGCGCTCTCGGACGTGCATTGTCGCTGTCGTTTGCGTTGCTGATTGCTCTAATGTTTGTGGTTGTGCTGGGACTGACATCACTGCTTGCGCGGGTCCCATCGTCCGGAGACGAGAACGATGGTGTCTGCGCTTGCAGCATTCTGCTGTGCTGTTGCAGCGGCTGTTGCTGCGCTTTCGCACTGTTTCTGCTGCGTGTGGAACCACACATGATGGTCTCCGCACTCCACGTCCCCTTCGTCGACTTTTCGATCTGAAGACCGCAGAGCGAGTTCGGAGGCAGGAACATGAATTGAGCGACGGAAACCAGGAAGATGGAGATCACCAGGATGCCGTTCCATAGCTGCAGCCGCGCCCTCTTCGTCCTGCGACAAGCGGCAGAAGGAGAAGAGGGTGGAGCAGCCGCAACTGGTGATGACAAGGACGCTGGTGCTTGCTGTCGTGTTGGCATCATTGCATACGTGCTTGTGTACGTGCTTGTGCTGCTCATGATGTTGTTGTTGTTGCTGTACGACTACGACCTCAAGGATGTTGTGGCAAGGTGGGACAGTGACCCGTACCTCGTGCTCTGCTGGCAGAGAGAGAGAGAGAGAGAGGATGTATGGGCAGAGTGTCGTGGATCGTGCTCTGCGGGCTTCGAATAGCGCTGCTCGGTCTCTGCCGGTTGCCTGTTCGGCAAGCTGTTGTGTGTTGTGGTTGGCAACCAGCCTCTTTCTTGTGATGAATGGTGGACTGACTGATTGGCTGATGGCGTGACTTCAGCACTTCTATTCTCTTCGCAGACATGGGAATCAGAAGCCTCCATCGCGATCTGTTGTTCGTTACCGCACTGCGCCACGCGCGCCAAGAGCGAGAAAACCGTGAAACAAAACTGCCCCAACAACGACAACAACGACAAAGAAATAACGAGGGAAGGATGAAATACCGACAATAACTGTGCCCGTACTCGACGAACAACGAGCGCAACAAGCGAACAAAACCCTCGCTGCTCGTGGCTTCTTAGAACAAAAAAGTCGTTCCTGTGTCACTGAGCTTCGCTCACGCCTCGTGGCACCATGTGTGTGACATCACATTCGCACCGCAGGTGTGTCGTGCCACCAATCACTGCTCCATGTTCCACACGTCCGTACGATCCAGGAACTTGTCTCGCCGGCATCATTTGACATCGTCGTCTTCCGCGTGCAAGAAATGTGGAATGGTGCTGCTCTCATCGTGCCCGATCCGCCTTGTCCTTCACATGATCAACATCGGCGTAAGTCTTGCAAGCAATAACACACATGACACGATCCCGGGAATGCAAGGATAAGACTTGTTCGTCGATGTCTTGTTGGTGCCTGTCGAGATGTGTCATCGTGTTTCAGATCTCGCACTATTTGCACACCATGCTTCGCGCCAGTTCTGATCGTGAACCGCGCGGTCTTGCCGTCGTCTGATCGTGCATGATTCGCTCGAATGAATCGCCGTTGTCTCTCCACATCTTTCGCGCACCACATTTTCTTCCTTCGCGCCGCCAAAATGCAAATTTTGCTATTCCAACAGACGCCTCCACAGCAGACATCGTGCACCGTGCCTGGAGTGCTCTCGAGTTCATGTCGTGCGACATATGTGTTGCGGAAGCATCATCATTCGGAAACCTTCAGCATGCAGGTAAGCAATGGACAGGGAAGGGACACACCCCAGTTATGCCTTCCGCAGTCAACGGTCAGAAACGAGACATTCGGAGGTCCAAACAAACACGTTCACCCACATTGCTCTCTTTCAATCCCAACAATCAAGCCATCTCCAACAAATACTACTGTGGTGTAGCCCCTCCTTCTATTATTCTCGATGCACAACTACCATGGCGCACCGCGCAACAAAGAAAGCAGTCACAACGAGCACAAGTGGCACCACAGCTTCTTGCCATCTCGCTTCATATTCCAAACCAGAACGAATCACACCTCACAAAACTTCCACATTCACAAACACAGCATCCGTATCCACACGACTTCACTGTCACAATCACTATCACTTGCAATCACAATCACAATTGCAAGACCCACATCCCTACTTCAGAGAGGCACACAGCACTCGTAGCAAGAGCAGAAGCAACACGAGACCAGAAGACGAATTGATTGAACCATGTTTATGAAGAGAATTGCATTCAATGCCTTCGTGGCAGCGGCCCTCATGATGGCCGGAACCAACGCCGTCGAAAGCGGCAGCATCCGGGAGTACGTCATCGAGGCCGATGGCAGTGCCCACGCCAACCGCGAAGTCGCAGATGACAACATGCGCCTCCTGCAAGGAAAGGGCAAGGGTGGATTCAAGAGCAGCAAGAGCAGCCCCTCGTCGGAAGATTCCAGTCCATCCGGACCGTCCAGCCCAAGTCGCAGCGGAAAGGGCAAGGGAAGCAAGAGCTCTAAAAGCAGCCCCAGCAGCCCAAGCACTCCATCGTCGGAGGATGTCACCTCGCCACCATCTGCCGCTCCCGTGACACCAACCACCCCCACAACGCCGACCACGCCGACGACACCCACAACTCCAACCACGCCCACGACGCCAACGACTCCGACCACCCCTACGACGCCGACCACCCCTACGACGCCGACGGAACCAGGTTCCAACGCGCCATCTGTTTCGTTCCGCCCAACTGGAGTTCCAACCGTCAGTGCCGCCCCATCCGGTAGCGCCAGGCCGTCGATGCCAACCGGCGCACCAACCGAGGGTTTTGGCCCAACGCCTCGTCCACGTACTCCAGTCGCACCGACTGTGCCAGGAACAGGAGCCCCAGTCAACCCCACCAACCCAACCGTTCCAACGACCCCAACTACTCCAACAAACCCCACTGATCCAACCAGCCCAACAAACCCCACTGATCCTACCAGCCCCACAAATCCAACTGATCCAACCAGTCCAACCAACCCAACTGATCCTACCAGCCCAACGAACCCAACTGATCCTACCAGCCCAACAAACCCAACTGATCCTACCAGCCCAACAAACCCGACAGATCCAACCAGCCCAACAAACCCGACAGATCCAACCAGCCCAACGACACCGACAGATCCTGCCAGCCCCAGCACCCCAACCAGCCCCAGCAAGTCGTCCAAGAGCTCCAAGAGTGAAAGCTCGCCATCCGGCCCCAGCACTCCAACCTCACCAAGCACCCCCTCCACTCCATCCACACCCACCAGCCCAAGCTCCCCAAGCGACGACAGCCCATCCTCGTCCAGCCGAAGCGGAAAGGGATCCAAGAGTCGACGACTGGAGCAAGGCACCGACCGCTTCAAGAAGACCGGCCGACGTGCCTAATCGCAGTCATGTCTTGCCGTGACGATCGTGGATCGCGGCATCCATTTGCGCCACACTATAGAGAAAACACAACGGCGGGTTGGAGTGTCACCGTGCACTATCACTCCACCTATCCCATATTCGTACAAGTACAGTACATCACAGCCTCAGAAAACATGAAAACAACACAAAAATAGGAAAATATACGTACACGTCAACGACCGCGCAGCGCTCTGGGTCCTTGGGTGTCACGTGAATAGCTTGACCATTCCATATACGGGTGCATTTATGGAAATATTTAGAATATAGTAGTTGGTGGTTGACGTGTGTTTCCACCTGCAACGTGAGCCTGCACATCCCCCAATGCCGTAGACGCCTGTGAAGTGATGTTCCAGCGGATGTTCACATTGGGGATAGCTCGTACCTCACTTACATTGCTGCTGCAACTGCATGCATAGACTCATCTTCAGCTCTCTTCGAAATGTGTAACACACACCATCATCCAGTCAAGTGATGTTGGAGGAAGTCTTCGAACATGAAGACTTGAGTACGTGCTGTCATGCTTTCGGCACAACCTCAACTTTTCATGTCTGACGAATGGCGAAAGGCGTCTTTATAATTGGCACACGTTTTGTTGTGCCTCGTCTTGAGACTATTTGTGCAAGGTACGGTCTGGAATGAACCCCGCGAACGGAATGATGTCATCCTGGTGGACTACATCGACATAACTTTTAGGGAAGGTGATGTCACCCTTTCGTGGATACAACATCAACGATAAAAATGAAAATACGTTTTGTTGTGTCCACAAAACGATGGATGTTGATAATTCCTTCTGTTTCGCCAACTCCGCAACAGCCCTGCATCCGTGGCATCCTTCACTTTTTTTTCGTCTTTGTGTGTCATCAGCCAAGGCCATCGACATGACCCGCTCGTGGAGAATCGAGAGATTCATCACAGAACAGTCGGAAAGGGGACATTGCATCGCGCTCATCACAAGAGCTCCCTCTCACAAGATTAGATGATACCATACACTATCATTGTACCATACAGACGGCATCATCAAATATATTCATCAGAGCAACAGCATTATGATGTTCGGAGGAATGAAGATCGCGACGATCGCAACGCACTTGACCTTTGGGTGGATTCTCGGCAGCAGCAACAGCAATGACAATGGTGGAAGCAGCGAAAGCGACTTCTTCTTTCCGCAAGCTCGAAAGATGATGGAGAGCATCATGCCACCTTTTCCAAATGGTGACAACAATAATGGTGACAGCGGCGATAACAGAAAGTTCGTCTCAAGCCCCATCCGAGACAACTTCTACCAATCCAGCTCGTACTACGCTTCCACATTCGCATTGATCACAACCACCGACGAATCTGGTGAGACCAACATTGGTCCCTACCAGCTCGCCTTCCCGCTCGAGGTCTGCGGCCCCATCAAGACCTTGATGCTCGTGAGCCGCCCCGATGCCAACACGATCCGCAATCTGAAACGCACCAAGAAATGTAGCCTCAACTACATCGAACTGCCGCCGTCTTTTGCCTTCGACAACGAGCTGGTCGACACGATCGTCAATCTCGGATATCCCGGCCAAACGACGCAGGAAAAGATGAAGGACAACAACTGCTTCGACTTGGCAAGCAGCCCCACGACATCGCACGATGACATCCCGCAGATCATATCCAACGCTTTTCAGGTCTACGAATGCACATGGCTCGAGGACCGCAACGTCGCGGCTGCGTTGGAGCCAGAGCCCAACCGCGGTCCATCCGAGCACATGATCCTGCGACTGGACAACATTTTGTTGCAGCAGCAATGGAAAGGCAATCTAGAAGATGACGGCGGAAGAATCATGCCGCGCCTTCCGATTACGTTGGGATTCCGCGGCGGACGTAAGTTTTGGTTCGCGCGCTTGCAGACGCCATTTTTCCGACTGATACCACAGAATAAAGGCCCCAAGTACGAGGCCATCATGTACGAGGCCAATCGCATGGATCCGGACGTCACTTTCACGAAGGAGGCCTGCGAACAGCTGCTGGGGATACCGTCCATCTTCTTACGTCCCGCGTTGACGGGGATCATCCAACAAGCGAAAGCCAACGATGTCAGCGAGATCGACATTGAGTTCGTGCTGAAGATTAATGAAGAGCGATCCGCGAAGACATAGGTATGGCACAAATGGGCATGGTACGTACGATTGTTGTGCATATACTCTCTATCGGATGACAACGTAACCAAGCGAGATTTGTATTCGCACAGCAGCAGCAGCAGCAGCATCAGGTGAGAGAGAGCATTGAACGGCATCATATCCATCGGCCGGAGCTACGGAGAATTCGGAGGCGGTGACGACCAATGCCGCGAGCAAGCCAGTGCACAACAAGCACGCCACAATATGAACGCATATAATAACACGCTATTTTGCTACTTTACAAATGCACTGCTTCGATAGAAACTCACGAGGATGCACATGTGAGCACAGTGTGCCATTCATCCAACAGCAAGGGAGGCATCAAAGCCTACGTCCGTGACAGACCTCATAATGATCTTCCCCATTTCGCGCCACGAATCTCCTTGATCGCACTCGTCCATCACATCACACATTCCATTCCTCTGCCGATCGGTCATTCCTCCCGCTTGCGCGACATGTTGCGTAAACTCATCGCTGCTCGCTTGCGGGCCACCGCATCGGGAACCTCCTCCCACCAATCACCCGAGTCATCATGCTTCAAGAACCGCACCCCAGCATCACGCAGCTTCTGGACCAGCTCACGCGTGATCTCTGTCTTGCGAGGCTTGGACGCCAGATCGTAACTTGGCTTACACTCTTGCAACAGTCGCGAGAATTCCAAATTGCCCGGGAACTTTTGCAAGGGTCGGCCCCGGCCCAGTAGGACGTCGTTGAGGTTGGGCGGCGCGTCGATGCAGTGGTCAGGTTTGTCTTTGTAATACTTGTCCAGCACTTCACGATCGTATTGCAGACATCGCTGAATAGTACCATGATCTGTGTCGTGGTCATGAATGGCATCGTCGTTGTCTGGTAACATGGTGGATCGAATGCCGTACGTAAGCAGCTCGTTCTTGCACGTCTGCATTGATCCGTAATGGAGTCTCGTTCGCAGCCTGTAATCCTTCGGTACTACCTGTATCACACGAGAGACGATCTCCTTGAAGCGAAGATCGGAGATGCAGGCGTGCATACTTGCCGCGCGAGCTGGTATAATATGTAGCAAGTTCAATCGATTCAAGCTGATCGCATCGTGGAAATGACGCTCTTCGGCTCCGACCGCAATGCCGACCACAGAGAAGCCATATTTCTGGGCTTGCGCCGAGCGGGCCGCAACGTGTGGCAGATAAAATATAGCCTGAGCTTGAGAAAGAACCGTCTGCGTCTTCCACCGTGCCGCGAAGTTGAACACCACGGGCCTTGGGCAGATGCCTTCATTGCCATCATGCACGATGTACGCCCCTTCCTCAATGGACTGTCTTGCGTCATCCTGAAGATCCGACAACATGATAGGTCGTAAGCACCTCTCCCTGCCAAACAGCCGTTCCTTGACATGGAAGTACTGCACGATCTTGATCGTTGCTTCCTCAGCGTCCCAATTGGTAGATCGTAGCATCGCAATCCGGAATGCCACATCACATGTTAAGCGCGGCGCCAACAGGGCTGCCATGCGATATGGTTTCTGAACGGACTCGCTTTGATGATTCTTGCGTCGGCTGTCGCACAGACCCATGGTGAGTTCGGCATTCAATCGGTGCAGCCGATCCTTCAAGAAGGCCTCCGTTTCTTCAGGTGGTCGACGCACACCATGAATGTCCTCGTAGATTTGCTCTCTGTCTTGCAGAGATAGCGCCTGGATCTCTCGGGCTTGCAATTTCTCGGCCTCCGTCAGTTCTTCTTCAAGATGTTCAGTCGAGGAAGGGTCTGAAGCAGTCTCCAGATGCGATGATGGCGATGACGATGAATTGCCTCCATTCAAGCCTCGTTTGTTGGACGGTCTCGATGATGAAGTATCCTCCTTGTCATCCAATTGACTGATGTCGAAGGGATGCAGATCGCCATCATAGATCTGCGGATCTGCATCGCTGGTTGTTACGGGATCATCGCCAAGGGTGTCGTCAAGAGCATCGCCAAGGGCACCGTCTGCATTTTGTAGCAAGGACCAAATGTCGTCGCTCCCAGGATCATTGTCAAACAGAGATGCAATCTGTTCCGAGCTGATCAAGTTGAGGAAGTCTGGGTTGGTTTCTTCTGACATCTTTGCGATGGGCATGCAACGCATGCAACGCGATGGAGAGTGGATATGATCGTGAAAGGATGTTCAAAGTTGGATGTTGGATGGGAGACGGTATGGCAACATCTCTTGATGAGGATGTGATGGCATTGCGCATTGTGGCAGTGCGTACGTACTTTGGGGTATTGCCACCAAACGCTCTCACCACATGACATGGAGCGAGTTTGGAACAACAACGAAGACAGATCAAAGGAGAGAGAAGAATTCTGCCACTTCAACCAGTTCAATCACGTGGGAAACGAATCGTGTTTCGTTCTCTCTAGACCTTCCGATGAAAGTAGAGTAAAATAGAAACAGTTTCGCGCCACGATTTTCCTACAAGGCGTCGAACAAAGGGGATCTTCATTGCCGCATTTGGACAGTGTTGGAATCAAACGACGGTGGATTGCAAAGCACCGAATGTTGTCACTGATACAAGATACGAGTGCGAGTGGGAAGTTATTGGTGTTGTTAATGCGGTGCCCATGCGATCCCAATGGCAACAGATGAGAGAGTACAGAATGTAGGCATAGGATAACGCACTATTGTTGCGGCAGCACATTGAATCTGCGACACCATGCTTTGCCGTGAACGCAATGTGCCATTCATCCAGCAGCAAGGAAGGCCTCTCCAAAGTACATGCCCGTGACATATCTGACGCCGATCCACCCCGTCTCGCGCCGCGAATCTCCTCCATCGCCTACTTTATTCTTCTCGCTTGCGCGACATATTGCGCAAACTCATCGCCGCCCGCTTGCGGGCCACCGCATCGGGAACCGCCTCCCACCAATCTCCCGAGTCATCATGCTTCAAGAACCTTACCCCGGCATCTCGGAGCTTCTGGACCAGCTCACGCGTGATCTCTGTCTTGCGAGGCTTGCACGCCAGATCATAAGTTGGCTTGCACTCTTGCAACAGTCTCGAGAATTCCAAATTGCCGGGAAACTTTTGCAAGGGTCGGCCCCGGCCCAGTAGGACGTCGTTGGGGTTGGGCGGCGCGTCGATGCAATGGTCTGGCTTGCCTTCGGAATACTTGTCCAACACTTCACGATCATATTGCAGACATCGCTGAATGGTGTCATGGTCGGTGGCAATGGCGCCAAGAGCAGCGTCGTTGTTGGGCAACATGCTGGGCCGTATACCATACGTGAGCAAGTGGCTCTTGCAAGCCTGCACTGATCCGTAATGGAGTCTCGCTCGCAACCTGTGACCTTTCGGCGCCACCTGCAACGTATGGGAGACGATATCGTTGAGGCGACGATCGGAGATGCAGATATGCATGCCTGCTGTGCGAGCTGGTATTGTATGCAGCACATTGAATCGAATCAAGCTGATCAAGTCTCTGAAATGTTGCTCCTCAGCTCTGATCCCAATGACGACCACGGAGAAGCCATACTTCTGGGCCTCTGCCGAACGGGCTGCCATGTGTGGCAGATAGAAGAGGGCCTGCGCGTGAGAGAGTTCTGTCTTTGTCTTCCACCGCGCCGAGAAGTGAAATACCACGGGCCGATTGCAGATTCCTCCGTGGCTATCATGCACGATGTACGCGCCTTCCTCAATGGACTGTCGTGCATCATCCTGGAGATCCGATAACACGATGGGTCGTAAGCACCTCTCCCTCCCAAACAGCCGTTCCTTGACATGAAAGTACTGCACGATCTTGATCGCTGCTTCCTCAGCATTCCAGTTGGTGGACCGTAGCATCGTAATCCGGAACGCGACGTCGGACGTCAAGCGCGGGGCTAGTAATGATGCCATGCGATATGGTTTCTGCACGGACGCGCTTTGTTGGTTCTTACGTCGGCTATCGCACAAACCTATTGTGAGTTCGGCATTCAATCGGTGCAGCCGATCGCAAAGGAAGGGCTGAGACTCTTCCGGCGGTTGACGCACACCATGAATGTCCTCGTAGACTTGCTCTCTGTCTTGCAGAGATAGCGCCTCGATCTCTCGGGCCTGAAGTTTCTCGGCCTCCGTCAGTTCTGCTTCAAGATGTTCAGTCGAGGAAGGGTCTGAAGCAGTCTCCAGATGCGACAATGCCACTGGCAGTGGACTGTCTCCATCCAAGCCTCGTTTGTTGGATGGTCTCGACGATGGAACATCCTGCTTGTCATCGATTTGGCTGATGTCGAAGGGATGCAGATCGCCATCATAGATCTGCGGATCTGCGTCGCTGGTTGTTGCGGGATCATCGTCGAGGGTGGCGTCAAGGGTATCGCCAAGGGCACCATCTGCGTTGTGCAGCAAGGACCACAGATCATCGCCTCCTGGATCATTGTCAAACAGAGATGCGATCTGTTCCGAGCTGATCAAGTTGAGGAAGTCCAGGTTCGTTGATTCTGGCATGTTTGCGATGGGTGTGCAACGCATGTAACGTGATGGATAGTGGGTATGGCCGTGAAAGGATGATCACTGTTGGATGGAAGTGGTTGTGAAAGTGCGGACGATGGTGGAGGGGCCGTACGGTAGTATGCGATTTATCGTGTGTACCATTGTGTATGAGCGTGCTCTCTCCATGAGGTTGTGATCGCATCACAGATGATGCAATTGCCACGATCATCGTCGCCATGTGCGTTCTTGTTCACAGTGTGGTCGTGTGATGGGTGTGGATGACATGTGAACAGAATCCAATCACTTCAATCACGTGGAGCACGAATCGAGGTGTCAGAACAAGGTAAACACTGAACGTAGATGTAAATGTTGATCAAACTTTGATGGTGAAGAGGTGCAACCAAGAACATAGAATAGTACTTTTGACATTGAAACAAATTCAAAACAGGAAACGGAGAATGGCATGAGGGTGCATCGAATGGTGATATGAATCATCAATGGACGACGCCGTAGTCTAACTTGAGGAAGAAAATTAGATCGATACATTGTTCGATTTCACAAATTGGATATGCGTGAAAATAAATAATAAATAACTTATTTCTGTTGCTAGACATGCAACAATTCGGCTTGTGTCGCAGCTGGGTGTTCGGTTTCACCAGTTTTCCCTTTCGCCGCCAGCATTCCCATTCTTCGGGAGCTTTGTTTCTGTTCGTTCGTTCCTGTTTGTTGTGGGATGTGTCTGTCTGTCTCCTTCCTGCCACCACCCAACAAGGCACAACAATGCACAACACAACACGCATGCGAAACATTGGCACACAAACAAGTGCACAAATGCGCAAGAGTGCATCTACTGGTGTGTCTTCCCATTCATCCAGATTCACTTCATTCCGCTAGGACTCCACTATACTCTATTCCATACTCTCAACAGCTAAAGACAGCTAAAACCAGCTGAACAGCAAACAAATGACGGCGAGACGAAGAACGCGCCTCCCGCGAACGATGGCGACGCCGCTGCTGTCGACACTGCCGACACTGCTGCTGGTATGCGCATGTTTGAGACCTGCAGAGGCCTACAAGAGCACCATCGACTACGATGACGGCATCAACGGCGTGCGGAAGTACGATCTGCAGCAGGCGCACGTCATCACGCGCCACGGCGCCCGCGCGCCCCTCACGAAGCACTCGTACGACCTGCTCGAGACTGACGGCGTGCCGCTGACGTCGCGCGGCGCAGCGCAGATGTACGCTCTGGGTCAGGGCCTGCGCGATCATTACGGCGACACCTTCTTCGGCAGCTACTCGCCCTTCGATCACAAGTTCGAGTCGTCGCATTTGGATCGCACGCTGACGAGCGCCAACGCGTTGGCTTTGGGGTTGTTCGGCAGCGATTTCCGCCCGCAGAACGACTTCGATCCTGCCCTGTACGCAGCCGAGGTGCCGGTCTACTCCACGCGGGAGGATAACGACGTCACCATCCGCGCCTACAAGAACTGTCCCGTCTTCAACGATCGCCTCAAGGAACTGTACGCATCGCCGTCGTGGCTCACCATGGAGATGGGCTACGTGGATCTGCTCAAGAAGTACGCCCAGCATTTTCCGCAGTTCATCAAGGTGGTGGTCGTGGAGGAGATCCCCATCATGATCGTCATGCTCGAGAATCTGTGGAACGTCTACGACGCCATCCACTTCATCCGGACGGAATGCACGACGTCCGACGATGCCTGCGACGCCGTCATCAACCCGCAGATCGCAGCGGATATGACCGACGCCGAATGGGAGATGCTGGAGCGGATCACGCACAAGGTCGAGTACGAAAAGTACGGCGTCGGCAACAGCGACAACCTGCTCGGTTCCAACCTCCTGCGTCAGATCCTCACGCGCATCGAGGACGGCAAAGGCAAGCTGTACCATTACTCGGCGCATTATCCAACCATCATCGGTCTCATGGCCACCATGAACCTGCCCGTCGTCGACGATCCGATTCCCGATTACGCCGCCGCCTTTGTCATTGAAGTTTACGCCCCGCAGGGTATCACGGCACCCAAGTACGTGCGCATCGTGTACGAAGCCAGGCCCTTGGTGGACATCTCCGCGACGAACGTCGCCACGCAGTTGACTTTGGAGAAGATCACCCTGAAATGTCCCGATGAGACGGACACGTGCTCGTTGGACGCGTTCCAGACCATGCTATCGCAAACGATGCTGCCGACCGTCGAAGATTGGTGCGATGCTTGTCAAAATACCGTCGCCGATGTGTGCATCAAGAAGGAAAGGGATGCCTTAAAGGCGGCTGCTTCCAACGACGTTGCAAACGACAAGAACATTGCAACCAGTCCGGCAAGCAACGACGACAAGCAGAAGTTCGCTGTTGCCATCGTTCTTTCGTTATTCGGCGGCATCATGTTGGGCATCCTCCTGACCATGTTCGTCACTCCCAAATTACATGTGTCCAAATCGACCGTCAATGTCAGCGACGAAAAGTCCGTCAACGACTTGGAAATGACCCCGAGTGAACCCGGATCTTCGGGCGTCATGGGTTGATCATAGCGTACGAGTACACGTGGAGGAGAGTGGAGTGGAGTGGAGCAGAGTATAGTACTCTCTTCTATTATACTTCATTCATTACTTTAGATCAAGCACTCCAGGCGCATCGTGTGCACGCAGTAGTCTACACCATGACACCATAGTCGCGACATCAGAGACAGAGAGACTGTAACAGAGTGACGGGTGACTCCATCCCATCCTATTCTTATCATGTTATCATAGTATCATCGTTATGCATACCACACCCCATCACTCCGCCCGCGACTGCGGTATCCCATGATACGACTGCGACACGTCATTGTCATGATGCCCCCACCGCCACCACGACACGAACTCCAACGTGCCCGTGCCGTAGACCATGTGCGTGATCCATCCGCAGACGGCGCCGTAATGCGTCTTGCCCAGACCGACGATGACGATGGTCGTCACCATGGCAATGACGGTGGCTTGGCGCAACGTGGCGGCTGGCACGCCCGCGTCGTCCGTGGCGGCGTCGTTGCGGTGGTACGTCTTGACGATGGTCGTGCTGCCCGTCGTGGCGAGTTCGTGGCCGGCGATGCAGAGCATCAATCCCAAGATGCTGACGGGCAGGGCATCGAGGACCTGCAGCAGCGACTGGCCGAAGAGAACGGCGACGGCCATCTTGATGACGCCCAGCATGATCATGGACGTGCCCGTCTCGGCGCCGAGACGATGCTGGCCGGCCAGACCACCGGCGCCGTGGCACGTGGGCATGGCGCCCAGCGGACACAGGACGAGGTTGAGCAAGCCCACGCTGAGACAGACGGCCTTGCGCGAAACGACGGACTCGTGGTTGTTGTGGCGCTTGTGCGGAAATAGCGTGTCGGCCAGCAGACAGACGCTGATGACGGAGTTCAAGGTGGTGAGGGGCAGCTGTGGGATGGCGCCCTCGAGAAAGCCGGTCTTCCAATCGTGCGATGTGGCGTTGTGCAGCGCGTTGACGAGAACGGGCGCGCCGAACCAGATGGACTCGAGTTCGTCGACCGCCTTTTGTGGTTTCTGGAGGCACGTGCGTATCGTGGAGATGACGACGCCGGCTGTGAAGAGGTATAGACCCACGGGGGGCTTTTGCGTGAGACGCCGCCACAGCGACATGCTCTGCGGGGGCGCCGCGGCCTGACGTTGCTGCTGTTCCTTGAGGAGGATCATGCACAGCAAGGTGCAGACGACGGCCGTGAAGATGCAGTCCAACGCGCCGAACCACGGCAGGGTCTGGATCATGTGCATGCCGCTGATGGCGAGCCGCATGCCGACACCGATCTGCACGCCGCCCACGACGCTGACGGGCACGATGCGATTGACGACCTCGATGCCGCCGCTGATGCTGAGGGCGGACATGATGAGGCCCAGCCAGATGCCGGAGGTCGTGACCTGCACGCGGTTGAGTCCTCCCGCGATGGCGATGGCGGCGATGGACTTCATGGGTTGCAGCGGCATGGGTATGTCCCACAGCAAGCCCGTGATGATGTGCACCATGCCCGTGCAGAACAACGTGGGCGCCAAGAAGATGGTGCGCTCGCGCGCCATGGCCACCAGGAGCGGAATGAGCGTTCCGAAGTCGCCGCATGCGCCCGAGAGTTCGGATAGGTTGATGCGGGACCAGTGGCAGGCGGAGAAGGAGAGGAAGGGCGCTTCTCCCATGCCTCCGACCGTGATGGGGCCGTACCGATCGTAGGGATTGCTGTTGCTATTGCCGCCGCTGTTGTTGCCGCTGCCGTGGTTGGCAATGGCGTCACCACGATTGCTGTTGCCGCTGCTGTTGTTGATGTTGCTGCTGCCATTGCCGTTGAGGGGCATCATGGCATCCATGCGACGAGCCGTGGCCAAATCCGCTTCGACGTCGGCGCCCGTGGTGGGACTGGCCATGAGCAGGGTGTCCCTCTCATCGACAGCCGTGACAATGGGGGACGACGCAGCCGACGCAAAGGCCGGGTCCATGCTGTGCGACGCAGCCTGATCGAACATGGACTGGCTGTTGCTGATCTCCGTTCCGTTGCCAGTCCCCAACCTGGTCCTCGCCGTCGTCCTCGTGCGGATGCTGCTGTTCGTCATGGAGTCGTCTCCGTCATCCAGCGACGGCGCCTCCATGAAGAATCGGTGGGAGGAGCTGTCATCGTAGTCATGCTCCGTGTCATGCTCCGTATCGTGCTCATGCTCATGGCCGTAGCCGCTGCTGCGACTGCCCCCTCTCGGAACGCTGTCATGATCGGTGTGATCATCCCCAGACGAAGGAACGCCTCCACCCACCACCCCTCCGGCGTATCCATCGCTGTCGCAGTCATGCTCCATGCCTTCGTCCACGGATCCCACCATCCTCAATGGTAATGCAATTCAGTAGAATGATGTACGGGTAGAGTGCGATCTATAATAGAATAATATTCTACAGTTGAAGTATAGTGTGATGCAAAGGCACGAGTTGAGTGTTGTGATGATTTGCTGTTTCTCGTTCTGGATCCAGCGCTTGATGATGGTGTACTGTTGTGATGATGATTCACCATGATGATCCACGATGGCGACTGCGGAATCGCGGCAAAACGGAAACAGGAACACGTTCGTCTGTTCGTCATGGCGTCATTCTTGTTTAGTATACGCTTGTCCGAATAAACGGGTGTGGCATATGATTCGCTTTGTCGGAGAACGCCGATGATCCACAGACACCAACAAGATCGCGGAAGAGGAACCCGCGATGGCGATGATCGCGAAGCGTGTCGGATTGGATGACACGAAGAGAGGGCAACGCTGTGGACATCACCATCACCAACACCATCATCACCAGTCGTATCGCCAACATCCAGAGCCGTCTCTTGACATCGATAGATCCGAGGTTGAGGGAAGACTGCTGAAGGTCGCAGAGCCATCCCACATTGCGTTGCATTCCATTCGTCGATCAAAGAACCATGCTGCGACAAGTCTTGCTCAAAGCGACCACGCGGTCGACGTGCATCCCGGCCGTGCAAATCAGCGCGCGCAATCTGGTGACGAGCGCCAAAAAGCGCGCCTTGAACAAGCAGCAGCTGGGCAAGGATGCGCCAGCACCCAAGCCAGCCCAGGCACCCAAGCCAGTCAAAGCGACCGAACCTCCTGCGAGTGGCTCGTCGGTAGCGCCGCTCGTGATTGGCGCTGTGGTCATCGGGGGAGCCGCCGCGGCCTACTACACGGATAGCATTCCGAAGGAGGCCTTGGATACGCTGGGTCTCCGCGCCAACGGCGATACCAAGGAGGTCGTGGAGAAGGCGGCGCCGGTTGTGGCGGAAACGAAGGACGAAGCTACTGCTCCAAAGCAGGAGGCGCCAGCGAAGAAGGAAGACGAGACCGATCCAAACGAGACCGATCCAAACAAGGTCTCCCAAATCACAACGTTCGGCGGCCAGGCGACGGCTGCGTCTGCTGTGGCGGCCGTGCAACATCCCGCGAATGGCAACCGCGTCGTCATGGCGCCGGCCTCCAAGCAACCAGCGCCCTACAAACCCTCCACGGATGCGGCCTTGATGGAGCTCAAGAGGGACCTGGCCGAGCGGCAGAATCAGGTCCTCGGCCAGGCCCACGAGGAGCTGGCCAAGGTCTCGGCGATTCCGTTGGAGGACTTGGACGACCTCTCCGTCACGCAGCTCAAGATTCGTCTCGTGCAGTTGTCCAAGGAATTGCAGGAGCGCACGCAGTGGGAGGCCGTCCGGTTGAAGGAGTTCTTGGCGATGAAGGAGAAGGAGACGTCCGATCGGTGCGTGTTGTATGTGCGATGTGTGTATGCGATGTGTTGGGTTGTACTAATATGGGAACATTCAACTGCGGTTGCTTTTCATGTGCCATGCTACCATACGTCTCGTATGTTGAAGGGGTGATGTGGATGCGATTGCGTTGGCATCCTGAATGCATCTGGAATGAAGCAATGCATGTGGCCAGCTGTATCGTGTTTTTTATTCCACGTTCACCGTACATTCCGTGTTCACATTCAATCCACCACCACCATCATCATCATCCACCACGAATTCACTTCTTCTCACACCCAACCACCCTCTCAACCCTCTTCATTGCAATGCAATACATTGCATGTTCTGACGTAACCGCCATCATACGTGACTTTACTCTGATCTGCTCTACGTCACCAACAAACAACATGTAACCTGCCACCTGCCACCTGCAACCTACAGATACACGCAATTGATGAAGAAGCAACGGATGGAGATGGAGGATACCATGGAGCGTCGTCTCAAGACGCAGAAAATGGACATGACGCAAGAGATGCAGGGCGCGCTTTACAGGAAGGAGCAGGCCCTGCAAACCATCGTCGATCACGCCCTCAAGCTGCAGGAGCAGGAGTACTTCGAAGAGAAGGCGCAGTTCGAAAAGGACACGGCCGAGCAGCTCTCGTTCAAGATGGAGCAGCAGTACGGCCAATCGCTGGCCCAGGCCAAGGATGAGATCGCCCAGAAACTCGCCGTCAAGGTCCAGCAGATGGAGCAGCTCGTCGACCGCGTTCAGAACCTCGAATCCGCGCTCAAGGCATCCAAGCAGTTCCAGCAGGGATCGCTGCAGGCGCATCACATGAGCGCTGCTGCTCTGGCCCTCATCGAGCGATTGGAATCGTCGGAACCGGCCGCCAAGGAGATCGCGACCCTCGTCGCCACCACGATCACCGCGCCCAACTCCGTCATCGAATCGGCCATCCGATTGCTTCCAGACACCGTGCGCACGGCGGGCGTGCCATCCCTGTCCGAGCTCCAGACCCAGTTCGAGGAGTCCGTCCACACCAAGGCGCGTCAAGCAACCATGGTCCCCAAAGGCAACGTCGGCTTGGAGGGACAGCTGCTGGGCATGGCCTTTGCCACGCTCAAGGTGGCACCAGGCCCGGATGACGCTGCTCCAGCCGAACAAACCGCCAGCACGCGTAGCGAATACGCCCTGTCACGCGCCCGACGACAAATTCAGTTGGGCAATTTGGAAAAGGCCGTCGAACAGTTAGATGGATTGGAGAAGGGTGGGCAGGCCGCCTTCACCGTCCAAGACTGGAAGGAAAGTGCCAAGCAGCGCATCGCCGTCGACAAGGCACTCAAGATGATCCGGTTGGAATGCGCGCTCGCAAATGCCACCCTGGCCAAGGACGCGCCAAAGGACTAGACGATGCAAGCCGCAGTCGTACGGAGTACTGTACTAGCATCTCGTAACTTACAAGATCGGCCCATTCGTCATGTCGACATGGTAAAGCAAGACAAAGCAAAAGAGAACAGTACACTTCATCAAGTTTCGACATGGCACTCGGCTCCTTTCCTTCGCGACTCGTTGCGGGTGCAGAGCAGTTTTCTTCTGTCTTTGTTGTTCGAATGCTCTGTTGGTTAGTCGTAAATCCGTCTCAGGCCTGGTGGCGACAATGTTGCGAGAAGTTGCAGGGGCGATCGTAACAACGCGACGCAGTGAAGGACACTTGTGCTGGACAGGTGGTTTGGCATTGGGAGTGCCATGCGTGATTGTTTGTGTATGAGTACAACATTGCTTTCTCTCTATTACTATTATGTTCATTGTATTGTGTGAGTGCGATTCTGTCACAGAGCATTGGAGCGACGCAGCGATTCAAAACTGGCGCGTGCCTATTGTTCCGAAAATGTGGATTGGATGATGTTGGCACTCCCCAACACCACCTTCTGCCCACGCGGCAGCTCGGTGGCCCAGACGACGCCGCGTGTGGTCAACCAGATATCGTCGGCGGATTCCTGGTGCTTGCGGAATGGGACGATCTCCTCGGCGTCCGGAACGATGGCAAAATTTCGCATCGGATACAACGAGCACTTCTCGGCCGCGACGCATGCTTCTCTGTACTTCAATGCCTTGAGGAGGAGATTGGGTTCCTGCTGGAACTCATCCAAGGCGTCTCGCTTGGCTTGGTTGTATCCCATGGACTTGGCCTTCTGCTCTCGTGCATCGGCCAGGCCTTCCGTCGTCCAGACCGGAAAGCTGATGTACGTCTTGCCCTTGGGGAGCGTGGCGTCGTTGCGGTGGTAGTCATCGGAGATATCGAATCCGCACACCAGCGAGCCTGCTGGTGCGCCATCTCTCCAGACCATCTCCCAGCACGGGTCCTTCATTCCCACCTTCTGCGCGCCGCCGAGGGAGACGAATCCACCTTCTTCTTGAATTTCGAGGCGTCTGGATCCGCTGGAGAGCTCTGGGTGAGGACCGTTGATGCCTGTTGCAGCAGGAACGGGAGGGAGGTCGCGCAGTGGCGTTTGTAGAGCATAGAGATGAGCAGAGCGGAGGATTGGAATACACGTGTCAGCAAATGGCGGTGAACGCAAATGCGCTCACGTTTTCGATAGGCTTTCGCCAGCCAACATCGATCGGACAGATGACGAATACGATTGACTCTCTATAGCTTCCCTTCCCTTCTTGTTGTATTCGTACGTACCTGGCAATTTGACGGAGGGTTGGTCGCTGGGGACCGCTTCGGAATGCAGCTCCAGTGTGAGTCCTTTGATTCCCATTCGTGACGATTCCCCGGACTTGCCGATGTCGAGTGCAATCTGCAGCACGGCTTCATGCTGTGCTTCGACGATATTGCCCAGGTCTGGGAGGATCTGCTGCTTTCCCGAACGCCTCGCCGGTGACGACGTGAGGACGGATGAGAAGAATGCAGTTGTGGATGCCATGTTGTCGGCGACAACAACAAAGGAGATGAGAGCGACGGTGAGGTTGGTGTACTTCATGATTGGATAGATGTGTTTGTTTGTTTGTTCGTTTGTGGGATAGGTTGTTGTGATGTTTGGGTTTGAAGCTGTTGTATGTGATTGATTGATGGCTTGTTCGAAGAGTTTATTGAGTTGGGTTGAGTTGACTTGTGTTGTTGCTGTTGATGTGTTTGTTGTTGTTCTTGAGTTGAAATTGTGAGAACGAGGAATCGATTTTGGAGAGATCCGCAGCCAACAAGAGCGTTCTGGCGTATTGGCACGGACGGTGATGGGGATTGCTTTCGAGTAGTCGTACTGATGCCTCGTGTGATCGGGTGTGTCAGAGAGTGCGCTATTAATAGAGAACAATGCCGTTTCTCAACCAGTGGGTGTGATTGATGATGCCACGAGCGTAGCATGTAAAATACCTGCCTTGGTTTCGTTCGATGACCGGTTTCGTTGATGTGTTGCCTGTTGTTTCAACCAGTCACAGTAAAACAGTTGAGATTGGCACGAAAACGGTGATGGGTTCTGAACTGGGGATGAAGCAAAGTTGGATGGAATGGATCAAAGCAACGTCGGTACGGACGATGACTCTTTTTTGATACAGTGTCAGAACGGCAACGTGCGAGAATACTTGCAGTGTGAGGAAGTCAAGATGTCGGATGATGTATGCGATGTTATGCGATGTCCGATGTCTGATGTCTGATGTGTGGTGGGTATGGCATGACAGCATCACACCAAACCACGATGGTTGTCAACGTTGATGTGATGTGATGTCACATGATGTGCTGTTCCGACTACAATCGCACCAGTACCACCACATGTATAACACCATACCCTGTTGCATGTCCACATGACGGATCGATGCATCAATGTTTGCAAACTGCTCATCAACGAACAGAAGGAAGGGACTTCACATCATCATCACCATCGCCGTCGCGAATCTCAAATGTTCATGCGCGCATCCGCGCACATCACACTCCACTTCCGTATTGGTAGTCGTACGACTACCACGTGCAATTCGAACGCACCTGCTCTGCTACTCCATGTACCCATAGTAGTACAAGGTACCCAACAGAGAGCGCGCGTACGTGAGGATGATGTGTGATGATGTTGCAACATGACTCAACATCATTGTCGAGCGGAGAGGATTTGTTCTTCGCGTCGCTCATCATCGTGTTCGCCAACCCATCACATCGCGAACATCACTTCGCACACGCCACGAGACCAAGCAAACAGAATTTCGCCTGTCTTGGTTGTTGTTCGGAAGAACTTTCGAAATCGTGGTGTGTGTCGAGAACTTGTTGACGTCACGAATGACATCAATAGAAAGTCATCGCTTGTAACTGTATGCCATCCCCTGGCCTTGTCGATGTGACACGAGTTGGGGAGCCTCCCCAAAAGCTTCGCTGCGACGTTGTATCTTGGAGGGACTGAAATAAATCATAGTAATCGCGTGATGGCGTCATGTAGACTGTCTAGCCTTATCTATGCTGTTGAGTAGCCTTCCTCGGTGGAAGACTATGGCAATAGGAAGTCCGTTCTTCTCCATTTTTTGTTTCCATCCACAGTGTACAAAAAGAATGCTCAAGGATTCCACCTGCATGTTTGTGCTTGTTGGCATCGTTGCCTCCTATTCCGTTTCGGTGTTTCTGGCATGCAGGTCACATGTAGCACTTGACTTGCGTGTATTCTCACTCCAGGCTTCTCCCAACCACAGCTTCAACCCTTCTCCATCCCCAGGCCGCCGCGGGCCCATCGACTGGCAGGCAGAGGTGACCCACGAGCTACGGTACATGGCGCTGCAACATCGGTCTAGTCAGAACCACGCGCTTCACGAGGAAGGAGAGCACGATGTGATGTCCCAGCGCATGCAATTCTACTGCCAACCCCTCCAAGAGCTGCCACCACGGCCCATCCCCACCCACCTTCGCCAGCTTGCCCAGCAGGTCCCAACGTCGGAACCACGACAAGCAGAATGGCTGCTCACTCTGCTACACGCTATGCCCCACATCGCAGCCATCGTTCCCCTGGCGCAAATAGCGTGGATGTGTCGCTGCGTCTCCCAGCCCGCAAGCTGGAGTCCCGCAGGTAATCGCATGGGCGCCGCCCTGTCTCCTTCCGTTGACGCCCAAAGACGCTTAGCGTACCGCGCATGCTCTAACTACACCTCCACCATCCAATGGACATAATCAAATACACCACAAGGACAGCGACCTACCCAACATCATTCATTCCCTGCTGGGCGACTCATGTAGAATAAACGAGGCGGCTCAAAACTGCCTGCATCGCATAGTTAAAGACTACAATCTATGTGTTAGGAATCGAGGGTACGACTTTGTCAAGATACCCATGATTGCCGCACCTCCCAACATTATTCGCCACACCTTTGAATACCATATCATTACGACCATGATTAAGGACGAACGTGATTTATATGAGTCCTACCAAGAAGAAAGGGTAGCCTGTCCTCTGGCAATATAAGAACCACACCAAACATGGATCAGGAGGTCCCAATACCAAACCAACCATGGCAACCATGCAGACGGCGTCGTCAGCCAGAACTCTGGCAACGGCAATGGGCAAGTGACGCACCCCCTCCAGGGAGCAGCACGCGCCCCTCCTGCGGACAAGACATGCCACAGGTGGCCAACATCAGAAAGGATCAGAACAACCGCAGGTTTGGAACATCACCAAAGATGACACCAATCATGTGATGAGGTGTCACAGGATCAAGGATCAAAACATATGACAGACAAGCACACAGGACTGCAGATTCCTACCATATGAACGTAGACAGCTACAAACATACAGATACAAACGATGAGATACCAAGACAAAGACACAAAGGAAGGCATATGAAGATTCATGAACAAGGCATGATGAATACAGAGGGAAGCATCTGGTGACACAGCGATACCCCATAACGCTACCGCAACAAATGCCTACAATGAAATTGAAATCGAAAGAGATGATGAGATTGAGCTCACAGTTCTAAAACGGTACAGTTTCTAACAGCAGATTAGATTACAGTACTAACTATAACCCTGGATTTCCAACAAATATCAGAGGCAAGACAAGATGCGGTGTTAACAATGCAAGACAACTACACCATGGATGCATGATGAGATGCCTGATGCATGCATGATGAATTGCAAGATGAATTCACGTTGAGCAAGCATGGAGCTATCATGGTGATCTCAGGAGGAGATCGAACATCGCAAGTTGAGAGCAATGAAGAGCCCACAGTTCGAAGAAGTAGATTCTAATATTGATTAGCACTCTACCACTAACACCACCCTGGATTTCCAACATTCCTGCGTGATGCCGATCCTTCAATCCGGCAGTCTCGCCCAGGCATCGGGATTTTGGCGGGGAGGGTTCCAATGACCAGGTCATCGGAACCCTTTTTCCATGGGTCTTGGGTTTCAAAGACTTTCTTCAAAGACTTGTGCCCTCTCCAAATGTGGTTATGTCCAAAACATGGTTATAGGTATGATTCGGGCGTAGTTGGTGTGAATTGGTGGAGGATACCTTGTGAATCTGCCGGCTTCAGGATAGCCGTGTGATGCAGTTCAAGAGAGGTGTACTGATTGAATAGTCGTTACTGTAACGATGAGTAGAAGAGTGCTTTTGTAGCTAATCCTTGTCTGTTTATTATGAGTTAGCTTGTAGTGTTAGTAGGATGAAGAAACGATGCCACACAACTTGGCGAGACCCTGCACTGATGTACTTGGTTCAGTGCTTGAGGGTAGACATTATTACAGTTCCTTTCTCTCCACACACGTAGATACATTGCAGTGTAGGTCATGATGCAATGGCTGTGGCTGGAGCTCACCCTCGGATTCCATTGCTCGAGTTGAAGCAGGTTGGATACACATGTCAAGACTACGGCAGTAGTGCAGTAGTCATCAGCATGGAGGGAATCAAGGAGTGTTGTAGTAGAAGGGTATGAGGAGCATATAGTTCCCAAGGTAAGGTGTGAGTCAGGTCGGTCATGCTTGAGTCATGATGGACTCGTGAATGGAGGAGAGAAAGGAGGAGAAAAAGGTTTGGTGGTCGATCAAGTCGGAAGATTTCGCGCCAAAACAAGAATTTCTCCCATCAGGTTGATACCGTGTTCGGTAATAGTCTGTCCCTTATTGAATCTCAACTGTTATGTCCGAAACATGGTTATGTCCAAAAGTGGTTCAGGCCAATTCGTGGGAAAACGGTTCATGCGTGTTGGGAAATCCTTCCTTCGCCTAACTGCTAGTTTAGCTCTATTACCTCTATTATGTTCATTGTATTGTGTGGGCGTGTGCAAATTGGTCCTGGTGTGATTCTGTCGCGATTCAAAATTGGCGCGCGCCTATTGTTCCGAAAATGTGGATTGGATGATGTTGGCACTCCCCAACACCACCTTCTGCCCACGCGGCAGCTCGGTGGCCCAGACGACGCCGCGTGTGGTCAACCAGATGTCGTCGGCGGATTCCTGGTGCTTGCGGAATGGGACGATCTCCTCGGCGTCCGGCACGACGGCGAAGTTTCGCATCGGATACAGCGAGCACTTCTCGGCCGCGACGCATGCTTCTCTGTACTTCAATGCCTTGAGGAGGGGATTGGGTTCCTGCTGGAACTCATCCAAGGCGTCTCGCTTGGCTTGGTCGTATCCCACGGACCTGGCCTTCTGCTCTCGTGCATTGGATAGACCTTCCGTCGTCCAGACCGGAAAGCTGATGTACGTCTTGCCCTTGGGGAGCGTGGCGTCGTTGCGGTGGTAGTCATCGGAGATATCGAATCCACACACCAGCGAGCCTGCTGGTGCGCCATCTCTCCAGACCATCTCCCAGCACGGGTCCTTCATTTCCACCTTCTGCGCGCCGCCGAGGGAGACGAATCCACCTTCTTCTTGAATTTCGAGGCGTCTGGATCCGCTGGAGAGCTCTGGGTGAGGACCGTTGATGCCTGTTGCAGCAGGAACGGGAGGGAGGTTGTGCAGTGGCGTTTGTAGAGCATAGAGATGAGCAGAGCGGAGGATTGGAATACACGTGTCAGCAAATGGCGGTGAACGCAAATGCGCTCACGTTTTCGATCGGCTTCCACCAGCCAACATCGATCGGACAGATGACGAATACGATTGACTCTCTATAGCCTCCCTTCCCTTCTTGTTGTATTCGTACGTACCTGGCAATTTGACGGAGGGTTGGTCGCTGGGGATCGCTTCGGAATGCAGCTCCAGTGTGAGTCCTTTGATTCCCATTCGTGACGATTCCCCGGACTTGCCGATGTCGAGTGCAATCTGCAGCACGGCTTCATGCTGTGCTTCGACGATATTGCCCAGGTCTGGGAGGATCTTCTGCTTTCCCGAACGCCGCGCCGGTGACGACGTGAGGACGGATGAGAAGAATGCAGTTGTGGATGCCATGTTGTCGGCGACAACAACGAAGGAGATGAGAGCGACGGTGAGGTTGGTGTACTTCATGATTGGATAGATGTGTTTGTTTGTTTGTTTGTGGAATAGGTTATTGTGATGTTTGGGTTTGAAGCTGTTGTATGTGATTGATTGATGGCTTGTTCGAAGAGTTGGTTGAGTTGGGTTGAGTTGACTTGTGTTGTTGCTGTTGATGTGTTTGTTGTTGTTCTTGAGTTGAAATTGTGAGAACGATGAATCGATTTTGGAGAGATCCGCAGCCAACAGGAGCGTTCTGGCGTATTGGCACGAACGGTGATGGGGATTGCTTTCGAGTAGTCGTACTGATGCCTCGTGTGATCGGGTGTGTCAGAGAGTGTACTATTGGCTGAGAGTGACCCGTTTCGTAACCAGTGGGTGTGATTGATGATGCCACGAGCGTAGCATGTAAAATACCTGCCTTGGTTTCGTTCGATGACCGGTTTCGTTGATGTGTTGCCTGTTGTTTCAACCAGTCACAGTAAAACAGTTGAGATTGGCACGAAAACGGTGATGGGTTCTGAACTGGGGATGAAGCAAAGTTGGATGGAATGGATCAAAGCAACGTCGGTACGGACGATGACTCTTTTTTGATACAGTGTCAGAACGGCAACGTGCGAGAATACTTGTGGTGTGAGGAAGTCAAGATGTCGGATGATGTATGCGATGTTATGCGATGTCCGATGTCCGATGTCTGATGTGTGGTGGGTATGGCATGACAGCATCACACCAAACCACGATGGTTGTCAACGTTGATGTGATGTGATGTCACATGATGTGCTGTTCCGACTACAATTGCACCAGGGAGCAGGGGAAATAGACGACATTTTCCCGGATGTAGGGAAAATGTCAGCATTTCCTGTTATTGTTTTCCTATATTTCCCAGGACTACAAATGAATCCCATTGCGCTTGTCACGGATTAGTTGCTGCGACAACTGGCACCATGTACTGAGTTTTGATTAGCAACGACATGGGATACCATACTATGGGTTGCCATCTGCACCAACACACGTCATTGGACTTTCCCCAGCTGATGCTGGGGTCATGATTTTGACCACACTTTCACTAGTTCAGTTTGATGGGCTTGTACTCCCGATGACGAACATGTTACTATTGATTTCAGCGCAGCACAGTTGCGATGTTGTGTTGCATGGGGTGGTTGGCTATTTCATTATGTCTTGCGACGTTGGTTTCATCTCTTCCGCTTTTTTGTTTCTGTCTTTGTGGGGGTTGTCTCGTATTTGTTTCTGTTGGCTTGTGGGTTGGACTGTTTGTGGCGATTCCGCTTTCTTTTCATGATTGGTGCTGTCCGATGTTGCTGTTTGCTGGCTCTGTTGCTGCTCACTCATTTCATGATTGGTGCTGTCCGATGTTGCTGTTTGCTGGCTGTGTTGCTGCTCACTCATTTCATGATTGGTGCTGTCCGATGTTGCTGTTTGCTGGCTCTGTTGCTGCTCACTCATTTCATATTTGGTGCTGTCCGATGTTGCTGTTTGCTGGCTGTGTTGCTGCTCACTCATTTCATGATTGGTGCTGTCCGATGTTGCTGTTTGCTGGCTCTGTTGCTGCTCATTCATTTCATATTTGGTGCTGTCCGATGTTGCTGTTTGCTGGCTCTGTTCCTCTAGTAGTCGTCGCCGGTGTTTGGTTCTGTTGCACCTGGCAGTGGGGGCGCATCGGCCCCGCCCTTGATTCCTGTGCTGGTGCTGTGTGGTGTGTTGCCTGCTGCTGCTGCCAAGGTTGCCAAGGCTGTTGCTTCTGGCAGTGGCAGCACATCTGGGGCCTCGAATGTTGTGCTCGGTGGTGCAGTGCTGCATGCATCTGGTGGTGGGGGTGTGTTGGCCCCACCACCGAATGCTGTGCTGTTGCTGGCTGCCACTGCTCTTGCCAAGGCAGCTTCTCCTGCCTTGCCCGCAGTATCTGTCAGTGTGGGCATGTTGGCCCCACTGTCGAATTGTTTCTTCGGGCTGGATTGGTTGCTGGCGCATGCTGTGATGGAAGCTGCCATGGAGGATGGCGACGCCTCGGAGGGAGGGTCCTTGCGCTTCTTCGTGGGAGCCACACACCCATAGTGCCATTTGGGTGTGTTGCTCCTTAGGCCGGGACTGCCATGGTGAGAGGCGGTCCCAATGTGGTGGTTGCTGGTGTTGGTTGGTGTTGTTGTTTTGCGGTGTGCTTTGTTTTTGTGAGTGTTTTTGTGTTTGGTGGTGGCTGCATCCTCGCTGTAGGAGCGAGTGATGAACACACTGCGCATGCTTGCAGCGTGTTGGTGCGGGTCATTGTGGTGGCTGCGGACGATCTCCGGTCTGGCAACCCGTTCCACCTTCACTTTGCTCCGTGCGTACGACAGGACGCAATCAGGACGCTTGGCTTTCGCTTCGTTCTTGTCAGGAACGATCGGGTCAGTGTCGCTGTCGCTGCTCAACAGATAGATAATCTCCGGCTGTGCGCACAGAAGGCAACAAGGCACATGCGTGGATAACGGTCAAAACGGAAAAAGAGAGGTGTGAGTAAGTGCTAATTAATCAATTGCAGTTCGTGTTGGTTCCAAGGGCGCAGCACTTACCTTGCTTCTGCTGCGGACTGGTGTTGGCACAGAGTCATACTTGCAGTCATCTTCAGACAAGCTGCCGGAGTCAAGAAGCGCGCACAATTTTTCAAGCTTGGGTTTGTCGTGTTGTTTGGGGGGGGGAGGTGCGAAGCGCCTTCGTGGTGGGATTAGTGCGCGAGGCTCTGTTTGTTGGTTTGAGGGGAAGTGTTCTGTCTGGGAGCGCCTCCACCATATGGACAAGCAGCATGGGCACGTGCGCGCTTTCTTGTTTTTTGATCGTGGATGAGTTAAGAGGGACAAGAGGTTCGATGAAGTTGATGTGGAGAAAAACGCCGGTGGGGTTGTTGTCAAGCATCCCCGCGACAACACATGGCAAGTCTTCACGGTGCACACGAGTTTGGGGCTCATCCGAATTCCAGACACACTTTGTCGCACGCTTGTAGGCGAGCTTGCGTTCCTGTTGAAGGTAGAATCCGGTGGCATCGGGGGCATTTTTGTTTTTTGGGTCGTGGTTGAACAAGGAAAGCAGTTCACGGTCTTGGTGCAATGTTGTATTGGTGAGTCCTGCATTGGCCTCCACCTTGATGTGGAGTTGAGTGCCGTTGACAATGATGCATTCAACATCATCCGCACATGTGCCACCAGGGAGAACGAAATCAATACCCAGGACACGATGGTTCTCGTGCAAGTACTCATGACGATGACCAACCAGTCCCACAGTTTTGTTGCGCTCAAGCCAGGACGCGGTTGTCAAAACTTTCCTCTCCTTGATTCGCGCAGGAGTGACCGGAACAGGTTCTTCGGGTTCAGACATTTCTTCCGTACAGGATTCTTCACTCTCTCTGTTCACCAGTGTACTTACCTGTTCACTCTTGGCTGTCTTTTGGTTTGCTTTTTTCATTCGTGTTGGAGTGGTGGGGTGTTTGGTTGGCCCAGCTGATGCCGTTGATTGGGTGGAGGGAGAGGTGACGTTGTTTTGGGATGCGGTTTTGAGAAAGTGAGAGGGAGGAAGGGAGACAGCCCAACCGACTTCGGATTGAAGGTACTCTTTGTTTTTGATGTACTGTTTTACATCCGGTGTGTTCTTCGGCTTTGTGGCTTCTGTGCAGACGTGTGAGTGAGAAATGTCCATTGTGCGCACATCATACGTGCACAACCAATCAATTTACTCACCACTACGTACCTGCCAACGCGACCTCCTCCAGGTGCGTAATCCACAAGTTCCTGTAGTTGCGAGCGAAGTTTGCGCGGCTGAACACGTGTAGTTCACGGTACTTGTCGTAGACGAAGTTTGCAGAGTAGGATTGTAGGATTTCACCACACTCTATCTTTCGTTTCAGCTCCACTACCTCGGGTGCGGTGCGCTTCCAGGATTTAGCCATGCTAGCAGTTTGATGAATGTAGTTGAGGGAGGCCTTGCTATTTTGTGAGTACATTCCACCGTCAGCATCCATGCATCCACTCATGCAACACAACAGCTCGTCGGCCTGCTAGATTACTACGTTGATGTACATGGGACAGATTGAGTTACAGCATCGCACAGGGTGAACGAATTCATGTAGCAGTAGGATTCTACACCCACAGTACAGTGTGACACATCACATGTCAGTGTATGTTAGTACTCGTTTGTTGACTCCATGGCTGCTGGCACCTGACTCTTCGGTGGTGTACAGATCAGTGGATGGCCATGTCACTGTGCAAAGATCGTCGCATGCAGGCGGCTTCAACTCCGTAGTGAATGTTGACAACACCTATTCTATAGAACAATCGGTGTCACTGCCACAAGTGATGTCATCGTGGGGCCTACGATATGAATAGATTCATCGCATCTTTTGCAGCAGCCTAGCAGTTTAGATCCTCGCTCTCGCACGACGTGTGTTGACGTCCCATAGTGTTACATCATTGGTTGGTTTCCGCCACGTGACATGTAGGATGTGATATACAGCATTCCACGTCAGTTGTAGTTGAACCATACGCACGTCATCCATGTCATGTCAACAGGTCGACAGATACCACGCTATCCCTTCTTCGTGCGCAAGAAACGTTTCATCACATGACGTGTGCACAACACGGGGAACGCAAGGTTGACACGCACTTGGAGCCGCGGCACCCGCACATGCTCCACGCGGTTCCGACAGTCGGATCCAACTCCATTTTTTCGCTTTTGCACACAACCAGTATCATTGCACGACGAAGACATCAGTGCGACCACGACCATGCGGTTGTGTTTGTTCACTGATGGAGGGATGCCAACTGGCGTGGTCGCGCAAAGACATTCCCGTTTGCACGACTGGTGGTAGATTGTGACGTTGGTGTGCGCGTCGTAATGGACACTTTCTGTGATGGCACTTTCCGCCACTGAACAACGCACGCCATTTTTTCTTTGTGTTGTCAGTGCTGCGACCACGAAATTACAAGACGCGCACAATTTGTGGTTTGCACACGGTTGGATGCATCATCCGCGTCGCCTGTCGTTTGTGTTGGCGCGTTGTCCTCGTTCGTGAGGTGTTTTTGTTCATGTTCGGAGTTGCCCTTGCGGCACACCAGGATATGCATGTCAACATGTACACATGAGCGTCATCATGTCGCTACCCCGCATGTTGGAGGATGCGTGTCAGCATTACGACAACTGCATTTGCGCACCGACACAGCATCGTATGCGTGTCAACGTATGCGTGTCATCGTATGCGTGTCATCGTCTGCACTTCAGAATGCGCACATACGCATGTCAGCTGTTGCATGTCAACCTTTGCTTCGCATGTCGGCTTCATCAACTGGACCGGCACATGCACATTTCAGCGACTGCACATCAGCGTTCTTACGCATGCGCTTCCCAGGTTTCGCAACTCCACAGATTTGCACATTTTCGTGTTGGCAATTTCCCATCCGCGGATTTGCATGTCAGTATTTTCCCATCCGCTGATTTGCATGTCAGCATTTTCCCCTCCGCTGATTTCCCCAGACATACAACGGACATGGCTACGACAACCCGGTGACATTTCTCCACACCATTGCAACGCTAATCATCCGTGGCTGACTTGCACCTTGGTCAACGAAGCGATGGCGACTGTAGAGCCTGCATGGGCACACCGATTCCACGCACAGTTGTGCGCCTCTTCTGCCTTGTAGGCTTTGCCATTTGTTGCTATTGCTCAGTGGTAAACCGTGCAAACCAAGTATAACAGAGAAATGCTATTTTTGCTAAATGTCGTCTGCGATATCGCTTGGACATGACTGCGACATGCGCACGACATACACTAATCTGGCATCCCACATGTTGACGAGCTGCAGGGAAAATGCATGCGCAGGGAAGTGCATGCGCAGGGAAGTGCATGCGCAGGGAAGTGCATGTGCAGGGAAGTGCATGTGCATGAAAAGTGCGTGTGCATCTGCATGTGAAGTGCATGTGCGCGGAAAGTGCATGTGCATGTGAAGTGAAGTGCATGTGCGCGGAAAGTGCATGTGCAGTGCAGTGCAGTACAGTACAGTACAGTACAGTACAGTACAGTACAGTACAGTACAGTGCAGTGCATGTGAAGTGCATGTGCAGCACAGTGCAGTGCAGTGCATGTGCACGAAAAGTGCGGTACAGTGCAGTGCAGTGCATGTGCACGAAAAGTGCGTGAAGTGCAGTGCATGCGCATGCGACGTCGATCTGTGTACACGGACAGTGTATGGAAAGTGCACATTCTTTCACAGCACATGTTGATACGCGAATACAGTGCACTCTTCGTGCGTTTGCAGCCCATGCATGGTTCATCTGCAGTGCAAGCATCCGCACGCGCATGCATTTGCGCATGGGGGGATGCGTTCGACGTTTTTGATGTTGTGCACGACGTGCCTCTGCACAGGTGGAATAATGCAAGACGACGTCATCGTGGAGAATGGTGCGTCGCGAAGGCAATCATGGAAGGCGAGAGTGCGTGTCACCCGCACCCCCCAACACGCGTCCGGCATCAAGTGTGAGCCAGAGACAGACAGCACCCTCGGTGGAGAACTTTGTGCATCGTCATCCTGAATCGCGGGGTGGTTGGTGCGTTTGCGATAGCACTGGAAGGAGAAATGACCTTGTTCCGCCAATGGCATGGAATGCAATAACGCGTCGTCGTTGGGATGTACAGGTGCATGCAAGACACGACCACAGCAAGCGTTAAATGTGCATGCATCAGTACTACTGCACCTTTCTGTTCCCCGCGAATAATCCATCTTGGAATGCTTGGATACAGCACACGTCATCACAAATTCGGCAATGCTACGCAAGGTGCTGTGCCCTACCGCATGACCCGCGTCAGATCATGTCAATGAGATCCGTGAGGATGGAGTGGCACGCCCGTGGACGTAGTTGTTTGACATCATGGAACATTGCAGATGTCAGAGAGCGTCGGTGTCAATCGTGACGTGAGTTTCCCCGCCCCTCGCTGCGATGACACCAACATCGGTGCAGTCCCTCACCATGCAGGGAACTCCGTCGACGAGGTAGAGCTTTTTCCGCGTATCACCAAAAAGCAACAGCATATTGTCCGCCGTGCAACTTCAAGTGATATCTTTGCTGGATAGGAACAACAACACGAAGTACCACGGAATGACAGCTGCGTCCAGTGTCAAGTGCCATCATTGGCATCGTAGTTGCATGAGCGAACGCAATGTGACGCCATGGCAGGGAAACACGAGTGAGATTGGGGAGAAACGACAGAGACTGTACATCTTTCGTCGCCAAGGAGGGGCATGTTGTGTATACGTGTCATCACAGAGCCGGGCAATCCATGTCGTACAGAACAAACATGGTGATTAAGTGCCGCTGCCAATGGTCTGTTTTGTGACATCAACCCTGTCGCGCGGAGAGCCATCATGCCACACCACAAATGCTGGTGACGAAAGCAAATTGGCCTGTCTCCGTCATGAATGACGTTTCCCTGGCACGCCATGTCAAAGCCGAAGACTTGAAAGGATAAGACAATTGGTAGTGTGAAGCGGCGATGGAGTCTTGCATTTGTGGCACTGTTCGTAACATCGCAGTTTTGCTTTGGATCCTGCAAAGACGAGGCACATTGCGGGAACAACTAGCTCTATCAGCAAATTACAATCACAAGTGCACTACTACATGTATTTGCTCTGAATCCAATATGTTGTACGCCTGCAAGAGACAGGAAGCTGTGTAAGGAGCATCCACCATGTCCAATGTTGTGGCTTCATGATAAAATGGTAGCGTGAATAGGCGCTACATGATGGCTCCCTCTCATTATTGTTTCACGTTTGATTGCGATGTGGAGGTCGTTGTGTTCGTCATGCAGCGCAAGATAGCGACGGATGCACACGCTTCATGTGTTGACACAAAGAACAGCAAATGATTCACGTTTGTAGGAACAAACGGCACCCACCGCGGAGGTGGCGGCTGTCTGGTATTGGTGTCAGCACGACAGCGCGCAGTGGCTTGTCGACGCTGACACCGACACAAGATAAAAAGTAAATCATCTCAAACCAGGCTCGAGTTGGGTTGGGATTATGCAACTGTCACAAAACCGAAAAAGCGCCTGCCGAAACATGTCGGACGGATTACCCCTGTACGCGCTCACCCCCGGGACCTTCGACTGGCTGGGTTGGTCCATCATTGACGTTTCCCTCAGCATGGAAGAGATCAAGCGACTCGGTAACACAGCAGATAATCAACGAATTTTTCTTTCCTTTTTTGGCACAACAGGAACGGTTCTACACACGTTGTGGAATGAAATCGGACAAGCTGGGCTATGTCGGCATGACATGCAGGCGAAGCACATTCTTTGGACAGCGGCGTTTCTGAAGCAGTACTCCACAGAGGCCATTCTGTCTGTGTGGTTGGGCACAAATCGCACCACACTCCGCAAATGGGTCTGGATCATGCTGGACTTAGTGAGCCGAGTAAAGCAGGATGTGGTAAGTCCGCAAATTGATCAACATTGGTTCTTTCGTGTTCCATTTACTTCTCCAACAAAGCACTAACATGTCGCGCATAAATACTGCAGATTCACTGGCCCAATCGTTTTCGTGGAGTGTCCGAAGACGACAAAGCGCTTGTCACTGTTGACGGAGTCGACATTCGCATCGAAGAACCGCAACCGTTCACAGAGGGATGGTTTTCACAGAAGTTCAAGGGTCCGGGTGTCCGGTATGAGGTCGCCCTCTCGATTGTTGGTGGAGAGATCGTCTGGACCAATGGACCCTTTCCTTGTGGCATGTGGAACGATCTCAGCATCTTCCGTTTCGGTTTAAAAAACAAGCTGATGGACGGCGAAGTTGTTGTCGCCGACAAAGGATACATTGGGGATGAACGCGTTTTGCCTCCCAAGTACGTCACTGACAAGATTCTGCGTGCAAGACATGAGACTGTTAACCGACGGCTGAAGCACTGGGCATGTATGAGAAATGCGTGGCGACATGACACCGACAAACACATTCTTGCCTTTAATGCGGTTGCCACCATTACGCAAATTGAGCTTGTTGGTGGTTCTCCACTGTTCGATCCCTTTCCGGTGGTGGAACGAAAGCTGGCTCGGATGAGATTGCGCGAGGCACTCGGTGAGCACCTGGATCGCGTAATGGAGGCCGACCCAAACGACAGTAGGACTACCTAACTAGCGATAACTGATGTAGAACACTGACTAACACACCGAACTACTCTCTGATCTAGTACATCGCTCTGCGATGCGGTCAACATGACTGTGCAGTCGTGCATTGTGTTCATGTGCATGAACGTGGAGTTGTTGTCAGCATCAACCATGTCCGGAATGGAACGCGAAACCGCATGAGATCCACACCCACATCGAAGCTAAAACGAAGGCAACATACAGACTGGCAAGAGGAGAGAGCCAACCACACAGGCACCATGCAACCCCAGGTCCAAACGAGTTCAATCTAAAGGAGATTGGATGGACAAGCAAGCGATGTGATAACAACACCATGCAAGCAAGGCAAGGCAGGCACACACATGTGCCGAAGTTGGTCGGTCAGAAAACAGAGGGGGCAGGTGCCAACTCCGTTCATGAACAATACGTCGACAGTGCAAACGTGCTGTGTCGACGTGTAACAGCGCGCGGTGTTGTGTGATGCTGTGATGCTGAGTGATGGTGTGTGCAGTTGCGTTGCCTCGTGTGCGACGGTGTGGGATGGTGTGCGATGGTGTGCGACGGTGTGCGACGGTGTGGGATGGTGTGGGATGGTGTGCGATGGTGTGCGATGGTGTGGGATGGTGTGTGAGGTTGTGTGATGTGGCATGGCATTGTGGGATGCTGTGCGATGCTGTGGGATGCTCTGTCATGTTGTGCGATGTGGTGTTGGATTGCGTCGAGTTGTTTTGCGATTTGTTTTGTGTGCTGTGGTGCGGTGCCATGTTCTCTGTGGTGGATGTGTGGGAACACACAGCACGGAACGAGGAACGAAATCGAAAAGGACAACATTGTCGCGACATGAGGAAAGACGCAAGAAAGGAAAGCAGAAGAGCGCGAACACGCGAAGGTGGCAAAAAACAACGACACGACACCTGTGCGCCGCGCAGAAGTGAGTTGTTGGGTGTAGCACCGTGTCTCGATTGATACTACCCCAGCGGGGGTTACTTGAAGACAGCATTGGTCGTATCAGTCTGATGCGGGGAAATGCTCGTGAACAAGTGCAAAAAAACAGCCTTTTTTTTTTGAGCGACGACTATTTCCCCTGCTCCCAGCACCACCACATGTCAAATGTTCATGCGCGCATCCGCGCACATCGCACTCCACTGTCGTATTGGTAGTCGTACGACTACCACGTGCAATTCGAACGCACCTACTCTGCTACTGCATGTACTATTACAAGGTATCCAGCAGAGAGCGCGTACGTGACAATGATCTTGCGAGACGACTCAACATCATCGTCGAGCGGAGAGGGTTTGTTCTTCGCGTCGCTCATCATCGTGTTCGCCAACCCATCACATCACTTCGCACACGCCACGAGACCAAGCGAACAGAATTTCGCCTGTCTTGGTTGTTGTCCGGAAGAACTTTCGAAATCGTGGTGTGTTGAGAACTTGTTGACGTCACGAATGACATCAGTAGTTGTAGATTGAGTCCTCCCAGTCAACTATTTAGTCATGAACACACAGCCACGCAAAAGAGGCTAGTCTACAATCACTCTACTCTATCTAGCTTAGTTGTTCTCGGATTGAGAACTTGCGTCGTTCTCAATCCATTCTTTGTAATCCACAATCGAATCGCGCTCATCCGCGATGCCACGGTGAATCCCGAGCTTGACGCATGGAAAGGACAGCTTCTCATAGAGCTTTGCAATTCTGTCAAAATCGTATTGGAACTCAGATCTGCCGCCATCGTCGTCGAGGCCCTGTTCAACATCCGCCCTTTTCTGTTCTGCGTACGCTTGGTACTGTCGATCTTGTTCCGCGAATACGACATCGCACGCCCGATCTCTCATCTCGTGGCGTTTCTTGGCCCTGCTAGAGAAGATGTTCTCGGATCCACGCATGATGAGTCCTCTGGAAAGGTCGTCGATGTACTTGTTCTGCTTCAGTTGCTGCGCCATGATGCTGCGTTGCTGTCGCATGGCGCGCATCTCTTTGCCGTTGTACCACATGTCGGTACGTTGCTGCGCCGTGTAGGTGGAAAGGGGTGGAATCTTGCGAACGCGCACATGCGACCCGAACGAAACCCTCACCTGTTGCTTCGTTGTGCTTACCATCGACGCTTCCGACGCGGAGGCGTCGTCTGATGACACCGTTTGGTCAGCGGTGGTATCATCGCTGCCCACATCGGAACTGCAGCAGGAGGAATGGTCGGATGTTTCATCAACAGATTTGTCTTCATCCCGCTCCTCGTTGGCTCTTCTCGATGGCAAGCGTCGCCTCGATCGGGTGCGATTCGGACTCAATCTCGGCTTTCTCGCTCTCCTCACCTGTCGCGGCTTCGATCGTGTGGTCACTTGTTGGCCTTCCCCCGTCTCTTCCGACTGTTGCTTTGATTGTTGCCGACGATGATGCGCGTAGTCGGCATCTTGCGCATCTTTGCGTCCCATGTAGTGGGCAGACTGTCTGGCGCCGTCGCTGAACTTACGGCTGGCATCCGCGAGAGCTGTGGCGTCACGCTTTGTACGTTCCTGCAGGTGCATGCTTTGCTCGTTGAGAACTGCGTCGATACAATCCTTCCGCTGCTTTCTGGTCTCCATCTCACGCCGACGGCCGAAGGACTCCAAGCCCCGAGGCGCGGCATGGTTGCTGCGGCGATCGTTGGTGTCATGTGCACCGCTCTGCTTCTGCTTCGACTTTGTTGCCAGAGTTCGTGCTTCGTGGTGTTTGGTCGGATTCATGTTGGTGATCTCCTTGACGCAATCTCCATGGATGCGCTTCAGCTCTGTTGCTGTGTACCAAAGCTCCGCCATCCTGGCATCCCTGCTGCTCTCACCATCGTCGTCGTCATCGGGATGATCATGCCTGATGGTCGCATCGAAGTTGAAGCCAACGACTCTCACGTCTTCACCATCCAGCGAGATGGAAGCGCGCACTGCCTGCGGAATCGTCACATGCTTCGCATCCAGTGGATGGGTGATGGTCTTGTGGTCGATCATGACAGAGTTTGGTGATTTGGAGTGCAGGGCGGGGCATGGGGGAGGCATCGCCACACCACCGGCAGAAGGAGCTGATGGCGTTGGCGACTGCAATCCGTCGCATTGCTGGAGCATGGAGAGCGCCTCTCTTTCATTCGATGGCTGGCTGCGTTCACTCATCTTGTCCTCGTGATGCATGTGGTATGAACAGCGCTGTTGACAATGGTCTTCGTCTCTCTGATCAATGCTGTTGCAACGATAAATTGTGGACTGTGGTAAGAAAGTATGGCAGAGCAAGTGTATGACATGTGCTCGTATGGCAGAGAGCAGTTGGAAGAGTATTGTGCGAGGCCGTGGAACTTCGTCAGACGGACTTGACCAAGAGATGATGGACGGATCGATCACGCAACTCGCTTCGACGCGACGATGAAATCAATCACGCGCAACGCACCAACTAACCGATCAAGCAACGCAGGAACCAACCAGCCACCAGCCGACACTATTGAGTCTCCGCACCAGGTGCTCTTTTGGGCGCTTTTTGGGATGCAATACAATCACATCCCACCCGCGAATTCCGCACAAAGAATCGGCGGGTGCTTGCATTGCCGCTGATGGTGTCGGCGTTGCATTGCGATGATGTTGCCTTGCGAAAAGTGATTGTGTTGTGCTCGCACGCGGGATTGTTTATGTGGTGTCAGTGGAATGGTTTTGTTGTCATTGGTGCGAAGCGGGCACATATTTTGTTCCCGATGACAAATCAACCGTTCTTGAATTATGTGTGTTCGGGATACGGTGTTCGGTCCTGTCGTCGTGAAAACGTTAAACACATGTCCATCGAGGTACCAGGTGTTGTCATTTGGTCGTATCGCGGAGGAATCATGATGCCGTGTTCTCAATGATACACACGATCCAGTTTGTTCTTCCAATCGCGAGAGCGCCAAACGCCGAAGTTCGCCTCATGGAAGGTCCGACCAGTCGAAAGCAACAATGGAAATCTGAAATCCTGTGAGTCGTTTTTTTCACCGACAGACAGACAGACAGACAGACTGATGGATGGAGAACAACGATCTTCGACGAAAGGACAAACACAGACGGCAAGATCGAAACGCAGCGAAAAGGAGGCGACGATGGCGACGGTGAGATCTTTCGCCGCTCTTCAGCTTGACCTGCATCGCACTCCGGATAGATCCAGCGACGGCACTCCTTGGCAGACTAACAGGCCTCTCCAGAGCGAGCGACTGTCAAGGAATAGACACACAGGTACATACGCACTCGTACCAAAACTCTACCATCCTCCGCAACAACACACACGGTGTGATACCAACACGAACAAGGCGACAACAAGCAAGCGCAGAAGGAGATCTCAAGATGGCATCGGATGGGCAGGCCGAAGCTGAGACAACGGAGCTCGAACCGAAGCACTTCGACATCCGCTTCCATGCTTGGTTGGATGTGGCGCAGAACACCCACGGCGTGCGCCATGACGACTACCGACAGTACCACGGATACTGCACGAGGCGCCTGGCAAGGTTGAGGCATTCCGACAAATCGGCCAAACGCTTCATGATCCACTCCGCCAAATACCAGGGCAAACCGGCGACTGGCGCGGCGGATGGCGGCAAGTCGAAGAACAGCGGCAAGTCCAAATCCGGTCAGCAACGCAACATGCACGCCTACTGCTCCATCAGCCAACAACACGCGGAAGAAATCCACAGCAAGCCGCTGCAACAGGATGTGCTGCTGTGGATCTCGTTCGTGCAGGCAGAGCGCGCGTGGGCCCAGGCCTGCGAACTCAAGCAGCAGCATCCCAATCCGACCGCGAAGCAGCGATCGCATGTCGTGCGTCGTCTCAAGAAGGCGCAATCGTATGCGCAGGAGCTGCACGGTCTGGCAACGAGCCAGGAGGGCAACGTGACGGCATTGACGTTGCTCGAAATCCAGGCCTACGTCAGCTGGATCAAGGCGACCTTCGCGCTTGAAAGGACGCAATACAAAGTGAGTTTGTTCTATTCCATTCCATTGTGTGCTGTTCTGTGCTGTGTCGTGTTAGTCCTCTGGCGTTTGTTGCTGCATGGATGGATGGCATCGGCCGCATTGACTGTCATCACGGAGTTGATTTGGCTTGATCTGGATGGTTACCTATCGGTTCCTTTCGATTCATGCAAAGTCATGCATAGTGATGCTCACCCCTCCCGATTCATGCCTTCGCTCCTACTGCTCTTTCATTTCCCACGATCTCATGTCTTCACCGATGCTTCAAACGCTCTCATTGAATCATGCATCTTCCGATACCGCAACATAATACAATGGAATGCGATGGCATGGCATGGCATGGTAAACTTGCAACGACAGGCAGCATGCGTCGAATATGCAAATGCCATGCGATTCTGCTTCGACCTGGCGCAACCAATCGAGAATGAGGCCAAAGAGAACAGCAACAACAGCGCGAGTGCTATCGATGAGAACCGCGCCTTCCTGGAAAGGAAGGAGTTCTTCATGAACCGCGCCGAGACCGTTCTCCGACCTCTCTTCAGATACTGCCAGTACGAGTGCAAAGAGAGCAGCGGCGAGGGTGACGACGCTGAGCTCCCGCAAGAACCTGTGGCACCAGGATCGGAGCGGAGCGCGGCGACGGATGCTGATTCCAGCCTGGCCATCGATTTCCGTGGTCACACGCTCGTCGTGGATCACCACAAAGACTTGCGTGTTGTCTTACTCAAGCTCTCCAGCTTGGATGCTGCGGGCATCTCATCGGACGTTGGCAAGTCGGCAGGTGATGACGGTGAGGCGAAAACAGATGACTCTGCGAATGCCAAGGCATCCGCGACGGATGGCAAGCAGGAAGCCCAGTTCCTGTCGTTGCTCTCCGTTCTGGATGATGCCTTGACGTTGAGCCAGGCTCAAATCCAATCGCTGACGAGCGGCACGAACACCGCCAAATTGCAACAATGGAAGCTCTGGAAGTCGTACTTCGAGTACCAAAAAGTGCGTGCTGTATCGCAGCACACGAGCGGACTGCTCCAGACTGTCGACCGGACCGCCCATGCCGAACGCGCGCACATCTACCAATCCCTCTACCAGTACGCGAACTCCTTGCTGTCTCTCGAGCAGCACCCCGAAGATGGTGGCGACGAGGATGAGTTTGCATTGCAGGCGATGGCCAACTGCTACAGACTCCGTGCATTCAAAACGTACCACATGGGAATGCATTACTACGAGCACCGGCAGCAGCATCCGCAGGCGTTGGCCCTGTTGCGTCATTCTCAACAACTGACCAAACGCGCCTTGGAAGAGATCGCGGCATGTGACGAGGATATGGAGAACTCTGAGAAGCACATGAACGAGTTGGAGACGTTGCTCGATGAGCAGCTGGCAGGTGGTGTTGCCGCGGTCGAATCCGCCCTGGCGATGAATGCTTTGCTCTCAGGCAGGACGTCATCGTCGTCATCTGGCGCTGCGAATTCTAACCGCTGCCTTCTGCAACGCCTCGCGGACATGGATGCCGGGCCCATGCTGGTTGATGTTCCACCCATGACGCTGCCAATTCCATGTAAGGGTGTGTTCTACGATCTGGCCTACGACCATGCCACTCACTATTCGGACGCAGCCGACCATATCCAGCAGTATATCGATGCACATCTGGTTGAGGAATCGAGCAGACAGCAAGATGGAGCTTCGGCTGGTGGGTTCTTCTCTGGATGGTTCGGCGGCAGCAGCAGTCAGTAGCTTCATCTTTTGCTATTTTCCATACGACACGCAATCCGACCTCGCCGCGCTTGCCACTACCTGCCATACCATGGACACCTGCGCATCTATAATGGCGTGCCCGTTTAATGCTCGATGGAGGCTTTGCGAATCATCTAAACTGCTCGCAGAACGCTTCACTGTTGAATGCATGCTCTTGCGTCACCCGCCTGTAATGCGGTACTCGTACTCGTACGCACGGTGCTATGCACAACATGCTGGAGGGGAGCTGCCCAGCCATGCATGTTGATAGCGCAAGTCTTTCTTCTCCTCGACGGCACTGCCTTCTCACGATAACAACAGCCCCATCTTCGCCACATGAGGTCGGCTTTGGAGGAGCCGGATAAGGAAATAGAGCACGAAAAGTTTGCCCGAGGCAGTCTCGTAGTTACAGAGCGCTCACACAGGCACAGGGGTACGTATCTGGAACCTGGTACTCGCAAGTCGAGGAGGAGGATTGGGATTGCCTGTTGGGGTCGCAGATACTCGCACTGCCTGGTGAAATTGGCGTGAACAGTGTTTGAGTATCCGGTTGCACTTCTGGATGTCCGGCACAGCAGAATGTTGAAGAGCAGAACAGTCTCACGCCGACACCGGGGCTACTCAGCGAGCGCATGGGACTTCGTTAAGGCCGGAGCGTGATCCGAGCATGCACAATGACGGATCATCGGAGATGGACAAGATGACATTGTTCTCATGTTTTCGATCTCAGATGCTGTGCTGCTCCCTGATGCCATTTGTTATGTGAAGGCAACCACGATGATGGCAGATAGTTTCCTATAGTACAAGTACTCGGATGTACACGTATGTGTGGGCAGGAACTGTTGGATTCGTAGGAGCATCTTGATTGCAAAGGTGCCGCCGCTGGCCTTCGTCTCCATGACCACACCTCCAAGTTCAAGCAACCCGGAAGCCCAATGGGACCACTTGGCCCATACTTCGTGGGCGCTGTGGAGCACCTTCTTCGGAATGGAACGGCAAGACCAAATCCTTCGTCTCGTCACCAGCTTTGGACGTTTGCGCCTGTTTGTTTTTTGTTGTTAGCGTGAGGTTGGTTGATTCATGGCCAGGCCTGATGTCCCCCAAGGCTCCAGACAGTGCGCGACTGTTGTAAACCTTGGAGAGAGAGAGAGAGAGTGGAGGCAGTGCGACCAACTCGGCCCTACTCTACTTGATTGAATGTTCTTATCAATTTGAAGCGTGTCCGCTCTCCTCCGGATCGCAACTGGAACGATTTCCAGCTTCTTGTGGGAAGGAAGGAAGGAAGGAAGGAAGGAAAGAAAGAAGAATGACAACCATTCAACAGACGAACCACGCCTTCGCAGATCCAAACATAAAAAGAGGACCTACGAGGTATCACAAACAGCGCTCTGGCTTGTTTCGCTTGATTGCGACAAAGCACTTCACTTCACTTCACTTCGTGGGGAAAATGTCTTGGTGGAACAAAGAACACAGAATACTGACTACCGACTGTATCCAGGTACAAGCCACGGAGTACCGGAACCGCCTCCATCACAATGGTTTGCGTCATGGTGATCTCTTGGGCTGTGCCCGCCGTCTGCGCATGTCATTTCGTTTGTGGGCGCTTTGCACTTCGCAAACGACGCAATTCGATAGCTCGCCGACGTCCTCAAAGCTCTGATCGAAAGATTATCGCGAAGCCTGTATCGTGGTTGGTCGGAACACTGCGAAAATATTCGAGAATCGTACGGCAGCTCGCCATGGTATCCGGGTAGAGTGGGAGGCATGCACATGCTAGAATAGTTGAGATTGCATCATTGCATACTCTACATGCATAGTCGTGGCCCCTATGTGCTCCAGCGAGCCGATTTCGAAAAATCCCAACGGGCAGCTCAGCATGCGGACGTACCAGAATGACGAGATGCGAGAGCGTCTCTGCAAGGGCGGAGCATTTGTCGCCTGTTCACTTTGGGTGCTGCCGCCATCTCTGGGCCGATTGGCGAGAAGCCATGGTGCGAATTTGTGGAGCGCAACAGGACACATTCGACGAGTATGGCGCAAAAAAACAACACGATACTAGGAGCTACCATACAGGGAGTTGAGGGAAATTGGCATCCGTGACATATCTCCACCCGTGATTCGACATCTCAGAATCGGATCGAACAATCTCGAATGTTTCGTAACACAACACAAATCAGCTGTCTCGATCTTACAAAACTGGTTGTTGTTGAGAACTACTACTACTACTGTTATGTTTGGTGTTGATGTTGGTGCAAGATGCGATTGTGCACTGTTTGCACTAGGATGTGGCTTCATTGGGATGGATGGACATGTCATCCTTGGTGATGTCCTTCTGCTTGTGCGCTGCAGCACGTCGAGCACGTCGCACCTTTTTCTTCGCAATTGGCGTCGCCTTCACCTTCTTGGTATCGCGGACACAAAGAGCAAATGCATACATGACATAGAAAATGGGCATGTCATCATCATCAGAATCATCCTCGAAGACCTTCACAACACGATCAGGGTCTGCTTGAAAATGAAGAAGAGTGATGGGATCCTCATCCTCGCCAACCTTGGCGTACCCGTTTTCAGGATCCACAAAATCCAGCTCCACCTTGCTCGGAAATGAGTCCGTGAGACTGACTGCATGTTTCTCAGTGTCATGCTCAGCCTTGAAGTGGCCCCAGAAGATGTCAAAGTAGCTTTGGATCTGGGGGTCCAGATTCCCAACCTGGAGGTGCTCCTCCGTCACCCTGTATTTGGTGTTGTAGTTGCGCACGTTTTTGGCGTAGCTGACGCTGATGGTGCTCTCATCAACGATCTTGAATTCGACAGAATCCATTGTCACTCCAAAAGGAACCTCGAAGTACACGATGTATCCAGTTCGCATGCTTGCGTGGGTTGCAGAAGAGTTGGGATCTGGAACCTGGATTGGGATGAAATGCAATCCAGGGATCTCAGTTGAGATCTTCCCACCGCAGCTCTGAACCTTCTGAGACACAGCCAGATTCGTGTCGCTGTTCTCGGCGGGCTTCTTTGGGGCGGCCTTTTGTGCAGGCATCTTGGCGTCTTGTGTGCTCGTTGTGGGCTTGGACTGGAGAGGGAGCTCTGTGAAGAGGACGCGAGGAGGTGGTGCCGATGTAGCAATGACCTCGACTCCGTCGCTCGATTCGATGGTCTCGAGCGTGTACTCGTCGTCGTCTTCGCCACTGCTGTCGATGGGCTCGTTGGAAGCGCGTGGCAGGCGGGCGACTGGACTGGCGTCTTGAGTGATGGCAGGGATGTTGTCTTGGCGGGGGCGGCCGTCCTCGCTTTCGATGGTGTCGTACGACTCTGTTGTGATCAATGATTGATCGTCGTCGTCGTCGCCAAGTTCGAAGTCTTCGTCTTCACTGCTTTCGTCGGCGTTGGCGGATGGTGCGTTGTTGTTGCTTTGATTTTCCATGTTGTTGTTGTTGTTCTGTTCGTTTCCACGTGGAGGACTGCTGTCGCTTCCTGGCTGGAGGGAGAGCTGATCGAGTCCCGGAACGTCTCGATTGCGTTCGGGTGTTCCCGGCAATCCAAGACATTGTCGGAATGTCTTCTCAAAGGCTGAGAAAGAGAAGCAGGAGGGATGTGAGTGGCCGCCACAAAATTCACACCGCAAGACAGGAAAATCACATCACCACACAAATGATGCCATCATTCATCTCATCACTGTTGGCACTTACGTTCTCGCCGAGACTGATGCTTGTTGAAGCGATTGATACAGCTTTTGAAGTTGTTTGCGAGGTTGCGGCGGAGGTAGTTCTTGCCCTTTGGATCAACCCAGTCGGTGTGTGTCTTGATGAACTCGCTGAAGGTCTGTGGGATGGAGTTGTTGATGAGACCTTTGATGATGTATACGGCGTCATCAGAATCTCGGTACCATTTGCGGAAACCGGATTTGTTGAAGATGGGATGTGTTTTATGCCGAGTTGGCTTGTTGTTGTTGTTGCGAGGTGTCATTGTTGTTGTGTTGTGAGACCATCCCTCACACCACAAACCAAGCATGAGAAAGCAGCGTATGAACGGGAAGAATCGCAACAAGTCAAGCAACTTGCAGAATTTGCTGCAACATCATCGCAAATTTGCCGTTGTCATGGCACTTCAGAAGCAACCATCCCCACCAAGTTGAGCAAACCCAGGTGAGAACTGAGCAGGCAGGCATAACTAACATCAGAAGTGTAGCACTATCCAGGGAACAGTACATGGTTGGCAGGAAGCATTGTTGCAAGGGAATTCCCAGTGTCGTAGGGGAAATTGTCTAGATTGCAGGGGAAAGATTGGGGGTCGTAGGGGAAATTATGAGAATGCAAGGGAAATTACAGCATCGCAAGGGAAATTTTGGAGTTGTAGGGGAAATTCTGTAACTGCAATAATATGATGATGTCAACAATCACACGTAAATGTACGAGGCCAACGACATATTCGTGAGGGAAATTGCAAGGGAATTTTATTCCCCAAAACTCCCTTACGATGCACAAATTTCCCCCACGATGCAGTTATTTCCCTGATGGTGTTGTTTATTTCCCCTACGGACCCCGTTTTTCCCCCACAAAAGCGTTTTTTCCCTCACGATTGTGTCATCGAACCGGTCTTGACAAGTAACGGTCTCTGTCATATTGACTAACGCCTGGACACGAAAATAGATATACCAAACATTCACTAATTCCGTTGTGAGAGCACAGGCGCTCCACCAAAGACAATACCGCGCACCGGACATGAGTAACTAATCTGGTTCATACGAAGCAGTCGTACTAATTTAATATAGCAGAGCACATGAGACAACCGTTGATTGCAGCGTTCGAAACAATTTAACCACACACATCAACGTCATTTGTTTCCATGTACAATACTGCATTTGAATGATGCATGCGCCTGCCATACTACAGAAACATAGATACAATAGCTTTGTCGCTGTAGTTGTGAATATGTGCTGGCGTGAAAATGTATCTGCCAAGCCGAGTCAGCAGGGCAAGCTCCGGGCTTGAACGCTCGAGAGCAAGAGGGAAGACTGTGATTTGGCGAGGTTGCTGACCGATGGTTGACAACAAGCCAAAGAAGCGACAGCACAAGGACTCTCCACACGTTGTATTGGCGCGTGAGAACTGATGCGAGTCGTTTCACTCGCTGCGCTTCGCAGTACAACGTGAAAAAACTGTATCGCAAATCATGACATCAGTTGGCAGTGTGTCACACTCATGCAACACCATCGACGACAACACTCTGCTCACAATTTCAATTTCCTCCATCGCCATCAAACCGAAATGGCATGATCACCAAGCGTCGCACCTTCGCAACACCAAGGCAATCAACCGAGGCATCACCACCAGTTCACACGCATATACACACACACACACAACACACACACAACACACACAACCATCAGCATCCGCAATCGATCAGAGACGTGCTGCTCCATCCAAAGCACACAGTCTTGAGAACAATGCCCATTGGCTGGTTCGTCGTCCATCGCCATCACCATGACCTGCAACAGCATCTCCGCCAGCAAGGCTGGCAAGTCAAGCAATCGAAGATCAAGGCTGAAGAACAAGAATGAGACCATGAGGATGACCAGGCAACAACAACAGTTGCTTCGGTCCAAGCATTCTTCGGTTGACTTCGAATCCATCGGTTTCTTTCTCATGGGGAGCCTGCCCCCCAAGAATGGGGGATCAGAAACATCAAAAAGAGCATTCATTGCATGGTTTGGCGTCACGCCCAAGCTCTGCAAGGAGGTCTGGGATCGTTGCGTTCTGCCTGCCAAGGCAAAGCCGAAACATCTATTCTGGGCTCTCCACTTTCTCAAGAACTACCCCACCTACGATGTATTGAAGGCGACTTTCGGAGCAGATCCTCACACACTTCGAAAGTGGATCTGGCAAATGATTGCCTGCATTCAGCAATGTTACAAAGAAGTGGTAAGTGACTTTGTGCTGTGCTCGTTCTGCCTTCTGCAATGTGCCCAATGCCTGTATTGAATTCAACATCTTCTCACACTTCCTTCCAGATCAAATGGCGCAACCGCTTAAATTCTTCAAAACCTCGAACTTGCCATGTTACTGTGGATGGCACTGACTTTCGGATCCGCGAGCCAACGCCTTTCAGCACAAAGTGGTACAGCCACAAGTTCAAGACGTCTGGATTAAGATACGAAGTAGCAATCTCAATTCAAACAGGCAGCATTGTTTGGGCAATCGGTCCTTTTCCCTGTGGCAGGTGGTCGGATCAAAAGATTTTCAATGCCTTCCTCGCGAAGCGACTGATGAAGGGAGAATGTGTTGAGGCCGATGGGGGGTATGGTGGGCCCCATGTGCTGAAGCCAACCAGCTATGTGTCGAAGTCGAACAAACAAGCTAAGTCCAATGCTCGTGCGCGCCACGAAACAATCAATCGGCAATTCAAGAGATGGGCGATCTTGGGGACTCTCTACAGGTCAGATAGAGAACGCCATAAGGAGGTGTTCAAAACAATTGCCTTTCTCACACAACTGTCTATTCAATCTGGAGGCTTCAGTCCATACCAAGTTAATTACTAGAGTCAAGAGTGATCCACATCCTATTGAATGCCACAATCACTTCATCGTATCGTTAACAGCTGCGCTGCCTTTTCGTAGACTACAGTATGCGTTCGACATTGGACTGACGAGCACAAACCAAACCCGAACGGGGTTTGTTGGTAGAACAGTGATACAACGTATTTTCCATAGAAATGACATATATGCATATTTCCCTCAACTCCCAGACAAAGAGACGCCGCCGTGAGCGCGTCGATGTCTAAGATGTGGTGGCGTGCTGGTCACGAGAAGCTCACTATCTCGAACGCAGTGTGTCGGAGGCGAGTTGTTTGCGAGAGTACACGTAGGTAGATTGTACACGAGCAGACTGATTCTCGTTACATTGCACGGTGAGCTGCTCCGTCCACTTTCTCCATCGCATGCAAGCGAGGTTGCCTTGGAGACACCGCCTGAATGCCTGGCGACGTCGATCTTGTGCCGGTACCTTATGGGGAAGCAATTGTTATTAGCCTGTTGCTGCAGACGCTTGCTCGCACGAAGTATATACGTCGAACCAATTGTCGCACAATGAAGACGGGCAGGATGGAGAATACCACTCCAGAGTACTCTACTACGCTACTCGCAGAGTGCCCCGAGATGTTTCGCCTCTTCTGATGAGGATATGGTCATCCGTTTGGCGTCGCCACCCAAGTCACCAACGCCACTTCTTCGCAGGGCGAGATATCCCACTTGCGAGTAGCTCGTACCCAAGTCAGCAACAAGCTACGACCTGGTGGGCTGATCTGAGTTCGCAGTGCCAACTGTACGAGCTATTCCACCAGAACACTGGGGAGCATGCAATAGTTCGATGGTAGGAATGGTCCTCTGGAAGCACCTACGCTCTACTATACTTGCTACTCTACTCCGCGACCCTGTGGCTGCTCTCAGGATCCTTGAAGCCGAACGCTGCAACAAGCACGGCGGCGAAGAAGTCGCAAATCAAAACTGGACGGTTCTTCGACTCTTCCTCTCGTTCACTGCTGCGGTGCTCTGCTCTCAAATATTGTATGATGCGATCTGTGAATAGAGTACCGTGCTCTCCAGTACTCTCCATACGAGAACTTTCTGAAGATTTCTAGATGCTGTAGCAACTGTACTCCGACTGCGCGGCACCTTGATCAAAACTCTGACTTTCTATCTGGGCTCCTATTATCCCTTTACGACCGGAGCTTAACGCCCATATTATGGGCGATATAATGACACTAGTTGTTTTTTGAACGAATTTTCCCTACCAGGGCCTACGTGAAAACTAAGTCTGTACCCCTCACAACTAGTGTTATCGTGAGAAACTACTGATTTTTTGTTTGTGTCTGTTTCACTTCTTTCCATGGTATATACCCCAATGATCCCTACAGATATAGACTCGGCAGAAGCTACACATCCTGGTAACCCGTTTAGGTTTGGTTCCCTCCTTGCCAGAAAGTCTTGCATTTGCAGCCAGAAATGCACAGTATCTGCACGTTTTTGCCCAATCTCCTTTCACAATAACTTGCTCGTGTTCTCTGTCTTCTCCCATCAATCTTGCTTCTGGGAGGGTGGGGGTGTTTGTGCTCATTCTGTGCCTTGTCACTATGAGTCTAGGTACCTGGGAAGACGATCTTGTGCCCCTTGAACTCGATGTGGACGACTTCCTCACAAGGGCTTCCACCATCTCCAGCATGAATTCTTTTTGGGACAACCTCTCCTCTTTGTCTGCCAGATGACAATGACTGATCCATGCGTTCACTCTGAGGATATCCAGGAAATGGAACATGAGTGGCATCCATATCCTCCTGCACCGCATGTTTGGACGATGATATGATATGAGCTGGTCACATCGGTCAACCCCACCCATCCAGTGATTGTAGTCATCGATCATTTTGGGAATGCGGATTCTTGCATTCCAATCATCCCCCCACACCGTCTTGAGATGCTTCTTGTTGATCCGTGTCTCTCTTGGCTTGTGACGATCACGAACAACCGTCTCATTTCCATAGTGAACCGTGCTCACCATCAGGACGACGTTGTTGTCCACCCACCGAGTCACCACATGCTCATTCGGTTCGGTCCAGATGTACAAACTGTTGAACCTGTCATCCTCCACCTCCTTCACTGCCTTTGGAGGGAATCCGTTCCGATTGCGTGCTGTGCCCAAGATGCCAATGCCCATCTGTCTCGACCGCTGCAGAACTGTCTTGGTCGTGAAGAAGTTGTCCATGGTGACAACATGATGATGGCTTCGGTCAAGTTCATTCATCAACTCCTCCACAGTGTTGTTGATTCGTATGGTCTTGTCAAGTCGACCTGCAGGTAGGATATGGTACATGAACCCGGTGCTTGAACAGCACAATGCAAAGAATTTGAAGCCTTCTTTGATTGGCTTCTGCTTCATCCGATGTGTCTGGGCTGATCAACCTTTGAACCGCACCATCATTTCGTCAATAGCACATGCGGCTCCTGGTCTTGTACAGATGCATTTCAACACTCAATTTGTGTGGTTGAGGAGTGGTTGCACCTTCCGATACCATGATCGGGTCAACTGAACACTGTCACTGTCCGTTTTGGCCTTCTTTCGTGCTGGCAGCTTCGTATCCAAGGCTTCAGAATCGTTCAACTCTGTAGTGTGGATGTTCAATGAAGCTGTGCTGATGGATGACAATTCACTTCCTGATGCCATGGTGGCACTTCCTGCACATGCTCGCATGTCATCTTCATCCACATTGACCTGAATGGGTGTGGCGGAAGATGCTGCTGATCCGTTTTCATAGTCAGGAAGCTCTGCAGTGAAGTGGATGTGGCAGAAGATGATGTTGTATCGATCCCTGCTCAGGTGAGTCATGAGCGTGTTTGATGGGACAGATACACGGGTGGCACGCCAATAGTCCCTCTTGGATGGTGCAGTCCATACTCCCATGTAGTAATACATCGCCAGGAATATGTAAAGCTTGGAAATTGTGATGGCAGGAGCCATGCTGCCGCTCTTCCGGAAATGGTTGTTGGAATGCTGTTGGATTCTTTCCATCAATGTAGATGGAAATATGATCTCCAGAAGGCTGTCCACTGTTGTCTTCACATTCCGGACGCCAGCAAATCTTGGCTTGTGATTTCCAATTGGTAGGAGAGAGTATGGAGGAGGAACCGTTGGATGAAGCAAAGGTACTGGAGGAGTGGCAATGCTGTTGCCTGGGGAGGCTGTATGGCGGGATTTGCAGGGTGACTTGGTGGATTTGTTGGAGAAGACAGTGTTGTGCTGGGATTGCCCATCCATTGGTGTTGGGAATGGAGGGAAGTCCAGCTGCGGAATGGTTCTCTGGTTGCTGTCATCACCAGTGAAGAATGCACAACCATGGCAACTATCTCGTGTGGTGGTGGTGTCTCTGGAGAACTCTTGCGTGCTGCTGCTGTCAGTGTAGGATTTGCGTGTTGGTGAAGGGATGGGGCTGACAGTGCTGCCATTTGTGGCATTCTCCTGACCGGACTGATGATTTGTGTCATTGTCCAATGAGGAGGCAGTGGTACCTGATGCAGGCAGATTTGGATTGCCCCAAACATTGCTGCTGTTGCAGGATTTGTTGTTTCCAAGGAAGTCTCTGTAGGTTGGACTTTGCTCAGAATTGGATGTGTTGTTGTTATCTGCAAAGAAGATGGCAGAGGAAGGCATTCCATTGAGGAATATGATGTGTGGCCGTGAGCTGCTGTAGGGTGATCCGTCATATGCATGGTGCATGTGTGAGGGTGAGGTGGGCGATGGGCCTGTGCGGGGCGCAGGCTTTCGTGAAGGCTTTTTGGGGGGATCAATCATGACGAAGCTTTTGAATTGGGTGATGTCGTGATGCTGCAATGATGTGATGTCGCAATGTTGGGATGCTGCAATGTTGCAATGCTGTGATGCTGCAATGTTGTGATGATGTGATGTTGCAATGCTGCGATGTCGCAATGTTGGGATGCTGTGATGCTGCGATCTTGCAATGCCGCAATGCTGTGATGCTGTGACGCTGTGATCTTGCAATGCCGCAATGCTGTGATGCTGTGATGCTGCGATCTTGCAATGCTGTGATGCCGCAATGCTGTGACGCTGCGATGTTGCAATGCTGCGATCTTGCGATGCCGCAATGCTGTGATGGTGTGACGCTGCGATCTTGCGATGCCACAATGCTGTGATGCTGCGATGCTGTGATGCTGCAATCTTGCAATGCTGTGATGCCGTAATGCTGTGACGCTGCGATGTTGCGATGCTGCAATGTTGGGATGCTGTGATCTTGCGATGCCGCAATGCTGTGATGCTGTGACGCTGCAATGCTGCGATGCTGCGATGTTGCAATGCTGTGATGCCGCAATGCTGTGACGCTGCGATGTTGCAATGCTGCGATGTTGGGATGCTGTGATCTTGCAATGCCGCAATGCTGTGATGGTGTGACGCTGCAATCTTGCGATGCCGCAATGCTGTGACGCTGTGACGCTGCGATGCTGTGATGCTGCGATCTTGCAATGCTGTGATGCTGCAATGCTGTGACGCTGCGATGTTGCAATGCTGCGATGTTGGGATGCTGTGATCTTGCGATGCCGCAATGCTGTGATGGTGTGACGCTGCAATGATGTGATGCTGCGATGTTGGGATGCTGTGATGCTGTAATCTTGCGATGCCGAGATGCTGTGATGCTGTGACACTGCAATGCTGTCACGCTGCGATGATGTGATGCTGCGATGTTGGGATGCTGTGATGCTGCGATCTTGCAATGCTGTGACGCTGTGATGTTGGGATGCTGTGATGCCGTGATGCTGTGATGCTGCGATGTTGTGAACCTGCGATGCTACAATATTGTGATGTTACAATGTTGCGATGTTGTGATGCAGCCATCCTGTGATGTTGCGATGCTGTGATGCTCACATGATGCGATGCTCGTTGCACGGTAAGAGAAGCAGGCACCACAACCCGCAAGCAGCACATTGGTAGCAAGAGGCATGCTGATACGTAACAACAAAGGCATGACGTGTGGGTGTTGGCAAGGAAGCGGATTCGAAAAACGAAAATGCGACCTCGCCAATTTGGCGATTCGCGTCTCGCCAATGGAATGAGCTACAGTCCCGCAGCTCAAAATCGATTCACGAGTACTTTAGGCAACTATATCAACCTAAAGACAGTAACAGACATATAAATGTGATAGCATGGTTGGAAAGAGGAGCTCGAGAAGATTAATAATATGTAAAGAAAAGAGGTTCCCACTCGTAGGCGTTGGGGTCAAAAGTTTGAATAACTGATTTCGATTTGTTTATCGCCCAATTATTGGGCGATAGGTCGTAAAGGGATAGAATAATATGTTCAATCTCTGTGCTTCAGTCTCGACTTCGCTATTCACATCCTGCATACCCGTACATATAATAGCTGTTGGGGAGACTACCCGTATGGTATGTCGCTACCCAACTCCATGACCAAAGCTCTGCGTGTACTCCATTCTAAACTGCTGCTTAGCACAGTAGTATCATTAACATGGCAAGGACGCATCCTAAGTTGGTTCAGAGCCCTTTCTTCGTGCAATATCTTCCCCATATTGTCGTCAAGGTTGCTTGTCCGCCTACTTCGAAGGTCTCGCCTTCCACACGAAGTCCAGCTGATTCAGCTTTTTGATGCGTTCTTCGCTGATGTTGCTGGGTTGATTCTGGCTGAGCTTTTTGTACTGCCGCCGCTGGCACTTCACCCAGATTGCGAGCTTCGGGTTCTCACCGTACGTGGAGGGTACGTTGCTGTGCCCGTGCAGTTCTCGGAATTCCTTGAGCTCGTTCAATCGAGTCTCCCACTGAGATGTCAGCGTGTCCCATACGAATCCGATGTCGTTGAGCACTGCGATGCGCTCCGTTGTCATAGTCGATTGCTTGCCTTCGTTGAGGAGCTTGAACTGGTATCTCTGACGCTTCACCCAACGAAAGAGCGTTGGGTGCCTGGCGTAAGTGTTGGGCACCAAGCAATGACCGTAGGTGTCGCGAAATTGGATGAGCTCCTCGTACCTTGCCTTCCATTGTTCGGATTGGAAGACACGGAAGCGCCCAGGCGATGTCGGTGACATAGTTGAACCATCAGGGCCACCGTCCGAGGCCGCGTTGTCTTCACCTTTGATCTTCTTCTGCGGCGACTGTGGCTCAGGTTGTTCCAGCATCGTGTCGGGATCATCATCGAGCTTCCTTTTGGCATACGGGCGCGCTCCTGACTGGGATGCGTTCGCCATATTGGTAGTCATCGATGCTTGGATGTGCACGTCTAAATTTGACGGTGTAGGTGTTGGAGCTAGCACCGAGATCAATGACACAGGTGGCAATGTGAGTGATGGTAGTTGCGGAACGGACAGAACTTCGGCGAGGGATGATCCGACGTCCAAGGCTGACGGAAATGGAGCGAAGCTGGCATTGATGCTTTCGCTTGCGATGTCGAGGCTGCTCCGTCGGGTGACATTGGCGGAACGGCGAACGGCTCTACTAGTCGGCATGGGATCCTCGTTGTGGATGCCGCCCTTGCCCTTGCCATTGCCATTGCCATTGCGATTGTCACCATTGTCGTTGCGGTTCCTTCCTTGTTCATCGAAGATGTCTGAACCTATGGATCCCAGTGAGTGATCATCAGAGGTATCTGGAAGACCTTCCAACTCGTCGATGATCGGAGACGGCGGTGATGGTTTTGTCGTTGCTGTTAACGTGGTGACTTGGCTGTGCAAGCTCTTTGGGACGTCTGGAGCCATCGGCTTTGCATCGTAGAACGGGTCGGCCAATCTCCTCCGTCCTGCCGGGGCCTTTTGTTGTTGCTGAGCATTCACATGTTGGTGGTGGTGGTGGCTTTGGTTGATATTTTTGAGGCCCCCGATCATGGTCCTCGTCACCATGTTCGACAAATGGCCGTGGCCGCCATGTCCAGCGGCGCCTGACTTTGGGAGAGGAACTGAGGATAGGGACAACGCAAACGCCATTGAAGGAGGCATGGATTCAAGCTTCTGTTGCCATGACTCCGGTCGATGTGGGCCTTGTTGGGTGTCTGATGGTGTTGCTTCCTTTGCCGTTTTCGTCTTCGTCTTCGTCTGCGAGATGTAGGGCGCACCATGCTTGGGCCTTCTGTTGCCACTGTCGCCGTTGCTATTGTTGTTGCTGCTGCCACGAGTACTCGCACCATCCTTGACGCGGTCGTTCGCATGCTCGATGAGGTTGTGGTTCATGATGTCCTCTGTGTGCTGAAGGATGGAACAGAGATCGGGCACTGGGCTGATGAACATGCTTGGCCTTGTCGTTGTTGCGCTGCAAGGGTGTTGCTGTCACCCTTTTTGTGCGGATACGGATGTCAAATGTTTGGCGAAGTTGGTGAACTTGGGGTGATGGAGAGCAATGAGCGATCCTCTTGGTCTTGGCCGTTTGAGTGACTCAATGGATTGTTTGGTGGAATATTCAATGAAGGAGGGTGTGTGTTCGATAGGTGATTGTGTCGCAAGGGTGCTTGTCGCGGAGGGTTTGCTGTTTGGTTGCTTTTTGTTCGGTGATGCGATTTATGAGTTGTTGCTTCGTTTGTTTCTTTCATGTGTTGTTGTGTTTTCTCTTCCCCCTGTTTGTGAAGCAGTTTGTGCGAGTCCGTGGGAGGCGACGTCACGTGCGAATGATTGTGGCGACAGACAAAGGATCATCCGCTTTGTGGAAACAGGATCACTGGGTCGTCAGCGCTCTTGGGCCTGTGGTTGCGATGAAAAGAAGAGCCAAGGATTCAAACAGGAGCTGTTTGTTCTCGCATCTGTGGGCTACTGTACTCGTACCATGCCACGCTGTGCCATGCCGTGCCACCACCAAACTCGCGCAGATGCTGCGGAAAGGTACAAGCAATGTGGCGAATTTTGTCTCACCAGTACTAATACCCCCCTTTGAGACTCAGAGCACGACCACAGAGCACAAAGGAACAAAACGGGCAAACCAAGAGAAAGAAAGTTGTGACAGCAACCCCGAAACCAAGACGCTGGCGATTTCTTAGAGGCAATTTGGCCCATAGCACTAGGGACACAAGACAATTACTCTGCCCGTGACCCCAATCCCAGTAGGGCAGTAACAAGGTGCCGTGTTGACGAATGAGCGCTTTTGGTCCTTCAAACGCGAAGGTCATTGGCACTTTCCGACGCTGGCTGTTGAAGTGATCAGGCCTGAAGGATAAAAAGTCTCGGCCTGTGGTAGTGTTGTGCCTGTTCGTCATTCCACGCGCTATTGCTTGTGCCATTCTCACCTCCACTAACGGTGCGGTATCTGCTGTTGTGACGCAGCAAAGACGAGCACGGTTTGGACGATGCGGCGACGATCTGGTCCTTGGGGCAACACAGACACTCTCTTTTCAGCCACAACATGACCTAACGCACAATGCAGCGTGATAATCTCCTCTCCAGTAACCCACCACACCACACCACACCATGCCGTGCTATGCCATGGCCATGCATGCAGGCATAGAGCACACGAGCGAAACCGCAATGCCGATGAAGTACTGTGCTCGCATCTGTGCGAGTTATGCATGTTTCATGAGCGGCAACCATTTGCTGAGCAGTCTGTTGTACGAGCTAATCGTGATGAAGGCTGAGTGAGTTTCCCACCGCACCGTTTCTTCAATGTTTGTGTACTCTCGAGTGGATGAGAGTACGGAGTAGTATGGAATAGTATGGAATAGTGGAGGAGTTTGTGTTCGTCACCACGCTCCTTGTGTGCTTTTGTCATGGAGTTGGCGTGGTCACGACTACGAGACAGAGATCTCCTAACCATCCTTTCCCTGTTTCTCTGCTCACTTTCTCCCTCTCTCTCTCTGGAGCGTTGCGCTTGTCATGACTTTTCCCTTGGGGAAAGCGCGCGGCTTCCCAAGAGATAGACGAACAGGCACGATCAGGGCAGAGCCATCCCTTCTCCTCTTTGGCCTCGTCAGCAAACACATCTTCTACCTTCGTGTGTCCTCTCCTTGTGAACGCCCTGGGAAAACTCGGTTCCTCTGCCCGAGGTTAGTTGATGCGTTCCCTTGCGAAATGCGCCTTTTGCTCTGTTGGCGCGTTCTCTTTCTCTCGCCAGCGTGCTTCGCCTTTTTCATCGTTTGTGGACGCCAACCTGGTGCCTCTGCCAGAGCGAATGGCAGAGCAGGCAGCCGAGCACATCCATAACAGAACCTGGGAGGACAACAGGGCACGGCAGGGCAATCGTCCCGTGTTAATGCAGCACGCGACCATTGGACGCAACGTGATGGCGTTGGCGCACGCTACTAACACTGCCACTAACACTCCCACTAACACTGCCACTAACACTGGCACTACCACAATCGTGATCCATGGATACGATGTCCGCGGTTTGTTCAAACGATGGCAAAACTTCCCAAGCGTGTTGTGATTCGGGTTTGTTGTGGCAATGGTACCTCAGGGAAGGAAACCGAGGTGGCAACGGAGGCCTGTTTGTCTCAGTTGTGACTTTCATAAATTCCAGACACAGATGGTGTGGGCGCTCGTCGGAGTGTGTCGTGGTCGCTGGCTCTTTGATCGGTCGCCCCGACATCTCTCCGCACTCGTACCGTAATCTTCCGTCGTATTATATGTAGAGCATGGTCGATGATTGGAGACTGCGCTGTCTACACCTCGTGCACAACCGATGCCTGATGCCTGGCGTCTCGCACACTGTCAATCTCCAAATGAAGCGCACACTAATATTATAATTCGTTCAGCGTTTCTCATTGCATCTTGTTGCGCTCAGGCATGATTGCCAGTCTCAACCACGAGCAGAGGAAGGCAGTCAGATCTGGCTCGTGCTTTAAGTCAAGATCAAAACGATGGTGTATAGTAGCTCTCTATTGTGCCATGTAAAATGCGCATGTGGCACTATGGAATTTCGAGGCGGAATAGCATCGAGAGATGGAAGAGGGCAACATACAAGCCATCCTCATCCATAGAGACCCGCGCTCGGCAAAGTCTCGACACTCAAGGAATAGAACAATCGTGCCCAGACTTGTGCCCATTCCATGTGATCTGTTGTTGGCCTGATACTGACGCAAAGGAGAGCACCACCAACGCCCAGCGAAGTTCTGCGATTCCGAGGAAGCACAGGAAGTCAGACTTCTGACCGGTTCTCCGATCCACCAAGGGTCAACCCTCGCGTAGCGCAGGGACGAGGATGACATCGCCATGGCCCGCACGTGCCAACCGGCGCCGACCAAGAAAGGTGACGATTTCGACAGAGCACAGGACAACCGGACAAGAGGAGGGGGGACCACAGAAATACCAGCGCGGCTCTGATCCCTGAGTTTCGATCACGATTGATAATCTCAAGAGAACAGACCAGTTCGTCCCAAGAAGGGAGGTGCAGGCTGGAAACGTTTGCACGAGCCAGAGCAGGTCATCATCTGCCAGAGAGGAGATCAAAATGGCCGGCGCGAATGCGCGCCATTGGGACATACGAGCAAATCCATACTCGATCACCGCTCGCGCGAGGTATCTGGCCATGTAACCGGTAGAATACCATTCTTTTCTCGGTGGTGTAGTTGGTTGTGGTGGTGTATTTCCCTGTACATAACGCCAACACAACCACCCGAGTACCCAAAAGGAAGAGACAGAGAAAACCAAATAGGACCATGGAACGAGCGGACATCACTGAATGATGCAGCTCACAAAATCAGAGCAGCGCACTTCCCATCAAATGCCGATAGGCGAAACACGAGCTCGTGCGTATTGGTACGGAGCATCAAGCATGCCTATATTACTTTCGAGGACGCAGGTCGTACTCGTACTCTAGTATAATATGATACGAGCTGTGCTGACAACCCCCTGACCGCATCGGCTCTCCGATTTTTCATGGTGACACCAACAGGTGCTCCAACCATGAAAACGATGTTGCGCAACCTGTGGCGAGCACAGTTCCTCCTCAGATCATGGCGCGCCCACTGATTGATCCAACACACACAGCAAAAGAGTGGGGATCATACCTCTCGCTCTCTACCCGTAGAGGCTACATGGATATACGGATAGATCAGGACCAGTATTGCTTGTGCTGCAAATCGTGGGCAGGTGCAAGTACACAGCTGTCCTCCCCTGCCCAAGGGCGAACATGAGAGTAGTGCAATATTGTGCGGAACTACTCTACCACTGTAGTCAATCGTCGCACAGCGCGGTACGGTTTCAACCCAACACCAATCTACTCCGGGAGTATCCATCCGCGCAACCTATTACATTACACTCCATTAGTTCGCAGAGTAGAGTATTGCAGAGCGACGCTCTCGAGAGCAAGCGCTGGACCCATGCTTACCGAGTTTCCTGATCGTGGCAGAGCTGAACTATTATTATATTTGAAACGCCGAAGCACTCCCAAAAGATGTGACCCTCAGAGTAGGTTGGAGCAGGGTGGGTCTCCAAATCTACAAAGGCACCTACGATTACACGTTTGGTAGGAGTACAATAGATACGACTATGTCCACGACGTCTCCATCACCGCCTCCACGAACGTTTGGGCGCTCGCAGTTCCCCATCTCGTCGACACACCATAATCTAATTGCTGGTCTCCGTGTTGTTGTTGTCGTCGTCACAAACCACCACAAGATTCGGAGAATCCGGTACCTTTCATTGCCAACCTCTCCTCCCAAAGTCCATGGTCGAACCAGATGGAAACAGGCGGTTTGTTCCCACTGTTTGCACACAGCGGAGTATGATACGCACTCCTGCGATCATAGGCAATTCGTCTCGACGAAGTTGCAGAAACGGGAACGGCAACGCCAGAAACCTACTTTGGAGGACAGTGTTGCACTATACTCCATGTACGAGCATGTATTGACGAGGGAGCAATCGTTTTTCAGGTCATCACCAAGATTGGATTGTCATTGGACAGGTGAACGGCACGTACGTACCAATGCTCGTACTACTCGTAGTAGTAGGATGACAACAAGACCTGACATTGCCACACCAGCAGCCCAACGGCGTACACTTGCATAACGTTCGTCTACTTGCGCTTGCGTTGCACAAAATAGTACTCCCCCTATGAAGGGTGGGGTGGGATCATTGCGTCTGTGGTTACGGGTGTGCACGGGTGCGGGTATGGTGCCTGTGCCATGTTTGGTATGGGAAGGCTCCGCACCACGCGATAGTGCATTCGCGCAAAGCAGCCCAAGCAGAGTTTGAGTTTTTGAGTAACAGATGTGCACAGAGTATGCACCCATGACACTCCAGAGAGAAATATTCATCCCCAAGCACCAGGGGATCGCGACAAGAGCTTCAGTGGGTTGGATGCTGCTCGTGCGTCTCTGTGGCGGTTATCTTTATATTCGTCTCATCCGCCTCCATGATCTAATTTGATGGACAGGACAATGGTGGAGAGGTGCAGAGGTCGAGAGAGAGAGAGAGCGAGTCACAGGTACGGAGGAGGGGTGCCGTAGTCTCTGTATCACAGCACAGCATGGCCAGCAGCTATTTGATTGCTTGATACCGTATGCGGCCTCAACAGCGTGGAAGAAGTGCGCGATCGGCATAACAGGCAATTTCGTTTCTTCACAGAGTACTCGTACCTCTCTGTAGTAGAGATGAAGGCAACGGCTGGCATGCGACTGCGAGGAAGCACAGATCGTGCCAGGCGCAGGGTACCCAAACGATGAAAGAACGAGTAGGATTTCCGAGAGGGGATGCTAATGGAGGTGAGCTCGCAATCCAGCTCTGGTCTTGTTCCAGCCTTCCACAACCATGACCATAGCAATAGCAGCCGCGTCGTAGAGAACACCCCGGACGATTTTGTACATGATCCTCGACCAACAAAAGCGCATCCATTGAGGAGAACAGTAAGAAGACGAATGAGAATGGGTTCGCAATGCAGCCAACAAGGGGTGATGGCTCAACTTTTCGCAAATGACGTATCTGGTGTTTGGGGAACACGCTGGTGAGAAAATGTACTCCAAAACTGGATGACGTCGCTTGTCTGGTCGAAGAATTAGATCAGTCGGTGATGGTGGGCAGAGGCGGAAACATCTGACCCATCCGCACATGTCCACACAAACGCAAGGTCCACGAATGCTGAGGAAGAGGAGGCTTGCATGTGGTAGCGGCGCGAACCGAGGGAACATGCAAACATTGGTGCTTGAGACGATGCGGTCTTATCGATTGTGCTCCACTTCAACATGGGCCCTCTTGTGCTCTTTGGGACTGGGCAAGGAGGATACTTGCCTGGGTTGGAGTCACCGCGCCACCATACGAGCTCTAACCGAGCGGTATCGAAGCAATGAATGGCGAGAGAAACCTTCCACCGAACACGAGGTGGAAGAAAGAACACTATCGCAAGAAGAGCTTGAGTTGGCGCAGACGGAAGTATCTGCACGAATAGTCACCGAGTCACCATCGAATATGAGAATGGCCACTGAGCAGCGTGCCCTGTCCATACTCCAATTCAGCATCAGGTGTGCGTGCGTGCCTGTGATCTCCGTCGCAGTTCGGGCTCCGTCAGTCTGACGATTCTCTTCGGTTGGAGTGTTGGCACGAGGATTTGCAGCAGATGCACAAGATAATCGGTCAACTCGTATTAGCACTTGCGTCCGTCTCCCGCGGAGCAGTGGAAATGGTCACGAGGGACCAGGAGAGCTCATGTAGTCGTACGGCCTATGTGCATACTCATGTTCCTACTCCCGCTCCTATCGACTCACACGCTCCCACCTACTCGTACCTGCCAATCATGTATCTTTGCGCGGCTGAAAATGTATCAGTCGCACGCTCCTGCTCACTGACTTGTTCACCGTCGACGAGACGAGAAGAGATCGTCATTCACTCTGGTGAATGATTTGTCGAATGCTTGCTTTTCACGCGCAGTGTCATTGAGAGCGTAGGTAAGCTCCTGGGCACAATCATCGAGACGAATCTTGATCTTGCCATTCCCACCGTCGTCCGACTGTCCACTCATCATCTATCATCATTCTCCGTGGCGCCACGACGACAGTCGTCGCCAAGGCGTTCACTGCTCGTGCAATGAGTATCATCAGTGTTCCCAAGAAGAAAAGTAAGCACTTTCTGATGAAACTGGTGAGAGGCTGGATTGTGACAAACCTGAGATACCGCCGAATGGTGGCTTTTCGAAACCTGGTTCCAAACCAGACGTTGGTGCCGGGGCATTCATGCCAGCCCACAGTACATGCGTCCATAGCGGAGGCAGATCCCATACATGTGCGCGTACTCGTTGGTACCATCAGCGACCATCTCGACAATCTTCGCTCGCCTTCTCCTTTCGCTACGCATTTTACTTCCTTCTTCGACGATAGCTATGAACTGAAGTTAAGCTGGGAGGTTCGTTGTGAACTGGTCCATTTCTGTCTAGTTGCATCCATACGCCTTGTGAAGGTTTGCATCTGGCTCTGCATCTGCATCCCCCGTGTCCATGGTATCATCAGATGACATGTCAACTTGGAAAGCACCAGCTACCGAGATGGCCGTGGCCATAGATCTCTGCGTTGCCGCGTGATCCATCGTCCCAGCTCTTAGTACAGTACGAGCAACGTTTCATCCTTGCGAGTATCTGCTGGGGGTCCGCAACCTTTCTGGTTGGATCCTCAGCAATCGCCACAACCGAGACATCCTTGATGATCCTTTGCGACCTTTTGGAGTTGCTGGGATGTGCGCTGATGGCTCTCGCTGCGCCAGTTCCCTCCCTCTGCCGTGATTTGCTGCCGTTTCTATTTGGGGGATAGACGTCGCCATCATTGTTGCTGTTTTGGGGGTGGGTGATGTGGAAATGAGAACTGCACAAACCGAACAGAATTCGGGATCGTATCATGTTGATGCTGTATCCTTTGGATCACGGACACTGTCATTCACGAGTGTCAACAAGTTGTCAAGGATTTGGTGTCTGAAGCCAATAGGCACAACACGCAAAGCAGGAACCCATCAGCGCAACAGGAGCAGGCACGAGGTATGGAGTACATCGTGCTGCGTGTCGAGCCTCCTCGGCGATCGGTGATTGGTGATGCCAAGATGTGGATACTCCTCCCTTCTTTCTCTCTTTCTCTCTTTGCTTCGCTCTGATGCGTCCTGGCATTTCTCCCTCTCTTGCCGTCTTGGCTCCGTCGCTCTCGGCGCGATGTGGTGTCATGAGTCGATGAGCGGGTGAAGCGGATGGCGTGCCAGGGAACAGCTGGTTTGCGTCACGTGTATGCACAAGGGTACGATCTATGCCATGTCGATCATGGTCACAACCAGCAACGGCAGCAGTAGTAGCAGCAAAGCTTCGACCCAGACCCTCTTGCTCTCAGCACCCATTTCTTTCCACTCTTCTTGACATCGTCGGAAGCACCCCATCCATCCTTCGTCATCACAGCTGCAACATCACATCACATCGCAGAGTACGCATCCTCTCCCATTCTTCCCACGTGCAATATTCACAATGAAGGCTTCGCTCGTGCTCGTCCTGATGCTCCCCGTCACTGAGGGATTCCTCTTTGGCACGAAGGCCGATAGCAAGAAATTCGTCGCGACGCCGGAGATCAACAAGCTGATGACTTCATATCAAGGCAAGAAGCTCGACATTCGATTGGTGGTTGGCGATCCGAAGGATGAATCCTCACCTGACCTGGCGCTTCAGCAGTTTGAGGTGGAGCTCCTCACAGCAGATGCTCTCGAATATCAGAGGCAAAACGAAAACGCAAGCAAAGGCAGCGAACGTCTGGCCTCAAAAGCAGGAACGACCACCAAACGAGGAATGAAGTCCCCAGTGGTGGCTCTGCCTGGAGCCAACGGTCCATTTCCCAGAACTTCCAGCGGCGCCAAGGCACTGAAAGTGCTGCGGGAGCCTTCCTTCGTCGGAATGGATGGTCTGCAACACGCTCATCTCGAACGTGGATGCTGGGAATTAATATGGCGCAAGGGCGACATTGCTGGCAACTTAATCTGTGGGTTCCAACTAACAGAAGAGGTACGTGACGTGGTGTTGTGTATGTCGAGCCCACTCTACTATTGTATGATATGATGTTGTGTCATGTTCACATGTGTTTGGCGATTCAAGCTTTGCGGTACAACCAAAGCAAACACTCTTTTAGACAGGGTGATGCTATTTGAGCCAATGATCGAGAACGCGTCCATGTTGCAGAACAATACAAGTACAAGTACTCGTACTCATATTCCTGCACTCATCTCTTTGATTCATCCTTCGTGGCATTCCATCAAATTACGTTGCATTGCATCACGTTGCTTCCAAAAAGCAGATCCAAAGAAACGAGAATGGCGCCAGCCTTCCCGCTGGCTGCCGGATTTACCTTTCCTTCCTCATGTGGACGGACGACAGGCTGAAGGAGCACCGTGACGTCACGGAAACAGCGGAGCGAAAAGCCAACGAACTGTTGCAAGAAAAGCTTGATGAAGTGGAGAAGATGGAACAATCAGTTATGCCATGGGACAAGGCCATGCACTTTCGTCGGGCGTTGACCGCTCACGAAAAACATCTGCTGTACCATGATCAACACAAGTACTGCCTCTCAATGACTCCGGGCGATGGCGATCTCATCACCCTCCAACCGGGCCTGTCCATCATGAAGAAGGGGAACGTCTGGATGAAAGACGATACCTCCCATGGCGACGAGCACAAATTCATCGGCGTCGCCCGTGTCAAGCCCTCCACCGCACTGGCGCCATGATGGATGGGAATGGCATCGAGCAATCTGATGCTGGAGTGGGTACCAAATGATGCGGTCGCGCTGACATATGTATTGTAATGTGAGAGTATCTTATATTATACAATAAAATGCAATGCTCAATACATGATATACTGCCACGTTACTTTGGAATGACGAGCTGCCATCATGGCACGGGGTACGAGTAGAAGCGTTGGGGAGGTTGCTGAATGGCGAAAGCCAGAGCACCACATCACACAAACGTCAGAATTTGACAATTCGATGAAAAGGTATCCTTCCGACTAGTACGACCTCTGTTTGTTTTGGACAGCGGCAGCTGCGTTGACAACATCACGGCCTTCTCATTCGTTGCGATTTGACACGTTGGTGGTGGTTCCGTTTGTTCACCCTCTCTTGCGTGGATGAAGAACACAGAAATGGAGAAGCATAGTCCACATGTCGCGCAGACAGAGACATGAACCGACGGAGGCAGAGAGGTGAAGATACAAGCATAACATTCTATTACTATGCACGGATTATAATATAATATTGTAGGAGGCAATCGCAGCTCGCGAGCATCAACAAACAACGCTCTACCTACGCTACGCTGCAGCTGGCAATGGAATACGCGGACCACACTAGCACATTCCACGATCATGCCACGCTGCCGTTGCGTGATTCATCGGAGCGAACAGTAAATGCTGAGCTGGACGCAGAAGAGCAGATGGAGATGACGCCGGCACCTCGCAGGACCAACGCAAGAGAGGATGGGCAAAGACCAAGCCTTGACGTCGCGGAATCGAATGCCAGGACGCGGCGCGAACAGCAGTGGGGACAGCGACACACCTGCTTGGAAGGCGGCAGCGCAAGCGTGAAGCTCTGTCTTTTGCTGACGCTCATTTCTTGCTTCGATTTCATCCCCTTTCACGAAGTGCAAGCAGCGGAGGTGTACTCGGTTGGCAGACAGAATGAGCACAACGTCGATGACAGCAGTCGGCATGCCGATTCCACGCTACCAGCGCAACTGCAATCGCATGAGTGGGCGCAAGAAGCTCAAACGTCCACGCATAGGAGTGCTGCGAACGAAGAGACTGTCGCAGCAAAACATGAAACCAATGCTGCTAACAAAGATGACTTGAGCAACGTGGGTCAAGCAAGTACAGGCTTGCGCCTCTCCGATGGAATGGAGTATGCGACAGCCAACGATGGCCACGTGGCGCTGGATCGAAAGAGGGAGGACACCTCACAACATCAGCACGACATGTTCCATAAACCATGGAATCTGAACCATCGCAAGGCAGCCTTCCGTCTCGATCTCCGTCGGGTTGCCGGGGCGGTTGCCTCGACGGTGTACGATGGCGCAAGCGGCAAACCTGAAAGCATCGCAACGCAGCATGTCAACTTGCATGAAGAAACCAATGATCTTGATGATCGTGGCGATGATATTCTCAATGATGACGACATTGGCCAGAACAACGACCATGACAAAACTTCCCGAGAATCGCTTGGAGGTCCGAGCACTCGCACAGACACTCATTTGTACGAGGAACCTCGCATCGGGATGGTCTTGCAGGTTTACAGCAATGATGACCGATTCGGCAATGTCGATGGAAATTCAGTCGATGACGATATCACTCGGGAAACGGACGCAAGCGCTCTACATCTACCTTCATGTGATTCGGATATGGCAAGCACTGGCACCTCTCTCGTAGGCGTTGGCGATCACGATGAAGTTCCCACCCAAGCGAACAAGATTGACGAAACTGCTCAGTCGAGGACGTGTCGATTTGATGATGTGTCCAACTACAGCCAGGATGTCCGACCCGTGCGCAGGTATCGCTCTGAAACAATCAAGACGAGTCTACATAGCGGAAATGGAGATGAAGAAAAGGCATTGGTCGCAAGCTACGAGTTGGTGGAGCCACTCCATACGCAGCTGGGAATCGTGCCGCAGCATGCAAATGACTTTGCATACACCCCCGTGGTTGTGTCCGCGCTGGGGTCATCTGAGGGAACGCCATTTCCAGAAGAACCATCCCAATTTCATGGAACGCAATCATCTGGCGCGAACAGACCTGATCCGTCCACCGGCGAGACCGTACATGATACCCATCAACACACACCAATTGCGGCAGCCTCACCAATATCATCACTGCCGTCATTGTCATCGTCATCGCGTTCTTCGTTTGGTTCACGTAATAATGCAGAAGGCGCGGCATCCAAGGCGGTGACCAATGAAGGCCATTCGCAGAAAGCTTACGAATCAACGTGTCATTCGTCGTCATGGTGGCAATGGTGGTTTCCATTTACCGATTCGTGGTGGAAGCCAAAGACGCAATCTCGCTACGATACAGAAGGTACGGCATTCGCTGGCGGATCGCACGGTGAAGTCTGGCGCGGGCGTCGCCAGTGTTTCCCAAAGGTCCAAGGCAACAGCGGCAACGAAAGCAATGGCAACGGCAATGGTCACAGCAGTGGTAGCGAGGGCAGCAAAAAGAGCAATGAACAAGCCCATGATCTTCCTCATCCTTTCTATCAACGTCATCACCAGCAAAAGGGTAAACAACACAAGCAGAGGACAAGCGCGAATTCTGACAAACTGTCGGATTCTGGTGGTCCAGACTCAAGGCGGAATACGGAGAACGAAGCCAAACCGTGTGACGATACGAAGACGCTGATATTGAAGCGTCTGAAGGTGGAGCAGGGGTATCGGTTGCTCGAGGCTGGTCTGAGAGAGGTATACTTTGGCAACTACCTCATGGACGCACAGCCGGAGCAATTCACGAAATACGTGGATCACTTCTTTCGCGAAGCACCTCGTCGGACATTCGGCGGACGAAGAGCTGCCTACGGATTGGGAGAGGACGATTTGGAACTGTGGATAGTGTTCGAGGATGCGGGGCCATCACTTCGGTCCTACCTCTACGCGCCCATTCAGTCCGAAAGCGGATTCCTCGTGTTCCAACACAGCCCGCTGTGGACCAAGTTGCGTCTATCCAGCACAACTAAACATCACAAAGCAAACAGCGCCGTTCACAGCTCCCACAATGCACGCAACGGTGATGACAGAGTGGAGGACGAGTCAGACGATGAGTATTCCAGTCAATCACATCAAGAACAACAATTTTCCGATCTGGGGAAGAAGATGATGAGACAGGTTCTGCATCAGATCATGTCAGCCGCTGCCTTCTTGCACAGTCATGGCATCGTACATAGGGACATCAAGCCATCGAACGTGATGTGCAAGAGCAGTACGAAGCTGGGCGGCCAGACGTTGCAAGATCTGGAGGAGTTCTATCCCAACCTCGTGTGCGTTCTCGGTGACTTCTCAAGTTCATGGAACAACTTCACATCCGAAACACTGTACACGAACGGTCCAAGCCCGGCAGAACAGACCGATGAGTATGCCCCTCCGGAGGCATTTCTTGGATCGGAATGGGTGCCGTTCCATCGGGCCAAGCCGCAGAGCTACGACTCGTGGAGCATAGGGGTGCTGGCGTTGGAGATGCTGCTTGGTACCCCGAACGTCTTCTCCGTCGATCAACGCACGACGGCGTTGGTGACCGCAAGGATGCAGAGGGAGGGCGCCACCGAAGAGGAGATTCACAGGGCGCTCTACCTGGCAGCGCTTTCCAACTTTTGCATCTTCACGCCATCCACAACCGCCGATACATCATCCCAACACAGCGACAACTCCAATAAACAGACCAGCTGGCCGCTGCGCAGAGGCGACCCGTTCCACAACGCGTCCATGTCCCGCAAATCGTGCACGATGCATGATTTTCATCGTGCCTTGCGTGCTCGAGACCCGCTCGGGATTGGCTTCGATTCATCCGCAGACCTCCTACTGCACCTCATCTGGCAGCTGCTGGCATGGGATCCGATGGACCGCATCACGGCCGAGGACGCCCTCCTGCATCCGTTCTTCGCCGAAGCCGACAGCGCCGAGCCTCTGATCGATCTCGTCCCTGGATGGCACAACGCAATCGAGTCTCAGATGCTCGATCCGAGGATGGATTTCAACGTTGACGACACGATCCATGAATTCCGATGCCCCAAGTGCGGTCGCAAATTCGAGGACTGGAGATCGTGCCAGAGACATGCGAGAACGCGTCGGCACGCAAAGTTCTGCACGTACGACAAGTCCACATTGCCGACCTGCATCAACACCCATTCGATGCTGCCGGCGCACCCCACATCGGGGTACTGCGACCTGCAGGGACGTCGTCGTACGATCGAAGACTTTCATGCCATCCACTTGGGCGATGACTTGCAATTCTACGGCATCTTCGATGGCCACCTGGGCAATCTGGCATCGAAATTCGTGTCTTCGACCATGTACGATCAGCTCCGCGATGGTCTCACCGTCTTGCAGAGAATGAACGATGATGGACACGTTCATGGGGGGATGCCTTCGCAAGACAACGATGGTGATGACAATAGCAGCAACAATGGCAGCAGTGACGGTAGCATCGACGATGGGTGGAAGGAGCAGATTGCCTCCGAAACGAAGACCGTCTTCGCGGATGTCCACGAACGATTCCTGGAAACGTTGACGCAGCAGAATCGTTCCGCCTCGCACCACGATCTGATGAATCAGAGCGGCACCACAGCGACGACGTTGCTGGTGACCAGCGACCTCGTCCTCATCGCCAGCATCGGCGATTCTCGTGCTGTCATGGCATCGTACGAGCACGGAGATCGATCGGAGTCAACCAGCAAAGGGCAACACAGTCTCACCGCCATCCAACTCACGAAGGATCACACTGCCGCAGATCCGGAAGAGCGTGAGCAGGTGGAGGCACGCGGAGGCTTCATCTCCGGCAAATCCAGCGGCGATTCCGGCATCCCGCGCGTCAATGGCATTCTGGCGATCACCCGGTCGATTGGCGACAGGGCGTTGGAGCAGTATCTAAGTCGTGAGCCGCAGGTCATATCCATGACGAAAGAGGAAATGAGGCAGCGGTGCGGGAGAGGCGATGAAGGCTATGGATTATCATCAACGCCACCGCCTCAAGACTTCGAAAGATCACACGATACAAGCGACTCCGACGGCACCAACAGCACCACCAGCAGTAGTACGGACAGCAGTAGCACTGGCAGCAGAGACATCCTATCACCGTGCTTCGTGATTCTGGCATCGGACGGACTGTGGGATGTCATGACGAATCAAGATGCCGTGGACATGGTGCACGAGATCATCTCGACATCTTTGCAGGAACCACCGCAACGCAAAGATAAAAACGTCGGAGAAGAAGGAGCAAGCACCGTGATATCTATCGACTGGGATAACACGAGCATCTTTCAGGATGCGGCCGAAGCACTCGCTTTGGAGGCGTACGTCCGCGGCTCATCTGACAACATCGGCGTTTGTGTAGTTGCCATACCATGAGCGTAGGTCCAATGCGGTTGCAGCGAACAAGCGACTTTCAAGTCAGGATTGATCAGTGTCGGACGTCATCATACCAACGGTACCAACTCCTCCGCTCCACTTGTGCTGCCTACTCTGCCACGTGATGCACCACACGACAACGTTTAGTATTATTCAAAATCATTCTCTATTCTTCTCTTTCGTTATATGTCGTATTTTGTGAGTACTATTGGTATGTACTGGTATGGATAGTAATCTCCCTTTTTCGTATTCTCCCTCGTCATCTCTTCCGCAGACAGGCAGGCTGTGCAGGTCCCTGCTGCTCTACAGCACCTTCTGTTGCCGTTGTTGCATTGCAATCAGAACATCGGGTTTGTTGACGCACAGCTGCTGGACCCCCGTGCGGATCACCGCGTCGTAACAGCTCTCATCTTCATTGCCGATATCGAGGTAGGTGTGGGTGGTCTCGTGGTCCATGCCGATCGGCCCGCAGAACCATGCCATGGAGCCCATTCCCAATGCGTGGATCGACGCGATGCGTTCCGGTGTGCACATGTCGTACTTGAGATGCACTTCGTCAGCGCCAATGTCCATAGCCTGCTTGAGGAAGTCGAAGGGAACCTCATCAAACAAGGCGCCGGTGGCGTAGACGTGCTTGCCGGTGTGCACATCACGTTGCGGCCGCAGTCGTCGCAGTTCCGCCAATCGAGGCAGGTCGAAGCTGGAGAATGAACACTGTGGCACCATGTCGTACTTTTCCACCAAGTCGAGGGTGGGCTGCACCGTGCCCGGTCCCTTCAGCTCGATCTTGAGGTGGAGTCCGGACTGCTTGGCGTCCATCAGCACCTCGTCGAGTTTGGGGATCTTGCCGTTCCGTATCTTGTCGCCGGGACATGGGAATTCCGCGTACTCCGTGTTGAAGGTGAGATCCTGCGTGTCTTCGAACTTGGTGCGGTCCAGAATGCTGCCTTTGACGTTGCAGTACTCCAGCAGACCGCCCGGCATGCTGTCGCTGCCGGATCCGTGAAAGACGATGACGCTGCCGTCACCTTCCAGGTAGAACACGTCCAGCTCCACAGCGTCACATCCAATTCGGGCGCAGTGCTGGAAGCCTTCTCGCGTGTTCTCGAGCTCGTCGTAAACGGCGCCGCGGTGGCCCACGACTTGCGGGCGTTGCGCGGCGGCGTTGACGCGGTTGCCGTTGCTGTCAGTGAGTTGCTGCAGGATGGAAAGATGAAAGGGAAGTTGTTGTTGATGATCACGATCGATATAATAGTTCGCGTGAGTGGGCGAGTCATTGCGTTGAATACGGGTAGATGGGGCATTGATCACGTACGGTACGGTGTAATAGTTGCTCGTGCACGAATCATAGTACGACTTGATTCCGGTAGATTCGAGACGTTGTTTCTCTCTTCTATTTGTCCACGTCCCACTTCATGGAGCGCAATGCACGTCACAAGGCACCATTTGCAAAACCTGTTGTGCACTTACCAACGCTCTGACCAAGGACTTGCTCGAATCTTCCGTGGACCGCTCCAACACAGCGTCGGGGAACAACTCGGAGGCCACGTTCACGGCCATGTGGACGTCCCGTGTATCGCCGGCTCCCATTTTGGGCAGCGGCGCGAATGCAGCAAGCGTGGCGTGTGGTGCCATGAATGCTGCTGTGCGTGTGGCGACGGCGACTCCGGAATTCATTGTGATCGTTTTTCTTTTGCGTTTGCGTTGTCGTTTGCTGGTTGCTGTCCGTTCGGGTGTGGTTGAGTTTGGTGGTGAATTGTGGACGTCAAGAGGGAGGCATCGATGATTGTGCTGACTCTTGTGTTGATGGTTGTGCTCACCTTTGTGATCATAGACGTGCTTTTCGATGGAAGTCAACAACGATGATCACGTGACGTTGATACGGTGTTGTCAGCGACAGCCATGCTACGTTCAGATTCCTGTTGTGCCTGTTCGATTTGGTTGTGTATTTTCGCGAATCTCTGTCCGAACGTGTGACGGTAGTTTTGCCTCTCTCTGGCGATTCTCCAGCAACCACCAGATTCCTGAAGAGATTCCTCTGTTGACACTTGTCCTGTCACCATCAACGTCGTTTGAGACACAAGTCATCGACGACGACGTTTGTTGCACTCTACGCACGACTGAGTTCAACGCGGTGACAACACGTTGACACTGACCAATCACGAATCAATCTTCAACTCCAGGATTCCTTTCTCATTCTTTGCGTCTGCAAGTCGGACGTGTGGCGAACCGTAACAGACGTTCATCGTTCCATGTCAGTCATCGCGCGACCAAGCGGCACGAGATGCGACCGCGAGAGAATGCAAAGAGATTCATCCTTTTGTGGAAAGCGTTGAATCTTTGCACCTCGCAACAGTGCTGACGCTGATTGCTGACACAATACTCGTGGAGGTCCCCGCGCGATTCTGTTGCCAACCTGGATGCTGTCAACCTTCCCTGTGCGCCAATGGAAGTTGTGCGAGGAAAGAGAGAGAGTATCTGCGTGGTTGATCACCATCGCAACGATTTCGCGCCATTTTCGGAACAATTGCAAACCTGGGACGTTGCTGTTCTTGTAGATCAAATGAGCACCTGCACAGAAGCAATGGCTGTGCCTCTTGCTGATCCAATTTACGCAATGCCTGTCTGCTTGGTATTATACTTCGTTGCTTGTGCGCAGCCACGACAGAGGCTGTGGCAAAGTCGTTCAATGGGGCTTCAAGTGGGGGTATCAGCGATGTTCCTTGATTGTTGTGCTTGAGAGAAGCTCCTGTCCATCAAGTGCTGGCACAGTGGAACATGTACTCCACATCATCTGCATTCATCTGAAATGAGGTGAGGCGAGGTCAGGCGAGACGAACTGGCGTGTTCTGCTCGTGTCGTCGTTGCCGTTGTTCTGGCTTGGAGTCGACGCAGAAAGAAAGGCAGTGGTGCACTTCTTCAGAGAATCTGAATAGTGCAACCAACCAATCCTGTCTTGTTGGTGTCTGCCTTCGTCTCATCTGCCATGATGTCGATCCTGATGACGAGCATGCACCGCAATTGTTTTCTTGCGTGGTTGTACGTCCGTTGAACATGATCCGATTATAGAAATCATGGTCAGACGAAGTCCATGAATCTTGCTCATTTGACGCCTCTTTTGGACGTTGTCGGGCAGCTGGGCCTTTTATGTCGCCATCGGTCCAGATGGAGCCGGTTTTGGTGCTGTCAATGTTTTGTGTCAACACGGCATGGACACAAGGGAGCTGTCTTTCGTATCCGTGTTCCTGCAACCGATGAAACCGCAACATGCGTGTATGTGTGTGTGTACAAGAGTGAAGGCTGGGAGTGTGTTGAGGGAGCTGTCGGATGCGACCAACAATTCTTGTCTTCGCGGAAGTGTCATGTTGCGAACGAAACATGACTCATTCGACTACATGACACACATCACCAAATCCAATCTTCGCAAAAAGCACCACCATCGTCATCATCGTCTGCTCCGCCATCTTCAACACACAACATCACACCTGACGCGGCATCCCCATCCACAGCTACAACCAATCCATTGCTCGACTCTCAAGAGAGATCTTCTTCCGATGCGATGATGTCCACAAGACGATTCCTGCTGCGCCACGCCGTGCCTGCCCTGCATCGCCAGGCGGCGCGTCCGCTATCCGCATGCGCAACGCTGCGATTGACGCACAGCCTCAACAGTTCACCACTTGTGCGTAAACAGGACAGCATCGCTGTGACTCGTATTGCTGCACCGCCGCGCCGCCACTTCTCCTTCGACAACGAAAGCCACTACCACACGATTGCAGACGCCACGTTGGAAGACCTGCAGGACGCCGTCGAGGAGGCGCTGGAGGATGCCGGCATTGCCGAATTCGAGATCACGTTGGCCAGCGGCGTCCTGACCATGGTGCTTCCGCCGCACGGCACGTGGGTCCTCAACAAGCAGACGCCGAATCAGCAACTGTGGTGGTCGTCGCCGTTGTCGGGGCCACGGCGGTACGAGCATGATTTCGAGCGGTCGCAGTGGGTCTTTACGCGCGGCGACGTCAACACGTTGCGCGATGATTTGGCGGCCGAGATGCAGACGATTTATGGCGTGCAGATCTTTTCGGAATGAACGATTGGATCAATGGATGAATGGTGGCTGGTTGTTGGAAGAGACGCGAAGAGAGGGGAAGTGGTGGCATGATACTCTTTCGGTTGGCTGGCGTGGGAAGATCTCCCTACTTCATCGCAATGCACATACACGTAGAATAACTGAACGCCATCACAAACCACAACGAGCATTGAATTGCATTACGACATGATATTTTTGCACACTTGCCGAACGCAAAAATGAGTAGAGTACTCAAATCCTACATCGTTCATTACGAAGCTAACAATGAATGCGATTGAGCGCAACTCGACTTCCGTCCACTGTCCATCATCCACCATCCAATCTGCGATACGATCTGCGATACAGTTCTTAGTTCGTCACCGTCTCTGGCTGATCGGGATAATCCTTCCACGGCTTCATGTTGTAGGCCGTTTTCCACTCATTCGGGATTTCCACAACCACTTCCTTGCCATCCGCATCCTTCACGGGCTTGCCACACAGCTTGTGCACGAACTGCTCGGCCTCGAGGATCTTCTCCTTGTAGCCATCCGCGACGCCCTCCAGATCGTCGGAATAATCGACGCCGTCCGTCAGGGGCAGACCCGGTGTGAAGCTCCACTTCAGCGCGACCTCCTTCAGATTGTCCTCGGTCGATTTGGTGGTGTCCCACTTCGAAATATTGCCCTCCAACGTGCCGTACCGATTCTTGGCAAATTGCACCATTCCGAAAGCCTTGATCATGTTGTAACACCAGATGATTTGGTTGTGCTCCACGCCGTACTTTGATACGTTGCTCTTGGGCACGCCCTTGTAACAATTGGCCAGCCACTCCTTGCCCAGCGCGTCTTCCTTGGCCTTGTTCATGCGCGCCGTGATGGTCTTGATGTTGGCCAGGAAGGCTTCCGGTTGCGTCTGTTTGATATAGGACGCCACGGCCGGCTGATCCAGATCCACGGCGCGGGCGGCTCCGCACACGAGCGTGTGGATGGCCGTGCCTTCCATCTGTTCGTGCTGCCACAGCCATCCGCAGCCGAAGGCCATGGGCTCCATCTCGGGCAACGCCAAGGCGCGCAGCTTGTTGCTGGGCTCGTAGACCTTGCCGCCCTTGTCGAACGCGCTGATGATGAAGATGCCCATGTCCCGCTCCTTGAGCAGGTGGAGGTTGTTGAGGTTGCCCTCGGATGGTCCAACACCGGTGGTCGTGTAGGAACCGAAGTAATGGTAATGAAAGTTGATGCAGTCGAAAGCATCCGTCTTGATGAACTTCCCGATCAGATCTTCCGGACCGTGCGTGCTGAATCCGATGTTGAGAATCTTGCCGGCCTTCTTGTACTCTTGGATGACGTCCATGCAACACTCCTTGCCGTCATCCTTGCCACTGCCGAACACCATCTCGTAATGCTCCGGCACGTTCAGTCCATGAAAGCTGAAGATCTCGACGCGGTCGACCTTGAGGTTGCGGAACGAAGTCTCCAACATCCCGCGGAATTCCTTGGCATCGGCCCTGGGTGGGACCTTCGTCTGCAGGATGAGATCGTCGCGCTTGCAGTATCCGGTGAGGAAGAGCTGCTTCAATGCCGCTCCTAGCTGCAGTTCGGAGCAGCCGTATCCGCGTGCCGTTTCAATGTGGTACATGCCCAACGAGATGGCGTGCTTCAAGATGGAAACAAGATTCTCCTGGCAGTCCGTGCCCACCTGATCCAGATTCTGGATCGACGGTCCCCACTTTTGCTGGAACCGCATGCATCCCAGCGACACGATGGGCATTTGGAGCTCGGTCTTGCCGTACCGAACTGTCGGAACCTATTGCCCGTGGTATTGACATGCATTGTACCATTGTGGTGAAGGTACAAACACGAGACGATGCCGAGTGAGAACCATTGCATGATGGTGTTTCGAATTGCTTTCAATTTCCACTCATGCACACGCAAGGACTACGCACACGGGCACATGTCAAGTAGGAACGCACCTTGACAACTCCGCTGCCCAACAAATCGCATTCGTTCTTGAGGACCGCCAGGCTCTTCTCCAGCTTGTCGTCATCATCCTTGGCCAGCTCCAGGAGGTTGCGCACGGCACGGCCGATCTTGACGAATCGATCATTGTTGGCAATCTTGATGTACTCTGGCGTCATGGCCTTGAACACGAAGTCCATGCCGATCTCGATGGCATTGTCGTTGTCGGCGACGGCGGCCTTGGCCAGAGCTGTCAACGATTGATCGGGCATCGTGTTGGTCGGATTGGATGTTGTCGTAGATGTCGCTGATGGTGCTGATGATGCCGATGCTGATGCTGCTACTGTTATGAAGATTGTGAACAGCAGAGGAAGTTGGAGGAGTAGAACAAGAGGTCGACACTTGTGCGAGCACAATCGAAGCATGAAGCAGCGAGATCTTCGTTGGGGATCCGTTTGGTACGAGTAGTAGTACGACTATTGTGTGTCTCTGCCGACCTGGATCTGTTGTGATGGTCATCCGCCTTCTTCTGTCTTTCCTGGAGGTTCCTCGCAACTCACGCATTGGTTCGATGGCATCATCGTTGTTGGTTGGATCGACTTGGAGTTGATGGATCAGGACTGAGCCATTCAAGAATGAGATACGGTGCTTCCAAGCAGATTCGGACGTTATTACCGGTTATTTGAGCGTTAGACTGGGCACTTGCAGCTGAATCGTACGCAGCAGAGTAGAGACCACATGAGAGGTAATTGGTTCGTGCCTTGAGCTCATAATCCGTTGTTTACTTCCAATTCCATGCCTTTTCCCAGTAGGAGAGTTTGGTTTATCACTGACTCGTCGCTCTTTCTGAGCAACAATAGAGGAACAGCCTGAAGAGGCTACGATAATACTGGAGCTGCGAAATCGCGTAGTATCCGCCATGGCCGGCACAGCCTGCGTAGTGCGGCGTCTCCTATGACAATCATGTGCTGATGTATATTGGTCAACATCAGAGGGACGTCAACTCAATGTGACGCATTTGCGCGATTGAGTGGCATCGATGGACGCATCGACCATGAGACCAACATGTGATTCCTTGAGTCAACCCGTCCGCTGTGACGGAACAGATCCTGGGTATATACAAAATTCCCGCTTCTCGACTTCACCAGATATGGAAGGAATGCGCAGTAGCACGGAGCTACTTGTGGGATTAGGGCATGACGAGTATTAGAGCAGACACGCCTCGTTCCAGCATATGATCTGCTATGTTCTGCTTGTTGGTCTGTTGTTTTCCATGCATCACGGAATGCATTCGCTTTGCTCACAATTTCCAAATCTCGCACGATTGAAACACGATTAAACACAAACACAGACACCAACAGCATCAAACAAGACGATATCGCAATATCCAAAGACATCCACGATGGCAGGAGCAGCAGCTGAAATCCAGAATTACTTTCGCAACGTACTGTTGTTTCCGGATGATACAATTGGTGAAGCGATCAAGGAGCAGGGAATATCTTCATTTGACGACCTGCTTTCATTCGACGACGACGATATACAGGCGTTGTGCGAACGCATTCGAAAAGGCAGTGGTTACATCGCAAATCCAGCATACGTACCCTCAAAGCCAGTTGCTGGGACACCAGTAATGATACGCAACCCAGGAGTGCCTCTTGGATGGGTATATGAGATGAGATTGCGAAAGCTTCGCTACATTCGCTTTCACTACAGCCGCATTCAACGAACATTCACATCATCAGGCGCTACATTATCCCGACTCAACACAGTTTGGAGCTTGTTCAAAGACGAGAAACGAATCAAAGACAGCGATCCACTTCCAACACCCGAGCTACTCACCAAGGTGGACTCAGTCAGAGAGACGCTGGAAGATATCCGCAATTACTTGGACAACACACTTGGGAGTCAAGACATTCCACTCGCATACGTTGTTCGACCAGAATCAGAGAAGCCAGAGGACAGAATTCCTGCTGTCACAACATCATTCGGAGAACCAACCATGTTGGACGAGCTGATTGACCGTGCACCCCATTCCGGTTCTACTTACAAAGCAGACAGAGCAGCAGTTTGGCAAGTCGTTCGAGCTGCAACACACGGTGGTCCTGCATGGAATTGGGTACAGGGATTCGAGAGATCGAAAGACGGACGAGCAGCTCATCAAGCGCTCGAGCAACACTATCGTGGAGACTCTTTTCAAGCACGCACGAAAGCATCGGCTGACAAAACGATTGCTGAGACATACTTCGACGGAAGAGCACGAAACTTCACGTTCGAGATGTACGCGCAGCGATTGAATGCAGCCTTTGAAGATCTTGCGCAAGGAGGTGAACCGCAGATGGAAGAAGCAAAAGTCAGACGCCTTATGCGAGGAATCAGAGACCAACGTCTGTTCCCAGCATGCGAAGTCGTACGAGCAACGAAAACGTACAAGACAAGCTTTCATCGAACGGTGAACTATCTCGCAGAGTCTCTCGATCAGCGCACTGACACAACAACAAGTCGACGTATTGCAGGAATGCAAGGCAATAACAGGAAGAACCGAGGCCGCTCAGGTGGTGGTGGAGGCCAAGGCCGGGGTGGCAGGGGCGGACGTGGTAAAGGCGGCGACAAAAGCAAACCACAATACAATGCCAACATGAACGTGACCGACAGATATTACGACCGTGATGAATGGGCAGTTATGTCTGCCGCGCAGCGTGCACGTGCCATTGCACTTCGGCAAGAACGAGATGCGAGAAGAGGAGTTGCATCACTTGATACGCAGGGACAGAGCAAACGTCAGCGAATAGATGGTCAGGACACGACGACTCCTGTTGCCTCGGGAAGTGCCTCTGCCGACCAGCGCAAGAGCGGCATCGGGGCATTCATGACACGTCGCAATCAACAAGGTCAATCCTGACATGAGGTGGGAGGGCGACGCCATGCAACGGCGATTAGCCAGTCCCTTCCATCCGAGACACCGAGAGCCGAATTGGACTCACACGCTGACACTTGTGCTTTTGGTCCTACTGCATACATTGTACATCGAACTACACAGACTGTCACAACATCGCCATTCTTGGACACATTGGGGGACGTCACCAACGTACCAATTGTCACAGCGGCGATTGCGTATGACGATCCTGTTTCGTACACCACTTACATCCTCTTCTTTCCTCAATCACTATATTTTGAAACCCTTCCTCATCCGCTATTGTGTCCGCATCAAATGCGCATGGCGGGTATCATCGTCAATGAGACACCTTTGGTCATGCTACCAGAGGAAAATCGTCATTCATACTCACATTCTATTCTTTCTTCATACCATGATTTGCATATCCCACTTCAGCTGAACGGAACGGTATCCTATTTTCATATTCGACAACCAACGCGAGATGAGATACAGTCCGACAGAGATTGTGTCCATGTATACATGACATCAGATGCATATTGGGATCCATCACAGCTGTTGTCAGGGGACGACGAAGCAGCGATACGTGCGAAGCTTCAGGCAGATCAACAGATGCATATTGAATCACCGATTATATACGAGCATGACAATCGAACAATACATTACACGTGTACCTCAAATCGAAAGGGGACGATAACGCCAGAACAGCTGGCAGCGAGATGGCGTATCGGAATCGAAGCAGCAAGACGAACACTTGATGTGACGACGCAATTGGCAGTCCGTGATTTCACTACGACGACAGGAACATGTCGACTCAACCCTTATGCGATGCAGCTCCGATACCGACGCCTCAACACACAAATGTACACCGACACGATGTTCGCGAAGACGAAGTCCATACGTGGGAACATCTGTGCAATGATATATTGTACACCATTTCATTGGGTCAGAGTGTACCCAATGGCGGCAAGGCGAGAGGCCGCGCAGACACTCGATGAGCTATTCAGAGACTACGGCATCCCACACACAATGATACCAGACAATGCACGAGAGCTAGTTGAGGGCAACTTCAAAAGCAAACTTCTCAAGGCTCAAGTATCAATCCGTCCCATGGAGGCGTATATTCACAACCAGAACAAAGCGGAGGCAACGATCCGAGAACTTCGACGTCAATATCGGCGACTCATGACATCAACGAACACACCTGCATACCTGTGGGACTATTGTTTTGAGTACTGTGCAGAGATTCGAAGCAACACAGCACTTCAGATATATGATCTACATGGCCAGACACCAACTACAATCCTGACTGGCGATACCACCGACATCTCACACATTTCAGAATTCGGGTGGTTCGACTTTGTGTGGTATATGAATCTCCAAGGAGCAAACATGAACACAAAACATCTTGGTCGCTACCTCGGTCCATCCAAGGCCGTGGGAGAAGCGATGTGCTCGTACATTCTCACATCTTCTGGCGCTGTTGTTTCTAAATCCTCAGTCATTCCTTTATCCGATGTCGACCTCAACAGTGAAGTAATGAAGCAGCAACAATCCGACTTCATGTCCAATCTACGAAACAAATGGAAAGATCGAATGGCAGGCATCAAGCCAGGGGACGACGGAGACGACGTCGACGACACAGCCGAAGACATTGCTTTCCTGGAGCAGACCACATCATTGGAACCTTTAATTGAGCAAGCCGACGCCGACGAAGATGCGTACGATCGATACTTGTCCGCTCGAGTCAAGCTGCCTGCAGGTGATGACATCCAATTTGGTACTGTGAAGCGCCGAAAGCGCGATGCGAGCGGGAAGCTGATTGGTCACTCACATTCAAATCCACTTCTTGACACGTCCATGTATGAGGTTGAGTTTGTCGACGGGCACAGCGAAGTATTCAATGCGAATCAGATCGCGGAAAATATCTACGCGCGAACAGATGACGACGGATACACAACACTCTTGATGGACGACATCATAGATCACAAGAGGCTTCCAACCGCAGCAACCGCTGATGACAAGACGACCACGAAGACGACAAAGGGATGGAAGCTGTGTGTGTTATGGAAAGACGGATCTACATCATGGATTCACTTACGCGATGCCAAGGAAGCTGATCCGGTGAAGACAGCCGAGTATGCAACCAACAACCAACTCACCAATGAGCCCGCTTTTCGATGGTGGGTTCCATACACAATGAAGCGGCGCAACCGCATCCTGATGGCCAACCGCAAACGATACTTCCGACGCAACGAAAAATATGGTCTCGAACTACCAAAGAGCGTCGAACGAGCTCTTGCTATCGACGAGGAAACAGGAACCGACTTCTGGCGCAAAGCATTGGAGAAGGAGATGAAAAACGTTTGACCAGCGTTCGACATCAAGACAGAAGACACGAAGCCACCAGTCGGGTACACCTACATTGCATGTCACATGATCTTCGATATCAAAGTCGACCTCACTCGAAAGGCGCGACTTGTGGCAGGCGGTCACATGACTGAAGCACCATCCAGCATAACGTATGCCAGTGTGGTGACACGCGAAAGCGTGCGAATCGCATTCCTCTTGGCGGCGCTGAACGACCTCGATGTGCTTGCGGCAGATGTGATGAATGCATACCTCAACGCGCCATGCCGCGAACGTGTCTACACAACATGTGGACCTGAGTTCGGGGCAGACGCAGGAAAGGTGGCAATAATCTGTCGCGCACTCTATGGGCTCAAATCAAGCGGCGCTGCCTGGAGGGCGCACCTTGCAGAGACACTGCAGAACTCACTCGGATTCACCTCGTGTCGTGCAGACAGCGATGTTTGGATGAAGCCAACGGTGACGAGCGATGGGTCTGAATATTACGAGTACATCCTCGTGTACACTGATGACATTCTGGCGATCTCCAAAGATCCCAGCGCGATACTCTCACACATTGGTTCTTACTTCTTTCTTAAACCCGCCTCGATTGGTCCACCAACAACATACCTCGGCTCTACAATCGCTCCGTTCCATCTCACAGCAGAACCGGAGCGGCCAAAGTGGAGCATGGGATCCCAGCGATACGTCCGAGAGGTCACGAAGATGGCACAGAAATGGCTTGAGGCCCGTGGCGGTAAATTCCGTACCAGCGCGAAAAGCGTCATACCAAACGGTTACCGTCCAGAGCTTGACGCCACCGCCCTTTGTGATCCAGAGGAGATGAACTATTATCAACAGCTGATTGGGATCCTGAGGTGGATCGTCGAGTTGGGACGGATTGACATATGCTGCGAGACAAGCATGATGTCTTCATACTGTGCTGCCCCCAGAACAGGGCATTTGCGTGTGCTTTTTCATATGTTTGCCTATCTCAACTCACATGACCGATCACGTTTGGTGTTCGACGATGCATACGTCAAGAAGAACACCATTCCAACACCAGATTGGGCATCCTTCTATCCCGATGCACACGAAATGATACCACATGATATGCCAAAACCGAGAGGCAAAGAAGTCCAGATGACGTGTTTTGTTGATGCAGATCATGCAGGAGATCAATACACACGACGATCTCGAACAGGTGTTTTACTTTTCTTGAATTCCTCACCCATCTTATGGTACAGCAAGAAGCAAAATGGAATCGAAACATCGACATTCGGTTCAGAATTCACAGCACTCAAGGTCGCCATGGAGATTGTGATTGGCATGAGATACAAGCTTCGAATGATGGGTGTGCCATTGGAGGGACCGGCAGACATCCGAGTTGACAATCAGAGTGTCGTCTACAATACATCCGCACCCGAATCACAGCTGAGAAAGAAAGCCAACGCAATTGCATATCACTTTGTCCGAGAGAATGTGGCGGCAGGAGTGGCAGTCATCCAATATGAACCATCGGAGACCAACCTGGCTGATATGTTGACCAAGCCACAATCAGGTCCAAGACGACGAGAGCAATCACAACACATTCTATTTTGAGTTGTGAGACTGCGCGACAGTACCCATCGGATGGTCGGCTGGGGAGTAACTCTTCAGTGGATGGGATGAGCGCCCTGTGGTGTCCATTCATGAGGACATGCAGCAGGTACATACCGTACGAATGCATATTGACGAGAGCACCAAAGAGATGAGACGATCTGACGAGCAGCAGAGCCACCGCATATCGAGGGGACCAAGCAGATTCGGACGTTATTACCGGTTATTTGAGCGTTAGACTGGGCACTTGCAGCTGAATCGTACGCAGCAGAGTAGAGACCACATGAGAGGTAATTGGTTCGTGCCTTGAGCTCATAATCCGTTGTTTACTTCCAATTCCATGCCTTTTCCCAGTAGGAGAGTTTGCTTCGACCCATACGACTAAAACAGCGGTTTCGTTCTTGCAATCGAGACCGACCAGAAATCTTCGCGTTGACCTGTCACGAACAGATGTTGTTGGCGAAACACGGTCGGTGTGGCGAAGGAGGGAGCAGGCGAATTTTGGAGGGTGACGTGAGAGAAACCCGGTTCTTCACCTCTTCCTTCCTCTTGTGGGCGGGTTGATGTCTCCATCGAAGAGGGTGGTGGCAACTCTGACCAATCCAAGTACCATCGTTGGGGAAGTCACAAAGTTCAACAACACCAACCAGACAAGTCGCTCTCAGCTCGGCTTCATTCTGCGGCTGAGCTGAGCCTTGCTCATCATTGTGGACTGGCTACGAGCGTCATACACGTACTCTGTGTTGACGGTGATCACCCAATCAACCCAACCACAAATCAAACACAGAAAAAGCACAATCCGAGGGATGAAACGACAGAGACAAGAGCACATCAGCCAACCCCCCATCGGACAGCAACGAAGCGCCAACAAGCCACAGCCGCGTGCGACACGATCGCAAGCAATCGCACGCAATGGTGTCGGCATCCTGTCGCCATCGTCGTCTTCTTCATTGTCGTCATCTTCCCCAGCCATGCACAACACCGAGGACAGATGCGGCAGCCTCTGCAGCAGCGCTGGATATGCGCCGTGCATCGGGGGTGGAGGCAACTCACCTGCAGCACGACCCCAGCATGAAACGCGGTGCTTCATGTTCCCATCACCTGGATCCGCTTTGCAAATGTTACATGCGAACACAAACCGCAGCCTCAGCGTGCCCTATTCGGCTGCTTCGTCGTCCGCACAACAGCAGGCAACAAACAATCGCAAAAATGGACGCGGTGCAACCACGAATCTGACCGAGGCCGAGATCAAAATCTGCGAACAGCTGAAGTCATTGACGTTGAAGGAACGCGACATCATCTACGAGGAGGTGCATGGTGTCGGCCGCATCATCGATGAACGGCCTGCATTCATTGAGCACAAACTGAAAGAGCTGCAATCCGCATTGGAAAGCATCAAGGATAGGGGTGCATACAACAAGGCCTTGTTCTTGTCGCAATCCTACGTCATGCATCCGCAACTCTTGATTTGGTTCCTGCGGACGGATCTCTTCGATGCCGAACTGGCGGCGAAGCGCATCGTGCGCCACTTTGAATTCAAGTTGAATCTATTCGGATTGGGATGCTTGGCACGCCCCGTGCGATGGACGGATCTGCACGACGTCGATCGCAGGATGCTGTCGTCAGGATGCTTCCAGATGTTCCCCGACTGCACGGACAGCACAGGCCGATGCCTCAACGTCAATATCTACAAGTACCGCAAAAATCTGATTCCCAACGACCAATGCTTGGCGCGCTGCTTCTGGTACACAGTCATGTCCTGCGTGCAGCGCATCGACGACGACGCGCACCGCAAGGGATCCGTGGCGATCGTCTATCCCATCGACACGCCGCGTGACGACGCCCAGACGGAGCTGGCGCGAGAATCGAGGAACATTGTCATAGACGTCATCCCCATGCGCATCACGGCCGCGCACTTCGCCTTCGACGACGGCCTCATGAAGAGCATGTTCTCGCTGCTCATCTTGGCCGCGCCCAAGGAGGTCTACTCGCGCACCAAGATCCACTTCGGTTCGCACGTTGAATGTCAGTACAGCATGTCGTCGTTTGGCATCCAGGCCGACACATTTCGTTGGATCGCAACGGCTGTTTGAAAGAGAAGCTGTTTCGGAAACGTCTCGAGATGCTGTGGACGTACGAGCAGGAACAGCACGATCGAGAGGAGGAAGTGCGACACAAGGCTCGCGAGGATCCTGATGCACCGCAGATCACCGTTCCGCGGCAGCAAGATATTTTGCTGGGTCGCAGCCACGTGCGACAGGCGTTTCCTGGCAACGAGGCCTTCACCAAGCTGCTCGAGCAGCACGTATCGGCGTATGCCGCCGTGGCGGTGTCGGACCGTTCCGAAAAGACGATGGTGTCACAGACCCTGCTGGCCACGGTGCACTCCCTGGGAGCGAGGTTCCTGAATCGCACCGAGGACGGGCATTGGGTCGAGGTCTCGGATAAGATCGCCATGGGATTCCGCAACATGGCGCGGCGATCGAACATTGTGGTTGCCAACAGCGGCATGGCTTGAACGATGGAGCAAGGGCACAGGTCGGGGGAGAAAAGTTGGGATATGGTACATAATACAACAGTAGAAATGGGGTTTGATGCTTTTGCACCTATCAAACAGATGGATCGAGCACCCTCTCTTCCTCTGAACTCGTATTGTGCTGGAATGGTACGATCTACGCGTATCCTCGTGGATGTCTGTCAGCTTATGGCATGTTTGGCTGTGTCTCGACGAGGTATGTGTTGTCGCTGTTTGGCTGTTTGTTGTTGACGTGGCTGTCTGGCGAAACCCGATTGCACAAAGGTATCTTTGTGACACTTGTGGCGTGTTGGTCACGAATAGCAGGACGATCCAGGACTCGTTGGCGCCACCATCATTATTCGCGTCCAGGATGGCGGAACTCTCCAGGACTTGGCGGACAGAGCTTTTTCTGCTATTATAATACCCAGTTGTGGAGTGCCCACTCCAAGGGAGATTGATGTGACATCCACACAGGTATTGAACCCAGCCAATCCGTGTTTCTACGATCTGCTGTGCATCATCGCAATACCTGGCATGGGGATGCCATCCATTGATGCAGCGGGGACGTTGGGTGTAGATGCCTTTTCCAATCCGGAGGTTTGGAAAGGAGAGAGAAGATTTCCTTTCAGATCCTGTATCATAACATCAACAAGGTGCAGCGGTGCAGGTGACAGCGCCGAAAGAGATTGAGCGTCGAGGGAGCGACCATGTTGCAGGTGTGAGCGGTGGAGCGCAACAGAACGAGCAAACCCTATTGCTGGCATAAATCCAAAGATTCGGGAAGTCGTGGCGGTGAGTACGGATTGGTGTTTGCCTCGTTCAAGTTACAGCTAGATCGCAACGATCTCGTGATCTGGATTGCAAGCCTTCGATACGAACAGACATGCATTTGATGGGGACGATAGCGACTGTGAAGACAATGGGACGATGGATGCGCCGAGCTGTGCTGCGAACATGATTTACTCTGCATCCTTTTGTCTCACTTCAACTGATCCCATCGAACCACCCTCTTCCGCGCCTTGGCTTGCTTTCTATCACATCACATCGCATCCATGCACCAATAGAGTATCATCTGGAGCTTGCCAAGGGAAAGGAAAAGAAACTGTTGAGAACATTTCAATCAATCAAACAACGGGAGACCGGACCAGAGCAAAGCCACACAGCGACAAACCACGTCTCCTTTCCAGATCCCTCCCATTTCCATGGATGCGAATGCGGCTCGCACTACGGCATTGGTTTCGTTGGCTGCGATCGTCACCTGTTTTCTGCTTGCGAAACCAGGATCTCGAGGCAACAAAACTGATCCAAATGACAAGCGGAAGCGTTTAGTGGTCGTTTCAGGTTGCGACCGAGGCTTGGGACGACTACTCGTCGAGCAACTCAGCAGCAACCCAAGGTACATCATCCTTGCTCTAACTTTGAAGGAAGAGAATGTCACGGCACTCAATAAGTTGGTTCGGGACCGTCTCCTTGCCATGAAGTGCGATGTGACATCGGACTGCGACATTGCCAACATGGAGAAGAAGGTGGCGGACATGGTTGCAGATCCAGACATCGTTCTCCACACCATTGTGAACAATGCGGGAGTCGCCAATCCTGGTGACTTCATTTGGTTTCGCGACATCTCGTCGTTTGAGTGGACCATGAACGTCAACTTCTTGGGCAGCCTTCGTTTGACGAAGGCTCTGCTACCGCACATGATCAAGACATCCATGTTGATGGCAGAAGGCGCCCGCATCCTCAACCTCAGCTCGGTTTGCGGCAAGGTATCAACGGGAGGTAACTCGGCATACAGCGCAAGCAAGGCCGCCATGGAGGCGTGGAGTGACTCTCTCCGGCTGGAAGTGAGCAGGTTCAACATCCGCGTGGTGAAGCTTCGTCCTGGCACCATCAAGACGGACATGCCGCTCGAGTTCGTGCGGAGCATGAAATCGAACCTCACGAACGCGCCGGATGACGTGCGGGCCATGTTCGATCTAAAGCGAGCCGAGAAATGGTGGCAGGCAATGCTGGATCATTCGGACCCCAACAAGTCGGGAGGTGCCTTCCCAGCCACCGTCGCCGTCGACACTCTGGAGAGATTCATTGAGGCTGACATCAGTGAATTGCCAACAGCAGAATGGGTAGGTGGTGACGCCAAGACCGTAATCCGTGTGTTGAGCTGGCTGCCTGACTTCGTGACGGACAGGCTCTTCATGGGCGAACCGTTCTACGTCCCACCGACCCATCCGGATGATCCAAAATCTGTCAGCACATGAGAAGCAACGACGACGACGACGACTGTGCTTGTCTCTCCGCAACTCTCGTTGAGCAAGCTGACAACAATGCCAACATTGGCGCATGCTTAGCGCGGGAATAGTGTCGTGGACGGATATAGTGACAATGAAGACCACAGAGACCGACACGCAGGAGCGCTGGCAATGCAACAGGACCGTCCGGTACTTGGATTAGTCGTGGATAAATAAGACGGTTTCATTTGACTCATTAGACTCGTACTACATCATTTTCGTGGGTTCGCGTTTCAATCCTTCCAAAACATGCTTGGAGACTAAATATAACGGTTGTATCAATTTAGTAACGGTTAGAGAGCAGGACAGGCCAGCCAACACGGAACACTTGAGTGTCTTCCTGTCACCGTTCTGAATCAGACTGCTCATTCTGAATTCAGAATCAGAACTTCTGAAGTTCTGAATCAGAACTTCTGAAGTTCTGAATCCGTTCTGACTCCGTTCTGAATCCATTCTGAAAGTCTGAATGCTGTCGCGGATGCAAGTCAAGTTCTGCACAAGATTGTCGTTATTTGAAACATGGCGCATAACATCTACTAACGCCTTCCTAACATGACAACTTGGTAACACAACAGCTGCTTCTTCGTTGTTTGCTTCCAAGCACCCACACGCAAATAATCGATAGCTACTCCATTGTCTCTGTTTCTGTTGCTGCATGCTTGCAACTCTTCACTCATCAGGTTGCAAGTACGTATTCTTCGATTTTCGATGGCTGACAAGATAACATTCCACCAAAGAACAGAATACTGAGTAGAGTAACATGTTAGCCTTCGTCATCACATCGGCTACGACATCTTTTTTGGTGCCAACATGCTTCGGCTCGTGGTCATGTTGTTGATGTCGCAGCGAAGCCCCCGCGACGATCACTGGGGGAGACACTCTCGATTCAGAATCAGAATGGAAAAAGTCAGAAGTTCTGAAGTTCTGACTCCGTTCTGAATCGGTTCTGAAAGTCTGAATCCGTTCTGAATCGGAGTCTGATTCTGAATCATTCTGAAACACGCCAGCCATGCTATCTAACATGGAATAAGACCGACATGCGTAACGTCAATATAACGTCCATTATTATTCAAATTGTTACTTGAAGACAGAACAGGGTTACGCGGGACTCAATTCGAAACGTCATGAAGTTCGATTGGCGGTCTGTCCTTCGGTTTTATCCATGACTAATCCAAGTACCGGACGGTCCAGAGCGACTTCTGTCCTCATCGTCAATTGGAAGTTACGGTAATAATTATATTTAAGAACTATTTTGGAATCCAGAATTGATGCGTTTGGATCCTCTTCGCAACTTCAAGGAACAGCACAATCGTGATGGCAGCCGTCGATGGCGTGGACAGTCGGAGAGGTTGGACCGTCTCTGTGTTCCACAACTTCTGCGAATCGCGCAAAGATCCAGGCAGGTTGGTTGCGGCGATGTTCTGTTCCTTCCCATGACAGAAGTGATAATGCCCCGTCCTTGCCAATCCTGCACAAAGAGCAGCTCATACTCCAGCATCGCTGTTGTCTTGTCGTGTTGGGAAAGGGGTGATCGATAAATGCCATCAGACTGCGCGCAGTTCAACCAGACAGAGGAGCCTTTTGCGTTCTGTCCGTGACTTCAACAACAGCGACGTGTCACATCAGCACGATGTGCACATGGTTCCATTGGACGTCGTCTGCCTTCACTCTGTGCAGCATGTGGCATGTCCTCGCACGCGTAATGTAGTCTGGAAGGCATGGATGTTTGGATGTCAGAGCCCCAACGATCGTTGTGCAGCGAGGACCAGGAGGGAAACAGCATCCTCGCAGAAATTGCTTTTCCTCGCCTCACAAATCACCAGATCGGCGACACTCAAGGTGTGAGAAGAAGGAGCACACGAACAAGGACACGCACCAACGACCATGCTTCTTTCCCGTATCTCTTCCACCTCCATCAAGGCCGACACGACTAGCATCGCCGCAGGGGCTTCGGTGGCTGCTATTGCCGCTTACCTTCTCCTCAGGAAGGCAAGATCTGGGAAGACCAAGGCCGATCCAAATGACGAACGCAAACGATTGGTCGTCGTTTCAGGATGCGACCGTGGCTTCGGACGGGTGCTGGTGGAGAAGCTGAGTCAGAACCCAAGGTATATGGTCCTGGCGCTCACATTGAAGGAGGAGAGCGCGACTATGCTGAATAAGCTGGCGCCCGAGAGCCTCGTCGCGATGAAGTGTGATGTGACGTCCGATGTTGACATTGCCAGGATGGAAAAGAAAGCAGCAACCATGGTGGTCGACCCGAATATCGTGTTGCACACAATCGTGAACAATGCGGGCATCCTGGATCCTGGTGATTTCGTTTGGTTCCGTGATATCTCCTCCTACAAGAAGACCATGGACGTGAATTTCTTTGGCTGCCTTCGCGTGACGAAGGCCTTGCTGCCACTCATGATCAATACATCCATGTCCCTGCCGGAGGGTGCACGCATCCTCAATCTCAGCTCGATCATTGGCAAACTTTCCTGGGGAAACATGTCGACGTATAGTGCGAGCAAGTATGCAGTGGAGGCATGGAGCGACTCGCTTCGGATGGAGCTCAGCACTTTGAATATTTGCGTCGTGAAGATCCGCCCAAGCGCCATCAAGACTGATATGATGCGTGAGTACTTCGACAGGATAGATTTCAATCTGGAGAATGCGCCGAAGGACGTGAAGGCCATGTACGATGCCGAGAAAGTGAGAGAATGGAAGAATACAAATCTGGCCGAGCATGAGTCCAGAGATATGACTGGCAACCAGTCAGCAGGCATCGTGGTCGGTACCCTCGCAAAGTTCATCGAGACCGACATCGAGAAGTTGCCGGCGTCAAAGTGGGTTGGCGCTGGCGCCAACACCGTCTTCCGATTGATCAGCTGGTTGCCGGAATCCTCCAAAGACAAGATCTTCATGCGAACGCCGTTTTACGTCCCACCAATCCATCCAAAGCAAACTTAGAAGAACGACAGACAACGCTCGGTCATCACCGAACATGGACTCGCTCACAGAGCTAGGTGTGCAGTCGAGGCGCGGCCGGACTGCTCTCACCTGATCAATCGTATAATACATGATACACGAAGAGGGATTGCCACCGATGTGAACGAGTATGCAACGACCACCTATCGGGGGGCGGATGGCATGATGAGCTTATGATCCCGTCATCATCTACATTGTCGTCATCTACACTGTCGTCATCATCATGATTACAACCACGCCGTGAGTCATCAGCAGAAGAATGAAGATTCTCTCAATCCTATTATACTCCTTTGTGCAGCATTCATGCCTTCCGGTTCCGTCACTGCTGATCATGCCGCTGATCATGTTGAGCAACAGCGGCAATCACTGTTGGGTCCATGACGCATCGACAAAAGTTGACCCCACTCTTCCAACTGCACACACCTACCAGTGCCTGTAGACATGCGGCAAGCTCCCAGATGCGACACCAAAATCGACGAGGGAAACCTCACCACAACCTCTCCGAGGAGTTCCCAAGGTTGATGCTGCGTGGCATTTGTGAAGGCACCAATGGACCCGCCACATCCTCTCTCCCCGTACACCATACACGTCAACCAATAGTACCAGCGCATTAAAACTAATTGGAGTAAGACTGCGTACTGTCCCACGATATGAATTGTCCTCTGTCGATCGTCGATACTCTTCTCTCTCTCTCTCTCTCTCTCTCTCTCTCTGCCAACAGTCAAGCTGAAGCACCATTGTATTGATAAGTACCACCAGTCTACGATCACTTCTGCCACACTCGCAGAAGTGCCTTGGTTTCATCAAGGCGATGCCGCTTCTTGTGCCGTGGTTTATCGTGGGAAATGAGATCTTCTTTTGGTGCGGCAAGCTGATTCGCTCTCTTGTCATCCTACGCCTGTTTCAACGTCTCACTGCCCTGCAGCAGAATGTTGAAAGTCTCGCTCATGGGATCCATTGTGCCCATTAGACCAATTGCATACATTGTACACCGACGTTTGCTTGTTCTCATCAGCATCTCCCCAAACAGGGCCAGTGGCCGCGACCATGTTGGAAGGGAACCCAGCACTGCTCTCACCTTGTTGCGATGATTTCGCCGCAAGCTATGTTCAACAAGCGCATTGTACGAATGGGCATGTTCGCCAGGCGGGCGTGGATCAATGTCGAGATAGGTGAGTTGGGTAGTCTGCTCCAAGGCTTGCTGAAGTGCTTCCATTTGTGCCGAGGAGATCTCGGGCGGAACCTCAGACAAGTCGGGATGCAAGAAGTCCCAGTATGTGAGAGATGACAAGCTCTTGTTTCCCAGAAGCGATATCAATGCATCGAGCCTTGTATCCAGCTCTTGTCGCGATAACTCAAACCAATGATTGGAAACTTTGAGCTTCTTCAGGTGTGACGCATCCGAAAGGAGTTTGATGATCTGGTCGATTTCTTCTTGTGAGTAGGTTCGTTGTCCGTTGTAGTCACCATGAAAAGTGATGTCGAGCTTGTTGATGCGCTTGTTTGACTGGAATAGCTTTGCCAAGCTATCGCGAGTGATATGGGTGATTTTAAAGGATACTTCGGTGACGCTGCAATTGTTTGGAGACAGCCATCTGCACAAATCAGCGCCTCCATTGGCGAGCTTACAGGAAGTAAACGCAACCCACTTCGAGTTTTGTGAGATGTTGAACATGAGTTTGTCGCAATCAACAAGATCACATGAGTACAACTTCACACGATGTGTCACAAGAGGGATATCGTGGAGCTGCTTCATCTTCATGAAGGATTGAGTCAAGTAGATGCCTTCGTCGGATGAAGATTCAAATGGGTGTTTGGCAGCCAATCGAAGTACGAAGCGAATCACTTGCTTGTCTTCTTCTCCGAATTGGTCATTGCTGCCGAAGTTCAGATGTAGGGATCCAATATACATCCGCCCTCGGCCCCTGCGAAACGAACCACTCAGTAGAACACGAGGTGATAAAGCAACGTGATCGTGCCGCCGCTGCATCAATTTCAAGTCATCAAAAGTGAATCCTGCTTCGACGGCCATGTCCCAGTGTTCCATCCGCTTGGGTGTGACACTGTAGCAGTGGATCTGCTGTCTTGGATGACTCTGCACATTGAACATGGTCTTCGGTGGCAGCTCATTTCGATGGAGTTGTTTCCAGAAAGTCTTGAAGTCTGGATCATGATCGCTGCTGGTATTGGTGTTGGTGACAACATCCATGTTCCGGTTCATCCTTTTCTTGTTGTCGCTGTCGTTGCTGTCGTTGCTGTTGTCCGTGCTGCTGGTGATTGTTGTTATTGGTGGTACAATCGTACGAGTAGTGCTGGTAGAGTGTGTCGTCCCAAATCAGTTGCGCTTGGATGGCGATTGTGAGCTCATCTGCTCAAGTTTGCTGTCTTCCATTTCATGATCCTGTGCATTCATCATGAAGCAACGTGTCGTCAGTCAACATGCCTGCATGGACTTGCGCAGTTCCACCACAGTGTATGACATCCTGTGCGATGGTATGATATGGTATGGTACGACCGTGGACAGGCACATCACGATCCGAAGCTGGCTCGCTCGCTCACATGATACGACCTTCGATGGTGCCCAACTTGGCCACGCTGTGCAGTTGTCCCTCTTCATGTGATACCATAGTTTGTAATATGAGTACATCCCTCTGTGATGGTCTTGGGGGAGTCAACCGTGATACTACTCCGATCGATACAGTTCTTCGGCAGTTGGATGTCATCGAACGACCGCAATGGGTGGATCCGCAATGTGACGAATTCTCCACGATGCGAAGAATCCACCACGATGTGACAGATCCACAACGATGACTTCTTTGGTGGACATCGGAGGCGTTTCTCACGTTTTGTCGAGAGGGTGATGGCGATGACGATGGTGACACCATTCGCGTTTCAATCGACAACAAACGTATCCAGGACTCATCTCGCCTCGCTCAATCATTGCGAACTCTGTGATGATGACGATGACGATGGTGGTGGTGGTGCTGCAGACATCTCTGCAGAATACTGAGACAGATCGTCACAACCGCAACGCTCACATGATGATCACTGTCACCATCAAGTGTCCATCCACAGAACATACCAATACTCTCCCTCTCTGCTTCTTGAGAGACTTCGAACGATGCCGGCTGGTTGACTTGATTCCTCATTCATTGATCGCCCAACCACAGAGACAGCCACAACCAGAAGAATCACAGCAATGGCAGCAATGGCATCGTTGATGCATCAAAAGAGGATGATTGGTGCCATCTGCATCGCGTGCATGGTGGTGGCAACGGACTCACTGTCATCATCATCCCCGTCATCCTCACTCCAACGCAGCAGCAGCATCAGTCGCAACGGGAATGAGAATCACCAACCAAGGCGGAAGATCGCAGTCATCGGTGGTGGCATCGCCGGTCTCTCCTTGGCGCATGCTTTCGAGAACAACAGCAATAACGACACCAACGACAACAACGTCGCTTGGAAGGCATGATCCGAGGCCGAGCGTATCCAGCAACAGATGTGACAGCAGATCGACGATGCCAAGATCCCCATGCACACCACAAGGCCTATCATCGACAGTGCCGATCGTTTCTTCGAGTTGGAGATCTACTTCCACAAGCCCTTTGCGTGATGGACCAAGGCGATGGTGGCCACCAACACAAATCGCAACCGCAACCGCAATGGAAGCACCAGCGCAGAAAAGGTCGCCGTCCTGACTGTCTGCGGTGATGAGGCGCACGCCATGCCTCTGTTCCTTGGACAGGGCACCAATCAGGCCATCCAAGACGCCTACTGCCTGGCCAACGCCATTCAGCAGCATACCATGCAGCATGGTGAACAAGCCAATGGTGGCAACAGCCTCAAAGACATCCTGCAGATAGAATACAAGGACAAGCGATGGCCTACCACCACGAGCATCATGGACATCACAGGTGTCACGGCCAAGGCTGGATTACTGGGGTGCCTGGAGGCCTCGTTGGGACCGTTGGCCAAGTTCTGGGGTGTGTCCTTCTTCATGATGGACAAGACAGGCGTTGCGAAGAAGACCGTTCTGGATGCTGCTGTTCTAAGAATATGAGAATGTGCGGAGCGGTGTGAAATCGCGATGTGATGCAGATAGGTTCTGTGGACAGCTTTCGCTTGCTGTTGATGGACCAGCCATACTCATACAATCTAGACATTCCCTTCTACTCGCCAATTACCGCACGCAATTACAATCACCCAACCATCTCCCTTGTTCCATCTCACTCGTACAACAACACACTCACATGGACCAGAGTATCAATCCCGTCTCCATGCGCTGTTCTAATTACTCGACGACCAGAGTTGTCGAAGGCCATCCAGGATCGCATCAATCATGTATGTACCGTTCTTTTCACAATGCGGGCAGAAGCACCATCAACTTGGACGAGCTGACCCGCTCTTTTGTCATCCCACGCCTGTTTCAACATGTCACTGCCCTGCAACAGGAGATGGAAAGTCTCGCTCCTGCGATTCATTCTACCCATTGCATTCATTCTACCCCGACGTTTTCTTGTTCTCGTCAGCATCTCCCCAAACAGGGCCAGTGGTCGCGACCATGTCGGAAGGGAACCCAGCACGGCTCTCACCTTGTTGCGATGATTTCGCCAGAAGATACGTTTAACAAGTGCATTGTACCAATGGGCATGTTTGTCAGGCAGGCGTGGATAAATGTCGAGATAGGTGAGTTGGGTAGTCTCCTCCAAGGCTTGCTGAAGTGCTTCCATTTGTGCCGAGAGGATCTTGGGCGGAATCTCGAACATGCTGGGCTTCCCACCGATCTCGTATGTGAGAGATGACAAGTTCTTGTTCCCCAGAAGCGATATCAAAGGGTCGAATATCATCATCTGCTCTTGTCGCGATGACCCTTCCCAAATACCGAAAACCCAAAGCTCCTTCGGGTGCGATGCATTTGAAAGAAGTTGGATGATCTGATCGATTTCTTGTTGTGAGGAGAATTGTTGGTCGCTGTGGACCCGACAGAAACTGATGTTGAGCTTGTTGATGCGCTTGTTTGACTGGAGTAGCTTTGCCAAGCTATCACAAGTGATACGGGTGCATAAAAATGATACTTCGGTGACTCTGCAATTGTTTGGAGACAGCCATCTGCACAAATCAGCGCCCCCATCGGCGAGCTTACAGTTTCGAAACTCAACGTATTTCGAGTTCTGGGAGATGTTGAACATGAGCTTGTCGCAATCAACAAGATCACACGAATCCAACTCCACATATTGTGTCACAAGAGGGATATCGTGGAGTTGCTTCATCTTCACGAAGGATTGAGTCAAGCGGATGCCTTCGTCAGATGAAGATTTGGATGGGTGTTCGGTAGCCAATCGAAGTACGAAGCGAATCACTTGCTTGTCTTCTTCTCCGAATTGTTCAATGGTGCCGAATTCCAGATGTAGGGATCCAATATACATCCGCCCTCGGCCCCTGCGAAACGAACCGCTCAGTAGAACACGAGGTGATAAAGCAACGTGATCGTGCCGCCGCTGCATCGATTTCAAGTCATCAAAAGTGAATCCTGCTTCCATGGCCATGTCCCAGTGTTCCATCCGCTTGGGTGTGACACTGTAGCAGTGGATCTGCTGTCTTGGATGACTCTGCACATTGAACATGGTCTTCGGTGACAGCTCTTTGCCATGGAGCTGTTTCCAGAAAGTCTTGAAGTCTGGATCATGGTAGCTGTTGGTGTTGGTGTTGGCATCACCATACATGGTGCGGCTCATCCTTTTCTTGTCGTCGTTGTCGTTGCTGATTGTTGTTGGTGGTACAATCGTACGAGTAGAGCAGGCAGAGTATGTGGTCCCAAATCAGTTGCGCTTGGATGGCGATTATGAGCTCATCTGCTCAAGTTTGCTGTCTTCCATTTCATGATCCTGTGCATTCATCACGAAGCAACGTGCCGTCAGCCAACATGCCTTCATGGACTTGCGCAGTTTCACCATGGCGTATGGTGTGGTGTGATATGGTATGGTATGGTTCGGTGTGGTATGGCATGGTACGATCGTGGACAGCCACATCACGATCCGAAGATCGTTCGCTCGCTCGCACGATACGACCTTCGATGGTGCCCAACTTGGCCACGCTGTGCAGTTGTCCCTCTTCATGTGATACCATAGTTTGTAATATGAGTACATCCTTCTGTGATGATCTTGGGGGAGTCAGCCGCGATACCACTCCGATCGATACAGTTCTTCGGCAGTTGGATGTCATCGAACGACCGCAATGGGCGGATCCGCAATGTGACGAATCCTCCACGATGATTTCTTCGGTGGACATCAGAGGTGATTCTCGTGTTTTGTTGGGAGGATGATGGCGATGATGACACCACTCGTGTTTCAATCGACAACCAACGTATCCAGGACTCATCTCGCCTCACTCAATCATTGCGAACTCTGTGATGATGACGATGACGATGGTGGTGGTGGTGCTGCAGACATCGCTGCAGAATACTGATGCAGATCGTCACAACCGCAACGCTCAGATGATGATCACCGTTGCCATCAAGTGTCTATCCACAGAGTACGATACCAACACTCTCTCTCTTGTTTCTCTCTGTTTCTGGAGAGAGACTTCGAACGATGCCGGCTGGTTGACTTGGTTCCTCACTCATTGATCGCCCAACCACAGAGACAGCCACAACCAGAAGAATCACAACAGTGGCAGCAACGGCAGCAATAGCATCGTTGATGCATCGAAAGAGGATGATTGGTGCCATCTGCATCGCGTGCATGTTGGTGGCAACGGACTCACTGTCATCACCATCCCCGACACTTTTCTTCTGTCGTGGATTGAGAACCACCGACGGCCATTTCCTTTGACAGGCTCAACAATCGCAGCAACGAGACCATCATCAACATCAACCACAGTGTTGTATCGCATCGCATCACCCCATTGCCTCAATAATCACTGGAGAGAGGGAGAGAGTAGAACCACTCGACATTGGACATTGGACATCGGATACTGGACACTGCGCCATCAGCAATTACGTTAGTCGCAATAGGCCGTCCATTCAACATTGAGCATCGATCATTGAACGATTGAACGATTGAACGATTGGAGGATTGAACGAAGCAACAGAGCGGATCATTCCCAAAACAACACAACCCAACCCAACACAAGACAACAGAAGACAACACAAATCGATGGAAGACAACAGATTCCCGTTCACCAGCAAGGCTTCACGGTCGTCCTCCTCCACGTCCGGCATTGGACGCAAGACCGGCCACCAGTACGGCCGCAACTCTGCGCCATCACCAAGCTCCATGTCGTCATCGGCAGCATCATCGCCCACCGGCTACGCCTCCGCCTACACCTCCAAGTACATGGACGACCTGGGCGGCAAGCAGCAGACCGTGTACGGCGATGACAATGAGGCAGAGTTCTCCATGCACTCGCAGCAGGACTTCGACGCCGAAATGGTGGACTCCATCAGCGCGAGGAGGGTGGTGGACAGCGACGAGGAGCCCTTCGACGAAGGCCTGGACGACGACATTGACAGCGACAACAGCGACGACGATGAGGGTGCCGACGCCAACAGCCGCAGTCGCAGCCACAGCCAGAGTCACAACGTCAGCGCGGATGCCGGCGCCAACACGCAGCAGATAGACGACGACATCCACATCATCGACGATGATGATGATGACATCGAGAGCCAGTGTTCTGATGAGGAGGCGGGCGACAAGATGACCGATGGAGGCTTCGACGAGTTCACAGACGAGGACGACTCCATGCGAGACGACTCCTTTCGTGACGAATTCCGTTCCACATCCGACCAGCGCCCACGCCCGATCGGGACATCTCCCACCACCACCACCACCGCGCCGTCCAGGACAGCCAGGACGCCCCAGCTGGCCAGAGGCAGCCCCAACGCCTCCTCCAACGGGGGCTCGTCCTTCGGCTTCTCCGCCGCCAAGAGGATGTCCTCCATCCGCCAGGAAGGTGGACTGGAGCCAGTCGTCGAAGGCGAGGAGGGCGACGAGACGGAGCGACCATCCACCAGAACTGTCAACAAACGCAAGCCAGGCGAATTCGGTGCCCATTCCAATAGGGATTCCGAGATCTTCTCCTCCATGGTCTCCGCCAAAAACGACGGCACCCAGCGCACGGCCGCCACCTCCAATTCATCGACCAGCAATCATGGCAACCAGGACTCCACCAACTCCCTTTCCAAGGAATCCAACCACAGCAATGTGGACATGGACATGGACATGGACATGGACACAGACATGGATGGTGAGGATCCAGCTTCCGCCAAAGACCCAACGTCAACCTACATCTCCACATCCGCCAACCGTCTCATGAGCGGCAGTTCCGCTTCAGCCGGAGTGGTCTTGGACAAAAGCCAATCCACTCATTCCGCCATCCTCCTCAACGAGACCAACGACACCAACGAGGACATGCCCACCCAGCTCGTCTCGCGCACCAACTCCATCGAAATATCCATCACTCCCATGATTCCCACAACTGATCCGGAGCAAACCATCAATCAAGATCCACCAGTCAAGCAGCTCACGCGAAAAGAATCCATCGGACCCTCCAAGGGATCCAGCAAGCATCTCGATTCGAAGAACGTGGTCAAGCAGGACACCGGCAACACCACAAGCATACATTCTGTCGACATTGAGGCACAGACGACCACCAACACCACCACAAAGCCGACGTTGCAGGAACCAGCACCGAACAAAAACACCAACATGGTCCCCATCGTCATCGTGGCTGTCCTTATCGTGGGTGGTGGCATCGCAGCAGGCGTCGTGCTGGTGGGCTGAAACATCAGTTTTGTTTTGCGACTCTCGCTGCTGACGCCTCTGACTTTCGTTGACCGCAAGTCAAGCATGCCGATCGTCGGAGATAGAGTATCCCAAATAGTAGTATCGTATTATAGTATCATCGTGACTCTCTCTGCTTTGTTTGGTGTTGACGCTATGTCGTTTCTCGTCATTGCAGTTTTGTGGTCTTCGCAGGAACGAGCACTGGCATGGACATACTCGATTTGCTTGCAGTCAGTGGAGTTGGATGAGAGTAGTTGTCCTACAGTTGTTTAAGGTGATACAGTATCGCATCAATCATCGATACACCTTTCCTTGCTTTGTGAACACCAATCAGAAGCTCCGTCGCTTTCACGAGTGTGGCCAGTTGGCTCCCAATTTCATTGAAGACCCATGATCTTATCACTGCGGCGCTATTTCTTCTGCCGTTGCTCATCGGCACGACGATCGTCCCATGTCTGTTTCAACATCTCACTGCACTGTAGCAGGATGTTAAAAGTCTTGTTCATGGAACCCATTGGACCCATTGTACCCCCACGTTTGTTTGTTCTCATCAGCATCTTCCCAAACAGGGCCAGTGGTCGCGACCATGTCGGAAGGGAACACAACACTGCTCTCATCTTGTTGCGATGATTTCGCCGCAAGATAGGTTCGACAAACGCATCGTACCAATGGGCATGTTCGCCAGGCAGGCGTGGATAAATGTCGAGATAGATGAGGTGGGTAGTCTCCTCCAAGGCTTGCTCAAGTGCTTCCATTTGTGCCGAGGAGATCTCGGGCGGAACCTCAAACCTGTCGGGATGCAAGAAGTCCGAGTATGTGAGAGATGACAAGCTCTTGTTTCCCAGAAGCGATATCAAAGTGTCGAACCTTGCATTCTGATCTGGTTCCGATGATCCGCTCCAAACATTGGAAATCGTGAGCTTCTTCAGGTGTGATGCATCTGAAAGGAGTTGGATGACCTGGTCGATTTCTTGTTTTGAGTGGATTCGTCGGGCGCTGTGGACCAGACCGAAGTCGATGTGGAGTTTGTTGATGCACTTGGTTGACTGGAATAGCTTGGCCATGCCATCGCAAGTGATAGTGGAGTTTGGGAAGGATACTTCGGTGATGCTGCAACTGTTTGGAGACAGCCATCTGCACAAATCAGCGCCCCCATTGGCGAGCTTACATAAACGAAACTCAACGTATTTTGAGTTGTGGGAGATGTTGAACATGAGCTTGTCGCAATCAACAAGATCACAAAAATACAAATCCACACGACGTGACACAAGAGGGATATCGTGGAGCTGCTTCATCTTCACGAAGCATTGAGGCAAGTAGATTAATTGGTCGAACCAAGCTTTGGGTGGGTGTTTGGCAGCCAATCGAAGTACGAAGCGAACCACTTGCTTGTCTTCTTCTCCGAATTGGTCATGGCTGCCGAATTCCAGTTTCAGGGATCCAATACTCATCAGTCCGCAGTCCCAGTGATTCCAATTTCTCAGCAGAACATGGGGTGATAAAGCAATGTGCTTGTGCCGCTTCATCATCGATTCCAAGTCAGCAAAGGTGAATCCTGCTTCGATGGCCATGCCCCAGTATTCCATCCGCTTGGGTGTGACACTGTAGCAATCGATCTGCTCTGCTCGTGGATACCACGGAGTGAACACGGTCTTCGGGATCCACCATTTTCCATGGAGTTGTTTCCAGAAAGTCTTGAAGTTTGGATCATGATGGCTGTTGGTATTGGTGTTGGTGACACCATCCATGTTGAAAGCCATCTTGCTATGTGTTGTCGATGCTGGTTATTGTGGGGGTTGTCGATAGTGTTGGTTGCACAGCTGATAGAGCAGGCAGAGTATGTGGTCCCAAATCAGTTGCGCTTGGATGGCGATTATGAGCTCATCTGCTCAAGTTTGCTGTCCTCCATTTCATGATCCTGTGCATTCATCATGAAGGGATCTACCATCAGTCAACACGCCTTCATGGACTTGCGCAGTTCCACCAAGGTGTATGGCGTTGCGTGGCGTGGTATGGTACGACTGTGGATGTTCACATCATGATCCGAAGCTAGCTGGCTCGCTCGCTCACACGATACGACTTTCGATGGTGCCCAACTTGGCCGTGCTGTGCGGTTGCGCCTCTTCGTGTGATACCATAGCTTGTGTAATATGAGTAGGCACATCCCTCTGTGATGGTCTTGGGGGAGTCAACCATTATGCCATACGAATGCATACTATTCTATGTACTTCGGCAGTTGGATGTCATCGAACGACCGCAATGGGCGGATCCGCAATGCGAAGAATCCACCACGATGTGACGGATCCACAGCGATGACTTCATCGGTGGACATCGGAGGCGTTTCTCACGTTTTGTCGAGAGGATGGTGACGCTGATGACGATGGTGACACCACTCGTGTTTCAATCGTCAACAAACGTATCCAGGACTCATCTCGCCTCACTCAATCATTGCGAACCCTGCGGCGATGACGATGACCGTGGTGGTGCTTCTGCAGACATCGCTGCAGAATACTGACGCAGATCGTCACAACCGCAACACTCACATTATGATCACTGTCACCATCAAGCGTCTATCCTCAGAGTACGATACCAACATTCCCTCTCTCGTTTCTCTCTGTTTCTGGAGATAGACTTCGAACAATGCCGGCTGGTTGACTTGGTTCCTAACTCATTGATCGCCCAACCACAGAGACAGCCACAACCAGAAGAATCACAGCAACGGCAGCATTGGCAGCAATGACATCGTTGATGCATCAAAAGAGGATGATTGGCGCCATCTGCATCGCGTGCATGTTGGTGGCAACGGACTCACTGTCATCATCATCCCCGACACTTTTCTTCCGTCGTGGATTGAGAACCACCGACGGCCATTTCCTCTGGCAGGCGCAACAATCGCAGCAACGAGACCATCATCAACATCAACCACAGTGTTGTATCGCATCGCATCAGCCCATTGCCTCAATATGATCCCTGCACAGAGAGGGAGAGTAGAACCACTCGACATTGGACATTGGACATCGGATACTGGATACTGCGCCATCAGCAATTACGTTAGTCGCAATAGGCCGTCCATTCAACATTCAACATTCAACATTGACCATCGATCATTGTGCGATTGAACGATTGAACGATTGAACGAAGCAAGAGAGCAGATCATTCCCAAAACAACACAATACAAGGCAACAGAAGGCAACACAAATCGATGGAAGACAACAGATTCCCATTCACCAGCAAGGCTTCACGGTCGTCCTCCTCCACGTCCGGCATTGAACGCAAGACCGGCCACCAGTACGGCCGCAACTCTGCGCCATCACCAAGCTCCATGTCGTCATCGGCAGCATCATCGCCCACCGGCTACAGCTCCGCCTACACCTCCAAGTACATGAACGACCTGGGCAGCAAGCAGCAGACCGTGTACAGCGATGAAAATGAGGCAGAGTTCTCCATGCACTCGCAGCAGGACTTCGACGCCGACATGATTGACTCCATCAGTGCGAGGGTGGTGGACAGCGACGAGGAGCCCTTCGACGAAGGCTTGGACGAAGGCCTGGACGACGACATTGACAGCGACAACAGCGACGACGATGAGGGTGCCGACGCCAACAGCCGCAGTCGCAGCCAGAGTCACAGCCAGAGTCACAACGTCAGCGCGGGTGCCGGCGCCAACACGCAGCAGATAGATGACGACATCCACATCATCGACGATGATGACGATGACGACATCGAGAGCCAGTGTTCCGATGAGGAGGCGGGCGACAAGATGACCGACAAGACGACCGATGGAGGCTTCGACGAGTTCACAGACGAGGACGACTCCATGCGAGACGACTCCTTTCGTGACGAATTCCGTTCCACATCCTACCAGCCTCCACGTGCGATCGGAACATCTCCCAACACCACCACCACCGCGCCGTCCAGGACAGCCAGGACGCCCCAGCTGGCCAGAGGCAGCCCCAACGCCTCCTCCAACGGGGATCTCGTCCTTCGGCTTCTCCGCCGCCAAGAGGATGTCCTCCATCCGCCAGGAAGGTGGACTGGAGTCTGTCGTCGAAGGCGAGGAGGGCGACGAGACGGAGCGACCGTCCACCAGAACTGGCAACAAACGCAAGCCAGGCGAATTCGGTGCCCATTCCAATGGGGATTCCGGGATCTTCTCCTCCATGGTCTCCGCCAAAAAATGACGGCACCCAGCGCACGGCCGCCACCTCCAATTCATCGACCAGCAATCATGGCAACCAGGACTCCACCAACTCCCTTTCCAAGGAATCCAACCACAGCAATGTGGACATGGACATGGACATGGACATGGACATGGATGGTGAGGATCCAGCTTCCGCCAAAGACCCAGCGTCAACGTACATCTCCACATCCGCCAACCGCCTCATGAGCGGTAGTTCCGCTTCAGCCGGAGTGGTTTTGGACAAAAGCCAATCCACTCATTCCGCCATCCTCCTCAACGAGACCAACGACACCAACGAGGACATGCCCACCCAGCTCGTCTCGCGCACCAACTCCATCGAAATATCCATCACTCCCATGATGCCCACAACTGATCCGGAGCAAACCATCAATCAAGATCCACCAGTCAAGCAGCTCACGCGAAAAGAATCCATCGGACCCTCCAAGGGATCCAGCCAGCATCTCGATCTGAACAACGTGGTCGAGCAGGACACTGGCAACACCACAAGCATGCATTCTGTCGACATTGAGGCACAGACGACCACCACCACCACCACCACCACCACACCGACGTTGCAGCAGGAACCAGCATCGAACAAAAGCACCAACATGGTCCCCATCGTCATCGTGGCTGTCCTTATCGTGGGTGGTGGCATCGCAGCAGGCGTCGTGCTGGCTGGCTGAAACATCAGTTTTGTTTTGCGACTCTCGCTGCCGACGCCTCTGACTTTCGTTGACCGCAAGTCAAGCATGCCGATCGCCGGAGATAGAGTATCCCAAATAGTAGTATCGTATCATCGTGACTCTCGTTGCTTTGTTTGGTGTTGACGGTGCGTGGTTTCTCGTCATTGCAGATGCATCAGTTTTGTAGTCTTTCAGGAACGCGCACGGGCATGGACATATTCGACTCGCTTGCAGTCAGTGGAGATAGACGAGAGTAGTTGTCCTACAGTTGTTTAAGGTGATACAGTACCGCATCAATCATCGACACACCTTTCTTTGTTTTGTGAACACCGAGCGCCAATCAGAAGCTCCGTCGCTTTCACGAGTGTGGCCAGTTGGCTGCCAATTTCATTGCGCTGGCAGAAGGCCCATGATCTTATCGCTGCGGCGCTATTTCTTCTGTTGTGTCTGGTCGTTGCCGATCGGCACGACGATCGTCCCATGTCTGTTTCAACATGTCACTGCACTGCAGCAGAATGTGAAAAGTCTCGTTCGTGGAACCCACTGGATCAAGTCTACTCTGACGTTTGCTTATTCTCATCAGCACCTCCCCAAACAGGGCCAGTGGTCGCGACCATGTTGGAAGGGAACGCGGCATTGATCTCATCTTGGTGCGATAATTTCGACGCAAGGTACGTTCAACAAGTGCATCGTACCAATGGTCATGTTTGTTGGGCAGGCTTGGAGAAATGTGGAGATAGGTGAGTTGGGTAGTCTGCTCCAAGGCTTGCTGAAGTGCTTCCATTTGTGCCGAGAGGATCTCAGGCGGAATCTCAGGCATGGTGGGAGCACCACTGGCAGAGAAGGTGAGACATGACAAGCTCTTGTTTCCCAGGAGCGATATCAATGCATCGAGCCTTGTATCCTGCTCTTGCGGCGGTGACCCAAACCAATGATTGGAAACTTTGAGCTTCTTCAGGTGTGATGCATCTGAAAGCAGTTGGATGATCTGATCGATTTCTTGTCGAAAGTAGGATTCTTCGTTGGAGAACCAAAACCAACTGATGTTGAGCTTGTTGATGCGCTTGTTTGACTGAAATAGCTTTGCCAAGCTATCACAAGTGATACGGGTGAATAAAATGGATACTTCGGTGACGCTGCAATTGTTTGGAGACAGCCATCTGCACAAATCAGCGCCCCCATTGGCAAGCTGACACTTATATAACACAACCCATTTCGAGTTTTGAGAGATGTTGAGCATGAATTTGTCGCAATAAACAAGATCACAATAACACAAATCCACACGATGTGTCACAAGAGGGATATCGTGGAGCTGCTTCATCTTCACGAAGCATTGATTCAAGCTGATGCCTTCGTCGAATGAAGATTCGGGTGGGTGTTCGACAGCCAATCGAAGTAAGAAGCGAATCGCTTGCTTGTCTTCTTCTCCGAATTGGTCTTGGCTGCTGAAGTCCAGAGTCAAGGGTCCAATACGCATCCGCTTGTAGCCCTGGCGAAACGAATCGCTCAGTAGAACATGAGGTGAGAAAGCGACGTACTTGTGCCGCTTCATCGTCGATTCCAAGTCAGCAAAGGTGAATCCCGCTTCGATGGCCATGTCCCAGTATTCCATCCGCTTGGGTGTGACACTGTAGCAGTCGACCTGCTCTACGTGTGGGCACTGCGTGTTGAATGGGGTCTTCGGTGACAGCTCTTTTCCATGGAGTTGTTTCCAGAAAGTCTTGAAGTCTGGATCATGATCGCTGTTGGTATTGGTGTTGGCGTCACCATGCATGTTGAAAGCCATCCTGCTATGTGTTGTCGATGCTGTTTATGGTGGGGGCTGTCGATAGTGTTGGTTGCACAGCAGCAGAGCAGGCAGAGTATGTGGTCCCAAATCAGTTGCGCTTGGATGGCGATTGTGAGCTCATCTGCTCAAGTTTGCTGTCCTCCATTCCATGATCCTGTACATTCATCACGAAGCAACGTGTCGTCAGTCAACACGCCTTCATGGACTTGCGCAGTTCCACCACTGTGTATGGTGTGGTGTGGTGCGTTGTGGTGCGTTGTGGTATGGTGTGGTATGGTATGATACGACCGTGGATATTCACATCATGATCCGAAGCTGCCTAGCTCGCCCGCTCGCACGATACGACCTTTGATGATACCCAACTTGGCCACGCTGTGCAGTTGTGCCTCTTCATGCAATACCATTGTTTGTGTTATCTGAGTAGGCACATCCCTCTGTGATGGTCTTGGGGGAGTCAACCATTGTGCCATATGAATACATACTATACATACTTCGGCAGTTGGATGTGATCGAACGACTGTAATGGGTAGTTCCATGATGTGAAGAACCCACCACAATGACTTCTTCAGTGGACATCAGAGGCGTTTCTCACGTTTTGTTGCGAGGTCGATGATGGCGACGATGGCGACACCACTCGTGTTTCAATTCACAACAAACGTATCCAGGACTCATCTCGCCTCACTCAATCATTGCGAAATCTGTGGCGATGACGATGACCGTGGTGGTGCTGCTGCAGACATCGCTGTAGAATACTGATGCAGATCGTCACAACCGCAATGCTCACATGATGATCACCGTTGCCATCAAGTATCTATTCACAGAGCATGCCAATGCTCCGTCTCTCCCTCTCTGCTTCGAGAGAGAGGCTTCGAACAATGCCGGCTGGTTGACTTGATTCCTCACTCAATGATTGCGCAACCACAGAGACAGCCGCAACCAGAGGAATCACAGCAATGGCGGCATTGGCATCAATGACACCAATGACGTGGTTGATGCATCAAAAGAGGATGATCGGTGCCATCTACATTGCGTGCATGGTGGTGACAACGAAGACACTGTCATCACCATCCCCGTCATCTTCACTCCAACGCAGAAGTGAAGCAGCAGAAGCGAAGCAGCAATGGGAATGGGAATGAGAATCACCAACCAGTACGGAAGGTCGCAGTTATCGGTGGTGGCATCGCCGGTCTCTCCTTGGCGCAAATTTCGAGACCGTCAGCAAAACTGACGCCATCGACACCAACGACGAGACCGTCGCTTGGAAGGCATCATCCGAGGCCAAACGCATCCAGCAACAGATGTGACAGCAGATCGACGATGCCAAGATCCCCACACACACCACAAGGCTCATCATCGATCGACTCATGGACAATGCCGATTCTTTCTTCGAGTTGGGGATCTACTTCCACAATCCCTTTGCGCGATGGACCAAGGCGATGAGGGCCATCAACGGAAATCGCAACTGCAACCGCAATGGAAGCACCGGCGCAGACAAGGTCGCCATCCTGACTGTCTGCGGTGATGCGGCGCACGCCATGCCACCATTCCTGGGACAGGGCGCCAATCAGGCCATCCAAGATGCCAACTGTATGGTCAACGTCATTCGGCAATACTATATGCAGTGCGATGAACAAGGCAATGGCGAGAACAGCCTCGAAGATATTCTGCAGACAGAATACAAGGACAAGCGATGGTCCACCATCACGAGCATCATGGACATCACGACCACCACAGCCAAGGCTGATTGGTCTGCTGAGATATCTGGAGACCTCCTTGGGGCCGTTGGCCAAGTTCCGGGATGTGTCCTTCTTCATCGTGATGTGGCGCAGATAGGTTCCGTGGACGCTTTCGTTTGCTGTTAATAGACATTCCATACTTCTCACCAACCACAACACGCAATCACAATCACCCACCATCTCCCTTGTTCCATCCCACTCGTACAACAATACACTCACATGCACCAGAGTATCAATCCTGTCTTCATAAGCCGTTCTAATTACTCTACGACCAGAGTACTCCAAGGCAATGCAGGATCGCATCAACCATCGATGTGCCTTTCTTTTCCACACCGCAAGCAGAAGCACCATCAGCTCGGACGAGCCGATCCGCTCTCTTGTCATCTCATGTCCGCTCCAACAGCTCACCGCACTGCAACAGAAGATGGAAAGTCTCGTTCGTGGAACCCATTGGACCCCAACGCCGGCTTCTTGTCGTCAGCATCTTCCCAAACAGGGCCAGTGGCCGCGACCATGTCTGAAGGGAATGCAGCACCGCTCTCACCTTGTTGCAATGATTTCGCTTCAAGATACGTTCAACAAGCGCATTGTACAAATGGACATGTTCATCAGGCGGGAGTGGATAAATGTCGAGATAGGTGAGTTGGGTAGTCTCCTCCAAGGCTTGCTGAAGTGCTTCCATTTGTGCCGAGAGGGTCTCAGGCGGAACCTCAAACATGCCGGGATCCAAGAAGTCACAGTATGTGAGAGATGACAAGCCATTGTTTCCCAGAAGCGATACCAAAGTGTCGAACCTTGCCGTCTGCCCTTGTCGCGATGACCTGTCCCAATTGTCGTAAACCCTGAGCTCCCTCAGGTGTGATGCATCTGAAAGGACCTTGATGATCTGGTCGATGTGTTGTCCGTCGTAGACCCGACAGAACATGATGTCGAGCTTGTTGATGCGCTTGTTTGACTGGAATAGCTTTGCCAAGCTATCGCAACTGATACAGTTGCGTAAAAATGATATTTCGGTGACGCGACTATTGTTTGGAGACAGCCATCTGCACAAATCAGCGCCCCCATCGGCAAGCTTACAGTTTCGAAACTCAACGTATTTCGAGTTTTGGGAGATGTTGAACATGAGCGTGTCGCAACCAACAAGATCACATGAATGCAAATGCACATGATGCATCACAAGAGGGATATCGTGGAGCTGTTTCATCTTCATGAAGCATTGAGTCAAGCGGATACCCCGGCCGGATGTGGACTCGGGTGGGTGTTGGACAGCCAATCGAAGTACGAAGCGAATCGCTCGCTTATCTTCTTCTCCGAATTGGTCAATGGTGCCGAATTCCAGATACAGGGATCCAATGCTCATCCGCCCGCAGCCCCTGCGAAGCCAATTGCTCAGTAGAACATGAGGTGATAATGCAACGTGCTTGTGCTGCCGCTTCATCGACTCCAAGTCATCAAAAGTGAATCCCGCTTCGATGGCCATGTCCCAGTATTCCATCCGCTTGGGTGTGACACTGTAGCAGTCGATCCGCTTCGCTAGTAGGCGCTGCACATTGAACACGATCTTCGGTGACAGCTCTTTTCCATGGAGCTGTTTCCAGAAAGTCTTGAAATCTGAACCAGAATCGCTGTTGGTATTGGTGTTGGCGACAGCATCCATGTTGGGGGTCATCCTTTTCTTGTTGTCGCTGTTGTTGCTGTTGGTGGTCGTCCCTGTTGCTGATTGTTGTTGGTGGTGGTCCAATCGTACGAGTGGAGCTGGTAGCGTGTGTCGTCCCAAATCAGTTGAGCTTGGATGTCGATTGTGAGCTCATCTGCTGAAGTTTGCTGTCCTCCGTTCCATGATCCTGTGCATTGATCATGAAGCAACGTGTCGTCAGTCAACACGCCTTCATGGACTTGCGCAGTTCCACCATGGCATGGTACGATCGTGGACAGCCACATCACGATCCGAAGCCGGCCAGCTCGCTCGCTCGCTCGCACGATACGACTTTCGATGATGCCCAACTTGGCCACGCTGTGCAGTTGTGCCTCTTCATGTGATACCATTGTTTGTGTAATCTGAGTAGGCACATCCCTCTGTGATGGTCTTGGGGGAGTCAACCGTGATACTACTCCGATCGATACAGTTCTTCGGCAGTTGGATGTCATCGAACGACCACAATGGGCGGATCCACAATGTGACGAATCCTCCACGATGACTTCGTCGGTGGATGTCGGAGGCAGTTCTCGTGTTTTGTGGAGACGATGATGACGATGATGACACCACTCGTGTTTCAATCGACAACAAACGTATCCAGGACTCATTTCACCAAACACACATCAACAACAACAAAGATGGGGTGGACGGAGACGCCCCAATGCAACTATTGCTGACCACACAGCAGAAGAAAGCGGCAAAGACAACATCCTCTGTTTCCATCCAGGATCAGCATACCCATGCGTCCATGCATTAGATCGTCATTGGTCGCGACCGATGTGCTACGACTATGCGGGCCAGTACAGAGCTCAAGATCAGACGATGAAAAAGATGGAGGATGGTAATGCGGAGGAATTCGGCCCAAAGGATTGGTGCGAAACAAGACAAGCGTATGACTCTTTCCCGATCAAAGTTCTGTACTCGCGTTACGGACCTTCAGCGTTGGACACAAGTGTGGCGTCCAGCTCAGTTCAGTTACACTTGCATCTGCTCGCCTTGACGAGTCTCCTCTCTTGGTGGCGCGGACAATGATTCTGGTAAACGCATCATTTTTTGCCACCAAAACTGTCCATCAAAGACTCATTCTTCCACCTCAAATAAGCTTGGCCACTCGTGAACGAGGAGGCCAAAGCTCCCTGACCTCCGCGAAACCACCAGACCAGAACCAATGAAACGAGCGCTGACGATGGCAGCAGAATCTTCACTTGGATGAAAGGGAAGAAAGAATGCACGCCTGCCGTTGACTTTCCGAACTTCGGATGGAGCCTTCACGGCTCGTACAGTGCAAGGCAGCGGAAGCACAGCATGGTCGATGGACTTCATTGAGACTGCAGTGCCGAGATGCGGCTCTTGCGATGCAACGCAACACAACACAACGCAAGAACCTCACTACGCCCACGTGCCAAAGACAGACAGTGAGAGCGCAACTCTGAGAGCGTGCTCTTCTTTCTCTCACAAATCGAAGCAACAGAGCGATCGCAAAGGTGAGCAGAGTACCAGCATGATTATCTTCGTGGTTGGGCGTCCTTTGCGCATTACGGTACATCATTGCGGAGTTGGCAAGGAGTTGGTGTGGCGGGGTACAATTGCTATCCGCCAGACGTTTCTCCAGCAAAGTGGTGAACTCTTGCTGCTTCATTCATTGTGACCCATTTCGTCTCACTTCATCTACTTCTACCATTTATCTCGCTTCAACTGATGCGATCATATACAACATGCGACGCTTCATGCTATCTTCATAATGCTCTGACAACAAAAGCAACAAACGAACAAGAATACATAATACCAGTCACGATGGTCCCATCGCTTTCCTGGATTCCTCCCGTTTTCACGGAGGCCGGCACGGCCAACGCCATCGCATTTATTTGTATGGCTGTCATTGCCGCTCATCTTGTCCTTGGGAAGGCAGGATCTAGAAGCGGCAAGATCGACCCGAATGATACGCGCAAGCGGTTGATCGTAGTTTCGGGTTGCGACCGTGGCTTCGGCCGGTTGCTTGTCGAGCAACTGAGCGACAACCCAAGGTACATCATCCTGGCGCTCACGTTGAAACAAGAAAGCGCCATTGCACTCGGCAAGCTGGTTCCTGGTCGTCTCGTTGCCATGAAGTGCGATGTCACTTCGGATACCGACATCGCCAGCCTGGAGAAGGCCGTGGCGGGCATGGTTTCCAATCCCGAAGTCGTGTTGCACACCATCGTGAACAACGCCGGCATCGTCGATCCTGGCGATTTTGTCTGGTTCCGCGATATCTCATCGTTTCAACGCGTCATGGACGTCAACTTCTTCGGCTGCCTGCGCGTGACGAAGGCGTTGCTACCGCACATGATCGAGACATCCGAGTCGCTGTCGGAGGGTGGTCGGATCCTCAATCTGAGCTCTGTGTGTGGCAAGGTGGTATGGCCCAGAAACTCGGCGTACTGTGCCAGCAAGCATGCCATGGAAGGATGGAGCGACGCTCTCCGCATCGAGCTGAGCAAGTTGAATATCCGCGTTGTCAAGCTTCGTCCTGGTGGCGCGAGGACAGACATGATCCCTGACTACTTTGCGAGGGTCAGCGCAAATCGAGAGAACGCGCCAGACAGTGTGAAACAGCTGTTCGATCTGAAGAGGATTGAAAATGTGACGCAACAAGAAATCAAAAATTACGATCTCGGCGCCGACGATGACAGCCAGTCTGCCAACAGGGTCGTTGAGGTTCTCGAGAGGCTTGTCGAGACTGACATCAAGAACATGCCATCAGCTGAATGGATCGGCTTTGACGCAAGGGTTATTTTCCGATTCTTGAGCTGGTCGCCAGACTTCATCAGGGACAAGATCTCCGCAGACATTCCTTTTGACTACATCGCCCCAACCCATCCCAAACGCGACGCCGATGAGTAGGATATGCAGGCGACGTGCGAGTGCGTGTTATCTGCACAAGGATGCATAATATTGTAGTTCGTGTTCGTACGTATGGTACAATGCCATGCTCTCCAGCATCGAGCATGGGGTTGCCTTCCAACACACGAATTCTGTCATTGTTGGCATCTTCCTAGGAGACGAGGGAAATGGACTTAATACACATTTAGTTGCATGGAGATGATACACGTATCGTGCCACGAATCATTCGAACACAAAAGGGCTTTCTGAGTCATTTATCGGTTGATTTGTGCGTCACTGCTTGTACGTGAGCACGAGTAGTTGTGAAGGCGATGATACAGAATAGTGGCACCGGTGGCTTGTATCACTCCATTGCCACTTTGGGTTGTTGTTCCATCCTGTATCAACCCAAGAGTGCTAACAACATTTGCGGAACGCGCTGTCCGTGATGGTTTTCGGTCTTTTATCATTTGATCGAGGGCGTATGATGTGATTAATTGTCTTTCATTTGGCGCACGACATCTGCCACGACATCGGCCGCTGTGGATGTTGGTGACTGTTTCCAGTGTCGTGATTCTGCAGCGTCGTTCGCGCCGCGCCCTGATCCATGGCGCGCGTCTTGTCTCTCCATTCGTCGATGATCGATGCCGCACTTCGCCATCTTCCAAGAAGAGGGCATTCTGTCTTCATCCCATTCGCATCCAGACTTCCATTTGAACACCAACTCCAGCTCTGATCATAGCTCCAATCACAGCTCCTGCTCGACCATCTTCCTCCGTTGTGTCCAAAGACAAGCCGCACATCACCAATCGACCGCCCCCTGCCATCGTTAGTCCCAACAACACAATGAAACGCAAGCATGGCCATGGCCCCGAGCGCTCCACCAACAGGGACGATGCGTCCTCCTGCACGAGCTTCAGCAGCAGCAGCGGAAGTGGCGGCGGCCCGATGTGCTGCATGACCCCTCCCATGCACATGTACGATGACAGCACGGGCCTTGGCAACGCGGTGGTACCGGCTGTCTCGCAAACATCATCGCCGGCCAGCGGATGCTTCCCCACCAGCTGCTGCAGCACGGCGCCGCGGACGCACGGTCAGCGCAAGCGCCATCAGCACGAGATCACGGAGATAGAACAGCTCCTGTCGGACGACCTCAACAACATGACGTTCGAGGAGCGCGACACCGTCTACGAGGACGTGCACGGCGTGGGCCGGCTGGTGGACGAAGAAGCCTCGCCGCTGTTCGTCGAGTCCAAGCTGAAAGAGATGGAGGACCAGATACAGAGGATACAGTCCAAGGAGGCCTACAATCGCGCCCATCTCATCTCGCAGACCTACGTCACCGACAAGGCCTTCCGCCTCATGTTCCTGCGCAGCGAGCTCTTCGATGCGCGCAAGGCGGCGAATCGCATCGTGGAGCACTTTCGGCACAAGATGCAGGTGTTTGGCTTTGGCAAACTCGCGAGGCCGCTGCGATGGACGGATCTCACGCCGCAGGACCAGGCGGTCCTCCAAACGGGATGCTTCCAGGTCTTTCCCGATTGCTGCGATATCACGGGCCGCGTCCTCATCGTCAATGCCTTCAAGTACCGCGGGGACACCATGAAGGAGGATGGCAATTTGGCAAGGTCCTTCTGGTACCTCTGCATGCAGGCGTTCGAACGCGCGAGCACAGAATCGCAACGCCGCGGCTCCGTTCCCGTGCTCTATCCGCTCGATACGAAGCTGTCGAACCTGCAGCGCGAGCTGGCCAGGGAATCCAGAAACGTCGCATTCGATTCGATGCCCGGCAGAGTCACGGGGGCGCACTTCTGCTTCAGCCACCCGCTCATGAAGCGGGTCTTCTCCGTCCTCCTCAAAGCGGCTCCGAAGGATGTGCGCAGCCGGACGAAGATCCATTCCGGATCTCATCTCGAATGCCAGTACATCCTCAATTCCTTCGGCATACAAAAAGATACCTTCCCGCTCGACGAAAACGGCAATCTCAAACGAGACCTGCTGCAACGTCGCTTCAATGATTTGTGGGACTACGAGGCCAGGAAGATGCAGGAGGATTGGTTGGATCGCACGGCGCGGCTCGAACGGGGGGAGGGCATCACGCAGCCGATGGAGAACGACGTCCTGATGGGGCGTGGATCCGCGCGACAGAGCTACCCCGGCAACATGCACTTTGCTGACATGATCGAGGGTCACTTTGAACGATACCAGAGAGTGCCGCAATCGGATCGCACGGGCAAGACGGCGATATCCGCCGGAATCTTGCAAGATCTGCACAATACCGGCGCTCGATTTTTAGAACGCACGAAGGATGGCAAAGGTTTGTGGGTCGAGGTCTCCGACAAAATCGCTTGCGCAAAGATCGCGATGGCGTTCCGCAACCTCGCGAGGAGGGTGAACGTGCCCAAGAAGGAGTCAATGGAGAGGGTGGAGGATGGATTCATGGATGTGTCGATGGGACGAGATGATTGAGCTCACCATCGTTGAAGAGGGCAATTTTGTTACATATGCTTCGGTGGATCATTCAGCGGGATGACGTGCGTCGAGTCCTCGTATTCGTACTCATACTTTTACGAGCATACTGGAGTGCGAGCTACACTGAGATGTTTGCACGCGCTCCATTGGTACACGGTGACGTTGGCCAGAGTGATTGGGATGTACGTACTATATTATATATTATCATAGAATGGTTGTGATGAAAGTGCTGGGTACACTTCTGCTTTCTCGGTCGCATCGTGTGGACTGGGGAGGGACTGTCGGATCGCTCAAATCGCCGCATCGAGCGCGTGCGTCGTAAGGCGAAGATACATTTGCATCCATCGCTTCGGAATAATCCACTTGAAACATGCACTAAATGCTCTGATCGTTCCTGCTCGTAGTTTGCTTGGTTCCACCTACACTGGTAACAGGATCTAAAATTTATTCGAAACAGAATCCTACGCTCCACGGATACTTTTGCCCAGTGTCTGATCGTTTCGCCCGCACGATGGGGTGTAGCTTTACAGGTCGAGAAGGTCGTCGAGATCTCCGTCATCTCCCCAATCATCGTCATCGCCGCCGGTGTTGTCGGTGCTCAGATCTGCAGTTCCGGCAGCGGCAGCGAGCGAGGATGTGGCCGCTGTTGTCGATCCTGATGCTGCTTTCAGTGACATGCCAGACATTGTCGATGCCGCTGCGGTTGTTGTTGTGGCTGTGGCAGCAGCCGCTGCCCATCGTCCGCCACCCATCGGCTTCGAAACAGCGGGTTTCGCGGCGCCGCTCCCGCTGGATGATGGGTGCGAGAATGTGGGGGTGGCTGCAAGTCCCATTGAGGCAAAGATGTCATCCTGAGGCTCGGGTTTGGCCTTGGGAGGGGCCTTCTTTATCTGACCGAAGCTTGTAACTGCCTGGCCTCGGCCCCAGGCCGCCGTCGTCGATGCGAAGGACGATATTGGCGGTGCTGCAGGTGTTGCAGCCGTGGGCAAAGATGAGGATGGAGTGTGGCCAGGAGCGCTCCGTCCAAGCGAAAGTCCCATCTTTGTTGCGGACGATGGTGCTGCCGAGGATTTGGGACTTGCGAGCTTGGATATCGGCGCGTTCGAGGTCGTTGTGGCTGGGCCACTGCTGTCCCACAAATTGTTTTGCTTCTGCTGATGCTGCGACCCAAACGATCTTTGCTTCAAGTCGAGCGAGGATCGGGATGGTAGCTCCACCTGGCCGCTGCCTCCACCGGCCACGAGGCTGTTGCTGTTGGGATCATCCCAACCCCATTCATCGTCGAGGCCGTTATCGCTGCTTGTGTCCTTATCCAGAGTTGCACTGTATGGCGGTTAGTTCGATACAGAGCGACGCATCACAGAAAAGGAAGGATCGTGCAGAGTGAGTGTGAGCGCATTGGAATTCCTTGGCTTGATTTTGATGTTGCCAAGTTGATGCCGATGAAACAATGGGTGCGGATGGACTGCTCTGAGCCGGACGGCACTTTCGTGAAGGAACGCTTTCGACAGCAACAAAAACAACAGCAGCGGCAATAGCAAATGGACCAACAGTGGAATATTCATGTTTGGCGCATGCGTTGCTCATCTGCTTTACACCTTCGCACAAGCATGTACAAACTCTCACAGACACAGACGCATGCGCAATTGCATGGACGCGCGCACGCACGCCACGGCCTGACTTACACTTTCCGATACTTTCCGCCGGTTCCAACTCCGCCCGCACCAGGCGGAGAGCCAAAATTCATGCGTGTTTTCACGTAGTACGCTGCACCACCGCCGAAAAGCATGAGAAAAAAGATCCATTTGACCATGCCACCGCTTCCGTCACCAGAACTATCGCCCCCGCCTGCACTGTCGACGGCTGATTGGTTATCTGAAGTCGTGTCATTGACTGTTGGTGGCTCCGTTGTCGTTTCGGTCGCGTTTGTGGGAGCCGGTGAGGGTGTGTCCACTCCTTCCTTCCCTGCTGGCGTCGGCGGTGGCGTGGTGTCGTCGGGGGTGTGTCCACCCCCATTGATTCCAGTCGGCACTGATGCTGGTGGCTCCGAGTCAGAGTTGCTCTGCGAACCTTCTTCTTTGCGCTCCGTCTCAGAAGGGGTACCACCTCCGGCTCCGAACACGTCGATGGGAGCAGATGTCGGAGCCTCGGTAGGCTTTTGCTTCGTCGGTTGCCCTGTAGGTTCTGATTCGTTTGCTGGTTCTGTTGGTTCGGCATCCCCTGCAGGAGCAGGTTTCGGAGCCTTGGCAGTCTTTTGCTTCGTCGGTTGCCCTGTAGGTTCTGATTCGCCTGCTGGTTCTGTTGGTTCGGCAGTCTCTGTCGGGGGTTCGGTCGATTCCGGTGCGTCGGTTGGCGCCTGTTCTTTTTCCTTGCCGCCCTCCTCGCTGGGGGCATTCTCGTGCTTTTTGCCTCCCGCCAGCCTTCGTTCTGCTTGCAGCACCTCCGAGTCCAGAATCCTGCCCAACGAATTCACCTTGCCACGCGCACCTGCATCTTCTATTGCGATGCTGTCGAATGGCAACCTATCTTCGTCATTGTTTGGCACGGATCCATCCACTTGATCAATGGCAACATCCGCGACCATCTCTGGCTGTTGACGCGAGACTTGATCTTGCAATGCAACCGGCACATGTACCTCACCCAGCGCCTGCGCTGTGATGGCCGGGTTGAGGCAGAGGCACGCAAGCAGGGCCAACCATGCGGTGGCAGACACCTTGCCAAAGATGTGGTTACGACTCATGCTGTTCGTATTCGCGTTGGCAAGCTGGAGGTTCGGAGGAGAGTCGTCGTTTGGAGCGGCTGAATCGGTGTGTGTTTGTCGAATCTGTATGCGGTGGTGGTGCTGTGCTGAATGAACAAGCCGTCTCGTCCTTCCTCTCTAGAGTGGCGATCGCGTTGTGATGCAATGCAATGCGAGATTGGGCGCAATGGAACGGAGAGATTGCAGCGATTGTCAGACAGACAGATGGCGCTTTCTGAATCGTGGGGAGCAACAGTTCTTTCCTTTTCTGCTGTGTGACTCGTCAATCGCTTTGTATGGTGAATGTTGTCCTCGCTGTTGCCGTTTGCTTTGTTGATGTGCCTTTGGTGATGGCTGTGTCTCCAAAGTGTCTTGGTATGCACTCTCTGGAAGTCCTCTGTAGCTCGTAGAATATAATACTTGTGCTAGCAATTGTGCGCCTGCGGCATTGATTGCTTTTGTGTCCCTCCTGTCCGCAGTTGTGTTGGTTTGGTCTTTGCGTCTACTGTGTTTGTGTGCAACCAACGCGTTCAGATCTTCGCGCCATTGTCATTGTCATTGTCATCGTTCGTGTTGCCCATCGCGTGCTGTTTCCCAACTCAATTGTGTCGACGTCTGTCCTTGGTGCGAACCCAACGGATCGTTGGCACGAGCTCCGTTTTCGCGCTCGTTTCGGCGGTCATCCACGGTCACCGATAACGACAACGACACGAATCAGCACCCTTGAGGATTCAGCGAAGCACGACAGAACGCGACGACAATGGAACAACGCGCCAAATGCAAACATCGTTGCCGCGAGGATCTCTGGCGCCTCCAGATTCGATGATCAAATCCCATCCATACCAATCCTGTCCATACTATACTCCGGCGGTCCGTACCATCACTCCACTCCAACTCTTGCGACTACAGAAGTCGTTGGAAGTAACGAAATCAAGCAAACAGAGCAGATCAAGCAACGGGAACGCGTATTCCGAATAGCGCAGCAAGATGAGACCAGTCTCAGGAGCAAGGTATGTGAGAAAAGCAAGGGAGACGGCGGTCATTCGAATCGTGGCGGCATTCGTTCCGTCGCTGCGAACACGGACCCAGCGATGGGTGGGTGGATGAACTGAGCTGTGGCTATTGCAGCAATTCGTTGTTGCCTGCTGACCAGCCTCTGCTCTACGAGCTACAACTACTGCATGTGCGTCAACCATTGCTGCTTTCTACCCTGCTAAAACACACTCTCACATCGACTTCAACTGCCATTTTCGTCGCTTCCTTCACCCCCATCTTTGCTCTAACTCGTCTTGTGTACACAACAATATTGTAAAATGTTACATTCAACATCGCCTTCGAACAGCTCCGGCAAAAACGCCGCCGATGGTGCTGGCGGCCGCAACAAATTCGCCTACTTCGCCGCCGCAGGCATCGCCATCTTCTTCGTCCTCGCGCTGAGCAGCAGCAGCGGCGGCAGCTCGTCATCGCAGGCGCCGCGTTCGGGACAGATCACGCAGCACACGAAGGTGGAAACCATCAACGTCGTGGAGGACACCAAATCCGAAGGTGACGAAGAGGATAAGATCGATGGCAAGAGCGTCAACGAAATTGTCAAGTCTGAAGAGGACAAGCTCGGGGAAGTGGAGGGCGCCAAGGTGGATGAGATGAACACCATCCTTGAGAAAAAATTGAAAACGGAAAACGATTGGATGACGAAACAGGTCAACAGGATCTTTGGCAAGAAGCACCACCCGGACATTCTCGAGGAAGGGGAAATTGCGAAGATTGCCGAGAAATGCGTCGAGACGCTCGAGTCCAGAGTCAAGGACGACATCAAGCAAAAGGCAGACAAGGCCAAGAGCGACGAGATGGACAAGCTCAAAGCAGAAATCGAATCCGACACCGCAGACGGCGAGGAGGGGAAGCCCGATATGTCCTTCGATGACATCAAGGCCGAAGAGAACATGATTGAGGTGGAGCTGCGAGACGAGGTGGAGACCATCGTCAACAAAGAGGAAGATGATATACATGAAACGGCCGCAGCTGTGCTCAAGGAAGTCATCGAGGCGCAACTCAAAGAGAAGACAGGCGACGATTACGAAGTCACGGTGTCGAAGGACAAGATCAAGACCCTCAAGAAGGTGGAGGCGGCACCGAAAATGACCAAGGCGCCGCTGGACGGCAAAAACGCCAAGGGGGCCGCACCGGTAGCGACGCCTTCGCCAACCAAGCAAAAGAAGTCAAAGCCAACACCAGCGCCGACGCCGGCGGAAGAGAGTGCGGACGACGAAGAGGACGAAGATGACGACGAGGACGATGATGAGGACGAAGATAGTGAAGAATAGAAAAGAGACGAGACGAGGAGGCCCATCACGCTCTTGGCCAATTCGAAACAACGGGACCGTGCCGTTGGTGGTGTGGATTCCGTCCATCTCGGTGTTGGTGCATGACACAGTGCAATCTTCTCGCGTCGCGTCACTAGCATCATACGCAATGAGTATGGATGTCATGGCTTGAGACATTCAACTCTGCCGAACTCGATCCCCTTCGGACTATTTCAGTGCAATAGTAAATCTACCATAATACATTTCAAGCGTCTAACTCCATTGGTATTCCCATGACCTTTTCATTTGCGGTTAACATCATCCGATTACGAGCTCGTATTTTGTGTATTGTGCTGGTGCTGGTGACAACTGCACCACGATTCCCTCAATCATCACAAAGCTAATCCCGAATCTGGCATTCCAATTGGTCTGCCATGTTCGGGCCATCGGCAAGCCCCAAACGGGAGCCATGCAACGGTCTGCCATCGTCGATGTGTCAGCAGAGATTCCATAGCACCCCGTCGTGTGAAACGCGTATTGCAAGGCCCTGCTCGTGCGCAGGTCCTCACTGCCATCGTATGCGTGAGACATCAGATTGACCACCACCTCCATAACGGCAGGCAAAACCCAACGCCGTTGATTTCAATGTGGCATACAGATCGCTCAGCCTTCCACCGTTGGCGCGTGGTTGCACTTGACCATACGCATATCCCCGCATCCGCCGCAGCAGTGCACATCCAAGCTGCTGATGGAACCGTTCTCGATGAGGTGTGCAATGACCTCCAGATGCCCATTTCTGCAAGCGTAGTGCGACGCCGTTTTGTCGAAGGTGTCAGTAGAGCAGATGGACCTATCTGGCTCTGCTTCCGTGGTGATTGCATGCGCCGTCGTACCCATCGTGCGATGGGATTGTGGCCTCTTCTCATCTGACCTGACATGCAGGGGGGAACATTCTGGTTGTTGCTCACTCCATCGTTCGTGGCGACCCTAGGACTGTATTTTCTTTCAGCGCAGGAACATAGCCGTGTATGATGTGACATGAGATATGTCTACGTACAAGTACTCTACCAGATTGCCTTTCTGGAACCTTGCGGGAGGCTGGTGACCAGGAGTTCGTACACCTCGGTCAGCCGAAACGATGTCGCCACCTTCATCGCAGACCGATCATCGCAGTCCTTGATGTGAATATCCCCTTTGCCGGACGCCAGGATACTCGCCAGAATGCCGGGATAGTTGAGCCGGCACGCAATAAACAAAGGCGTTTCGCTTCGCTTGTTGGCCAGGTTGGCATCGATGCTGTCGCAAGACAGCAGGAAGTCCACGATCTCGTGGTTCTCGTGCTTGCAGGCCATGTAGAGCGGCGTCGCGCTGATGTTGCCACGGGCATTGAGATCGATGCCGTCGCATGACGCGAGGTACCGCACGACGTCCAATCGATTGTGCATGCACGCCAAGTGCAGCGCGGTCCATTTACTGATGCGCTCGGGCATGTTGATGTCCAGTTCGAAGGTTTTCAGGAGGCATTGCACGATGTGCAGATGCCCCGTGCGACAGGCATGGTGCAACGGTGTGGACTTTCCAATGCGGAAGTCTTGCTTGTGGATCCTGCCGCACGAGAGGAAGCACTGGACCATCTCCAGGTTGCCTGTTGCGCAGGCTTCTTCGAATGGCGTCGTGCGGGTGCGATCCAGGGCTGCGACATCCGCGTCGCAATCGAGAACCAGATACTTCACGACGTGCAGGTGGCCAGCTTGGCATGCCGCGTGCAGAGGGGATTTGGTATGCTCCTTGTTATTGACTTGGACGTTGCAGTCCTCGACGAAGAACTTGACAACCTCCAGATGGCCGCCTCGGCTGGCGCATCGCAAGAGGCGCTGGAGGAGATTCCTGAGGTCGTCGCTGGATGTGGTGTACGAGTATTGTGACGAGTGCGCCTGTGTTGGCGCTGCATCAATGATGCCTTCGGAGGCCTGCCCTCCTTCTTTCAGATCAGCAGCGCCTTGCTCCATCCATCTCCGCAAGATCGCAAGATCACCATCGTTGGCACCTCTCATCGCGTCTTCTACCGTCACGGCCATTGCTCTCGTAGCGAAGCCTTTGTCTGATGCTGATAGCCTATGTTCCAATTGGGAGTGTCAACGAGCGTGGGCATGGCAACCGCTTCGGCCATCTCGATGTCGTTCTTGTCGTTGATCTCTCTTGATCTTCTACGATTCGTCACCAGTGTGTTGTCGTTGTTGTTTCTGTTTTCATTTTGGTGTTTTGTTGGCAAATTTCTGAAAAAATTGTTGTTTCAATCACACTAAACAGCATGAATAAGATCTGTCTGTCACCCGCAGGATATGGATCTCTTGTTCCCACTTTCGTTGGACTTTGTTGACAGTTCGTTTTTGTGCACGCCGACTAGATAGGTTTTGGTCATGCCACGTCCAAGGACAGAAAGGGAGGAAGAGAAAGGCTCCTTCCCATTATGTCTCACAGAGAACTACTGACAGAGTCTTGGAACACAGCCCGTGACGAAGTTCGCCGATGTCGTGTCGCTGGTTCTACGAGTACAGGTCGATCGAACAGAAGGGTCCAGGAGACTTGGGTATCTAGATGTCAATCCACGCTGCGACGGCACAAGGTGGACACGTAGAGTATTTATTGCACACTTTGGCCACAATAATACTATACAAGCCATGCTTCTTTCTGACACATTATTCATTTGGACGATACTATTGCTTTGCGAGATCATCAACATCCCAAATCGCGCACGGAAGTTGGACATGGAGGTTGCGGAGACAGAAGATGTCGTCACATCGGCGGATGATGGAAGTTGGTACGAGAAGGTTCGGCTGGAAGTTTTGTTGTGGCGAATGCTGCGAATCATGATACTCATGGTAGATTGTGACTACGATTCTAATCGTATGGTTCCATGACCAAATCAGCGATCCGTTACGTTTGAGAACAGTCATTGGGTTTGTCGTTGTGTAGAGTACGGAGTACCAGTACAAAGTGGTAGGGACTTGGGAGGAGAAAAACCAGATGGTTTCGCAGACATACCAATCAGGGACTACGGACAAAAAGAGGAGAACACGAGGGAAGCGCGAGCGGTGCGTTCAGCTAGCGCGTGAAACAGCATCCATAATTGACAACTCGTGACCCTAGTGGAGGAGTATGACATTTTGCCCCCACTGACAGAAATATGGACCGTCGAAACAAGACGCGACCGTTCTCCTCACGCATTGGTTTTGTGTCAATGGATCCTTCCACTTGCAATGTCCATAAAAGCCAACCACGTAAGAAACACGCCGCCAGGAGAAACCAACAAGGAAGCGCGTGCTGTATTCGAGCAAAGTATCGTACGAGGACGATCTATGGACGAAACAAGGTAGGACAATACCCGCAATCATCAGATCATCATCACAATCATCACAATCATCGACACAAACCCTCGCAAACTGGCAAACGCATAATCTCGCAATCCCACAACAACACAGTTCATCTCCAACCTCCACTATCGCGAAACAAAGAGAAACTGCGAAACACAATAGCTCAAGGTGGAAATCGCCAGCCGCATCAGCATCAACAACAGCAACAGCAACAGCAACAGCAATCACATCATCAACAACATGAATCTTGGTGTTGCGATGAACGCCGCCGGCGACATCGAGTCTCATGGACCTTCGAAGGGTCACTCGATGATCAACGCCGATCCGATAATGAAGCTTGCCTTTGACAAGGTAGGCCTGGTTGGGAGGCAGACGGAGCTCAGGATCTTGCGAAATGCCATCGAGAATCCATCAACGGCGATGAAACTGACAAGTGCAAGGAACTTGCGACAGCCCATGTGCAGCAACGCCTCGAAGAGGAGGAGCGCTTCGGTGTCATCATCGGCATCATCAGCATCGACATCATCGTCAACGTCTTCCTCCTCCGTCCCACCAGAGCACCAATCTTCAACACCATTCCGGGTATCCATGACCGGTTCGGTGGAGAATGTGAAAGCAATCGCGAGCATTGACGTTAACGCAGTGGAAAGCAGCAACAGCACATCGAACCCCACGTACGAAGTCATCCAGAGCGCGATGCGCACGTTGGTGCTCGTGTCAGGACAGTCCGGCAGTGGCAAGTCGGCGCTCATCAATCATCTCAAGCGAGCTGTATCAGGAAGAATGCCGCGGGCTTTGCACCTGAACCAGAACAGCCGCCCTGGCACTGACAGCCGCGCAAACCATGATCCATCGTTCCCTGGCTTCTTCGCCCTCGGAAAGTGCGAGCTCTCCAACAAGCTCGGCGGCATTCCGTACTCCGGCCTCCAGATGGCCATGCAGCGGCTGTGCAAGCAGATCGCCATGCTTCCGGAGAAACAGCTGCACGTGCACTCCTCCACGACCGATCCAAGGACACTGTCGAGCCTTCGATCACTCCTACACAAGGGTCTGACTATGGCCGAGATGCAGCTACTCTCAAACGTCATGCCCACCCTTGCATCTGCCCTGCGCGCCAAGGAAAGCCAGCCTGAGGAGCGCCAAACAAAGGATGTCTCCTCAAAGTCCACCCATTCCTGTGCACCGAGCGTTACCTCTGCAGACTCGGTGTCGACACTCGGCGTCGGGATGGCCATGGAGTACAGGAAACACACAGACCGGCTCAAGTACGTCATGCGCAGGTTCCTGCAGCTACTATGCAGCTACTGCCCCGTCGTCATCGCCGTCGAAGATCTGCAATGGGCCGATCAAGCATCCCTCAACATGATCCAATCATGGCTTCTGGACAGCGGCAACACATCCCTCACCATCATCGGATCCTATCGCTGCAACATGCTCGATGAGAACCCGACCCTCAAGGCAACGCTGGAGCTGCTCGAGAAATCCAAGCGAGAACGATCCATCCGCATCGTCGACCTTCCCGTCCGCGATCTGGATGAAGACCAGGTCGAAGAGTACTTGGCACGGGTGCTCACGGTGTCGTCCGTCTCCACCTCATCCACTCCCAACTTGGATGATGATGACGCTGCAGCCCATAGCATGCCGAAAGATCAGCTCCGCCAGCTTGCCAAGTTGGTACATGCCAGAACGGGAGGCAACGTATTCTTCATGCAACAGTACCTCGAGTCGCTCGTGAAAAGCAACTTGATTCGGTACGGACGCAACAGCTCCTCGTCCTCACCACCACTGTGGACATGCGATCTCGAGAAGATCGGCGTCGATTCCGCGACAATCACCGCTGATGACATCTTCGCTCTCATGAGGAGCAAGTTTCAGGAAGCGACGACCGCACATCGATTCCTCTGCGTCGTGGCATGTCTGGGTGCGACATTCTCCTTTGGCAATGTCTGCACAGTGTTGAAGGGACTAACCATCCATTCTGACCACTCGAGGTTCTTCCGCAGGGTCTTCGAAACCAAGACCTTCATGAGCGATCCTCAGATCCGCTCCATGCTCGACGAATGCTGCCGGGAGGGTCTGATCCAAAAGATCACGAATCAGCCATCGCAGTCTGAATCATCCTCCACTCACAAGGATCGTCGTAAGAGCCGGCGTGGGTCCAAGACCTACGGTCCATCGCAGAAATTCGTCTTCACCCATGACAAGGTCCAGGAAGCAGCGCTTTCGATGGCACCGACACCAGAAGATCTCTCCGAGCTCAAGTACCGAGTCGGTGAGGTGCTGCTGTACGGACTCAACGACGATGAGCTGGAGACGAAGATCTACGTCGTGGTCAACCTTCTCAACACACGACCAGATCTCATGCCGAACCATCACAAGATGGAACGCAGGATGAAGATCGCAATGCTCAACTACAGTGCTGGATTGAATGCGGTCAAGTCTTCCGCATTCCATCTGGCCTCTGTGTACTTTAGGGCAGCCATCGATCTGCTGCCACATGAGCACTGGAGCAACTCGTTGGATCAGAGCATCGAGCTGTACTCGTCCGCGGCTGAGAGTTGCTTCGTCACATCCGGCTTCGCGCAAGCACAGGCTTACTGCGAGGTCGTCATCAAGCAGAAGTGCCCGGTGATCAAGAAGGTGAAGGCCTACCACGTTCTTGCTGACATCTGTCTGGCAGAGGCGACGAAGGTCAAGGGAGGAGGGACTGCTGTTGACATCTACGTCAATCTGCTGTCCGAGCTTGGCTGCAACTTCCCCAAATCCAAGGCTGGACGTACATGGTACACCCTCCGAGGCTTGATGGGAGCCAAGAGAATGACCAGAACGTTGGAGGCCCGCATGCAGAATGATCTGCCGCTCTCCGAGGATGAGCACAGCATGGCTGTGATGAAGACGCTGAACAAACTCGGAACTGCCACTATCATGACAGAACCGGACCTTGTCGGGCTGATTGTGATCAAAACCCTCCGGCGTAGCATCAGCGAAGGAATCTCGGCCAACACGGCCCCTGCGCTCGTCTTCCTCAGCATTATCGTCGGTTTTGTTACAGGAGACTTTGACGGTGGCCAACGATGCGGTGAGATCGGAATGAGCATGCTCAACGCCACGGACAACCGGGAATTCGACAGCCGCACCATACTGAACTTCTACGCCAACACCTACCACTGGAAGAACCCGCTGGAGAACGCTATCGAACCTATGATGGAGGCCTACCGGCTTGGTATGGCCTGCGGCGACATGGAAGCCGCCATGTGGGCATTGGGCTCATTCCTCGGCATCTCCTTCCAGACTGGAAAGCCCTTGGCCAAACTGGATTCCGAATTCATGGTTTACACCAACGTCATGCTCGACTTCCAGCTCAGCCTCCAGCACAAGATCACATGCATCATCTGGCAATGCGTCCTCAACCTCCGCGGCTCGTCACGCCACACGACCAAGCTGATCGGAGAGGCCTACGACATCAACAAAGATGCGTATCCGGATGACCACGAGCTGGCTCCTCTCACCAACACCATACAGAGCGCGTACACCCTGTACGTTGCATCAATCTTCGGCGACCACGAGGTCGGCGCTTCGATTGCTGTTACATCCTGTTTGGGTTGGGTGAAGGAGATCACTGGCGGGTATTCTCTGCCCCAGTTCCTGTTCCATGCGGCGCTGTGCTGCTTCGCCATGGAACGCACCTCGAAGGACCGCAAGTACGTCAGCACCGCAAGGAGATGCGTGAAGCTGCTCAAGACATGGGCCAAGAAGGGATGTCCCAACTTCCCTCACAACATCCTGCTGCTCGAGGCCGAGGACAAGGACCTGAGGAAGCAGCGCACGAAGGCGGCATCATCGTACGAGGAGTCCATCAAGGTGGCCAAGGATCTGAAGCGCCTTCAAGATGAAGCGATCGCGAATGAGAAGTATGCTGCATTCCAGAGGCGTCGTGGCAACATGGATGTGGCGAACGTGTATCTGGAGGAGTCGATCCGGCTGTACCGCCGCTGGGGCGCAAGCAAGAAGGTGGAGCAGCTACTGTCGATGGTGCAATGAGAAGGGTAGAATGGGATTAACACCAGATTCCTGATTGCATTGCATTGTAGTGTTTGTTCAGATAAGCACATTGAGTAGGCAATACACAAGTACAGAGTAGGCACTATTTCAAACCTGGTCTTCTGAGAACTTGGCAGAGTAGGCCGGGTGATGCCGTTATCGTAGCATGCTCTGATACCACAACAGTAGTTCTTGTGTACGTCTGGGAAAAGCGCCTGGAAGGAGAAACGTGGAAGGAAACACGACGATTGTTCCGTGGGACTCAAAACCATCGAAGGCGCCAACGCGCGCAGACACGCTGTGCAGGAACCTCGCTCGAAGTGTGCAACCCGTACTGCTTCATGTGATAGTCGTACATCTCCGACATCTTCAACATCCGTCACCCCCATCAATCAAAGGAAGCTACATCGAAGAGAAGGAGGCATCCCAGAGGTGTACGGTATGAAACTCGTATTAAACGAAGTGGGTGAATCGAAGCATGGTCACTGAGCACTTGCGATAGACCAAAGACACGGCTCCCGAGGCACTCCAGCAAAAACGAAAGCCAAAGCGCAAGAAGACTGTCAGACGCAGCTACGTACGTCTGCTGCCGTTCATGCGAGCTGTGGCTGGCTTGTCGAGGAGACGTTCAAAGACTGCTGCAAGCGGAGGGCAACACAACGAGGCATTCCAAGACGAAGGAGACCAATCACAAGGAACCAAGACAGCGAGCATGACGGCGAACAAGGCGAGCGCGGCTGCAAGACCGCAGGGACCCAATCCGAACAGCCCAATTTGCAAATCGTGGGCCGTTGCTGGGGCCTGCTTGGTTCTGCTTGGCACGATTGAATTCAGCTGGCTTCCTAGTCAGTCCAGCGTGTTTCCTCAGAAATCAGGCACCACACACGGATCGCTGACGGTAGAGACGGTGCGCAAGCACTTTGCGCCATTCCATGAGCAACACAAACATGACCAAGTTTGGCGCGATCGGCCGACGACAGAAGCTGCGAAGGAGATCACAAAGATACTCGTCGATGTTAGATCCAGCAAGACAGTGTTTGATCTGCCAGATGAGCCTTTCGCTCTCTCCTTCCATGGTGTGCTCGATGTATCCCGAGACCACATCGCTCTGGTGTGCCAACAACAGCTCACCGTTCGACAGAAGTTGGATTCGACGGAGCCAACGATTGAACCAATCGAAGTTATCTCACTCTCGCAGGCAGAGCTTGTGGATGGCGACGATGGTGCGTTGGTGTGGCAAGCGGCGGTGACTCCCATGCGCCATCATGAATACTGCCGTTACCATCTGCTTCGATCCAATGAAAATGAGAAGCACCCAGACGAACTTCGTCGTGATGATGATGATGATGATGATGATGATGGGTCGAGCCAGCGGGGGTCTTTGGTTGCTGCTGGGCCAGCAACGACGGCCAAAACTGAAGTTGCGTCCACGACTGCACCTGCGCATGCGCATGCACGTGAATCCAGCATCCGCACTTCCGCGAAGAACAACCATGCTGCTCCATTCACGATCATCGGACGATCGCCGACACTGGATATGCATCCCAGGCTTGCGCAAACACCAACGCAGATCCATCTTTCGTTCGGAGATACTGCAGATCAGATGGTGGTGTCATTCACCACTGCTGCGGGATCATCGTCGACCAAGGTAGGTGGCAAACCGATCGCTGCATTCGGTTCCGATCCCAAATCCATGGACCAAAAGGTCACAGCCGACGAAGACGTGCAGACGACCACCTACTCGGCCTCCGACCTGTGTGGATCACCATCCAACGCAGCTCTTTCCTCGCTGTCCCCCGCATCAGACTCGGCAGGCTGGTTCCACACCGTGAGGATGCGCGGTCTCAAACCCTCTACTGTTTACTACTACAAAGTCGGACTGACCACAGGGCAAGGCATCGTGTGGTCTGACACCATCAATCACTTTCGGAGTTCGCCGGTATCACAAGTATCGCCGGATGACAAATCGCACAACGACGAGCAAGAGCAGGTCGGGTTTGCTGACGCAGTTGGGCCCTTCTCCTTCGTTGTGTTCGGTGATCACGGGACGCCCACCGTGTGGAACAGCGACGAAACCAAGTGGACCATCGATCAAATTCTAAATTTGGAGTTGAAGGGGGGAGACGATCATCATGCCGATGCAAACCAAGACTTGACTTTGGCCAGTCGACCAAGGCTTGGTAAATGGCCTTGGAAGTATCATCATCATCACAGCCATCATCACAGCCACCATCACCGTCATCGCCATCGTCACCACCGCCAAGGCCACGGCGGTTCTGCTCCTTCGGATGATGGCGGCGACCACGACAGCGATGACAGCAACGATGACGATGGTGGTGATGGCGACACAAGGCCGCCGATCGCGATGGTTCATCACATCGGAGACCTCAGCTACGCCATGGGCAACGCGCCAATATGGGACGAATGGTTCGACCTCATAGAACCAGTTGCCTCCGTCGTTCCGTACATGATCACGATTGGCAATCACGAATACGATCACACCTCCGGGGGTGCCAACGGCAAGGATCCAAGCGGAGTCACCACCGATTCTGGCTACATGCCGGACTGGGGCAACTTCGGTGACGACTCTCACGGCGAATGCGGCGTCCCGGTGGCCAAGCGCTTCACGATGCCAGCAACCCCCACCACACGCAGCAATCCAAGCAACGGTGTCTTCTGGTACTCTTTCGACTATGCGAGCGTCCATACCATTGGCTTGTCAAGCGAGCACGACATGTCGGAAGGAAGCGATCAGTACGAATGGCTGTTGGAGGATCTTTCGTCTGTCAATCGCACTATCACGCCGTGGGTCATTGTCGAACTCCATCGTCCGATGTACGACTCGCAAACCCAATGGGGGGATACGGCTGTCGGGGTCGCCATGAGGATGGAGGTGGAAGAGCCGATGAGGGATCATAAAGTCGATTTGGTGATCTCCGGTCACATTCATTCCTACACGCGAACGTGTGACGGATTGTACCGCAGCCAGTGCCCATCGGCATCTTCGCCGTCTGGGTACTCCGGACCTACCTACGTAACGGTCGGCACTGCCGGTGCTGAACTGTTTGACACGGCCGAATATCCCAATCACTGGACAGCGAAGCAACTGCCAATGGTTTACGGATACGGCCGTGTCACTGTCCAGAACGCAACCGCCATGCACTTCGAATTCGTCCAGGTTGCGAATGATGACTCCGCCGGTGCAGTCCGGGATGACGTTTGGATTTACCGCGACGGCCGTTGAGAGTGCGCACAAGTCTCTGGTCTTGCTCTTTGCTTGGTATTGTATTATAATATTTCTGAGGAAGACACATCCTGCGTGAAATACGCAACGCTGATTGTGCAATAAGTTTTGGAAGAAGTCGTTTCGATTTCTGCTGCGAACATGAAGTTTTACATCAAATTGTATTGTACAGGTGAGGAGAGGATACGAATTACGCTACATAGTCACTTGCGAGAGTATTCTCACCAATTGCAGTAAGTAGATTGAACCTCATGCAAAAAACATACCATCAGAGATGCTATCAGGGAGTATATCAGAGGTAGGCGAAGTGCTCGTAAGGGCTAGTCCACAAGCGGCGAGTCGGACTCCGATCTGGAGGTGCTTGGATCGTTCGCTTTGCGTCACCCGGATGAAGTTTCATATTGTACACAAACAATGTTAAAATATTTATATTACCGCAACCCCAAATACCATTTACTAATAGGCAAATTATTAGTCTGGCCGTCAGCCGTATTGCAGGAGCGACTGTCTGCCCACCTCCATGCTTTGATGATCGAGTCCGATGTCAACAAGTTCGTGGACAAACGGAAGATCTTGATCGGATCTTTGCTTCTGTCATCGGCGACTGATACCGTCTGCAAATCAGGATTTTGATTGGCATTGCGCGACTAAAGAACCGCTCACATGTGCCAAGGCACAGCGCTCGCCCATGGTGGATTTGCATACATGTTCTTCGTGGATCTCATCGACAACTTATGGTGATTCTGTGCAGGCCCACTTCTTCCAACTGTGAAGTTGTGCTCCGTTCGCACGAATTGCGACATGTGCCTATTCGCAACTTGTGGTCTTGGGTGGTTGGTCTTGGCGGAGATGACTGGACGTAACGTGCGAACCACGTTCGAGGTATTCTCCAGAGTACGAGCAACTCCGGGGGAGGGAGGAGCTGGATTTACCTTCATTGCCAAGAGGCTTTCCTGCGCCATGCAGACGAGCTGGCACGATGACACCGATGACTTCTGCAATACCAGCACCCGCTCTCGAATGATGCAGTCTTTGGATTGCCTCATTCCACGGCAACGCGCCCCACAGCCCTGTTCGATTTGGTTCGTATTTGTTGACTATGTCCGTCTTGGAGTGATTTATCGCCGGTCGATGGACTTTCTGTTCATTCAATAGCTTCGCGTTGTGTTGGTCGGAGGATAGAACGATCTGCAAACGTGCAGATTGACACTGCGAAGAGAGCGGAAGACACCGCAATCGTTCGTGGAAAGCCGTGACAGTAATGCTGTCAGACGTGATCTTTGGCCGCGGCGGCGTACACGAATCCCCTCACGGATGGAGATGACGGAGCAGATGGAGCGGGTGGTCGCGCTCCCTCGAGCAGCCCCTTGTTCTCCAATCCAGGAGTATCGCGCCAAAAGGCGAAATTGGCTTCAAGAGGGTCACACACTCACCAGCCACGACAATTCGGGCATACTATACGATTACGGACGTCCCAAGGATAGCAGCGCAAACAACATCCAATGACATGGCCCACTCAACAAGGAAGACAAGGCTTTGAAGGGAGGAGCAATCCGACAACCCACTGCCCATGCGCTCCGTTGTTGTGGGCACCGCAGCCAATCTTGCAAACTGTCCTGAGAGAGATTATCACTCACAAAACAAACGAAAAAGACAACAGCGACCTTCCTTTTGGACGAAAGTCAAGATGGATACTGTGAACCGTCAAGGCAACATCACCAACATCACCAACATCGACAACTGTAGCAGCAGCATCAAGCCGCATATGAATCTGGAAATAGCGGACCATGGCGCCTCGAAAGCCGCCACCAATGCCACGCCGACAATGAGGCTTCCCTTTGACAAGGTCGGCCTGGTTGGGAGGCAGACGGAGCTCAGGATCTTGCAGAATGCAATTAAAAATTCACCAAGCAAGCAAAGGAAGAGCACAAGGGCATCGAGACAGTGCCTGCCAAGCGTCGCTTCAAAGACCGCCTATCTATCAGCGTCGTCATCGTCATCAGCGTCGTCAGCGTCATCAACTTCTTCGTCCTCTACCTTGCCAGAACGGCCTGCATCACAATGCCGGGTATCCATGACTGGTTTGGTGGAGCATGTGAACAATGGCGCAACCGCAGATACGGGCTCGAATGTTAACGTGAACCCTGTGGATGCCGATGACACCCCAGACTCCACGCACGAAGCTGCCCAGAACGCGATGCGCACGTTGGTGCTGGTGTCTGGACAGTCCGGCAGCGGCAAGTCGGCGCTCATCAATCGCCTCCACAAAGTCACATCATGTGGGAGGGGTCGGCCCGTGCCTGCAGACACTTTCAGCAGAAGTAGCGGCAGCACCAGTAGCAGTAGCCTGGCAGACGCATGCGAGTACATAGACGAAGACAATGATGCAAACGATTGCCCACCGTTCCATGGCTTCTTCGCCATCGGAAAGTGCGAGCTCTCCAACAAGCTCGGCGGCATTCCGTACTCGGGGCTCCAGATGGCCATGCAGCAGCTGTGCAAGCAGATCACCATGCTTCCGGAGGAGCAGCTGCACGTGCACTCCTCCACGACCGATCCAAGGACACTGTCGAGCCTTCGATCACTCCTACACAAGGGTCTGACTATGGCCGAGATGCAGCTGCTCTCAAACGTCATGCCAACCCTTACATCTGCTCTCTATACCGAAGACTGCCTGGTAACAGGCACCTGCTCCAAAGCAAGCCAGTCTTGTTCAGGCAGTATCACCTCCGGCGATTCGGCGACGACGCTCGGCGTCGGGATGGCCATGGAGTACAGGAAACACACAGATCGGCTCAAGTACGTCATGCGCAGGTTCCTGCAGCTACTATGCAGCTACTGCCCCGTCGTCATCGCCGTCGAAGATCTGCAATGGGCCGATCAAGCATCCCTCAACATGATCCAATCATGGCTGCTGGACAGCGACAACACATCCCTCACCATCATCGGATCCTATCGCTGCAACATGCTCGATGAGAACCCGACCCTCAAGGCAACGCTGGAGCTGCTCGAGAAATCCAAGCGAGAACGATCCATCCGCATCGTCGACCTTCCCGTCCGCGATCTGGATGAAGACCAGGTCGAAGAGTACTTGGCACGGGTGCTCACAGTATCGTCTGTCTCCACCTCATCCACTCCCAACTTGGATGATGATGACGCTGCAGCCCATAGCATGCCGAAAGATCAGCTCCGCCAGCTTGCCAAGTTGGTACATGCCAGAACGGGAGGCAACGTATTCTTCATGCAACAGTACCTCGAGTCGCTTGTGAAAAGCAACTTGATTCGGTACGGACGCAACAGCTCCTCGTCATCACCACCACTGTGGACATGCGATCTCGAGAAGATCGGCATCGATTCCGCGACAATCACCGCTGATGACATCTTCGCTCTCATGAGGAGCAAGTTTCAGGAAGCGACGACCGCACATCGATTCCTCTGCGTCGTGGCATGTCTGGGTGCGACATTCTCCTTTGGCAATGTCTGCACAGTGTTGAAGGGACTAACCATCCATTCTGACCACTCGAGGTTCTTCCGCAGGGTCTTCGAAACCAAGACCTTCATGAGCGATCCTCAGATCCGCTCCATGCTCGATGAATGCTGCCGGGAGGGCCTGATCCAAAAGATCACGAATCAGCCATCGCAGTCTGAATCATCCTCCGCTCACAAGGATCGTCGTAAGAGCCGGCGTGGGTCCAAGACCTACGGTCCATCGCAGAAATTCGTCTTCACCCATGACAAGGTACAGGAGGCGGCGCTTTCGATGGCGCCAACACCAGAAGATCTCTCCGAGCTCAAGTACAGAGTCGGTGAGGTGCTGCTGTACGGACTCAACGACGATGAGCTGGAGACGAAGATCTACGTCGTGGTCAACCTTCTCAACACACGACCAGATCTCATGCCGAACCATCACAAGATGGAACGCAGGATGAAGATCGCAATGCTCAACTACAGTGCCGGATTGAATGCAGTCAAGTCCTCCGCATTCCATCTGGCCTCTGTGTACTTCAGGGCGGCCATCGATCTGCTGCCACATGAGCACTGGAGCAACTCGTTGGATCAGAGCATCGAGCTGTACTCGTCCGCGGCTGAGAGTTGCTTCGTCACATCCGGCTTCGCGCAAGCACAGGCTTACTGCGAGGTCGTCATCAAGCAGAAGTGCCCGGTGATCAAGAAGGTGAAGGCCTACCACGTTCTTGCTGACATCTGCCTCGTCAACACCACAAACTTCAACGACGGGATGACTGCTGTTGACATCTACGTCAATCTGCTGTCCGAGCTTGGCTGCAACTTCCCCAAATCCAAGGCTGGACGTACATGGTACACCATCCGAGGCTTGATGGGAGCCAACAGAATGGTGAAGACACTCGAGACTCATATGAAAGACAAGCTGCCGCTCTCCGAGGATGAGCACAGCATGGCTGTGATGAAGACTTTGGATAAGCTTGGGGCCGCCTCGGTGTTGACGGAGCCAGACATTGTCGGGCTGATTGTGATCAAAACCCTCCGGCGTAGCATCAGCGGAGGTATCACGCCCAACACGGCCCCTGCGCTCGCCTTCCTCAGCATTATCGTCGGTTTTGCCACGGGAGACTTTGACGGTGGCCAACGATGTGGTGAGATCGGAATGAGCATGCTCAACGCCACGGACAACCGAGATTTCGACAGCCGGACAATCTTCAACTTCTACGCCAACACCTACCACTGGAAGAACCCGCTAGAGAACGCTATTGAGCCGATGATGGAGGCCTACCGGCTTGGTATGGCCTGCGGCGACATGGAAGCCGCCATGTGGGCATTGGGCTCATTCCTCAGCATCTCCTTCCAGACTGGAAAGCCCTTGGCCAAACTGGATTCCGAATTCATGGTTTACACCAACGTCATGCTCGACTTCCAGCTCAGCCTCCAGCACAAGATCACATGCATCATCTGGCAATGCGTCCTCAACCTCCGCGGCTCGTCACGCCACACGACCAAGCTGATCGGAGAGGCCTACGACATCAACAAAGATGCGTATCCGGATGACCACGAGCTGGCTCCTCTCACCAACACCATACAGAGCGCGTACACCCTGTACGTTGCATCAATCTTCGGCGACCACGAGGTCGGCGCTTCGATTGCTGTTACATCCTGTTTGGGTTGGGTGAAGGAGATCACTGGCGGGTATTCTCTGCCCCAGTTCCTGTTCCACGCGGCGCTGTGCTGCTTCGCCATGGCACGCACCTCGAAGGACCGCAAGTACATCAGCACTGCAAGGAGCTGCGTGAAGCTGCTCAAGACATGGGCCAAGAAGGGATGTCCCAACTTCCCTCACAACATCCTGCTGCTCGAGGCCGAGGACAAGGACCTGAGGAAGCAGCGCACGAAGGCGGCATCATCGTACGAGAAGTCCATCAAGGTGGCCAAGGATCTGAAGCGTCTCCAGGACGAAGCGATCGCGAATGAGAAGTATGCTGCGTTCCAGAGGCGTCGCGGCAACATGGATGCGGCGAACGTGTATTTGGAGGAGTCGATCCGGCTGTACCGCCGCTGGGGCGCAAGCAAGAAGGTGGAGCAGCTGCTGTCGATGATGCAATGAGAGGGGTAGAATGGGATTAACACCAGATTCCTGATTGCATTGCATAGTTACTGTAAATACACGAAGCAACAAATATGAGTACGATGACTCGACTTGTACCGTACCATCGGATTTGTCGAGGCTTATACCCATGAATGAATCCACGTACTCGAGATTCGTTTGCCTGCAAAGATCTCGCGCGCTGCTCGAAACTGCTCAATCCGTGTAGCCTTCGCGCATGTTCTCGTGCTCCAGGCTGTGGCATAGTCGTACACATCATTGCTTCCTCGTTGGGTTCCACGCTCTCTGTTCTTCTTCTATTCTATGAGGATTGGCGGAACATGATGGAGTTTCATCGCCAAATCTACCATCATCGCGATTCGCGAAATGTCCAGTTCTCAACGAACTTGAAGGCATGAAATCGTCAGAGGGTCGCTGCAATGTCGGCGCCCGCTAAAATCGTCCATCGCATGACACTCCATTGCCCCTAAAGGAATTGGACCGCCAAACGATCTATGAAACTCACTGGAATATCGCTGGCCTCCTTTTCTTCGACGTGCGTTGTTGCCCAAGCCTCGTGATGTGCTTGGCGCCCATGCACGATTGTCAGGCTGGATTGGTCGCGTGCGGTCGGTGATCCGATCCAGGCGTCCAAGATGCTCGCAACCGCCTTCGGCGCTTCATGATTCGGGCAATGGCCAGCGTTCTCAATCTCGATGTAACGATGCACCTTTCCAGGCAGACGCTTGTCCAAGGCCTCCATCATGGCCTTTGCGAAGGCTGGCTTGCACCATGGATCATCTTTGCCGAAGACAAGCATCACATCGCAGTTCACCGCTCGCAGGCAATCCTTGAAATCCGGCTTGCGCTTTTGGATTCCAGGTACCTGCAACGGTGGAGACCAGAGGATGGAGGCGAATGCAGCGTGTCCTCCATTGCCCAAGGTGCAACCTCGAATTTGGTTCATCTATTGATCCAGCCCACAGTGTGTGGTAAGCAAAAGTGTGGCGCATGAATAATCGTGAGTTGCGAAGTCACGAGGGTATATTGTTATTGCTGGTGACAATTGATACGTGAATACGATGCGGATCGTTCAACTGCAGCATACCCAACGTGCGTACAGAATTTGTGTGGAAGAAATGTAGACCGATGACGCACAGGGGTATGTTGTGGGGGCTTGCGCTTCTCTGAAAACAAGAAAGCGGTGAAGCATCATCATCTTTGTCGGACTCGTATCGCAGCAGGAAATGAAGCAGCATCAACGACCTTGGCGGAAATCGAACTCACCAGCTCCGTATTGAACGCCTTCGTGTTTGAGTACGCAGCCTTGAGATACTGTTCGATGGTTCCCAAGTCACGAATGCGATCGAATAGGTACCGTCCGATGCGTCGCGGTATCGACGGCGGTGGCAAAACACCGGACCACCCTGGAAGGTTCAGACCCCACACCGGAGTCGGATTCAGCAGACAAATGCTTTCGACCAGGTCAGGTCTGCGCGCCGCCAAGTGCGCCGCAAGGTGTCCGCCGACCGAGTTGCCCACCAGGTGCACTTTCGTCGCAGTTCCTCCTTGCGCCTTGGCATTCTTCAACACGACCTGCTCAATGAAGGTCGTCAATTGATCAATCCAGCTAACATGAATTGTGTGTGGCAATCGAGAGTGCGGTAGAACGCAGACATGTATTGTCCATATGTGCGTCAACACAATTTCGGTGAGCATTTGAAGTGATGTTGAATTGGGTGGAGTTGCGCATGGCAGCAGTCAGAGCTGTGTACTTCGTGGAGCATGCAATGAGAGCACCGAAGAAGATATTGCACAATTCATTTCCAGCAGCCCGCACAGGCCGCATCAACTCACGTTTCTGCAGAATAGATCAAGCCGCATTCGTTGGGAGAATTGCCATCGTCGCAATCCATGGGCCAACTCTTGCCTTGTCCCAGGTAGTCAATGCAGTAGACCAATCGATCGCGCTGGTCGGTGCCGTCCGTGAACCATTCCTCAATCAACCTGTGCTGATGGAACGATCCGACACCAAATCCATTGAGGAGGATGATCGGTTCCTTCGAATAATCGACGAGAATCGGCGCCAAGTCTTCCAGAGCCTCGCCCTGCACCTCTTGCGCATTGCTTGGCTGTTGCAGTCCTTGCCCACTCTGTCCGCCAAGCTGCCGCCGCGACAGACCGCGGCTGATCTCGTAGGCGATGTCATGACCCTGGAACGACCATGATTTCGATTTGATGGAGAATGACTTGCATGCCTCCGCCAGCACCAGCACGCGGAGCAACGGCAGCAAGATCCGTATCCGCATTGTGAATTCGATCCGGCAGAAAGCCCGATTTCGCTCTTCGATCTCTCTGTGCGTCCCTGTTGTGGTGCTGTGGCTGCCTGGATGATTGTGCTCTCCAACCTCCTTGCTGTTCTATCACGTTAACTTCTGACGTATAATACTGTTATAGTCGTATGCATTAGTAGTCGTACAGTGCCATCCGCCGACAAGTTGCTGTGAGTAGTCGTGTGATGGAAAGATCTCCGACCCATCAACTACGTTGATGTCATGTTGTGGCAGAGATGCGGAGATGGCGGTTGTGTCGGTTGGCGAGTTGAAGTTGTGATTCCAATCCCGTGTCGAGAAAAGAGGGTTCTCGTCCCAGTCGATTCACGGATATCCTGGATTATCGACCCATGCGAACACATTGGTTGTTTCGGAAGTTTCCGGATTTGGTTTGTGGAACAAAGACAGACATACATACAGACAGACAGACCATACTCTGTTGAATGAACAAACAGACAGCGATCGTCGAAACACGCTGACTGCCAAAACACACGATGTGAAGGAAACCTCCTGCTGACGAGCGCAAAAAAACGCACGAGACTCGTATTCTGTTTTTCCCCGTTGCGTTTTGTTCGACAACTGATGTGAGAATGATCAAGGGACCTTCGTCACCCCGCGATAGTTGTTCACCAATGTGTCACAAGTGTGACCTGTTTGCTTTCCTACTTTTGCTTATACCTTCGCCTTCTCTCTGATGTGCTGGGATGCGCGATGCGTGGCCACGGTTTTGGTGCCAAAGGCTCGGGCTGTTCGCTTCGCTCTTTGGTCTCACTGCCCCCCATCTTCAAGAACAACAGCAGTATCAGGATTATCATCACCCTCTTGTGCTTGTGGCGCCGGCGTGTTATCGGCCCCTTCTGGCGAGTTTGGTGCTTCAGGCTGCATGACCGCCACCGCCTTTTCCTCCAGGAGCATGTTCAGCTGGTTCCTGTAAAGCTCCTTCACATCTACAATGTCGGAATGGAGGCCTTGGATTTCCTGCGCCTGCTCCATGTTGTCCTGCTCCAGCTCCTGCACCCTGGCATCCATGCTGCTCAGCTTCTCCTTCGCACCTCGTTCCGTAACGAGCTCTTCCAGCAGCTGCTCTCTGGTCTTTTCAGATTCCCGAAGACTGGCGCGCAGGGCCTTGCACTCCACTTGCGCCACCTTCAGCTTCGATGTGAGCTGCTCGTGCGCCGCGAAGCTTGCAATTCCTGTTTGCTCGCCTGCCGATGACACTGTGTTCATTGCCGTGTCTTCATCATCGTCGTCGTCATCGTCATTATCGTCGTTGTATTCGTCGTTGCCGTCGTCCAATCCGACGAGGGCACCCGCCAGAATATCTGCCTGACCTTCTGCCTTGCGCAGCTTCTTCGGCTTGGCTTCGCGGATAGTCTTCACCGGTGCTGCCATCAAGGTGTTGGCGGCATTGTCCAGCAGCTGCTGGATCTGCTGCTCGAGCTGGCCCTTCTTTTCTCGCTCGGTCGTCAAGCTCGATTCCAACCGATCGATCTGGCTGCGGTACCGTTCCTCGCTGTCCATCACGGTCTGAGTCATCTCGCTGCGAACCCGCGCAACGCCTTCATTGGCCAAGCGTTCCATCTCGAGGTAGTCCTTCTGTCGTCGTTCCGCCTCCTCCTCCATCACCTTCATCTTCTTTTGCAACGCGTGTGTCGTCTCCAAGTTTTCTTCGTACCTGATCCGCAAGGCGTTGTGGGCCTTGTCACGTTCACCCGCCACTACCTCCAACCGATGCACCTGGCTCTTCAATTCACCCAACTCCTTGTTGGACGATTCGCTCTTGATAACAGCTTCGTCAAGCGCAGATCGCAAGCTGATCTCTGTTTCTTCCCACAGCTTTGCTCTGGCGCGTTGCTGACGTTCCTTGCTGTCCAGCTGGCGCAGCAACGGTGCTGTGCTTTGTTCGATATCCACGCTCAGCGCTGCGAGCATGGACAGAATATGGAGAAGAGTACCAGATGTATAATTGAGCACAACAATTGTCATGTGAGTGGAATGATGCCGCCATGACGTCGAGCCGTGCGAGGGTAAGCAACATGATCTTGCAGTGTGACACAGGAACGCAAACACATGACGCATTCGCAGACGAATTTGTGCGACAGAACCTACCATCGTTTCGGCGCACGGCGTCCTCCCATCGTTTCCTCATCTCGCTGACTTCGTTCTGCAAGGCATCCTCGCTTGCCGCGGCGTCCTTCTCCTTGGCGCGGAGCTTTTGCTCCAAGTCGGCGATGATGTCATTATGCTCGCGACGCAGCTTTTTGGATTCCTTGGCGGCTTCGATGGCAGCCGATTTCTGCGACATCTGCGCCGTCGTCTTCATGTCCTTCGTCTGCGCCTTGAGCTCCTTGATCTCCTGCTCCAACGTCAGGATCTGCGCGGCCTTCAGTTCGGCGTCGGATCGCGCCTCGAGCAGATCGTTCTCCAGTTTTCCCGCAGTCGATTCTCCCTTGCGCGCCGAAGTGAGCGCCTCCTTCGTCGCCTTCAGCTCCGCCGTGAGTTCCTCCACCTGCTCTTGCGCATTTTCGCGCTCGATGGTCTCATTTTCCAAGCTGATGCTCAATGTTCGCACCTCCGTCTTGGTTTGGCGCACGATTTTCTCCATCTCCGACTGCTTGATGGCGAGCTTCTGACCTTCATCTCGCAGCTCGGCGATAATCTCAGCCTGTTTGTCGCTGCTCTCGGAGGATTGGTGCGCCTTCGCCGTCAACTTCGCCTCGGCAGCCTCGCAGCGTTCCTTGGCTCGCTGGATGCGCTTCTTGGCTTCGTCCTTTGTGTTCTGAATCTGCCTCTTGAGTTCGGCCTCGTCGGTCTCCCACATGGACTGAAGTTCCGTGAGCTGCTCCGCCTTGTTGCTGAGCTGATTTTCTCGCAAGTGGACCAGCGTTTTGAGTTCTTCGATCTGCTTCTTCAGAGCTGCATCACCCTCCGCGTTTGCGGTCGCACTGATGTCCGCCATGGCCGTGCTGGATGGGTCCGTGAATGTGGTTGTGGCACCGCCATTGGAAAATCCCGTGTCCGGCGTCATCGGTGGTGCGCTCTTTGACAGTGCCGCCGGCGCTTCGGCTCTTGATTTCTTGTCGATCGCTAATCCCGTGTCTGGTTGCGCTGCTTCTGCCGGCGATTTTCCGTTGCTCGTGGGAGCATCTTGGGTGGATGGCGTGGCTGCGTCCTTGCTGGTGGTGGCGTCATCCTTGCTATCAATTTGATCGATGTCAGGATCGTCATCCCAACCGCCATCTCCATCGCCCACATCGAAATCATGATCGCTCGCTTCGGCCGTCTGCGGTAGCTGATCGGTGGGCGCATCGTCATTCTCCACCGCCTGCGTGATGAGCGCATCTGCCTTCTGCAGGAAGGAGGATCCCAAGGACGGCGCCGCCTTGGAGAAGGAGGAGAACATGCTGGAAGCAGAGCTGAGCGCGACTCCCGTGGATGACGTGGTCGGCTGTAGGTTGCGCACGCTGTCGCTCGGTTCCGGTTGGGATACCGATGCGGGTGTGCCAACCGCCTTGGTCACGCTGGAGAACAAGTTCGAGGCCACAGACAGAGTCGCCGCGGAAGAAGAGGATTTTGCCGGAGTTTCTGGGATCGGTTCTTTGTCAACGTCATCGGCTGGCAACTCCTCGGTTTGAACTGCTGGTGTGGAAGTGGCCTCTTTGGTCTGTGGTTGCTCGGTGGGAGCAACAATCGGGCTTTGAACTGCGTCATCTGCAACCTTTGCCTCTGACGGCGGTGCTTCTTCTTCTTGTGCTTCGGATGGCTTTGCTGCAGCCTCGGTTTCAGGCACAGCGGGAGCGGTATCTTCTGTTGGCGTGGGTGGTGTTGGATCGACTGCTGGTTCTTTGGTTGATTCCGTCGGCACTTTCGCGGCCTCTTCTGAAGCCTTATTGTCAACGGACTTCGCTGCAGCAGCTGCGCCAGCATCATCTATTTCATTCGCATCCACGTCAACATCCACATCCACTTCAACATCGACGTCAATATCATCGTCTTCCGCAGACCAACCATTTTCAGTGGGAGCGGCATCGGCATCATCCTTCTCAAGCGTGGCAAGCTTCGCCTTTGTAACTGACGCGACTCCGCCAACATCATTCGACGATGGTTTCACAGGGACATCTGCCATTTTCAACGGACCTGGCTGCTGCTGCTGCTTCATCGTTGGGGTTGCCACCGGAGCCGCTGCCGTTTTGGTTGCTGCTGGCAGAGCTAACTTGGAACCTTGCGACGTCGGCGGTGTCGCCACAGCCTTCGCTGGTGCTTTCTTTTCTGCTCCGAAATCATCTCCGAAATCGTCGTTGAAATCATCCCATGCATTGTTCGGCGAGACGATCTTCTGCGCAGGCGCCGCTGCGCTGTTCACGGACGATGGCGCAGCATTGGAGCTGGTGCTGCTGACGCTGTGGTTGTATGCTGGGTTGGCATGGAAGGGCGTCGTCGCAGCAGCTTCGGCAGTTGCTGGTTTGCCATTATCATCCATGCCGACCGAGTCATTGATCTGCTTGTCGATGTTCGCCGCGAGCGACTTGGCCTTTTCGGCAAAGCTGTTCCACATGATTGCGTTGCTCTTTCTCTGCTATGGCTTCCACAGTTATGCGTGCGTGTGTGCGTGTGTGCGGTGAAGTAAGCGTTGAGTAGAATATAGCAGAGTGTGGTGGAGTGTGGTGGAGTACTCCACAATAATCGTCGAGAATACTGTGTAGGTGGTTGCGCGCGAGTTGTTGGGATGAATGTCTCGGCCACGCCAATGACAGATGACCGTAGCTTTGCGGCCAGTTCCGAGATCGATGTGATGGATCCACTGTCTCTCTCTCTCTCTCTCCGCAACGGCACAGGTTGGTAACTCCGCTATCTCTGAAGAGACTCTTGTGTGCTGCCGTCTGCCTTTGCTGCTGCTGCCGTTTTGTACAACAGATCGTGTAGTACTTCTGTTCTCCTTCCTCTTGTGGATGCCCAGAATGATTCCAACCACCACAACCGTTGGGCCTCGGACACAGTCGATCTCGTGTCGGTCGCCTCTCTCTGTCTGCATGTTCCTGTGCTGATCTTCTCCCTCCACACCCACTCCCAGAATCGACCACAACTGCGCAAGATCTCCACGCGACCCAACGCACAACGCGACTCTCCCATTGGCTGTGCAGCAATTCGCTGTGTTGTTTCGAAGCAATAATGCATTCCAATGGGTCGTCCATGTGATCGACTGCTGCGATTACTTCGAGGAGGGAAACTGTTGCCAGGAATCTAGAGGTCGCAAGCAAGCCAATCATTCTTCGTCAACTTCCATCCCCATCAATATCCTCGACCATGGCGCAGTTGCGCTCAAGTCGCTCCTTCACAAGATTTGTGTTTGAAGATCCCCACCAAACAAACGACGATACCATCACTCTGTAGCCCGAATCGATCTTCTCGCGCATCTCGTATGCGCAGCTCGGATTCAAAGAAGCGAGTTCCACAGAAAAAGAAAAGCCCACCACGCCGATGTCCGGTTTGTTTGCGTGGCAGTCCCCTGCGCGTCCACCATTGTATCCATGCTTCGCGCCATGAACACGACCACAAATACTCTGCTCCACCTACGCTTTTCGTGTCTGCTTCTCATTGACATGCTCTCGGGTATTGCTGGGTCGAGCTAACCAACCAGGAGCGCACACAATTATGCTCGAATTGCATATTATACTATTCTAGAATACAACACGAACATGGCGCACGGTGCACAATCGAGAAATGAAACTTCCTTGTGACATATTTGCATATTTGTCTGTATAATATATTGTTATATTATGTACTACTACCTACAATACTCCACTACTCCAACGAGTGGCTCGTACGATCCGCTCTTGTCACAGCACCCCCTTGATCATGAGGATGAGCCAATGTACGCGGGGTTGGTGGGATGACAGCGGAGCTCCCAGACGAATCCGAGTTGATTCAACCGCACGGCACGTTCCATGGTCATGTTCGACTTCATCCCAGAACGGAACAGCTTATACTGCCGACGTTGGCATTTCACCCACGTCGCCAGCTTCTGGTTGGGCGGGTAGTGGCTGGGGACGCTGCAATGTCCCTTCTGCTGGCGGAACTCTCGCAGCTCCTGGATGCGCTCCTCCCAAATGGCACCGTGCGAGTCCCAGACGAACATGATCCTGTTCAAAGCTTCGACGCGCTCCAGGGTCATCGTGGATGGCCTGCCCTCCTGCATCAGCTTGAACTGGTACCGCTGGCGCTTGCACCAACGCGACAGCGACTCCTTCTCATTCTTGCGATGCGGGATCTGGCAATGACCGTGCACCTTCAGGAATGCGACCAGTTGCCTGTACCGCTCGTTCCACTGGTCTTCTTGGTATCCTCGAAAGCGAGGTTCCATGGTTCCCGCAGCGGCAGATGCTGCAGCTGGAGAACATGGAGATGGTGGCCCCTGTTTGGGTTGCTGCAAATTGAAGTTGTCGGCTGCCTGTGCCAGGGATGCCCCGGCCGCGTTGTTTGGCTTGTTGCTGCCGTACTTGCTGGCTGCAGCGTTGAGCTCCAAGACCGGTGGATTCATCACCTGCTTGCCGTGGCAAGAAGCCTGCAACTTGGCATCCATCGCATCTGGCTGGCGCTTGGGTGTCGCAAGTTGTGGGTCGTGACGTGCCCGCTTGGGTGGACTGGGGACGAACTCGTCGTTTGCGATGGTGTGCTGCTGCGACGCAGACAAGGTTGCAGCAGTGCTGATGTGTGCTGATGACCTCTTCGCTCCATCGTTGTTGACCATGTCGGTATGGATGACGGGTCCATTTGGAGAAGTGGTCGAACGTGGTGGTTGATCGGCCGACATCCAAAGGGGGAAATTGTGCATGCCATCGCCTTCGTCGGCCCCGTTATTCGCCACCAGCATCATGAACTCGATGGGTCTGGGCTCGAAAAGGTCGCACAACGGATCGGTCATCGATCGTTGTGACTGCTCGTTGGATGTTGCGGCCGCCTTGACGGGCGTGATCTGTCTTGGTCGGCGATCAGTTCCCACTTTGTCAGAATGACAAGAACGAGAATGGTGCGAAGGTTCCGTAGCAGAAGGTGCGACAGAAGATGCGAATGCTTCAAAGGGTGAGGATGGCATAGTCGGTGTGAGAGGGTTGCCGTTGGTTCTGCTGCCGATGCTGGCCTGACCAATTTCGATGCCATCTCCGAAGATGTCATGGTCTATCTGGGATAGGATATTTTCGGTAATAGCGCTGATGACGGCTGATGAGACGGGACTCTTGGTCTTTTCTCCCGGTGTCCAACCAGAGAACAACTCAATTGCATCTTGACTTCCTCCCTGGTTGAGAGGACGATTGCCGGTGTTGGTCTCGCGAGCGCTGGTGGTGGTTTCGCTCCTGGCTTGGTTGTTGTGATTGCTGCTGCAGGTGCTGTTGCTGTTGCTGCTGAGGCCTGGGGTGCTCATCTGTGTTGGAACGATGTGTGCTAATGCTCGCGGGGTATGAATGCCACCACTGACACGATCTGCAACCGCCGAGGCTTCAAGAGTGCTGAGCAAGAAGTTGATGTCGGTGAGAGATGTCAGGGCGCTTGCCGGTGAATCGAGATGCGGTTTGATGTTGCTGCCGTCCTTGCTCAGGGTTGGCAATGTGGGTGCGGCGTTGCCCCAGTTGGTGATAACGTTGGCAGTGGTGACGATGGTAGGGTGCGGGGTGGCATGAGGAGCTGGCGCCGACGAGGTTGGAAACGAGAAAGGTGAAGGTGTCGACGTCATGTTCGTGCAGCGGCAGATGATTTGTGACAACGAATCAGGATTGTTCGGTTTGTGGTTTATGGCCATTCCAGCACTGGCGCAAACTTGTGCAAAGCAAACCAAATGACTAGCTCCGCACACGCACAAGTTCTGTTGTTTCCTTCGAGTGATGGGCTTTGCCATCCAGGCAGCGCCGGATTCCTGCCGAAGTCTGGGCTGAAATGCATGTCGGCGGGGCTCCAGCAGCTGTAAATGTTCGATGTTGGTACCAGCATGTACATGCAAGTATGTACGAGCATCCTGTGTACGAGCCACATAGTGCTTGATCGGGATGAGCGCGGGCCGGCTGAAAGAGCACAGGTAGCTGCCCGTTTTGGGTGACGGCCGATGACTTTGCCACGCCCAGCCGCGAATGTCCCAGGCAACCAACCAAAGAGAAATCAGCTCGCCCGTTCTCATCGCGGCGATGTTCCGTCAAGAAAGACAAAACAACATGCGTCTTGTCTCAAACGCTCCACGTTCTCTGGTCATCGGAGAATCGGCCTGGTGTCGCTTGGTGCGGTCGCGCTAACAGATTGTGCGTGACGTCATTGTCGCTAAAAACGCATTTTTCAACTCTAGCGCTATACTGCTCTCTGTACTAATAGTAGTAGAGTACGAGCATCTACGAGCTCTACCAATACAGAAAGTATCATACCGGCACCACCGTGCGACCATATATAACTCACACCAACCAACCAACGCGGTAGGTATTTGTCCGCAGACTCCGGGGCTGTCCTCGCTACTGGTCCCCCAAGAGAGAGAGAGATTACGAGCAGACTGGTGGAGTATTTCTTGTTGCGATCTACGCATGTGTTATCCCCCTTCGTTCACAATGCATCTGGACGCTTCGTTGCGTGCAACATGTTCATCTGTATTCCCGTTTTGCCCGAAGTTGGTGGGGGCAACAACATGTCGAGAACAACCACTTGCAACAAGCGGACATCGTGCCACAAATGATCCGGCTGACGCTGTGACGAGTCTGCCATGTACCAGCTAGATATCTGCGGTCTGTGGCTTGTACAGTTCCTTTTTCTCTTCTTGGCGTGAGGCGAAACCCACAAGCCATCAACATCTCTTGTTTCGTTAACACAAAGCGCAATTGCCAGGGATACATGAATCTGAATGATGATGTGACAACATTTAAGTTAAGACTTGTTTTTGCTGTTCTTCTTTCTCTTTGCTTGGTGCGTCGAGGCAGAAGGCTCCACAGAATGAGAAATGTGGGACAGTCGGGGCTCCTTGATACTCCAGCCGTGAAGTATGGCGCTCTTACCATGCTTCACATTGCTAGAAATGCAAGTGCCGGCCCGCCTTAGGGAAGGTCTTCTGCTAGCGGCATCTCCCACGCGGTGGACAGGATTTAGTCATCGCTGCTGGTTGGACGAGTTTCGCGTTCGTCTTCCATCGGTCATTGGTGAGCGCCCAGCTTCAACTTGGCACCTCGTCCCGAAACTACAAGGTACGACTATTCGCGAAATGAACTGCTCTGCCTCGGTGAGCACCGTCTTTCGGTGCCATGCACTTGCACAGCGAACTGTGGACTACGAGACGGTATTCTTCTCGCGATGTCCCTCTTGTGTGGATATCCCAAGTCCATCGCATTCCAAAACAAGACAAATCCATGGCGAAAAGGTGTCGTGTTGGATTTGACGTGGACATGGTGCTGTTTTACAGAGGACCTGCAATTCGATACGATTAGAAGTAGAAGTACTCTACAGGTCTCTACGTAGGTCGTAGAGATAGGAAGTCCATAGCGTGCAGAGACCATGAGGAGACAGGATGTTGGAAAGGTCCATTCGGGTCCTGAAGTGGACATTCCGCTGTCCCCCGGTGGCGGCTGCGTGCACACACGCACTCGTATACACCAGCGCGATACAATACGATCTACGCGTCGTGCGTTGAGTGCTCGTTGACAAGAGCGATACTTGGACGGCGCAGACCTTCATCAAGTCACCGAAGATATGAAGCTGTTTGAAGTATGAAATTATATTTGCAAGTGAGAGATCGAGCGGAGACAGTCTGCGCCCAGAGGCGTCTTGGCACTTTCTTGTTTCCGCAGTGCCGAAAGCTTGATTTGGTTGATAGTCATGTAGCTTTCTCTCTCTCTAGAAAGAGAGAGAGACAGACAGTGCAAGCGATGATCACCATTAAGGTCCCGTGGCGCGCAGGTATTGGCACAGGACCGGTCCCACACGCCTCTGCAATTTCCATGCTTCCCGCGTGTGGTGGCTTGCACGAGTACCTGTGCGCATGATGCTTACGAGCAAGGTGACAAGGGGCAGAAGCAAACAGAGTTCGCCTCCACAAACCGGAACAACAATTCGCGCGTTGTCCCACATGGGCCCTTCGCAGCTGCCACTGACGCAAGTCCTCTGCCTGTATCCATGCTGATCCGTAGCTCCTCCACTCGACTCTTGGTCGGGAATGTGTACGTCCTGCTCCGCGCGAGCAGGTCCATGATTTGGAGAGCGGCCATAGAGGCAGGAGGATGCGTCTTTTCATTCCTTGTGGGTACCACTGCGCCACGCATCACGTGGAATGTCATGTGATTCATCAGGGTGGAAAAAGGAGTAAAGATGCACGGCATACGTCGGCATCATTGTGCTGATAGTACAATACTTCCATTGGAATACCCGCAGAATGGTCGTACTTTATATCTAGGCCGCGGTTACGCGAGTCTGTAGGTATCCGAGTGGCGGCTGCCTGTGCACGCACTGCGGAGCTTCGACGCCCTTTCACCAGCGTAATTGTTGCGATCGTGAACGTACCCTTTGAGCATATCCTCATGCAATATACATGCTCCATTACACGTGCGCGTATATGTGCAAAATGCGAATAAAGAGCACGAGCCAAGAGGCGGAGCGGGCCCCAGAAGCAGAGGAACGACGGGGCAGTCCAGTGCCGTCAAGGTTGTCTCCATATCACGAGTACCCTGCGGAGTATTAGTACATATCGCAGCAGCGTATATATGGTGTAATTGCTCCTAAGGCGCCAGCGACGCATCACCTGTGCGAAATGCGTGTTTCGCTCATGCTAACCATGACTCTGTGCAAGGATGGGGATGATCGATCCGCCCCCACAAAGCTCACGCTGGTCCACAAGTCTACGCGCTGGCCTTGAAGTGTTCGTAATAGAGCAAGGGTAAAGTTGTAACTGGAGATGACGATTCTCCTTCTGTGTGCTTTCAGGTGCCACCGCATCATCTGTCGAACAAGATTCCCACACTCAGGGAGTATATTCGCCGACAGCGGTACTCGCGGGGCGGAAGCGTCGAAGGACTGGAACCGTAGAACAGGCCGCAAAGGGCTTGGCGCTCCGCATGAGAAGTCGGTATCAGCGACAGAGCGACCGCGACGCATCGAAGCGTGGCGTGGCAAGAGGCTTCTCTGGCGCAGGCGCGCAGTCTCCGTTCTTCTTTGGTGGCGTAACCTGGTCACGTCGCAGTCCAGAAAGATGGCAGAGACTTCTCCAACACTTGCCGTCTCATCATCCGGGATCGTAACGGCGCCGACCCTTTCGCCAATCAGACTCTGTTAGTCTTGGAAATAGGATCACACTTCGCTCCATGATCTCTGACTTCTGGACCCTCTTCGGTGACGCTTCACCCTTTTTGATCGGGATGGCCGGACCCAGCATCTCAGTGGTCCCCAATAAGCCAGGCACCGGCGAAGTCGGACATTCTGATCGTCCCAGATCATTGTGCTGCGAATGTCGACAAGTTATCTGACGGTAACACGTGGCGATTGGGGCGACTGGGGCGTCTGCGGCAGCAGAGAACGGAGGTCCGAGGTCTCCAGTGTTCTCACGTCAGGGGTGGATTGTTTGTGGTTCCGTCCGCATGTCTGGTGTCTTGCGTGTTGGCTGATCGTCACTTGTGTGTCCGAAACATCACACATCAACAATGACATTTTCTCGAAGTGTGTTGTGGTCGATTGAATCCTTGATCTTTGATTTTGGTCCTCTGAGTCGTACACATGACTCGTTGGTGATCCAAGACTCGAGACACAAACTCGAACACGAAACAACACAAACACAGCAGAAGATCTCGCTCGTCGCTCGTCGCTCGTGCCTCTGCCCTGTCTCCATCACTCTGCTGCATTGTGCGGGCACTTCGCAGACAACATCCAAACTCATCCCCCTCCAAGGATCAGGTTGACCCCGAGGCCGTGCAGATACTCCCAAATTGTCGACGTTCTATTGGTGCTGTTTGGAACCAACCCATAGACTCATCCAAGTGCTCCGAAGTGGCAGTCGTCGGGGTGCTGAATTCGAGAAGAATACTCTACGAACACGTACTCTGAGCCCCATTCTGCGACTCCGTCTTGTTGGACAGAGTTGCCAATCAACGGAAGCGATCCTTCAAAAGCAGACAAAGGCGCAACCCAGCAGCAGCGAAGTGACGAAGAACGAGACCACTCTCCTCTTTTCTACGTGTATCACGGCACTGTGTTGAGCAACATGTTCACGAAATGGATGAAAGCAAGGCGGTCGATGTACCGGGCATCGTACAGGAGGGTTGCTCTGACGGACGATGATGCCGAAGAGGAGGCCTTCCTGGACGAAATCACGGGAGGTTTGGCAATTCACAGACCGTCCCGTCACAGCAGAAGAACAAGAACGAAAGAGGCGTCCAATGCATGCTGTTACGCACTTGTGGCGCTGGCTGTGGTAGCAGTGGCACTGTTCGTCATGTCGAAGAAGTTGCATTGGTTCGAAGAGTCAGATTCACAGAATCGGATGCTGCGGTCCCTGTCAATATAGCAGCATTGCGCACTTGTGCGGGTACGAGCAACATGATCATTCGAGAGATGGCGAATGTGGATTCAGAGCAGCCTAGAATCCAGTGATGGAAGTTGACCCATGTCATGAGACGACTATATTCCATGGACAAGAGAGGGGCAATAAGGTTGGCAATAGAAGCAGAAGAGGATTGGTGCGTGGGATAGGATGGGATGGCATCTGCGAACGTCGTTTTGCTCGTCGGTCGGTTGGTTGGTTGGTTAGTTAGTTCCGCGGTCTATTGCAATTGAGGTGATACTGTTGCAGTCCCCTAGTTCGGATGGTCTACGTTGATATTGATGGACATCACGGCGCAGGTCTGGCACTACCTCTTCGAGAGACTTGGCTTTGCGGGGCACGAACGAATCAGCTGATGCACCTTGGAGAAGACCAATCCAAGACGCAAGCCACGCGGCGAGCCCATTGAATCCACTGCATGACGCACATTGCCCAACAATTCCGACAACTTGTGCCAAACAACGCTTCAACCAACCGCAGGCATCAGACTCTGCCTCACCTCTTCCTGGCACAAAAGCGGATGAAGTTCTATTAAATCATGAAATATTTTTCAAAAGCAACACAGTTGAATGGGGTGTGCCTGTCATATTCCTACCATATGCAAGTTCTACCAGATGAGACCATGCTCGACTCTAATAGTAATCGTGCTCATCCTTCTTCTTGCGCCGTCGCATTCCGAACAAACCAGTCTTCTTGACAGTACCCTTGACAGCGCCTTTCGTTGCTCTCGCGGCGCCTGCCACAGCACCGGCAGAGACTCTCGTCGCGCCCTTGACAGTCTTTGAAGTGATCTTCGCCGCGCCCTTCACCGTGCCTGTCGTGACCTTTGTGGCGCCCTTGACTGTGTTGGTGGACAAACGCGTCACACCCTTGACAGTACCCACGCTGGCACCCACAACGACGCCGGCACCGCCGACGACCACGCCAGCACCTGCTTTGACACCCATCCTCGCGTGCTGGGCGATCTTCTTCATTCCCTTCTTCTTTTTCTTCTTCTCGCGTCGGTTCGTCGTGGGATCGTACCAGTACGAATTGGTCGAGCTGTCACTGTAGTGCGATTCGGAATCATAATCCGCGTCTCGAGCGTCGTTGCGGGGCGGCGGCGATGCGTACACTCTGGCGTACTCTGGTTCCGGCGGCCAGTCGTAGAATCGATTGTACTTGAGCTGCGAGTACGGCACCACGACCTGCTTCACCAGCGTGGGATCGATGCGCTTGAAGAAGAGCAACCGATTGCCGGGCGCTTCGCTGGAAAAGTACGGCATCTCCTCCTGCTTCAGCTCTTTCTTGGGCTTCTTGCGTTTCACGATCTTGTCAAAGTCCGGCGGTTTGTATCCCGGCGTGCGTTCTCGGATGAGACGGAAGATCCAATTCTGCGGTCCCACCATGAAAACGCCCATGACGCCAAAGATGGCGCGGTAAGGCGCGAAATGCATGATGAGGATAAAGATGGGTGCCAGGAAGGCGATCCAGAAAGATAGCACGGGGTCCTGCCATGTGAAGATGTTGAATGTCGCGCGTGTGAGACACAGGAATTCCTGTGCGATCTCCACGATGGGTTGCACGATGACGGCCACGCGATTGATCCATGGATTGGGGTGGGAGTATTTGTATATCTGCAGCATCTTGTCGTATTCATCCTTCTTGGCATCGAACGGGGTCATGTTCTTGCGGTCCTTCTTTTTCTTCTTTTCGTTCTTGTGGTTGCCCGAAAACAGACGACCGCGGCGATTGTTGGTCTTGGCTTTGTTGTTGGGGTCAGCCTCGTCCTCCTGCAATGTGGTTGGGAAGATGCGGTCATCGATCTTGTAGACGCGATCATTGAAAAGATGCAGCAACATGCCGTGGATTTTGTGACGCGTATCCTGCAGGGACTTGTGGAAGGGCTTGTCACCACCACCGCCTTTGACGGCCAGATCCTGTTGCGGTGGCTTTTTGAGGATCTTCTCCTCGATGATGACACCTTTCTTGCGTCCCTTCGTTTCCTTGATATCGTGAACGTCTTCGTCACTATCGTTGGCGTACTTATCGTGCACGTGCGCGTTGCGCTGCTCCTCCAGAAGCTCGTCCAAAGTCGGCGTGGTGCTGTTCTTGGCCAGAACGTCGAGGATTTCGTCGGGATCGCCGACCATTTGCGTTTTGGTGAAGAAATTGGAGCCGCTGGCCCGCTTGCTGCCCTCCGCGACGCGCGAGATTGCACCGCCGGCGACGTTGGCGGCCTTCTCTCCGATGCGTTCCACCGCGTTCATGCTGCCGATGACGCTGCGCCGGAAGGTCTGTCCCGGTTGTCGCTGATGCTCGATCATCTCTTGGTCGTCGTCCGCGATGGAATGATTCATCATCGTCGGCGCCACGCCGAACTGCGCGCAGTCCGTGATATCCTGCTCCAATTCCTGTTGCTTGATTATGCGCCGAGCCTCCGCCGATCGGATCACCAGCGATTGCTTGACGGTGAATCGGGGATGATCCACGCCCGTGCTGAATGGAAATTCCATGTGCTCGCGTGCTTCCTGGAAGTTGTCTGTACTGGGGGCGATGCCGAGCAGCTGCAGAACGCGCTTATCTTTGGGCTGATGCCCGCGGATGAGGTACTTTTTGGTGTCATACTCCAGGAAATGGTAAAAGAAACTCGCGTCTTCGAAATCATGCTTACGCGCGACGTGCTCAAAGAGCTTGGTCTCGTTGGCCAGCTTGCGTCCCAATGCGACGGCCTCGTCACGGGAATATGCAAATCCAAAGTTGATGAGGAAGTCGACGGCCTCGGACCCCAAGAAGCAATTTTTGTAGGTGCGCAGACGATAGGTGTGATTTTGGAGGCGCAGTGATTTGCGCAGGGATTCTGCGATTTCATGCAGCGACACCTTGGTGCCCTCGTTGGCCTCGTTGTAGTCGTCGTGCGCCTCCATGTGCTCCAGCGGGTTGACGGCGTTGCTTTCGTCCATCTCCATGGTGAGGGGACGCAGGAATCGTCTGCGGCGCGTGCCCTGGATGACGGCATGCCACATCTCCTCGAAGGTGGGTGATTGGAATCCGTTCATGATGGGCGAATCCATGGCGTAGAATGCGTAGTTCTTCCATAGATGCAGGAGGAGGAAGGTGCAGAAATGTCCCGGCACGTAGGCGACCGTGTTGGCGTAGACGCAGTGCATCCAGGCGCAGAAGACGAAGGCTGAGATGAAGGGATACTGCCAGTGGACGAGGTAATGCATCTCCCGCTTGCGCATGTAGCGCAGGATGTGGATGCGCGTGAAGTTGATCTCTCGGATGGTGGCCTTGAGCAGCGTCATGCTGAACTTTCCCGGCATGTGCGTGCCGTGCACCACCTGCGAGACGTTGCGGAAGGATCGATCATCGAGGCAGTTGACCGTGACACCCTCGTTTGGCTTGAACCGGACCTTCTGCTTTGGGATGTAGGACATGACGGCCGCGCGCTCGGATTGCCAGATGAGATGAAATCTAACGCGGATGGAACCGCGCTGCTCTCTGGAGAAGACGTGCGCCGATCGTCGCAGCGGAAGGGTGATGTCGTAGGTGCAGCCAGGTCGCAGGCGCGCGACGTCGATGACGATGCGTCCCGCAAAATCATTCATGCTGCCTTCGAGTGAATTGTCAAAGACGCCGACGAATAACCTGGCGTAGGCATGGTGGACAGGCAGCAGACAGGCGCGCCGCATTTTGCATAACCACATGGGGTTGGCGACGGGCGGCATGACGTCTGTTTTGAAGGCGTGCGAACCGCACACAGCGATGCAGTAGGCCTGCGTTTCCCGAATGAGGGAGGTTGTGGGGATTCCGAAGCATTGCAAAATTTCTAGGCGTATCTGTCCGATCTCCTGTCCCCTTGTGGAGTTCAACCTGAGATCGTGGAAGTATGCCGATTTCTTGTTCATCTCCATGCGCAGCTCCTCCCTGTTGAATAAGGTGTTTGGGTAGGCGTCGTCGGGCATGACCTTGAATTTCTCATCGCGCGGGTTGGCGCCCTTCTTCTGCGCGAGCTTTTCAATGTCCGAGACGGCCGCCAGAGTCTGCGAGTAGACGCGAGATGTGAGAGAGGAGCGCCTGCGGCTGTTTGACTTTTTGGATTTGGCCTTGGTTGGGGATCGCGGATTAGGTTCGGAACTGACGCTGCTGCCGGATGATTTGTTCTTCTTGCCTTTGCGGCCTTTCCTGCCCTTGCCGTACCTTCTGGTGCTGTCGCCATCATCGTATCCACCATGGTAGCCATCATCATCATCGTCGTCGTCGTCGTGATGATGATGATCCGCGCTGTCGTAGCCGTGGCGCTCGTCGTGCCGATCCACGGAGGCCGCGTCGATCGTGTCGGGAGTCGGCGAATGGCGGCCTTGGTTGTGCGCGGAGTCCGCCGTGCGATTGCCTCGGCCGCTGGTGTTGCCATTTCCAAAGCGCTCCGCCAGCTTGCCCACGAATCCCGTGCGCTGGCCGAAGGAGCGATGGGAGGATGCGTTCGATAGCTGCGACATGTTGTCCCACTGCTCCTGGCGTTCGTGGTTGTTCTGCGAGACGGGGGGTCCTTTGCGATGGGAGGTTCCGTTTGTGTGGCCGTTCGTGTGGCCGTTCGATCTCATGTTATGATGTTCGCCTCGTTGCATGTCCGCAGTCGCAGTAGTTGGTTGGCTGATTGGTGTTCCTGGCTGATTGGTGTTTGGTGGTGGAAGTAAAGGCAGTTGTGTCTGCGTCGACCTCTGCGATTGCGTTCTCCGAAGGGATTCCCGCTTCCGAGTTTGCGTTTCTGTGTTCGCAGTTGTGGAGATGGCGAAGTTCTGCGCTTGGTTGCGATCAAATCGGACGGACTGCCTTTCTTGCTGTCGATGCTGCTGCTCTCTGCAAGACACAGAAGCCAAGGAAGGCACGGATGATGTCCGGCGAGAGAGGCGAAGGAACACCTCCCTCCGACGCTCCTCTCAACGGCCTGATGCTTCTTGCTCTCCTTCGCCTCTCACTTGATGCGGTGTCTTGTGTGTCTACCTCCTATTTGTACTTGTACGATCTATTATATTGTATAACACGTGTACTTGCTAGATTGTCGTCTACTCTGCTACTCTCTGCACCGCTCTTGCCTTTTATTGCTTATCGTTGCCTCCTCGTATCGTATTCTATGATTGTTGCTTTTGGTTGGTTGATTGATTGACTGGTCAACTGACTGACTCTTTGATGTCTCTCTGTGTCTCTTGGTTGGTCTTTTTTGCGTTCGCACCGTGTCGAGTGATGTAATCACAACCGCAACCGCGAATCAGCCACGAAACACACCAGACAAGAAAACAGAAACAGGAGCGTCTTGGAGCGGAGAACTCAACGAATGCACGACGGGCACCATGATGTTGTATGGTAGTCATGTGGTGAACAGCACGAACACACACAAAGCGAAGCTGGAGAAACCAAATTTCTCGCGTAACGGCGCCATCGTGAATGACCGTTGCTCCTGATCCACGTGTGTTGTGTTGCGATTTCAACTCCGATTCTTCTTCGTGTTTGATTGCAGATTCGATCGAGTCATCAATTAACGGTCGGATTTTCTTTCCGAGCGTTCCCTTGCATTCCATCGAGTCCACTCGCTCGCCCACTACAGAGATGTGAGAGGTACTAACAACCAAATCTTGCACATCTTCTCATCATGTGGCGGCGCTGATGGAATGTTGCGATCCGAGCACTCTATTCTGTTCCACTCGCTTTCTATCGTAGTATATGATATGTGCATGTGTATGGATGTGTATGCATAGTACATGTAGCAATGTATTTGGTGGTGCTCTGCTGCGACAGTTGATTCAATCGGTCCTTCAAAAGCCAAAATTGCGCGCGCCAAGCATCTCCATTATCCGCTTTGTCTCCTCCTCGGGGATGCAAATGTAGGCGGATGTCCATTCCCAATCGATTTCTCTCATTCTTCGGCCATTCAGTCCATCATTCCACTTCACGCTGTTGCTCTTGCCCATCGTTGCCGTCTGTTCTATTTCAAACCATCGCCATTGATTCCGTCTCCGTCTTTCCTGTTCATCAAACCACGAAGTGAACAAGATCTCTCGACCTCCCTTGCCATGTGACAGAACTTCTTCCAATCCCTCGTCGATCACGTACGCCGAGCTGCCCATTCGCAGATGATCATCGCCCCATCGCAATTCAGACTGCTCGCCATCGTTGAAACTGCCGTCGGGATAAAACACAGCACGGTCGCGAGGCCAAACGTACGACCATCGCGTCCCCAGCGGCCACACCGACACGATCGGTCCCCATTCGCCAGCTTCCTGCCGATCCGACGTCGCGATGTGCCCCGTGGACGGCAGTGCCAGGCATCGCTTCTCCAAATCCTTCTGCAATCCTTCAAAGTACCGCAATGCGCCATCGTCGTCGTATGTGCCAGGCACCAGCAAATCCGGTTCGGGATGATCCACGTATGGTCCATTGCCTCGCGTCGCATCGCCACCACGATACAAGCACCGCCCCGTACGTCGCACGGCTCTGCGCAACTCCAGCGGTGTGCTCGTGCAGATGACGTCGGCCCAATGCGGAAGCGCGTCATCCGCAGCGATCCATGCGGTGGACAGCAGCACGGCGCGGCGGGAGATGTGCGGCAGCATGCGTTGGTCTTGAATGGAGTAGAGCAGGTGGATTGAGTGAATGGATGGCTGTGCTGGGAGGCGTTTGTCGGAGTTGTGATCGGAAGTGGATTGATGTGACGAGGATTTCTTGTCTGCGGAACAAATCGACAACGCAGTTGTGAGCCTGTTCTTGTCCGCGGCCTGTGTCGTTGCGTTTGTGTCCAAGTTTGTGGTTGTCGTGGATGGGTGAGTGGTCTGTGGAGTCAAACGGCGTTGAGGAATCGTGGATACGACTACTCGCGGACCGCAACACACAAAACACCCCCTCCACACCTCCCCAACACAGACCATCGTCTCGGTGAGGGAATGGAGATCAAGACAGCCAGACCACCATTGGAAAGATCACAGCGATGTACTGATGCACGTACAAGAACAACAGGATGATCCTTCGTGGGGGTAGGCGAGGCGCCGGTTCTGGCTCTGGCCATGGCAGAAGCAACAGCAGCAGCAGCCTTCGTTGGCTGATGCTGCTTGTCTCCATCTGCATCGCCATGCTGATGTTCGGCAACCTGCGATCCATGATCCCTCTCACCTCGGGACATTTGGGCTGCCCAATAGGTCAGCAACAGCAAGCATCATCCATGCTGTCCTCTGAGAATCATCATCCACCTCTGCATCTACATCACCAACATGACGAACAGCCGCAAGAATTCGATGCCACGCTGATACATCATGACGGACGCCTCGTCATCGCCATTGATCAGCAGGGATCGTGTCCCGACAAGTGCGTCTTCCTCCACAAGTACCTGCCATCCTGGGTCGCATTGCGGTACGTCTCGTTCGCAACACCCCAGCACGCGGGACAACTCATGGATCAGTACGCCAACCACACCCACTTCCTCTTCGTTTCGCGCGGTTGGAAGAAATCGTTGGGACCGCTGGCGGCAGAAGTGCAAAAGCGCCGACACCAGTATCCCGCAACAAGCTTTGGCGTGTTCCACATGAGCGATGAATTCTTTCAGCACACGACGAAGAACTATCCGAGGTTCGACTACGTTCTAAGGCATTACCTCACCACGAGGGATAAGCATGAAAAGTTCTTGAGCAATCGCATCCCCGTGCGAGCAATGGGGAACATCTCCTGTGGTAAGGATCGATACGGTCCGTTGCCACTACGATCCAACGATGATGCTGCCAGTGAGAAGAACTCCTACGAACCGAAGTGGGGAGTCCACTGGATGTTCCTGAATGAAGATACACCAATACTATCGACACGTTCCACCACAGCGCCATGGCCCATACATTTGCGGCCGACACCATGCTCATTCGCAGGCCGAGCGACGCCGGCGCGCCAGATCATGGCGGATGCATTTGGGACACATCAACAAGAGGTGCAAGGTCAACACAAAGATCAATCCTTCATTCCTTGCTCCATCGATTTCACAGATGGGTTCCGCCAAGGCAAATCTACGTGGCAGTACATCACGGAGGACATATCCATGTCAAAGATAGGCTTGCATCCTGCTGGAAACAACGAGGAGTGCTATCGCATGTTTGAACTGCTCACAGTGGGCACCGTCCCGGCCATGCTGGAAGACACCCCGTTCCGAACAGCGACCTTCGAGCCGATACCTGCGATTGTTGGGAAGACATGGAGAGATGTGTCTGTTGAGATACAACGGCTGCTGCAGCCGAATGCTGCGACTGAGCTACAAGCGTTGTCCACGAAGGGTGTCCAGTTCTATGAGAAGCTACGACGTTGCACAGCAATGGACATGGAGTTCATTCTGAAGGGTGCTTTCGGCCGCAAGTCAAGGGGTGTGGAAAAACAGAACAAGTAGTCACGGACGGTTGGCGCAGTATCCACAACATGCAGAAGTGCAATAAACTTAACTGCAGTGCATGCTTTTTAATAGAGGAGGTGGATGGCGCGGAGAGTATGGTCGTCATGGAAACATGAACATGAAGTAGCACAACACATAATGTATGGAAAAAGATCCACAATCCTCGCGAGCACGGACGCGGACACGCATGCTTGAAAAGTAGATAGCTGCGTCGCAGATGGTGAAGAAAGAAGTAGAGAAGGCGGAGGGTCTGTCAGTTCATCGTCCATTTGTCCTATGACGTTTACGAAATTGAAACAGGATCAAGCAAGCAGAGCAAATGAACGAAGAGAGCAGGATGATCGCCACCATACCATCCACCATAAAGATGATGAAAGCGAAGATGTCACCAACTACGTAAAGATTATCTCTGTGACATTGGAACAGTGGTTCCGCAGAGATTATCTCGAAAAGAAGGCCAGATGGATGTGATACAAAAGCATCACATCACCTGTTGGAATGATGTTGCAAACGAATTTGTGAAATCAGTCCATGAAGACCTCTCGGTCTCGGACCTGATCCGGGTTGCACTGTTTGCGTGTGTTGGCTATGGCTTGTGATGGCATGTTGTGGTATATGACAGTGCTGGCGTAAAGCACGCTTGTGATCACGACACTGATTAGAGGCATTGTTACGTACCTTCGACGTGGAAGCGAGCAAGCTCATGGAATATAACATTGTCGGCGTTGTTCTATGCGTGCCTCGAATACAACGACACAGAGTGTTCCACATCGGGAAGCTGCGACAAACGAGTCGTCCTACGTACTCTACGATCATACGTACTCCACGATCATGCAATTCGCAAAGAGCAAAGCAAAAGCAGAAAAGAACGGAAGGGGTTAGTGGGGATGTTCATGGAGGAGCAGCAGCATGAGCAGAAACCAACCCCATCTAGTTTATTTAAAATGCCATTGTTGCTGTCAGCGTGCAAAAGAGCTATTCCCACTTGATCTGGGAGGTCCCGATTAAACTGACGTTGGGCGTTGACGATCGGGACATGATCATCATTGCGATCCGTTGGGAATCGATCTCGGTGATCAAACACCAATAGAGTAGCACCAGGAACGAAACACGCTTTCCCGTTGCAACTCGGCCAAGAACATGAAGATCGCCCCATACGTACCTCGATCAGAGCAGATGCGCTTTTACTCGCCGATCTTCATCGTCATCTGCTCTCCTCCGCTTCACGTATCATGTCCGCAACAGGGCCCAACCCGCATCGCGGACCCGCATCCAAATAAGACACTTGTTGCTGTCCTCGTTCTTGTTGTTGTGGCCTTGCAGATTCGTGGACTTGCAGACTTGTGAACTCTCGCGCACTTGTGGATCTGTGGAGATCCATGAAGAGTCGGTGTGATGGGTGGTGGGTGGCGGGTGGACATTGCCACCTTTCCTTGTTTGTTTCGTGACGTGCAGATTTGTTGGTGTCAACTGACGACGATATCTCGGATGGACGTGCGGACGTATTTTAGTGATTGTAAAGGTGACGGAGAGGCACTACATTTGATCTTTATTTACAGGCCGTTTGAAAATGAGAGCCTCATGGTTCCGGCACTTTGCAAGTTCTGCTTTAGTCGTGTTTGAAACAATGATGTGTGAGCGTTCCAGACTGAAAATACAACGAACGAAGCAGGCAACAACACGGATTGGCCCAACGCTCGTTGTTCTGCCATTGTCACTCCATTCAAGACACAAAATGTCGTTCCGAGGCATCATCTGCATCGGGACTTATTTCTTACGAAAGGCTGTGCGAAATCGTATAAAACGGTAGTTTTGGTGCTGCGATTCCAGCGCGTTCGAATGCGTGTTGTGGAACGATCGTCCCTTATTTCTGTCAAATAGCTGTTTGTTAATTAAGGCGGAACTCCATGATTCCTAACATGTCTTGTTCTCTCGATTGCTGCGTTGGGATCGTTCCAGACGCGCATGTTGTGTGTTAAATGGCGAGTCTTGATGAGAGTTGTTGCTAACCCCAGACACAAATCCATTCGACTCCATGGAGTCATGAAACACGACCCAATGTTGTTTGTCCACAAACCACGCGCACTTCGTCCACTGACAATCAAGTACTGTCGGTGTGTCTTTCTATTGTGTGCATAGCCGTACCGTACCTACACAATCATAGTCACAACACAACTCCAGAACAGCTGAGGATCTTGTCACGCTCTCACAAAATTCGGGAGCGTTTCTTGATTTCTGAAAAAGCATGGGCGAAACAAACGCACGCAACGATGAGATAACGATAAGCTGTGGGAAGACCGGAGAGATGGGAGGTGCAACCGACCGTGAGTGTCAGGTGGACCACATGGATGTGTGCTTGAGATCTGTGCTTGAGTTGTGTGCTTGAGATGCGTGCTTGAGATGCGTGCTTGAGATGTGATGCAGTTGACTGTTGACAGCGACCTCGGATGAGTGTTGTCGCAATGTTTGATACCCTGCGACTGGGAAGCATGAGTACATAATACGACCTCTTGAATTCTGCTTGCTGCGCCACGTGATTCTCGTGCAACATGACCCCGCTGATTTTGCATCTTCGACTTTCAACGTGTTTGCTACTTCCAACACCACAGTCGATGATTCGACCTTCGCGCAGATGCTCAACTACTATCTGGCCGACGTCCAGCAGAGTGCCACCTCCACCAGCGAGTCCAGCAAAGTAACCACTGCTCCTGCCACCCAAGCGACCTCGATGCGTCGCGAGCAGCAGCAGCAGCAACAACGCCAGCTGCATCGACAACAAGATGTGACGATGCCCATGGAAGATCCAGACCCACAGTGGGCGGTGAAGGTGGCAGTGGAGACATCGCCGCAGCAACTAACCTTGCCACCTCCCAACGACCCGTCATGCTATGCAGACAACAACTTGCTCCAACCACAAGAGGCAACAAGGACTATGGCGAATTTCTTCTCTTCCATCTTCGAAGTTTCGGATGATTCATCATGTGAGAGCTCATTCGAGACGCCTCCGCGCAGTCGTTCCAGCTCCGTTTCTTGTATCGGTGAGGCTGGAGGAGTGTGTGACGACTTGCAGGGGGCCCGACAATGCAACATGGTTCACCTCGGATCGATGCCGTTCGACGGCGCCACTCGCGAGCAGATGGGGCTAGCCAACCCACCGCTCTCGTCGAAAAGAAAGATCAACAATGCCAAATCCAACAATGCCAAATCCAAGAAGGCCACAAAGCGCAAGACAACGCAAGGTAAACACGGCCCACCATGCGATCTCGTCGAAAACATCACAGATCTCGACATCATCTTCGGACGAGGCGGACAGTCCAACAAGCACAGCGGCAATGCGTGGTACCGCGACGTGATCGAAAAGAACAAGCGCAAACATGCAAAGCTCGACAAGGTCGGCAAGACAGCACTTTCCAAAGACATCGTATGCAGCGTCTACGCGCGAGGAGGAAGGTTCCTGAAGGTGGACAAGGCGACTGGGCAATGGTACCAGGCATCTTTCAACGACGCTCGCGACAAGGTCGCCAAGGCGCTCCGATCTGACAACAGCCCGAGCAGCCGCGCTGCTCGTCGTGCCAAGTACGGCCACTGACATGAGGCTGCGGGTCTGCAGATCCGCGCAAATACACATCTCCACGCACACACACGAAGATGCATACGCATACGCACATATCTACGCAGATGCATGTCGACTTTCATTTGCACATTGGAGCGAATCCACCAGACTGCGTATCATCATCTTGGGACAACACCATGGCACGCACCTTGTTGGTGTGCTTCCTGACATCGGCGACATCGCTGCCGTGTCCTCTGCTCTGTCCACGTTACGCACTGTACTACTCTACTCGAATCAGTACGCTCCGATCACACACGTCTGAGTTGGGAACTGTCATCGACAACCGATGTCGTGGTCGTTCTCATTCCATCCACGCACCGAATCACGTCTCTCTCTCTCTCCCTTCCATGTTCCGCCTCTTCTCTCACTCGAGAATGACGGCCCCAAGTTCATTGCGCTCCATTTACTCGTAAATACAATATAATAGTGATCCTGCTCATGCTGTACGATATGTTACAAGATGGGCACCTCACTCTACTGTGCTCGCCCACGGCTGTCGTCAAGGACGCAAACTACGAGCGTAGGTACGTGTGTAGGGTATTTCATTGTGTATAATACTTATTAAAGTATCTCCTTAAATCAAACCCTTTGGGCTGTGCTGTTTCTACTTCATTCTTCGGCGTCTGGTGTCGGAAGTATGCCAACATCACCGGGCCGGTCCTCCTCGCGATGCCGCCTCCCTCTGTGCCCACGACATCAACGCAATCCACAAAGAGCGTACCCGTGTGCCCAAAAGAGGACCTCGACCTGGCCGCTTGAACTCAAAAGAGGACCTCGACCACCCTCTCCCCGAAGGTTGTTCCCTCTGCCGTGTTCATTTCTGCCATGGCACACTTTGTGGAGAGAGTTTTGTGTTCTTCAGACACGGAGAGCATTTTTGCGAACTCTCCGAACAGAAAATCTTGTTGGTCCCACACATTCGCAACATTTCTTCTTTTCGTGAATCGATCCATCTTGACACGGAGTTCTCGTTATTCCGAAACAGAACGCACACGCAGAGCCAGCAAAGATGCCACGACAACATCAACGACATCAACGACATCAACCAGACCGCAACAACCAACCAAACAGAGCTGCGACGTCGTCGTCTCTGTTCATTCCTCTCGAACTTCATGATGTTCGTGCTTCGACTGGCGCGAGAGACACTTCGTCTTGACGCTTCACGCTTCACGCGATCCAGGCTTCTCTTCCTCACGCGAACGTGTTCCTTTGCGTGTTTGTTGGCTTCTCTCTTGAACACTTTGTGGCATCGAAATGAGAATCAGCCCGATTTGGGCGCCCAAAGCAGCGATGTCTTGCAACCTGGTCGCACCGAAGCGTTGCCAGAGGTCCAGGGCCGCATTGCCTCTCCGCTCAGCGTTCCCACGGACATAAACAACAAGAGCACAAACAAGAGATCAACATTTACGAACACAACAAAGGACGAACACGAACATCGCAACCCTCGCAAAGAACAAGAGCATCAGCAAGCACCACCATGAGCTCGGCAACGATCAGCCAGATGAAAAGCGCAGCCAGGCGTGCCCGAGGCATTGACCTTGCCAGACTTGCGTCAACTTACACGATGTCACTCCCAGCGTCAGCAGCAATCAAAGCCACAGCAGGACCTCAAAGAATGACAATGATGTCGACAACCTTGACGACCATGAGAAACTCTGCCGCTGTACAGAATTCGTGTTGTTATCAGTCTCGCCGCAGCTATCATTTCTTCTTGGGCCGCAGAGATCCAACGGGAATCCTCAAGGAACAGAGTTCGAGGTTCACAAGCGGCGACGAGTTCATTATGGACCTCACCGCGTGGTTCTGCGGAACAGCTCTTGCCATCACTCCGCTGATGCTGGAACGCAGATCCGATGAGATCGAGCATACAGAAGACACGAGACCACATCACAACGAGTCATCCAGAAAACGAAGAAATCGGAATGCAACCGATAACAGCCAGCACAGCCAACCAAGGCAACAGCTTTCACCTGCAGCATCGAATTCAAACTCGAATCATAGCGTGGATAGGCATCATGGCGCATCGCATGATGACTCTCACAGCCGAAGCGCATGATCTGTTGTGCGACGGTTCTGGAGTTTTCCCCAGATGCGCGAAGAGGAATATGCTGTCTGTTCGATGATTCCATCATGAGGAACTTGTTTCTCTGCGTTTCTGCACTACGTTTCTGCACTCCAAAGCAACAGAGAGGAAGGAGAAACAAAACCCCAACAAGCCTGCTCTGTGCCATGCTTCATCGGCATTCATTTGAAGCAGTGCAAGACTGACGCACACGCGATTTTGATAAACCGCACATTGAGGGAATGTCCACCAAGACCTCCGACGATACATCTCAACAATGGCAGTGGCGTGTGCCATGTAAACAGTTGCATTTGCTGCTGGTGCACTACTGGTGTGGGGAGGGACTCTGCCATCACATTTGAAGCATGATTTTGATCGAGCACAAGAGACAAGGCTCTCGATGACGTTAATGGCGATCTTTGACGACCAATAAGTGCAAATGCATCCAACAGTGGCTTGCTTTACATCCTCGCACTACGTACGAGCACGTATGCATGGTAGCATAGTATGAGGAATGGTGATGTGGTAGTCTCGATTTGTACTGTATAACATCATATTATATTATAATACTTTTGTTTCTCACATTGTTGAGGCAGAGTGATGGAACAGTCGTCTTCATGGCCGTGGCCGCGCTCATGCTCTCGCGGCCAGACTTGTGTGTTGTCCAATGACGAGGAACGGGTGACGTTACAACTTCGGGATGCCCTTGATCACGTCTTCCTTGTGAGAAGGGCTCGCGCAGTCATTGCCATAGTAGACATCACACATGGCCTCTGTGAATACGCGAGATTTGATGGAGCCGACGCCACCCAAGGCATTTTTGTAGAGCAAAGAATCGCCACGGATCGTCATCTCAATCTCTGCTCCTTCCACCAAGTCGACTTTGGGATTCAACTTCTTGAACTCTTCCAACCTGGTCAAGTCCAGTCAGAAAATATTATAAGGTGACGCGGGCAAGTTGTGAGCGCTTGTCGAGTGACTTTCGAGTGGCTTTCGAGGAGGCTCAACTGTCCTGTGGCGCGCATGCTTCGTCTCTGCTCATGTGTCAGCAGAATACGAGTTAGTTGCCCACAAACAAACCTCCACAATGGCAATCTCACATGAGCTACACGACATACACACAACCGCATGTACGAATGCACGGCACGGCACAGTACAGTACAGCGCAGTACAAGCACTTACTTCTCCAGATCCTGTCCTTTCATCCGCGGCTCCAATGACTCAACGATGGCGGCCGTGTACTTGTCAATGGCAAGACCTCGATTCATGACGATGCGGATAGTTCGGGGATATGTGGGGTCGAGCAGGGCCTTTTGGATGATATCCGGCCCGCCCTTCTTGACAGCCATCATGGCGATGGGATCCATATAGGTTCCCACCGCGTACACCTTGACGAAGACGTACTTGATGCGCACGCCCGTGCCCACCAAGGACATGGCATTGCACAGCGGCGGAAAGAGAATCCCAGTGGCCTTCTCCTTGGTGGGAGATCCCATCGTCAACACATCGCCGGACGTGGGGATGCGGGCCGCGCAGAATGAGGTGATCTTGGAATCGCTGACATGGTACACAACGCCGCACGCTGCAAGGGTCGCCATCGTCGCCATCCCAGCCCGGGAGGATGCGGAGGCAGTTCCGCATGCGCTTCGCGTTGTCGACGAAAACAATCGTCTTGCAGGTGACCGCAGCAAATTGGATCGATTCAACGCCTGGCGAGATACGGAGAGGAGCATGATGGGCGTCGATGGTGTTGAGAGGCTTGAGAGGCTTGAGAGGCTTGAGAGGCTTGAGAGATAGATGAAGCACGGAAGCGATGAGTTGATTGGATTGTGCGTTTGAGAAGATGATTTGCGTCTCTTTGTTCACTTGTTTGCTGGCTCTGGTTCTGGTTCCGGTTGTTGCTCCTTTTCGCTCAGGAACGTTGCTGATGTCAATCTTCGAAGGAAATGGTGTCTGTGATGGCATCGCGTCACGACACCAGCGAACACGAAAGAGAAGGAGCCTCTGTGCGCAGTATCTTTGATTGATTGTTGACATCTGACTGAAGTTGGGCTCTGGAATCTATCTCCGGGATTGATTTTCTACGTCACGATTGCTTTGTCGTTTGTGTCATAATGTGGTAAATCATTCCATTTCACCGTAACTCCATCCCGATCCGCAAAACTCCTTGTCCTGATCCCGAAAAATCACATCTGTCGCCTTTCATCACTCACTCTCTCTCTCTCGTTGCTTTCTCCAACTCTGCTTCCATTCTCATCAAAGCTCCCATGCTGATACAAAAACACTTCCCACAGTGTGACTCTTTCTGATGACTATATGCAATATGCAATATTCCATAAACTATCGCCATACTAATACACTACTTGACTACTGTACATTCTACTTTGAGCATCACGCTCGCCCCTGCAACCACGAAATGGCGGCGCTATCTGAACCGCCGCGTCGACGTTGTGGGTGAAGACGGTGTGAGGCAGTCATTCTTGATCAACGTGGCCTCGATGTCGTACAGATCCGGAGCCACGAAGATATCTCCCGTGTCGATCTGCCCCGTCTTCGTCACCGGCATCAGCTTGATCTGCCCCGTCATTCCCAGAAAGTCGTCGGTGCCCCCGGTGACCGCCATCGTCCCACCGAAGGCGTCGAAGATCTCACCAGCAACGTTCCACGTCCTGCTTTGCACGCCATCGAAGAAGGTGTACGTAAACACGCAGTATCCGCCTCCGCTGACGAAGTTGCCATCCGCCATCACAGTCCGCTTTTGGGTGCGGGTGCAATGGCCAGTGGCAAAGGAGTTCGTGAACTCTTCCATGGTGGGGTTCCGCAGCAATCCATCGTTGTAAATGTACTCCGTTCCGAATTCCTGATCGTCGGGGATTGCGGGATTCACGTACACTGGGTTGGTGTCCGAGCGGCGAGCGCGAGATGCGAATTGGAAGAAGTCCAGCGTCGATGTCACAAAGCAGTCTTCTGGGTTGGGCGCCATCATGTCAGGACCGCTATCTCCGCTGTCGCTGCTCGTCTTGTCTCTGGATCCCACCTTTGACCGACTGCCTGGTCCCGGATTCGGAGTGCCTTTTCCCACTGGCGCTGCTGTAGGTGCAGGCCCTCCCCCTCCTGTCGGTGCTCGTGTCGGCGGGTGAACCGGGGCTCCTTTTCCTGTTGGGGGTTTCGTGCTGCCCTTTCCGAGGAAGCCTTTTCCGTTGCTGCGGCTGCGGCTGCTGCTGCGACTAGAGCTGCTCTTGGAACTCTTCGAGCTTTTAGAACTCTTTGTGAGACGTCGAACTCCCTCACCTCGAAGGCCGCGGGATTGGGCGCTCTGATAGTCATCGCTATCATCGTACCTCTCATGGCTGGAATCATTGGTATCACCATTTTCTTCCTTGTTGTTGTCAATGCCGTTGATGTCTTCTCCTTGAAAACTGCTATCGTAGTCTTTGCCGTCCTCGTCTTCGTATCGTCGTCTGACCTTGCTGAACTTGTGGTTGTCCGATGGCCTATCGCCGGGCTGATACTCCTGCCGCTGCTCCTGTTGCTGATAGTACTGACGGTGCCGCTTGGACGGTTTCTTGGAAACTGATCGAGGCATACTCTTGTGCTCAAATCGAAATGTCCTTCCATTTGCCATCGAGGGCTCGGCTTCGATCTCAACTTCAGCTGTTTCCAGCATCGAAGCAATCTGAGGAACCTCCTGCCGACGCCCACCCCGAGGATGGATTGCATATACAGCACCTCCATTCTGCTGCGTCGATCCCGATTGGATGCACAAACAGATCAGACTGAGGAGGAGCGCCCTCGAACACCGGCTTCCGCCAGCCTTCATCGTCATGATCGCCGCCGTTTGCAGTCTCGATGTTTCCGAAGCTTGTCTCATCGTCGTGGCCATTCCATCAACTGTTTCTATCACGCTCTGCGGCACCATTCTGAACATCAACGAACTTTCGTTTTCATTTTCAATGAATCGCGATGAAGCAGTTGCTCACACAGATGCTCCCGTCACAGCATCGCGCAGTCTCTTGTTGTCAACCCAAACCCATTTTTCTCACTCCGCTTCACCGGATCAATTTGTGGCGACAAAAAATGCCGAATCGTTTTGCGTCAACAGAGAAAACGCTTTTATAACCGTCGCCGCCATTTCGACCCGCTCGACTGCATTATCACGAGCGTTGGAGTCATTTTTGAGTGCTCACTTTTCCTTGCTCCAGACACGCCGAAACGGGTACACATGGGCAGAGTGACACCATCATGTTCCGACTTGGGGGCATGAGGTCGCGAGCGCCATGGGCATCCGCGTGATGGCTCAAGTCTCCAGCAATGCTGCCATGCGGTTGCCGTACTTCTGCGAGGAGGAAGACGCCAACGCTTGGGGAGACAACAGTGGCAACGTGGACATTCCGGAGACAATTCGTTTACTCCTCCATCGTAGGCCACAGTTCTACACTCGAGGGTGACAATGGCGTCTTGAGTGCTCGCAACTGCAATTCTACCCGATTTAATCTTTCTTTCTCTCCAGCGATACGCACTCGATTCAATTCATTGGCGGAAACTCAAGAGATTATTGCTATTTCTAGAGAGTATGGTACCATTGTGATTCTAATGTACAACGCCTTTTTCACATGTGTTGACTGTGGGGTTCAATCGAGTCGATCTTTGCTGATCCAAGATCGCATCATATCATATTGCATCGCTTCCCCAATACCTCATCCGCGATGGGCGCACTGTCCGAGCCTTAGCGTTCGGTGCTTGCTTCGTCATCATCATCGTCACCAAAAAAGAGGATTTGATATCTTGGATCCAGCAGCAGCTCAAAGTCCATCATGTACCCGTCAGTGCCCTCGAGGAAATCGATGGAAGTATCTTCAGTGGTCTCCACCTCAGGGTTGCCGGAATCGCCACCGTAGTCGCCTGGAGTGACCAGGATTTGTCCAGTGACTCCGAACAGCACACTCTGCCCACCCGTGATGCTCAGAGCGTTCTTGCCATTCTCGACTGGTCCTTCTGCGGTGAAGGACAAGGCGACGAAACCATCTTCGTCCAGGAGTTCAACGACAACCTCGCAGTAGGCCTTGCCGAAGCAATCAGTTCTCTTGCAGGCTCCCTGCACCAGTCCCATCAAGGGACCGAACATGAGCATCTGAATATTCTCCAGGGGCGCGTCCAGGAAGACGAAGGTCGTGCCCGGTTCGCTGTTCTCTCCACTGAGCCGTCTTTTGCCCATGTCGACCGTCTCTTCGATCGTCAGCGCACCTGACGAGGACGATGCGCCAGAAGTAGCAGAAGCTCCACTCTCGGATGGGACGGCGCTTGGAGCTGCGCTGGGTACAACGCTTGGGGCCATGGTTGTGGCTGCAGATGGCACGTTGGTTGCGTCGGCGCCGGTGGCCTCAGTCGGCACAGCAGATGGCGCAGCAGATGGCGCAGTCGATGGAGTTTCACTAAGTGCGGTGGGTGATGGTGTGACTCCCACAACTGGTATTATAGTTGGTGAGGGAGTTTGGGTTGGCACCATGGACGGGAATGGTGGAAACGTCTCGGTCGGAGTGAGCGTGATGTTTGGTGGAGCTGTGCGTGGTCCGGATCCGTCGACACACTGTTCCAAGTTTCCGGGTGCGTTGAGAACGGTGGTCGCAGACATGGTCTTGTGGAAGAATCCCGAAAACACAAGACGAGACAGCAGAGTACTGTAAATGTACATGTCAGAGGGGGTACGAGAGTGAGTAGGAAAGAAGGCGAATTTGGAGGAGGCATGTTGGTGGAGATGAGTGGGCATAGTTAGTGATTTGAACGCAGTGTGAAGCATGTAGCAAAAAGGCACCTATTGTGTGCAAGACAGAATAGAAGAACTGTCGGCCACAAGGCAACGTGAACATGACTTACTCATCGTCGTCCTCATCATCCTCGTCGCCGTCCTCATCTCCGTCTTCGCCATCATCTTCGTCGCTTTCTTCATCACTTCCAGTCTCTGTTGGAGTCAGGGTGTCGGCGTTGCTTGGGGATGGAGTTGGAACAGCGCTCTCGGCTCCATCCATCTGGCCAGGTTGATCGTTACCGGAGGATCCGTCGGCTCGGTTGTCTGAATCGTCGTCGACAGTATCATCCGTGATAATCTCCACAACGGTGTCGTCGCCCGGCACGGTGTCGTCGTCATCCCAGTAGTCCGACTGCTCCCCGTTGAGGCTGTATGTTCCGACTTCGACGTAGGTCTTGTCGTTGTTATCTCTGTTGTCGCTGTTGTTGGAATTGTAACTGCGACCATAATTGTCGTAGTTGCCGTCGTTGCCGTCGTTGTTGACGTTGGCATTGTTGTGGTTGCGGTTCGAGTTTCCACCATGATTACGGTTCCCGTTGTGTCCACCACCCTGCTGCTGTTGGTGATGCTGGTTCTGCTGTGGATTGTGGCGGCCATTGTTGTTGTTGTTGTACTTGTAATCTGGTTCGGGGTATCTATCTCTTTCATCCACATACTTGACATGATGATGGTGATGCGTGGCAAGTCGTCGTTGCGCATTGATGTCGTTGGTGCTTGGCAAGATGCCCGTCTTCTTCAAGAAGTCGATCGTTGCATCCTCATAGATACGATCGACTGGATTTGTTCGGATGAGCTGATCAAGATCAGCATGCTCGTCTGGTGTGCATGATGCAAGCTGTGCTGTTGCCACGATCAGCGTCGCGGCCAGGAACAGTTCTGCCTTCATTGTCGTATGCTGTTCACTGTCTTGGAGGAATGTACCAGGATGCGTTGCCTTTATGGAATGGCTGACGGTGTGGACAGGATGAGGCCAAACAATGTCTCGGTGTGTCGTATTCTGGATGCAATGGAGTGTGCGTGCGTGTGTGTGTATGTTGTAAGTGCGAGAGCGATCGAGACTGTGAACACCGATCGTATTGTGTGCTGGCTGATGATGGCGAGATAATGGAAGAGCAGGAGCGCCTGCTGTCAATGCCAGTCCATACTCTGCGCGCGGCAGGAGTATTGGCTGCAAGATGGATGTCAGAGATTTTGTCGCTGCTCGATGCGATGGTGGATGACTGCTTCGTGTGACAGGGACAGGGACACGGATGCAGGAGCACGAGTCGGAGCGTCAGCTGCCAAAATGTGAGGCCGTTGATGACCAAAAATTTGATCGCGCACCCCGATTACCGCAGGCTGTCCACGCCAAAGTTGCGATCGTTGGGCTCATGGCGCAGCTCGGAACATGTGCTTCGGATGCGTGGAAGGCGTGACGCAAGCCTGCCGACGACAATGCGCACCCGAATAGTGACGACCAATAACAACAAACAATAACCGTATGTATCGCACACAGAACTGCACACAGAGATATGCGGACTCTCAGACCACGGAGATGCAATCGGTGTTGGCGACAAAGCGCACATCGGAAAAAGAGATGCCAACGCCCGATTTTGTGACCAGAACATGTTCGGAAGTTGGTCGTGGACGTTGGTTGACGGATTTCGACAACTGTGAGTCGAATGAGTCAGATCGACCGCCGCGATGACTTCTTTCGCGCCAAATCTGCCGTCCTTCGAACCGGTGCAGGCGAACGCTCCATGGTGGCCTGGTTGGTTGTGCGCGGCAGCTCGTATGACCAATGATTGGTAGTATGTGCGTCCTGCAACACTGCCCATCAGACAAGTATATCATGCTAGATTCTGGAGAGAGGACTAAGGTTGTGTGGTTCGATGAGCGCAGGAGCTGTATTCGATGTGGGGCGGTCATACGATAATCACCAAAAGCAAGAGACGTATAAAGCGTGTTTCTTTATTGTTGTAATACGACAGGTTGTAGTAGTATGATATTACACGACGCAACCGTGCTGCCTCTCTGTTCCTCTATGATTAGCTCATCATCTCTCCCTCGAGATCGAATCGTGGCATAACGGCAACCTCAATGCGAAGTTCGAATCCATCATCGTTGGGAAGGTCGAGAAAGTCGCGATCGGCGTCGCTGAGACCGCCATCGTCCACCGCGGATGGAATCACGATCACATCACCCGTGACGCCAAACAGTCCGCCAGATCCAGAGGTCACCACCAGCTTGGAGCTGTCGTCGTTGCTGACTGGTCCTTCCGCGGACAACGTGGCGATGATCTCCGGAGGATCCGACATGGCTTCGTAGAATTCCAACGTCCACTGGCAATACCCACGCCCTTCGTAGTTGTCCGCGTCGCTGGGTGGGTTGGCATCCGTGCGGATGCATTGTCCTTGGAGACGGCCTTCCTGTCCCAGAACTTCGCCGTCAAAGACGTTGAACAAGCGTTCGTTGGCGAACACATATGTGGTGCCAGGAAGGAAGGCGTCGCCCGCCTCCGGGTCTGGTGAAACAGGAGAATGCAACATGCTGGTGTCCACGTATCCGTTGAACATCATGAAGATTGGGACCTCTGGCGTCGTCGGGTCTGAGCTATCGCCGCTGCCGCTTCCACTGCTTCCAGATTTTGATGTCTTGGAGGACTTGCTTGTCTTCGGGGACTTGGTGCTTCTTGAATACACCATGTCTTCATCCTCGCTGTTTGTGTGAATGTTTATGTCGTACGAGTATTGACGGCAACAGTTTCATGGAGTGCGCAGTGCATGGTGTGACGAAGGAGCCAAAAAGGGTGAGCACGTGAATAAGAACAAGAACATGCGCCGTGTGCTGGACGATGTCTTGGCATGACGTTATGCTCTTCAAATGATGTTAATGAAACGGAAACGACTCTATGCAGCAACGAAACAGCAGGTACTTGTGTGTGAGTGTGTACACTTCGACGATTCTCACCTGTTGTCTCTGGTTGTGTCTTCATCGGAGTCTTCATCGCTGTCATCGGATCCAGCGGATGGTGTTTGTTGGTCGGATTCAGCAGCTTCTGTGGTGGAATCCTTGGTACCCTCCTTCAGCGTGGAGCTCTCACTGTCTTCTTTGTTTGACTTGGATAGCTTCCGTGTTCGCTGCCTCTGCTTCTTCTCTCCTTTCACGATCATGGTGTTGTTGTCGATGAGCTTTCGCAGCTTTCTCGTGGTCGTCTCGGGGGATTCCACATCTGCGGCTCTCTCGTCTGGGTTCATCAGAATCGCTGCGTTGGCAACGCATGCCAAGTGGCATACCAACGATGTAGTCAATAGCAAGGATGGCTTCATGGTCGTTTGTCTGCTTTGTGCTTTTGTCGATCGTTTTGGTATTCGGGTGTTTGGATGGGATTGCTTCCGCTGCTACGAGATGCGCTTTTGTCTTGTTATGACGGCAGCGATGATGATGTTGCTGATGTCGACAGCTGATCCCGTTCCACTCGGCCCTCTGTTCGCAATGCTCGTAGCGCACGGCGTTGTGACAGCACTCGGCGATCGGTAACGATGGTCGACAAGGAAGGCCACGAGGACCACATCTGCCAAAAAATTGGGATGAACGGCACCATTCGGAAAATTTTGTGAGTGGGCCGCAAGGAGCAGCTCTCCGTGCGCCATGTTGGCGGCCCGCTCGCGAAAGTGGTCGTGGTCCCATCCACGACTAGATAGCAAGTTGTAGTCGACTGAGTCATCATCATGAGTCCGAGCGTGATGGATCTGGACCACGACAATGATGATCGAGCATCCGACGAGCGGCCTCAGCCTGCTCTGGGACCATCGCCAGTCCTGTCGAATGGATGGAGTACCCGCAGAGTACCCGTAGAGTGATGGTGTGCTCCTTCCTTGGGCATCCATGGATTGTGCCGTTCGTCCAGCTGTCTACCGACGGACAAGTTCTTCCACATACCCTGACGACTTCATTCAACGACTTCTTTGCTGTGAGAAACGAGGTCGAAGACGCTGCTTATCAGAGATGTATCATCCGGCACACATTGGCCCTGTGGAGATTGTGCCGATTGCTCTCTAGAGATTGACTCTCTATTGCTAGTTTACATTGCGTCGTCTTCTATGGCAGGGTATGATAATGTTACATGGGTACAGGTAGAATGATCGAGTCAAATTTGAGCTTCGTGCACTCATCGGCGTGCTTCCATGGCCGTCCCGAAGAAGCTATCCAGAATGAGGAAAATTCCATGCACGTATCCCATGGGTTCCGTGAGGATGTCGCCCTCTGCCTCCACGACTCTCGGCGGATCAAAGTCCAAGTCGAGATCCGCAGGGTTGATGAATACCTGCCCAGTTACGCCTTCGAACAGATCGGTTCCACCCTTCACCGACAATGTGGCGCTCTCTGCCTCCGAAGAGTCTCCGCTGTCCTCGCCGTTGAGCGCGGAGATGATATCGCCACCACCTGGTCGCAACTTCAGGAAACCGGATGCCACGAACGATCCGATCTCTGCTTCCGTCTCTGGATCGGCCACTGTGTAAGTGAATCGGCACAGGCCCGAACTCTCGCCATCCTCGAGACGTTGACAGTATCCATCAACACGCGTCCAGACCAAGAGCGCAGCCTCGAGATCAACGAAGGCGGTGCTCTCGAAATTGCTGACGTTGGTTGCATTTCTTGTGAAGTTAGTGTAGAGGAAGAGAGTGCCCGCATCAAGGTCGCTGCCATCAGGAGTGGGTGGCACGACAGATGGGTCGTTTGGCTGGAATGCGATGATAGTCACATTGGATCCCAGCGGTGGCAGCTCCTCCGTTGAATTCCCTTCCATGGTTGGCGCTGCCGTTGGAACATCGACATCGCCGGACTCATCCGATGAGGTTGGCGCTTTGGTAGATTTGGATGCCTTGCTGCCCTTGCCTTTTCCTCCGCTTGGTCCAGATGGACCGGAGTACTTGGATCGCTTGTGCACTACTTCTCCACTATCACCATCCTCATCGTTGTCATAACTCCTGTTTGTGTGCAAATGTTGGCGGTTGTTCCATTCGAAGCCAGCAATGAATATGAGCGCCGTACAAAAGATGCGGTTCAGTGTCATGTGAGTTGGCATTTACACTAGACAGCAGAGAAACACTTTGCGTTCGCCAAAGTCGACAAGAGGTCATGCGCTCCATCAATGTATTTGCTCATCCAACCATCCATCTATCCAACTATTCATCCATCCATCCGGCCGTCCACTCGCTGGAGACGTTCCGCGTTTCACTTGTAGTTGTACTCACCCTGATCTCGCGTTGCTATCACCTGAAGTTTCGTCATCGTTCGAAGAGTAATCACTCCACAGAAACCTCTGCATTCGCGTTGGCTTGATTGCGTTAGCACGAGCCCTTCTCAATCTCTGCGAAGTGACTGTCTGCGCCACCATGAGAGCAAGCATCATGCACACGACCAGAGTCATTTTTGACAGCGGTCTCGTCGATGTTGCGTGAGAAGTCATGCTTGTCGTCCTCTTTTGTTTGTTCAGTGTTGTGGGTGTTCGAGTGCGATGCTGCTTCTGCTGTGTCTGTTGATATCGCTGCTGCTGCTGTTGTGAATATGTCCGACGATGGTGTTGTGGGTTGATGTCCGGTGTTGATGTTTGTCTCGCGTCCGTCTCAAAGTATGCTCGAGTGTTGCGGTTCTGGTCTTTCGTTTCAGTATTCGGGATCACAGTATGCACTTGTGTGATTGTGCGGTCCATCGTTTCTGTGCTCTGAGTCGCACTCTCATGATGCGGCTTACTGTTGGCAACAAATCATCGAGTAGGAACGCCGCCACGATACACTACCCTACCCAACTCTACACTACCCTCCTCCGCTCCACTTCCGATGTGTGATGATCACCGTCGGGTGTTGGCCGTGTGACTCCCTGCCTGCGCAATCAAAGTCGCAAACCTGAGAGGTGCACGGCCAAAAAATTGCATGGCGCACCCGTTGGAACAAATTCAATCTCGACAGGCGTGCGGTGTTCCCTACGACGCCTCAGTGACATCACAGCGACAAAATTCAAATTCGATGCAAAACCAAGCAAACCACGCGGTCCTCATCACACAAATTCAAATTTGGTTCTTCGGTACGCATGGAATCTCAGCAAAGGATGGAACAGGTGCTTTCCTTTCATCGTATCCACAGAGCCACAACCGTGGAGCATAGAGCGCAGAGCACAGAGTACTCCACTCGAACTCACAGTGATGGATCTGCTGCTTGGCATCTGCATCCATACCACATCATCGCCCCCCGCCGTCATCATCACCACCGCCGCTACCGTCACGACTACCCATTGATCTCGATCCATTGTCGCATGCTTCAGTCAAGCAACCGTCTCAAGCACACGCCAACAACATCAATTGGCAACATGTCGACATCGACATTGAGAGCACCTCCGAGACGACGGAGGAAACGAGTTGTTGCGGAAGAGAACGCTCACCGAGATGACAATGATGAGAACAAGCACCCGCAATTCATGAACATGCACTCGCGGACATCCAGCATCGCCGATGATGAGCACGATGGCTTCCTCAGCAAAGAGATGGAAGAAGAAGGAATTCCTGGAAAGGCATCGAGATATATACCACCACCACCGCCACCATCACACGTGAAGAGCCGGTTCCTGCGATCAATGTCGATCAGCCCGTTGTGCGAGAAGCTGATCAAGAAGTACCCATCGCTTACCGATAACATCCTCCGCATATCATGCTCCCAGCAAGCTGCATCGTCGCGAACTATGAGCCATAGCATTCCTTCAGTCCTTCGTGAGAATGTCTCCAAGATCATCTCCATCAGCAGAAACATCATCAAGGACGCATCCCAATCGAAATCGAGAACAGCCACGATAATCGACGCCTACTACATTGTGACACACTTGCTGCGTGCAGTGGTTGGTGCCACTCCGAAAGGATCCTCCAAGTCGGAAGCCGTCATCAAGCTGCTCTACCATTGCATAACGAAAGTGTCGGAATTGGGTTGCTCCAAGGAAACCGAGCGAAGCGCGGATGACGCAAATAGCACCAATGAGATGATGCTCGTCATTTGCTTCGTGTCGTGGGACACCTTGTGCACAGCACTTGAGTCGTACCGAGTGCCCATGGGAGGTGATGGGATGGTTTCATTCCGACGAGACGCATTCGATGCAGCCATCCCCTACATAACGGCAAGCAACAAGGACGCTGACGCGAATGCTATCCAGGCCACCATGAACTTTCGACAATCAATCACACTTGTCATAAAGTCAACGATCGCCATGACGCTTTGCTTGAAACGAGCAATCATTGTCAACACTGAATGGCCAGCTCAAGAGATCTCCGACTTCGGCTTGTCAACATCGAAGCTTGGCTCCTGTACAGATTTCATGATTCAGATTTTCCACAGAACCATCGAACCTACGATATCGTTCGTTATCCAGCACCGAAATTTGGACAGCAGTGAGGCGATCTGCGATGTCAAGTCACACAGCAAGTTATCCTTCTGCACACTGTGGGATCTGTCGTCGAAGCTGAAAAATCGCGCGGATGTATCTCCAGAAACGCTCCTGCGGATAAGGCGGTGCTCACTCCTGATGAATCTTCCTGAATGTAAAGATGACAATACTTCGAGCGAGGTCTTCGGCACAAAGTTCATCGCTTCCATCTGCACGTATGCACGCAAAGCAGCAGCATCTTACCTCCAACATCAAGAGCATGCTGCACGTCCTTCACAGATTTCACGGAAGGGGTCACCACTGTGGAGCTTCTACGAGAGTCTGACTGAGCGATTCGTCTGTTTGGAACGATTCGAAGCTGCCATCCCAATCGAGTACATGGAATTCGCAGTGACCAGATCTGTCCACACGAGGTCGTGGCTGGACGTCGGAGAACACGATGAGGACATGACCGACACGTCAAGAGCAGCTCTTACCTTTTGCAAGTATGCCTTGGCCATACGATTCGCGCTGGAATCCGATGAGCCTGTGTCAGATACATCAATGCTGCAGTTTTGTAACGATGTGATGCAGATGTTCCAAGGTGTAATAACACAGCGAGAGTTGCGGGCTGAGGAACTGGAGCAATACATGAGGCTATTCAATTCGATCCAACTCTCACGCGCAGTCGGAATCTTCACGAAGCAATCTGCACCAGCAGACGATCTGAAGGTCCCCATGGAACTACAGATTGCCTCTGCGTTGTTGACCAACTGCCTTTGCCCTTTCATCGTGGAACAAATCGTTCCCATGTATTCCGATGACAACGACGTTCAGGATGCCACCACAACTACCACCGCCACCGCTACCGACAACAGCAACAGCCGCGAAAGCGAAGAACATGGCAGGTTGAAGCAAAAGGAGGAGCACCATGCAATCTTGGTGGATTGCTACGCCAAATCGATTTTCGCCCTGGACTGTCTGGCAGCCAAACTCAATGACTCTCGTTATGAAGCGATGGCGGATCAAACGGCGCTCAATCTGGTCGAGTCTCTCAGCGACGACATGTCGCGTCCACTTTTGGAAAGAGCTGCGAAGACAATCGCGATCATCGCGCGCCAACGGACGGAACGATCAAGCTTCAGTGGAGCAGCCTCGGCGCATCTCATCGCCTTACGTCAATTTCATGACATTCAGGTTGCTTCGGATGGATTTGTCACCTCGGACTTGCAGCTCGTCAACAGATGGGCGCATCTGAGCTCCGTCTACCAGTCGGCACAGAGGCTGGACGAAGCGATGCTGTCTCTCTCGGTGACACTGCGACTGTCCATCGAAGAAGCTGCTGATGGCGCACAACTTGATCAAGCGCGAGATGCGATTCCACTCAATGTTTTTAAGGTGTTGCTATCAAAGACGGTGCCATTCGTTCCATCCGAGGATATTGCCGACGGCCGGACAGTTTCCACACAGCTCTCGCTGAGCAAGCGATTTGTGAAGCTCGGGGTCAAGCGCATCCTTGGAGGATGCCTCGAAATATCATCCAACATCACATCGAACAACAACAATGCCATAGATCACGACAAGGTCATCGAGATGCTCTACGAGAGTCAGGACTCTGACTTTGAGATGGTGTGGACGGAGAATGCCCACGGGTCATTGTCCATCGAATCACTCTTCGGTGCCATCGTGATGACAGACACATGCACTTTGTCCACAGCATACGACCAGGTAGTCATGCTGACGGAGATGCTGTCGACGCTTTCGATGATGCTGCAGTATCAAATTGAGCATGACGACAGCAAGATCCTCGAGACGCTCTTGTCGTCCTTCTTGGAGCTGGTCGTGATGGCAGCCGAGCGCATTCACTTTCTGATTGGGGAATTCTGTGATGGCTTTTCGAGAGCCCACATTGTGGCTCTCTACGCAATGGCCAGCACTGTCCTGATCAGGGTTGGCCGTTTCCATGACAGCACCAGCATCAACCAAATGAAGTTAAGTCTCCAGGATCGGCTCCAGATGAACGATGTCGATGCGGCTATTCAACAGCTGAATGGCGGTACCCAACGATCACTTTTGTGCGCCTCCATGGCATACGCCCGATACAGCAACGCACAAATGGACTCTTCAACAGAAGACCCGATCGCAGATGTGGAAGCGTCCCAGATCATCGCATTGTGCAGAGATGTCCTTGATTCTGCTGTTGCCGCGACAGGTCCCGCAACTTCCATGGGCAACAGTGAGGACGGTGATGGCACGGAGACCGCCATCAAGCTATCGATTTGGACACTGACGAAGTTGCACAGCATCCTTCCAGACCACCACGGCTTCCTCGGGCAACGATTGCAATCCGCATCTATGCTCGTTGAATTTGCGGGCCGCCTGGATGATTCAGATCTTGCTGATTGGCACAAGTGGATTGCCCTCACATCTTGCTTGAATGAAGACATCGCGTTGTCACCTTCCAAATCTGTCACGGGGAACGCGACTTGTCTCGAAGAACTCATCCAAACCCTGTCCCCTTTTCACACAGATACACTCGTCATTTCGCCTGCGATCGGTGCAATCATGAGCCAAGTTGCGTGGATGCTCAGGAGCAGCGCATCTTCGCACGACATGCAAGAGCTCAACCACATTCTCTCTGCACTTGACTCCACGCTGATGGATGTCACAAACTCCAGCGTAGATTCAACATCGCCGATGATGACTGTTCTCACCATGTGGACACGGAGTTCAGTCCTGCTCGTTCGAGCCACTGCGGCATTGCGAGGGTGGAATCCCAGACACGCCGTGCAGCTGGTGGAAGAATCAAGGCGGCTTAGCCAATCCACGAGGTCAGTGATGAGACAGGCCGTCTCTGCGAACTCATCGCAAGCACCATTCTGGCTGCAATGCTTCGCAGAGGTGCTGCCCCGACTTCTGAAGCGACACCAAATGGTCTGCTATCACATCGTATCAGGGCTGTGGTGCTTTGCAGGAGACTATCGGATGTCGCAGAGCTACGCAAAGGGTGTTATGGCAATACTGGAGCAACAGCGAGCAACGACAGTGTCAGCGTCAGCGTCAGCGTTGCCGAATGAAGCCGCTGATGCGTCATTGGACACAGGAGCGTCTTTTGTGCAGCAGGGTGCGATCGAAAATTCGATCTTGCTCATCCAATCTACGTCAAAGAACCTCGATGGGCTGATCGCTGACGCTGCTACTGTAGAAGAGAAGCAATGCAGCCTCCCGAGCCCGGGTGATCCACACGCATCGATCAATCACGTCTTGCAGTGCGACTATGTGATGAAGATGGGAGATATGCTATACGGCGAATCGTCAGCTCCCAAGAGCTCTCCGTTTGGCACATTCTACAGCAAAGCACATACATTGTTGAACTCCATCTCCGACACGGATGTGCAGCACGACTTCTTGGCAAAGTACGATGTGGACAGGATCACGATGCACCTGCAGTTGAGGAGGATTCGATATCTGTCGTTGAACCCGGATGCGAAATCGAAATCTGAGTCTGACCAGCAGATTGTTGAACTATGCGATACGGTGGTCGAGGCTCCATCGGCTTCCATCGGTGATGTGGCCTGGGCATGGTACTACCGTGGACTTTACCATTTGCGTGAAGCCAGATCGGGCAATCAGTTGCAGCATTTCTGGCACAGCAGAGACGCAATGAGCAAGAACGACACAAACGACACAGATCGCACCCCGTTCACACAACAATCGTCATGCATCGCACGAGCCCGTTCGTGTTTCGACAACGCTCTGCAGAGAGCATCGAGTTCATCTGATATTTTGACGCGCAAAATACTCCGGTGCTTGGCTCTATGCACAGGTCCAGAGAGAGGCGATATGGCCGATTCCGATTCCGATCCAGATTCGGCCTCGTACTTGATCCTTTGCTCCATCGGACGGCTGCTTCGAGATCAGATGAGGGCCGCATTGGACGACTGCAGCAACAACCACGCGGAAGTGTTTCGCGCCTTTGACGATTCGTTCTTCGAAGCAAAGAATCGACGCAAGCGCTTCGATGCGTTCCTGGATATGCTGGCGAAGCACGTGCCACCGAACTGGAGGTTTGTCGGAATTGCCTTGTGCCCGACGGGTGAAACATTGATGACGCGCATTCGCAAGGAACGATCCGCAGGAACAGGGAGGTGGCGAATGGTCTGCAAGTCTCACTGCATTTTCCCAGAGAAGGAGGCTGTCATGGACGAGCGCGGCGGGGCGTATTCGTACAACAAGATCGTGCGGCCGGTCGACGAGCTGATTGACGAGAGCGAGCAGCACCTGCAACAAATGGCAACTTCCAGCGCAGCCGATCGGTTGAAGCAAGACTCGGGCAAACGAGCCTGGTGGTCCGAACGTACGGAACTGGATGAGAAGATGCAGTCGTTGATGTCGGACATCGATACGTATCTGTTCCAACAGCTGGATCTGGCGTCAGATGAAGATGCATCGATGGATGATTTGGCCGATCAATTCAGCACGACCCTGAATCTGTCGGACAGCGAAGACAAGCGCATCGAGCTGATGAAATTGACCGTGCCGAAGCTGAAAGAGCGATTGGCCGCATTGGATGTCCCGGCATCGAAGTACCGCAGGCTGAGGAAGAAGGAGATCATCGACATGGTGGTGGAAGCGGAAGGTGACGCAGCAGTTGACTCATCTGTCGGAAGCAGAAAGGATGGCATGAAGCCAGTGTTCCTGCTGGTTCTGGACGAGAACCTGCAGCGCGTCCCCTTCGAAGGCACCCCGACGCTGCTGGGCAAATCCGTGTGCCGCATTCCATCGTTGCCGCATGCGCTGATGACGCTGATGGAACGCAAATCACGCGAGATCGATCCTCTGAACGCCAAGTACATTCTGGATCCTGAAGCCAACCTCCTGAGCACCCGGCGACGCTTGGAGCCCGTGATCGACGGCCTCGTCGATAGATCCAGCTGGGATTGGAGCGGCGCCATTGGCAGCAAGCCATCCCCTGAGTTCGTGGAAGATGGGCTGCGACGCGACGATGGATTGATGCTGTACATCGGACACGGCGGTGGCGAGGCGTGCTTCACCAAGCGGCAAGTCGAGGCGTTGATTCGCGATGGCAACGATGCGACGACGCAGACCACCAACAGCGGACGGGCATGCCACGCCACCGTGATCCTGATGGGCTGCAGCAGCGGACGGCTGACCTCCATCAATCGCAGACACGCCCGAGTGTTCGACGAGCTTCCCCTGTACTACGATCCGGAAGGCGTCGCCCTGTCCTACCTCCTCGCTGGAGCGCCCTGCGTCGTTGGCAACCTGTGGGACGTCACCGATCATGACATCGACCGGTACACCATCAAGCTCTTGGGTGACTTTCTCGGTGACAACCAGCAGCGCAGGTCGCTCGCCCAATGCGTCGCAGAGGCACGCACGGCATGTAAGATGCAGTACGTGGTTGGCTGCGCGCCAGTTTGCTACGGCATCCCAGTGATACCACGATTCACGAGTAACGAGTCACGCTAAATTAGACCTCACGTTTCGTTCTGTCCGTGAGTCGTGCAGTCCAAACGATGTTAATCGCACGACCACAAGAGGCACACGCACAGAGAGGGCGCCCCCACAAAATGCAGACGCTGTGCTGTCCATGGTGCCCAACTCTCGCTCTGCATAAAAATATTGTATTGTGGAAGCAAGACAAGAATCAAGACAGGATGGAGGACATCCAGCTGCAGGATGACCTGCTTGGATCAGGCTTCGGCAGCGGCATGTGTCCGTGTCCCGTGGGTGTGAATGATGTTGGCGGCAGCGTGGCGGGGTCCGTTCGCGCGCTGCAAAGTACCAGCGATGACAGCACCAGCGGAGAGACGTGGGAGGTGGTGTACAGCGTGATTGTGCTGGTGTACATGACCGTGGCATTGCTGTCCGATCGCATCGGCGCGGACTCCGTCATGCTGTCCGCAGTCACCGCCTTCCTGGCCGCCGGCATCATCTCCATCGAGGAGGGCGTGGACGGCTTCTCCAACGAAGGCCTGCTCACCGTCCTCATCCTCTTCGTCGTGGCCGAGGGCATCTCCAGAACGGGGGCCCTAGATTGGTACATGCAGAAGCTGCTGGGCCGTCCCAAGACCACGGCCAGCGCGCAGCTCCGCCTCATGCTGCCCATCGCCATCGTGTCGGCCTTCCTCAACAACACGCCCGTCGTGGCGGTCATGATACCCATCGTGCAGCGCTGGGGGCAGAACATACGCATCAGCCCCCAGCAGCTCCTCATCCCGCTCTCGTTCGCCAGCATCCTGGGCGGGACCTGCACGCTCATCGGGACGTCGACCAACCTCGTGGTCGTCGGTCTGCTGGACGACAGGTACAAGGACGATCCCAACACCGATGTCACGATCGGCCTCTTCGATTTGGGCTTGTACGGTGTGCCGATCGCCATGGCCGGCATCTGCTACATCCTGCTCACCAGCCCCTACTTGATCCCAGGTGGTCGCGCAGGCAGCAACGGCCAGCGGGGTTCCATCCAGCTCAACGGCCAGGAGGACGTCCTCCTCGGGGCGCGTCTCTGCGCGTGGTCTCCGGCCGCCGGTCGTTCCGTCAAGCGTTCCGGGTTGCGTGACACGGGCGGAATCTACCTCGTCAGCGTGCATCGTTCCGCGACGGGTAACGTGCATCGTGCGGTCGGTCAGGAGTTCGTCCTGCAGGTCGGCGACATCCTCTACTTCACGGGATTGGTCGAAGGTTTCGGCCTGTTCTGCGAGGAGCATGGGTTGGAGGTCGTCACAAACGAATCGGTTCCATCCGGTAAAGCTGCCGAGACCGCGACCGCGTCATCCACGCAGGAAGGGCCAGCCAAGGGTACAACAGGAGAGGATGCATCCAATGGTGACATGTCGCCTGGCTCATCACCGCAGCAAGCTGCGAACGGGGTGTCAGCAGGTGCAGGCGTGACATTTGCTACCAACACCGATGGTCCTTTTGGCCAACACCAAATGCCCAGCAAAAGCCCCTTCCTCGGTTCCAACCTGGACTTGCCGGTGGTCGTGGAGGAGGGGGAATTCAAGACGGAAGACATGAGCGAAGTTCCAATCGAGGTCGGTGTCACCAAGGAATCCCTCATCCAGGCAGACGAAGCCGAACGTTCCAGATCCATCACCAGAATGATCGATCTCATCCGTGGGCAGGCACGTGACGAACCGGCCGAAGAGGCGCTCACCATGATGACGTCGGCACCGTCATCCACAAAGAAGGGACGCCAACGTATTCCCCGCGTCGCGGAGGGAACAGGTGGAGCGGCGGCCACGGATCCGCCAAAGATCGTCGTGAACAGCGATCAAGGCTCTGTCGTCGTGGGTGTCAACAGCATCGACCGTCCAGGTCTGCTGCTCGACATCTCCAAGGGTCTCCTCAGCCTCAACCTCACATTGCGTCACACGGAAGCAGCGGTCGTGGGGATGCGCTCCATCTCCATCTGGCGTTGCGAGTTGCTGGATTCCGAACTGCCGGACCTCGAAGAGATTTGGAGCGTCCTCAACGCACTCCTAGAAAGCGAGAACGGCATCCAGGCCGTCAAAACACGTGGCCTGCGTGTCATTCGCGCCGCGATCACCAAAACATCCACCCTGATCGGACAGACCGCATCCGAAATCAACTTCCGTCGTCGATTCAAGGCGGCCATCGTGGCGGTTCAGAAGGGCGGGCGCAACGTGCCGCTTGCTGGATTCCAGTTTGGTCCCGGTGACGTCATGGTGCTGCAGGCCAGCGAAGATTCGCCCCTGCTCAAGCCACCGCCGGAGGACTTTTACAAGCGGCATGCTGGCGACAACAAGACGCACCAGAACAGCGACGGGGGCAGCGTCTCGCGATCTGGTTCAGTCGCATCCTTCGTCAATATCTTCCGATCCAAGAGCGGGGCCAATCTGGACAAAAGCAGCAAGAGACGCATGACGAACGATGGCAAGCACGCCACTCCAACCAAACTGTCAGCAGCAGCAGATCAAGACGAGCACAAGCATGGTGATGGAGACGATGCGGCAAAGACTCCTGCTGCTGCAGAGGCTCTGCGTACGCCAAGGCATTCTAACGTGGATGACGACGAGCAGGACTTGGAAGCAAATCGATCCCGCAAACCGGGGGAACATGAAAGTGGCGACGATGACATGGACGGCTACTTCATCAGCGACGACGAAGACGACGACGATGATGATGATGCCACTCCTGGAGTCCAGCGATCGGTGGTGGAACTTTCGGGACTGGAGAGTGTGGATCAAACCATCCTGGAGGAAGCTGCGTGGAAGGACATTCAAGTATACTTGCCGGCGGGAGCGGATGGCGATGGAGAAGGGGCGGGTGCCACACGCGAATTCCTCACAGCCATGGAAATCGCTGAGAATTCGAAGCTCGCGGGTCGCACCGTGGCAGAAATTGGCCTGGACAAGCTTCCTGGCGTCTTCCTTGTCAGCATCGATCGACCCACTCACCCGTCCGAGCGCCATCATCAGCCAGGCCTCCATCATCAGCAAAGGAAAAAACCAAGGCTCACCGTGATCACGAATCCATCCGATGCCAGCGCGGAGGGTCAAGACAACGAAACCGCGTCCGTTGCGAACATGGAGGCGACGTTCATCACCATCGCGCCCGAAACTGCTCTGAAAGAAGGCGACGTGCTATGGTTCGCGGGTTCTGCTTCTGCTGTCGGCGATCTGCGCAAAATCCCTGGTCTCATGTCCTATGAAAGTGAAGAAGTTGCAAAGATCAACGAAAAGGTGTACGATCGTCGATTGGTGGAAGCTGTCGTGGCAAGGCGTGGACCGTTGGTTGGCAAGACAGTTAAAGAGATGCGATTCCGAACACGGTACGGTGCCGCCGTTATTGCCGTTCATCGCGATGGTCGACGTGTCCATGAGCATCCCGGCCGAGTCAAGCTGCAAGCCGGTGACGTCCTCTTGCTGGAGGCTGGCCCAACTTTCATCAAACGAAGCGTGGACAATGATCGATCCTTCGCCTTGCTTGCCGAAGTCGAAGACTCGGCACCACCTCGGTTGCGATTCCTCATCCCGGCCTTGCTCATCACGGCTACCATGCTGGCCGTCTTCACGGCGAACGTAGCATCCCTGCTCATCTGCGCGCTTGTCGCATCCACTCTCATGATCATGCTCGGGATTCTATCAGAGCAAGAGGCCAGAGATGCTGTGAACTGGGAAGTGTACATCACCATCGCCAGCGCGTTCGGAATCGGAACCGGATTGGTGAACTCTGGTGTTGCGGGGGGTATTGCCAGTTTCCTGGTGGATGTTGGAGAAGCAGTCGGAATTGGAGGTGAGAACAATTGGACTCAAAGCATGAAAATTGGATGTTGCCACTGACATGCATTTACCTTTGCATATGTGGTACGCGATGGCGTATGTTGGAATGTGTTGGGATGGTTGTTCTTCCTCGACTCAGCCTCTCACCAACTCACATCTCCTTCATCTTTCTTTTATTCCTTGCTTGTGGAATGGGTCCAATGTTGTTGTTATTGTTGATGTTGCATAGATGCTGGTTTATTGGGAGCCGTCTACCTTGCGACCTTCCTGATCAGTAACATCGTGACAAACAACGCAGCTGCCGCCCTCATCTTCCCAATCGCGATGGATGCGGCCGAACAGACCGGCGTGGACCGAAAGATCATGAGCTACTGCTTGATGCTTGGTGCATCCGCAAGTTTCATGTCACCGTTCGGATACACGACGAATCTTTTGATTTATGGACCCGGAGGATACAAGGTAAGGTCATCATTGCGGTTACAGCCAATGCCTGTTGTGTTTGCGATCCTTCTGACTTGAAGTAAGTATGCTCCTTGCTGCCGCCTGTGGTCACTCCTGTCCATCATCTCACCCTTCGTCTTGATGGGTTACGTCCATTTGCATATTTCACACTGTTACCAACCACACCATGTGATTCCATTGAACAAACAGTACTCTGATTTCCTGAAAGTGGGAACACCGATGCAGGTCGTGCTTTGGCTCCTGTCCATCTTGTTCTTGTCGATGGATAGCAGCCAATGGTGGCTGAGCTGGATCATAACGTCCATCGCGCTGATCATGATCATCATGTCCAGCGTGTTTGGCATGTCTTTGTCCTCCTTCACGTCGTCATCCAAGCAGGCGCCCTCCTCGTAAGCGGTTTGGCCTCCATGCATGCGTGGACTGCACGTCAGCTCTGCATGGTATCAACGCTGTGCAGCTGTCAGAGGCGCGGTAGATACGATAAAGGACACATACCTACAACCAAGCGACGATTAACACATATAAATACCATAAACAATAGATGCGAAACGCTATGGTGCGATACCTACATCTACCGCAATTGCAAATGTGAGGGTTGTCACACCTTCGTTTCTATTGGCTTTGCATAGCCTCACGATTTGGTCGTGTTCGTTTGTTTGATCGATCTATCCGATGTATTCGCTGAGTTATCTTGAATCTCATCATTTCCATGGATCCATCATCGTTGTCAAGCCTGTTCACGTATTGGACTGCAAGGCAGATGATCACCGCATTTGCTCTTTACGATTCGATCGGCGTTCTCGTCCTTTCCAGCAACATATCAAAGTCGATGTACGGCTCGTAATGTTCGACGGCCACCCCCACCCGATTGGAATCATTAATGTTCAATTTGGGCGTGAATCGGTTGATGGCGGTCATGACCTGCTGGGTCGACTTCTCGATGACCATCATGGGCGCCTCCGGGATGCCCTCCATCATGTTCTTCATTTCGGAGGACAGCTGGTACTTGCCCTTCCGTCCGCAAATGAGCAACGCCGCTTCCAGATCGTCCTCATTGTCGTTGCGCTTGCGTCGTTGGCATTCCCCGAGGAAGCCGAGGATGAGATCATCACGCGTGACATGGCATATGTAGAGTGTGCGGCTTGGCTTTTTTCGCAGGTTCACCAAGAATCGCGTGAGAGATGTGGTGACGATGTTCGTGTCTTCCGCGGTGTAATGTCGCAATCGGAATTTATGGCCGGAGATGAGCTCCGATTCGAAGAGCTTCTCGAGATCCACGAGTGCGGGGCAGCCAAGGAATGGGCTAGCATCGTGCCATGCGAATGGAAGGAGGAGTGTATGGCATGGTAAGTAGGGTCCGATTGGTTGGGATGTTGGTATGGGAATGTTTCGGTACGTGGAGTTGTGAGTTGGTTGGTTCGTGTCAATACTCTGCTTACTCTGCGTACTCTGCTCGCATGGTACGCCAAACACTGCAGTATCGCTACCCGTACGATGTTGTAAGTCACATCCAGGCGTAATAGACAAGAGCCTCATTCTACCATTCAGCAGCGTAGTTGTAGCCGTATCAGCACCACATGCCAAGAGCATACCAAGAGCATACAACATGCAGCATACAACACACAATACGCAATGCACATAACGCAACTCACCGATCCGGAATGCACCCCAAAAGTGGGACGCCCCACCGATCTTCAATGGCCTTGCTCATGTAATGCTTGGTCTGATCGTACTTCTCCGGCAGAACCTTGTTGATGATGACGCCTGCGATGCTGACGTTGTTGTGCTCGCACAGCACCCGATTCAACTCGAGCTCGTCAAAGGCCGAACCCAAGCCGCCGTTGGCGATGAGGATCATTTCGGCACCCATGAGGTTGGCGACGCGCGCGTTGTTGACGCCGACGATGCTTCCGACGGCGCAATGTCCTGTGCCTTCGCAGAGCACAATGTCGCTGGCCTCGGTGACGTGATCCATGGCCGCGAGGACGCGGTCGAGCTGGTCGTCGTGCGATATCTCTCCGTCGATGTACTGTTTGGTGTAGCCGCGCGGGATGATGACGGGGCTCATGTCCTTGTAGTCCACGTGCTTCAGTCCGAAGCGCTCGAGCACCAGGCAGCAATCCTTGTCGACCTGGATGGTCTTCTGCAGGTCCTCGGAGTACACCGGAACGTGCTGCTGTCCGACCGGCTTGAGGAAGCCGACCTTGTCGAATCGCTTCTTGAGGCCGCTCATGATGGCGAGCGAGACCGTGGTCTTGCCCACGTGCTGGCGCGTCGCGGCGACGAAGATGGGGTGCTGGTGGAAGCTCTCGCCCGTGGATTCATCCTTCAGCGTCTTCCAGTAGCGGGGGGTCTTGCCGTCGTCGCCCGTGGCTGTCGCTGTGGTTGTCGCTGTGGATGCCGACAGCGATCTCAGCAGCACCTTCGCGCGTTGGCATTCGCTGAGGTTGGTGCCGTTCCGACTGAAGCCAACGATGGCGTTGGCAGGCCGTGCCAGTCTCGACATGCATCGCATCATGGTGAACTCTTGCGGTTGTGTGGGATACCTGCACGCGTAGATCGCGGAGTGGCACTTTGATAGAGCAAAGGAAGAGAGTTGTGTCCAATCAATCAACCAACGAGAGCTCCTCGTGGTCGGCACTATGCGCGGATCTTTCTCTCTTGTGTTTATCCAGTCCAACAGCGACCTCTTTGGCACCTTTCCTTCACAATTCACACGTGGTTCGGTTGGTCGCAGGTGCGATGCATCTTGTGGCGCGAGAAAGAACTTGGGTGATCGTTCGCTTCGTGTTTGTCACAGATGACGTTTGCATCTATCCAAGTACCTTTCCAAGATACAATTTATTTTCTAGCTTCGTTCAGTAAACTCCGTCCGAAACTTGGTTGCCGCAACTCGCTTCGTGAAGTTGGCGGCCTCACGATTTGCGGGCGTCCAGATGGATCCCTGCTGCGTCTTTGGGACAAGGATGTGGTCCAGCTCACCCTGCATTGGACGCAGAAAGAGGAGACCGGGTGAGACCTCGTCGATGCCTTCATGCTCCAGATGCGCTTTCCACGTTGCGAATTCCTGCGCGTCATCGGCACGCCGTTGAGAGTACGTATCCGCGTCGATGGGGTGTTCGTTGGTGAAAAGGATTCCACCGCAGGGTGTTGGGGAATGACGGCTCCACCACGTCTTGAGCTTGTCCAGCAGAATCGGACCAGGATTCATGAATTCCGAAACGATCCCCACCGCGCCATCGCGCTTCAAACACTGGCCAGCGAGTTGGACGATGGCCTCCAACACGACTTCGCCGGATCCACCGCCCGACGAGAATAATCCATACCGCTGGTCGATGGCGCCGTCCGCCTGTTGCGGAACCGGCAGAAAGGGTGGATTTGCCAAGAGGAGATCGACGGTGTTGGGCTGCAGCAGTTCGTCCCATTTCTCTCGATCCTTCCGCACGTCGCCTAGCACACATCGCGGAAGATGGGGCATGTTGTTGAGTTGGAAGTTGCATCGTGCGAATGCCAAGGCGCGCGGGTTGATGTCGACGCACGTGATATGCTGCTGTTGTTCCTGTTTGGAAGTTTCACCATCACTCTGCCACGCCGCCATCAATGCCTGAACGCCACTGCCCGTGCCGATATCGACGATGTTGGTGTACCGTTGCGTTTGGAACGAGAGAACGGCATCGCCATGCTGTTGCAACGCCACCGAATCCGGACCCACGTACATGACGGCACCGTGGTTTTGCGTGCCCACCGTCGTCATCGACAAGCACCGCGGATGCAAATCCGTCAGGACGTATCGCTCGTGTGGCATGGGCGTGATGTGCAGGTAGGGCACGATCCAGTCCTCATCGACGAATGCAACACCGAGTCGTTGCAGACAGCGCAATTCGCCAACGGTAAAGTGCCGAAGGAATATGGATTGCGGGACGCACAGCGCCATGCAGAACATCTCGATGAGGCAGTGCAACCCGCTCGATATGGCGCGAACAGGTGGACAGCGGGATCCCGCCGCCAATGGTTGCAGATATAGCGGCGGTGGATACTGATTGTCGTTGTCGTTGTCGTCAGCAATGTGCAGTCTGCGTCGTACTTCCTCCTCGCTTCCCAACACCATGTGCGCTATCTGTTTGGCCGTGTACCGATGCTGCAGCAGAAGATTCTGCAATTGTCGAACATCTTGCCGCACATCGGAGTCCAGCTTGTCAGCAACTGCTTCGATGACATCCTGCCGATGCTTCGTATCTTGCGATGCCGCTATACGCAGCGCGGCCGTGCGGTCCATGGGCTCACTGGAATCATCCTGTTGCGTCCGCAGCTTCTGATACAAAGGTTGCGCAGCTTCATGGCCTTGCGTTGTGCGGACGCATCGTGCCTGCTGGTATGCCTCCTGAACTGCGATGGCAGACGCCAAGTGGAGGCAGCAGCAGTAGCAGCAGTACGAGAGAAAGGTGAGGATCCAACAAAGCCGTCGTTGCTGCAACATTATGGAAGAGATGATCGCCGTTCGTCTGCTTTCGGTCTTATCTGCGCATCACGATCCGTCGATGCCATTCTTCGTTACTATGGAGTGAACTGATGGATTGGTATACGTGGATATGCACGTGCATGTGGCTGTGCATGCGGATGCAGTGGAGGGATGCTCTTCTTCTCTTTCCTGCGTCGATTGTCTCGTTGGTTGATTGGTTGGTTGATTGGTTGGTTGAGTTTCACACGGTGAACAAACACGACGAAACCAAAGATCTTCCATGGCAAAATGTGCATCCGACACGATTCCACACACAAAAATGCGCCACGGTCCGTCCTTCGACGGTACATGACACTTCTTCGCATCCACGCCAGCGTGACGTTTTTTCAAACATCATTAGAGAAGTTCTGCATTCCACTCAGAGGCCCCCAGACGAGGTGTCACACCGACATTGACTCTCGAGTGACGGAAACTGCACAGGACTGGTGCGTGACAGAATACTGCTTGGATTACGTGGAGTCAATAACCGTTCGCGCCATCTCTAGGGTATCTAATTTAGACATGTTCGCTTTCACTTCTCCCGAAGAGCGTCACATTTTGGCCAAGAGTGTGACAACACATCATCGGTTCCTTTTTTGTTGTTGCATGATGTGTTCCCTCCATGCTATATGTCATGCTATACTCGCTGCTCCTTCAATTCGTCTGTGTTCATCGCACCTTCGCACACACAGCTCCTCTGCGCGTTCGATCACTACATACCATCGTTGTCATGGTCAATCGTAATTGGAGTACTGTTCCCGAGCGGCAGGCATTGGAAGAAGCCAGCGCTCGATTCGAGGCTGCCATCGCTCAGCTTGCAGACATCGACGTCCAACGTCTGGATTATGCAGGAGTCGTCATTTTGGTTCAGCACTATAGCAACATTGTTGCATTGGGCCGTCATGTGCTACAAATGCAGCAACTCTACCTCACTCCATTGGGACCTCCTCCCATGTTCACCAACAGGAACATTGCCATTGCGGAACTGGACGAACGCGAAAGTGTTCGTCACTTTCGTTTCCGTGTGCGTGATCTTCAACGTCTGGCTGACCGTCTCTGGCCCAAGTTTCAGGCAGTGTCCGGTGAGGCAGATCCTGCATGCATTCAAGTGAAGAGTCGATACACGGTATCATACGAAATGGGATTGCTTGTCATGTTGTTCCGTCTGGCACATCGCGGACGGCTGTGTGACATGGAACAGAGATTCAGCATGGACAGCAACCGCATTTCCAGTATTGCCTCCACTTTCTACTCCTACTTCTATGCCGTTGGCATGCCCTACCTGAGCGACATCGGTTTGTTTCATACTCGATTCCCCGACTATGCGGAGAACAATCACCGTCTCACCCACGGCTTGGTGGACGATGTGTTCGCTTACGTCGACGGCACGTTTTGGGAAACCTGTCGTCCCTCAGAGAATCAAGAGGACCTCTACTCTGGCTATAAACGCGGTCATGGGCTGCACTATCAAGGAATCGTTGCGCCAGATGGGTTGCTCATTCACTACTTTGGGCCGATTGCAGGTGCTCGCAGTGACGGGTACATGTTCCAGCAAAGCAAAATCGAACAGCGACTGGAGGCTCTCATGCCGTTGGATGAGAACAATCCTCCATATCGTCTCTACGGTGATGCAGCATATCCTACTACACCATACATATTCGCTGCATACAAGGACACTGTTCCAGGGTCCTCTGAGGCGCAGTGCAACAAGGACATGTCGTCGGGACGCATCTGTGTTGAGTGGGCATTCAAGGAGATCACGAAGAATTTCCCCCTCGTCAGCGTTCGCAACGCCAACAAAACGCTACAGAATCCTCTCACACTCATTCATTTTGTTGCTGCGTTCCTCGCCAACATCCATTGCACCATGAATGGCAATCAGCAGTCTGCACGGTACCAATCGCACAAGCTGACATTCGAAGAATACATCGACCTGATCCCATGATCATGCAAACAGTTAGAATTAATGAGGTACATATACATGTAATACGTATTGGACTAACTATTATGTAGTACTCATGGCGCGCGGGCACTTGTGTTGTGTGTGCTGTGCTGCGTACAATGAGCAAATGCTGGGGAATGGTTTTCTGATGGAATGGGTGTGGACGCGGAAGGAAGCATGCGGCTGTGCGCACAAGGGCTTCAGCGCGTCGGCTTCTCCACTTGGTTTTGCTCTGTATGCTGCTGTGGGGTGCTTGTGCCATGAAGAGAGGAACGAATGAATGGATGCATGCATGCATTGAAGAATGGATCGTTGAGTTGGATCGACGAATGTAACGACAAATGGGTGGGTTGATGTGGTACGGAATGTGAGGGATTGCGGGAAAGAAGGTATGAAATGTGGAAATACGCAGAGAGGAAAGAATGGGTGAGTATCATTTTCCCGCGTCGTCGTCGTCGTCGCCGTCGCCGTTGCGGCTGCTGCTGCTGTTCTCGTTGTCGTTGTTGTGTTGAGCTTTGGACATGACGTGGACGAGAGACCTGACGTCGGACGAGAGTTTCATTTGTGACTCGCGCAACTGCGAGGTCTCGTGCTGCACCCGGTTCCTATCCTCCTCCAGACGGCGGTTCATGTGGAGTATCAGTTGCTGCTGATTCATCACGAGCTGGAGGAGGTTGTTGTTGTTGTTGGTGGTGGTGGTGTTGACATCGTTGGAAGCCGCTGCCCCCACAGTTGGAGCGATTGGAGAAGCGGCGAGCGATGATGCAATCGGAGAATTTTCTCCGCGTTCCACGCGAATCGGAGGCGTGGCCGTAGCGAGCCATGCTTGAAACTGACGCTGAGTTTCGTCCAGCTTCTCCAGGAGACTGACTGTGCACTGGAGCTGCTGCTTGGCGTTTCGTGCTTGCTTCGGAGCAGTCACCACTTCCGCAGAAGACAAACTCGAGGTCGCGTCGTCGCTGTTGCTCGCCACCACATTCTGTTGCCGCGCCGTTGCTGCTGCTCTGCGCACAGCCACATTCTGTTTCCGCGCCGTTGCTGCTGCTCCAGCTTGTGTCTGCGTTTGAGGAGGGCGCAGTCCTAGCATGCGATGCTGCTGCCTTGCAGTGATCCTCTTGCGCCCAGCGATTCTTGTTTGCGATGCGATGGCATCATCAATGTACTCCTGACGCTCCTGCTGCAGGGCAGTGAGGTCGTCCAGCCACAATTTGACACTCTCAGCCATGCCGCTCCTGCGAGGATGGGTGTGGTTGTACAGACCTGTGTACTTCATGAGATTTTCGAATCTCCCCTTCAGCCCTTTCTCTTGTGGGACAGTGGGGAAGACTGTCGAATTCTCAACATGCACCGCATTGCGGATCGCACTCCATGCAACTCCAATTGGCGGTATCCAAGGCTTTTTGAGAGTCCTGCTGACGACGTCGATGAGGATTCGGTCGCATGGCTGGGGGTTCACGAGCCATGGGAAGTGGTCCACCTTCCCCTTGAGAATGTAGTACATGGGAGGGAAGAATCTTGGTCTGGATTTGCGGACGATGGGAGGGGTTGGCATGTTGCCATCACTGGCTGTCGCCACCGCAGATGATACGGAAGGTGCAGGCGCCTTCTTGCGACGGTACGCCCGCTTCTTGTTGTTCCTGCTGCTGCTGTTGCTGTTGCTTGGTGGCAATGGTTCCGCCGGAGGCTGATGGGTGACAGATGGCGAAGCGCGAGGCTTGCCAGACTTGGCCATCGCGTCGACGTCGTCGCCGTTGCTCGCGTCGAAGGGAGCACCAACGTTGGCTTGAGGCTGCGCCAGTGTGAACCTGTAAGTGCAGCGTTCGAAACCAGGTGGGAGTTTCTCATCCTTGCCCAACACTGATGGTGGGAAGACGAAGGTCGCCGGTGCGCCAGTCCTTCCACTCGGCGTGACCTCGCTGTCGCTGCTGGTCTCCGACGGAGCAATGGGCGGAGCCGCGGGAGGAGGGGAACCGTCCATGACGAATAGAGGGAAGAGACTATGCGTCAGAAACGACACGTGTTGTGGTCTGTGGCAGTGATCAGAATGTCTCGTGCAAGATGTTGGTCGAAGTGGAGCATCGAGGTGTGATCATGAGGTGGGTTGTGACAGATGATTGTCTTGGAATGAGAGAATCGAGATGAGAGAATCGAGCGATGGCGATGTGATGGTGATGTGATGGCGATGTGATGGATGATGTTTTTCTCTTTGTTGTTCCAAAACGAACGCAAAAGTCTACGATGGCGGCCAATGTAGACAGATGTGGAGGACAAGAAGGACTAAACTAGAACGAAATAACACAACATGATTGGCCAAAGTCTATTATCCATGTGGAAGTGATACATTTTCCGGGACTCTCTGAGTGGAAATGATTTCCATTTCTGGTGCAGAAATGGAAATCATTTCCACTCAGCGAGGGGGTGATTTCTTGCCACCCCCCGGGAAAGTGTCTCTATCAGGTTATGACTCCCTCGTGGGACTGGTCGTGACTGGGTGAGTGGAATGCAGAACTTCTCTATTTGACATGAATTGCTCACAAAAAGATCGAGAGACCATGACAACGACATCACTCATACTACTGCTGGTGTTCGCCATCGTCGGGTCGGCGGCCTTCATGGTGCCTGTCACCCAACATGGCCGCGTC